>CM077159.1:156479042-157185061 GCA_039583875.1 Platanthera guangdongensis
GGGCCTCCATGGTGAGAAAAGAGAGGGGGAGAGGGGAGAGGAGTAGGTGGACCTCCATTTGCTTTAGGTTAGGGGCTTGATGGTTGGGGGGCCCATGGAAAGTGAGGGGGAGTATGGGTCATCCTCCTTTGGAGAGGAGGTGAGCCCTTCATTTGGAGAAAAATCCAAAAAGTGGATTTTTTAGGAGGGTTTGACCAAGTCAACCCTAGGTTGGGTCCCCCTTGCTGGTCAAAGTCAAAGTGGGTCCAAGTCGTCGGGGTCGGGTCAAAGTTCGGGTGTCGTGTCATAATTGGTGTGCGCACGCTTTTCGGTGCACAACTACGCTTGATTTGACCACGCATTGATCAATCGTCATCGAAATTGACCGGGACAACTTCCGTTGACTTCGTATTGACCACACGAGTCTAACGCCACTGACTGGGGTTGAATCGGAGTTCGTTTGACGAAAGTCCGAAATTTGCGCGTCGCAGCGCGCTAAAATGGTCGAAATGTGTAAAATTGTCGTTAGACCTCGGAGTCCAACTGAACGAGTTCCGATGCACTCGTATTGACTATACGAGGCCACAGGAACTGACAGAACTCAATTCAGAGTTCTCTAGCTCTATTTCCCGCTTAGGGTTATTTCCCACCGTGTCATGGGTAGGGTTCGGGCCACTTTTATTGGCCCACTAAGGCTCTGGTGGCCCAATAAAAGGCGAGATGTTACAATCAATAAAAATAAAAAGGATTTTCGTCCCCGAAAATTTGCTTGAAGTAGGGGGAAAAAGTAACATACCTGGGGAAAGAGCTCTGAGTGCTTTTCTCGGAGGAGTGCTTCAGGTTCCCATGTAGACTCTTCTCGTCCACAGTTTGACCATAGCACCTTAACCATCAGAATGGTTTTGTTCTGTAGTGTCTTCACCTTGTAATCTATTACTCTGACGGGTTCGAGCCGGACGGATCTATTTGACAGTAGTTGCGCCGGAGGGGTAGGAAGGTACTGCTCTGGTTGCCGGAGGACTCGTCTCAAGGAAGAGACATGAAACACATTATGAAGATTCCCCAACTCTGGGGGTAAGGCTAAACGATAGGCGACGGGGCCAACACGCTCTATCACCAGATAGGGGCCCAAGAAGCGGGGATCTAACTTTTTCTGCTTCCTCAACCGGGAGACACCATGCATGGGTTTTTATTTTCAGAAACACCATTTCCCCCACGCTGAACTCCACCGGTCGTGTCGCGCATCATAGTACTTAGCCTGCCGGCTCTGCGCTTCCCGCATTCGCTCCTGAATCAGCCGTATCGCTGTCGTAGTGTCATCGATGTAAGCCACTCCCAAGGCTTCCGGGTCCTCTTCCTGAGCCCAAGTCAACGGTGTTCGGCAACGCCTTCCATACAATGCCTCGTACGGAGCCATCTTAATACTAGTCTGGTAGCTGTTATTGTACGAAAATTCGACTAACGGCAACAGCTGCTCCCACGGCTCATTGTGCTCCACTATGCACAGTCGAAGAAGATCATCCATCGTCCGGTTCGTCCTCTCCGTCTGTCCGTCTGTCTGCGGGTGGAAGGTAGTGCTGAAGGCCAACTTGGTTCTCAAATATGTCTGCACCCGCCTTCATTCCTTAGATGTGAAACGACCGTCACGATCAGACACGATGGACTTTGGTACTCCGTGAAATCGTATCACTTGTTCTAGGAACATCCTGGCCAGGATATCTACTCCGTCACCCTGTCGGTTTGGAATGAACCGCGCTACCTTGGTGAGTCGATCTACGACCACCCATATTGAGTCATTCCCAACACGGGATCGAGGTAGGCCGTGGACGAAGTCCATGGAGATGTCTTCGAACTTCCATTCTGGTATCGGCAGGGGCTGCAATAGGCCTCCTGGACTGCGACATTCAGCTTTGACCTTCTGACAGGTCTGGCACCGGGCCACGAAGTCGGTGACATCTCTCTTCATTCCGGGCCAGTAAATGGTCCTACGCAAGTCCACGTACATCTTAACTACGCCAGGGTGAATCGAGTACCTCGACTGATGGGCCTCTTGCAGAATTTCCCCACGAATCCCTCCAGTAGCGGGAATAAATATGCGATGCTTGAATTGTAGAATCCCATCATGCAAGTTATAATCCTCTTGTACCCCTCCTTGCAGAGATCGGATGATCGACATTACCTCTGGGTCGATCTTCTGGGCTTCTCGTATCCGGTCCCGGATATCGCATTGGATCTCCATCCAATACAGCTGAGAATAGTACTCTTCCGGATCTCTTCGGGCAACCAGGGTAATCTCCAAGTCTATCAAGGACTGGAAAAGTTCCTTAGGGATCTGCTCCATCCAACTCCTGACTATCGCAGGCTGGCGGCTCAAGGCGTCAGCGACTCTATTAGCCTTCCCGGGGTGATATTGGAGAGTGAAGTTGTAATCGCATAAGAATTCCAACCATCGGCGCTGTCGGAGATTCAGCTCTTTCTGCGTGAAAATATACTTGAGGCTCTTGTGGTCGGAGAAGATCTCACATTTTACTCCGTACAGATAATGCCTCCAGATTTTAAGGGCGAAGACGACGGCGCCCAACTCTAAATCGTGTGCTGCGTAGTTTAATTCATGCGGCTTTAATTGCCGCGAAGCGTAGGCCACTACCTTACCATGCTGCATTAGGACTGCTCTCAATCCTTTCAGGGAGGCATCAGTGTAGATTTGAAATCCCTCGGTCCCTGAAGGAATCGTAAGGATTGGCGCGGAAATCAGACGCTTCTTCAGTTCGATGAACGCAGCCTCGCACTCCGGCGTCCATCGAAATACGGCGTCCTTCTTGGTGAGAGCAGTCAGGGGTAGGACAATCTTGGAAAATCCCTCGACAAACTTCCTGTAGTATCCGGCAAGGCCGAGGAAACTCCGGATATCCGCAGCCGTCCTGAGTGGCGGCCAATTCTGTACTACCTGGATCTTGGCTTGGTCCACTGCCACTCCTTCCTTGTTTATCGTGTGGCTCAAGAATCCAACTTCTTCTAGCCAAAATTCGCACTTACTGAATTTGGCGAAGAGAGAGTGCTCCCGGAGCTTTAATAGAACCATCTGCAGGTGTCGGGTATGGTCCGTCTTGGTCTTCGAGTAGATTAGGATATCGTTTATAAAGACGATGACAAAGTGATCCAAGAAGGGTTCGAAGACTCTATTCATCAGGGTCATGAAGGCGGAGGGAGCGTTGGTGAGCCCGAAGGGCATCACTAGGAACCCGTAAAGACCGTATCGGGAGCTGAAGGCAGTCTTAGGAATATCTTCCTCTCAGATCCTAAGCTGATAATAGCCGGACCTCAGGTCCATTTTGGAGAATACCGAAGCACCTTTTAACTGATCGAACAGTTCGTCGATCCTAGGAAGGGGATACGTGTTGCGTACAGTAAGCTTATTTAGCTCCTATAGTCGATGCACAGTCGCAGAGTCCCGTCCTTCTTCTTGACGAAAAGTACCGGGGCTCCCCAGGGCGAGGAACTTGGACGGACGAATCCAGCATCTATTAGTTCTTGTAGCTGGATCTTTAGTTCAGTCAGCTCCCTTAGGGCCAACCGGTAGGGGGCTCGCGATACTGGCCGTGCTCCGGACACGAGCTCGATCTGGAAGTCGACCTCTCGCTGAGGTGGCAATCCCGGGAGGGACTCAGGGAAGATATCTGGAAAGTCTCGGACTACTGGGACCTTGGCGAGCGCCTGGGTCTTATCTTCTATCTCGAAATAAATAAGGAATACTTCATCCTTCTGACGGACTGACTTCACCATCTGTGTAGAAGTCAAGATAATACGATAGACAGATGGCACACCTGTCAACGCGACGCTCTGGCCATTTGGATTCTGTAGCCGGACTTCTCGTGTGGAACAGTTTATCTGGGCTTGGTGCTCAGCCAGCCAGTCCATTCCCAGAATTATGTCAAACCCAGTTATAGCTAGGATGGTTGCGTAGACTTCAAACTCTACCTCTCCCAGCATAGCCTGGAACGAACACTTTCGGTGGATGTCATATCCGACCCGTCTGGTAAACGGATTCGTATAGACAGTCCGGTTGAGCGAATAACATTTCCCTTTGTTGCGATGAAATCGTGGGAGACGAAAGAATGAGTCGCTCCTGTGTCAAAAAGGGTTTTGGCAGGGTGACCTTCTACCAACAAGATTCCTGACGTCATAGGAAAACATATAGATATATATCATCCAACTAATATATATATATATATATACATATATATATATATATATATATATATATAATATATATATATATATATATATATATATATATATATGAATATACAACAATAGTGGAAGATCTGATATCTTCTATCGCTTAAGATATATACCTATGACTACGTCAGGGGCTGGTCCATGCTGCAGGTCCAGTGCATAGGCCTCCTGGGGAGCTGCTCGGCCTGCTGGCCTCTCCTGCCAGCTCGGCCTCTATGGCCTCTTTGACCATGTCCCCGTGCCGGCTGTCCACCCTGGACTGCTCCTAGTCCTGGTCTCCCTATCGCCTGAGGGCAGAAGGCCCTCATATGTCCCGGCTGCTGACACAAGAAGCAGTTCCCTGCGAAGGGAACATCTCGTCGGGCCACTAGTGGGGGCTGTGGAGCTGGAGCTGGTCTACTATCTTGCTGTGCAGCTGGGGGTGCTGGGGGTGCTGGTGGGCGCCTATAAGGCAGCCTGCGGCGTCGCTGTCTGCTCTCTCTATCCTGTCTATGGGGAGCGACTCCAACGTCTCGCCTCTGGTCTCGAGGAAGCTCTACTTGACCTCTGCGCCGCTGAGCCACCATCTGCTGGTCCAACTCTAGAGCTGCCGCATGGGTGGCTGTGGTGTGGAAGGTGGCCTGAGAGAGCATGTTGAAATATTAGACCGGGCGGCTTAGCAGTCTGATCCAGCGGTTTGTTGACCGGGCGGCTTAGCGGTCTGATCCAGCGGTTTGTTGACCGAGCGGTCTGGCGGTCTCACTCTGAAGCCTGAAGACCGGGCGGTCTATCGGTCTACCATTGCGGCATGTTCTATCCTGCTGGAGTTGCCGAGCGGTTAACTCATCTGTCTAACCGCGCGGCTTGTGCGATCACCTTTATTCTAGCCGCTCAGTACTGTAAATGTTTAGTCCCACATTGTTTGTATACTCTCTTTCTTATCTCCTCCATTCTATATAAGGGAGGTCATACCTTTGTAAATGATATCTTTTTTGGATAATAAAATTTCAATTATTCAAAAGTTTATCCGCTTGTTCTCTCTTTTTCGCTACTTTCTATCATGGTATCAGAGGACACGGTCATTTCCTCCTGATTCTGTGCGCTCTCTGTTGTTCGCGGCTTGTTTTCCGCTTTCTGCGACCTGTCTCGCGACTTGCCTTCTCTTTTGTCCGCTACCCTGTTCGCGCTGCTTGTTTCTGTCCGCTGCCCTGTTCGCGCGGCTTGCTTCTTCTTGGTTCTCTTCTTCTACTGCTCTTTGTCGCAACGACCTGTTTCCTTGTCGCCGCGCTCCTTGTTCTTTCTTGCCTCTCCGACTTCCTAGTCGTTGCGGTCTGTCTCTGTCCGCGTGTCTTGTCTCTATACTCGCGGTTTGCTGCTGTGATCTGCCTGACCGTGCCGGTTGTTCCTTTCTTACCTGCATCTTGGTCGCGGTCACCTGCTCTTCTCCTCTCTTCTGTTCGCTCGGCATTTTCAGTCCGCGCGACCTCTTCCCCGCTGTGCATTTGACCTCTTTCTCGCCGCTGCTGTTCGCGCGGCTTCTTCTGTTTTCTAACCGCTACTGTTCGCGCGGCTTCTTCTGCTTGCCGGGTTCTATGACTACCTCCGGTCTCACCACTACTCCTGCAGCTCCTTCTCCTCCTCCTCCTTCGGGCAACCTTGGCACCCTTTCCAAGCTTGTTGGCTCCAACTATCCCGATTGGAGCGTTTCTTTCACCTTTCTCCTTCGTTCTCAACGCAAGCGTCATCACCTCACCGATGACCCTCCTCCTCGCACCTCTCCTGAGTTTGATGACTGGGATGCGAGTGATGCTCTTGTTCGCACCTGGCTGGCCAACAGCCTTTCTGATGAGTGCCTTCCCGTCATTCGCCATGATGAGACGGTGAAGGTCGTCTGGCTTCACCTCGCTGCTCTCTATTCTAAGGGGGGCCAGATGTCCCGCATTTATACTCTCTATGCGGACCTCTTCGCCCGCCCTTCCATGTCACCGGCTGCGGCTTATCAGCAGGTTCAGGCTCTTGGTGCTGAAATCCTCCAGAATCGCCCCTTCTCCGCGGACTTGGCCGACCAGCACAAACATTTCCAGGAACTCCTGGTTGTTTGTTATCTTCTTCGTCTTCCCGACTCTTATGATATGATCCGCCAGCAGATCTTGGGTGAGGCGGAATCTCCTACTTTGGATGCCACTGCGGCTCGCATTGCCGCTGTTACTTCGCTCCTCCAGCGGCCTCTGTTGGCCTCCCCCCCTTCCCAGGACTCCTTTGCTCACCAAGCTCAGAGGGGGGGCCCTAGTAGCCGCGGCTCCTCTGGCGGACGGGGTTCCTCCCGGTTCCTCTGCTCTCACTGTGGTCGTACTGGCCATACTGTTGACCGCTGCTGGCAGAAACATCCTCATCTTCGCCCTTCCGGTGATGCTCCTTCTTCGGCCTCCGCCTCTTCTAGGACGTCTGCCTCTGTGGCCACGATGTCAGGTAGTGCCCACGTCGTTACCCAAGGTAAATGGCTGATTGACTCCGGTGCCACAAATCATATGACGGGCAACCCTCATTGCTTCTCCCGTCTTGAGACCCATGACCGCTTACCCCCGGTTCGTGTGGCGGATGGTTCCCCGTCCCCGGTTCATGGACGGGCATGGTTCAACTCACTCCATCGCTTTGCTTGGAGGATACCCTCTATGTCCCGAAGTTCCCGTGCAATTTGTTATCAGTTACTACTTTATGCCGGCAACTTCAGTGCTCCGTCTTATTCACTCTCACTACTTGTTCTTTTCAGGACCCGAGGACCCAGCAGACGATTGCTACTGGGACTGAGAGCGGCGGCCTCTACTTCCTCGACGATGTTTCCGCTCTATCTGTCTACTCCTCCTCCACCGATCTCCTTTAGTGGCATCTTCGTCTTGGACATCCTCCTCCTCGGCTTATTCGCCAGCTTCTGCCCCACTTACCTCCTACCAGTTCTCCGCTCAACTGTGATGCGTGTCAGCTTGGCAAACATCATCGCTCCTCCTTCCCACCGAAGCAAGGCCGTGGCTCCTCTCGCATTTTTGATCTTATTCATTCTGATGTATGGGTTCCTGCTCCTACCCTCACAGTTGGTCGGGGCAGTTCCTATTTTGTCACTTTTATCGATGATTTTACTCGATGTACCTGGGTGTATCTGTTAAAAGATCGCTCTGAACTATTTTCTGTTTGGCAATCATTTTACTTTATGATTAAGACTCAATTTGCTATTTCTATTAAAGTCTTACGTTCTGATAATGCCAAGGAGTATCTGACTCATGAGTTCTCCGCGTTCTTTCACCAACATGGCCTCCTTCATCAAACGACTTGTGTTTACACCTCCCAGCAGAATGGGGTGGCGGAACGTAAAAACCGTCACCTGCTTGATGTTGCGCGTACTCTCATGACGCAGATGCACGTCCCTCACTCCTACTGGGGCTACGCTGTGCTCCTCGCCTGCTATCTCATCAATCGTCTTCCCTCCGCGGTTCTCCACGGCCAGACTCCCTTCTCCCTTCTCTACCCTCACCAGGAACCTTTTCCTCTTCCTCTCCGTGTCTTTGGCTGTACGGCCTTTGTTCACACTCCCTCCTCTACCCGCGACAAGCTTTCCCCCCGTTCCACCAAGTGTGTCTTTTTGGGGTACTCTACCACTCAAAAAGGCTATTGCTGCTTTGACCCCCTTCTCCGCAAGCAGTTGTCTCCGCAGATGTGACTTTTTTCGAAAATGCTTCCTATTTCTCTCCTCCCTCTTCTCTTCCTTCTGATATCTCTGTTCCTTCCACACCTCTCCACGTTTTCCCACCTTCGTCTCCTCCTCCACCCACTCCTTCCCAGTCTGTCTCCCCACCCACCCCTCCACCCTCCTCTCCGCTGCCGTCTCTCTCTAGTCCCGGGCCAGCCTTCTCCGCCACGGACGCTCCGGTCGCTGACGCTCCCATCGCCGACGCTCCCGTTGACCTGGATGTTCCCATTACCCTTCGCAAAGGGGTGCGGGCGTGTACTCAACACCCGCTCACGGCTGTTGTTTCCTATGATCAGCTTTCTCCTTCTCGCAGGTGTTTTGCCTTGGCTATCTCTGCTACTTCTACTCCCCGTACCTACCAGGAGGCTCTTGCTCTCCCTCATTGGAAGTCTGCCATGGATGCGGAGATGGCTACTCTTACTGAACGGGGTACCTGGACCCTGGTTCCTCCTCCCGTGGGCACTGATTTGGTTGGCTGTCGCTGGGTCTTCGTTGTGAAGTTTCGCCCCGACGGCACTGTGGATCGCTACAAAGCCCGGCTGGTGGCCAAGTGCTTCACTCAGACTTACGGCGTTGATTACTTTGATACCTTCTCTCCGGTTGCTCGCCTCAGCACCATCCGGGTTCTCTTTTCTGTGGCTGTTAACCGGGCTTGGGCTATTTCCCAGCTTGATGTGAAGAATGCCTTTCTCTATGGCGATCTTCAGGAGGACGTCTATATGGAGCAACCTCCTGGGTATGTTGCTCAGGGGGAGACACATGTCTGTCATTTGAAGAAGGCCATTTATGGCCTAAAGCAGAGCCCTCGGGCATGGTTCGACAAATTCAGTGGTATTGTGGCTACCATCGGCTTTCAAAGGAGTTCGGCCGATCACTCCTTATTCATTCGCAAAACGGCCTCGGGACTGGTGGTTTTGGCCGTATATGTGGATGATATTCTCCTTACTGGCGATGACCGAGATGGGGTGGACTTGACGAAGAAGCACCTCTGTCAGCACTTAGTCACGAAGGATATGGGCTCCCCAAAATACTTTTTGGGGATAGAAATCTCTCGGAAACTTGACTCCTTGGTTCTCTCTCAACGGAAGTATGCCCTTGATCTTCTACGAGAAGCAGGATTGACAGGTGCCAAACCAGCTCGTTTTCCCATGGCTGTTGGAGAATACAAAACGTGGACGGATGATTTGCCTCTTCTATCTGATGTCACAAGGTACAGACGTTTGGTAGGCAAACTCATCTATCTCACGGTGACTAGACCCGATATCGCCTACGTTGTAGGCAAGGTCAGTCAGTTTATGCAAGCTCCCAGGGAGTGTCATCTTCAGTCCGCCCTGAAGATTTTAGAGTATATCAAAGCAGCACCGGGCAGAGGGTTACTCTTTCAGAAGAATGGTCATCTGAGGGTTGAGGCCTACTCAGATTCAAGTTACGCGGATGACAAAGGCGATCGTAAATCCACATCAGGTTTTTGTACCTTTGTTGGAGGTAATCTCGTGAGTTGGAAGAGCAAGAAACAGTCTGTTGTTTCCAGATCCAGTGCCGAAGCAGAATACCGGAGTATGGCGTCAACCACGTGTGAGTTAAAGTGGCTGCGGGCTCTCATTCTTGACCTGGGCGAGGTATATGACTGTCCTCTCTCTATGTTCTGTGACAACAAGGCCGCTATACACATATCCAGAAATCCGGTCTTCCATGAGAGAACAAAGCATATAGAGGTTGACTGTCACTTCATTCGGGAAGAGATTTTGAAGAAACAGATTTGTACTCCTTTTGTCACCTCTGACAAGGAGTTGGCAGATATCTTCACCAAGCCGGTTTCTACTTCCTTCTTCCGCATTTGTGACAAGCTGGGCATGATTGATATCTATGCTCCAGCTTGAGGGGGAGTGTTGAAGTATTAGACCGGGCGGCTTAGCGGTCTGATCCAGCGGTTTGTTGACCGGGCGGCTTAGCGGTCTGATCCAGCGGTTTGTTGACCGAGCGGTCTGGCGGTCTCACTCTGAAGCCTGAAGACCGGGCGGTCTATCGGTCTACCATTGCGGCCTGTTCTATCCTGCTGGAGTTGCCGAGCGGTTAACCCATCTGTCTAACCGCGCGGCCTGTGCGGTCACCTTTATTCTAGCCGCTCAGTACTGTAAATGTTTAGTCCCACATTGTTTGTATACTCTCTTTCTTATCTCCTCCATTCTATATAAGGGAGGTCATACCTTTGTAATGATATCTTTTTTGGATAATAAAATTTCAATTATTCAAAAGTTTATCCGCTTGTTCTCTCTTTTTCGCTACTTTCTATCAGAGCATAATCAAGGACTGCCTCAGGTCGTCTCGTAGTCCTCGGTAGAACCGAGAAGCCCTATCCCTGTCGGAGGCAGCTAGGTTCCCGGCGAAGCGTGCCAGGTGTATGAACTCTCTCTCATACTCTGCCACAGTGCGGTTGCCCTGTCGAAAGAGCAGGAACCTCTCTTGCAGCGCGGCTCGGTCTGCATCTGTGATGAAAAATTCTAGCAGAGCCACAGAGAACTCCCCCCAAAGGATCGTGCTCATCGGCCGACCTCGGAAGGTAGAGCGACTAGACGCTCTCCACCAATCCCTCGCATATCCCTCCAAGAGGGTCACCACCAAAGAGACTGCTGCCACAGCTGGGCACATCATCCCTAGCAACAGCTCCTCCACTCGCTCCATCCACTCCTCTACCTGAATGGTCGTCTCTGTACCCCTGAAAGGGGGAGGCCTCAGTCCTCGAAAAGTCGTCAGCAGATCTGTGGGTGCGGTCACCTCCCGCGGTGGCTGTGCCAGGGCATCTCGGAAAGTCGCTAGTATAGCCGTCAGTGTCTGCCCTATATCTGACTCGGCAAACGGTACGGCTGCGGGAGCAACTGGGTCTGGTGGTGGGGTGGCTGGAACGTATCCTCTGGACGAGGATCCCCCGTTACTGTACTCCGGTATCTGGAGAAGTAACATGAAAGAGTGTCAGTATTTTGCAAAAGTAAGAAAATTTGTAAAAGCGACAACCCAAGCGGAAAACAATGGTGTATGGGCGTACTAACGCACAGTCTAGAATCCCTAAGCCTCTACACTAGGGTCCACCAGGCTTCCACTGCAAGGTTCGTCCCGAACCTAGAACGAAGCGAGGGACGGAGGGATCCTGAGACTGCTCCACAAGGACGAATCGTGATCGCTCTGATACCATTTGTAGTACCCCCCCCCCCAACCTTTTGCCCGGGTTGGGCCGGAGGGGTACTACTGGCCCAAGACGTCTACCCAGGGCTCATAGGGGAAACAATCCACCCTATTCAAGCACTAGATGGCCGTCTTGAGTGGTTCGAATCATAACATTCACAACCCATCAGAATATAGCGGAAGCATTAACAGGAAACCACTACATATCATATTAATACAGAGGTTCTAGGGCCGAAGCCTTATGCGTTTATAAAAGCCCGTAGGCTATACATGTACTACATAAGTCTCTCACACACTCTCTCTTCTAAACTGCTTGGCGGTACTCACGTCTCTAAACACCGGAGACGGCGGGGGTGCATCTGCTCGAGTAGACCTAGCTGTTGGCGTAATCTCCTGCGGCAGCGGGTCACTACGGTGCTCCACCTCCTGTGAATGGTTAATCAAATAACCGTTAATCACAGAGCTAAGTGGAAACAAATCTCCTCCCCGGATCCACATCCTGGGGACGAGCACGCACTCACCCAACAAAAGTAAATAGCCGAAGCAAGAGAGGGTTATCACAACATTTCATATATGAACAAGTAGGAGCAATTATAAAAGAGTGCAGTATAACCGAAAAAAGCAGCAATAACATAAAACGGTTATAGCAAGGCTCTACTAGCTCATCAGCACAACAGGTTTTCATATCTTGAATTCTATCGCAGGCATTCACAGCCGCGCACACAAATCGCAGGAATTCATAGCCGCGCACACAAACCGCAGGCATTCATAGCCACGCACACAAACCGCAGGCACTCATAGCCGCGCACACAAACCCTATGCCGACATAGTTTGGACCGCTTCTGTTCCAGCAGGGTAGCGAGCCCCGCGGGCCTCACCGATGTGGCCGTCGGTGACAGTGGCCAGTCCTGCCACTTCTGGGGGTGATCGTACCGCACAACCCCAGGCCCTCACGTACAACCTTGTGTACTCTTGGATGTGAGCGACATCCGGCGAATCATTTTGGCCGACCAGCGGAGGAAAACCCGACGGGGAATATAACGGCCGGTCACCCGTGGTACTCATCTCCCTGTCGCCTTGAGTCGTCAACCTTGCCGCACCGGTACGAACGGTCTGCGGAAGGGACTGACCCTCCACCATTTCACCGCAAGCAATTTACAATCAATCAAACAATTGCAAACAATATAACGTCGGGTATACGACGGTCTGCCTTACTAGGCTTACACTTCGGGCATCGGCACTTTGCTTTACTTTCGACAAGGAGCGTGGGAGCGCTTTATTTGGGGCTAGACCTGGAGGACTACCTCAACTCCGGTTATCCCCAACTAAGGCTCAACCTAAACAACAACTGCTCGTCAGAGCAGGACCCGGGAATATAAAAGTAAATTGCGATAAGATCAAGTGCGGTGGTTATGCTGCTTATTTAAAGTGCTGGAAAGAAATGTGACCAGTACAAGACTGGAGTAGTATTGAAATAAGCTTGACCAGTACGAGACTGGAGTAGTACTGAAATGAAAGTAATGAAATAATCTTGACCAGTACGAGACTGGAGTAGTACTGAATTGAAAGTACTGAACTGAAAAGAATAAAGGAACTGGACCAGTGCAAAACTGGAATAATCATAAAGAAAATGGTTAGTAGTCCAATCACTCCATACAGGAGGCTTCAGTTCCATCTCCGTTCTCAGGAGAGATTTTTCAGTTCCATCCCAGTTTTTAATAAGGTTTCCTTGGGTTACACCTTTATTAAGATCCGATTATGAGTTGGTTGCGCCTTATTAACCACGGCTTAATCGGATTGGGGCTTATCAGGAGTTATACTTTCATTATTCGTCAAGAATAATTCCTAACTCACCACTCGTGCTCTCATCTTCCGAGCGTGCCCAAATCGCCCGAGAGTCGAGGCGCTCGACAGTTTTCATGAAATCTCGAAACACCCGGAGCTTGGTCACATGCCTCGGTCACTCTCGTCGATATGAAACTTATTCAAATTAGAGAGGATAGTCGCGCGCTCCAATTTTCATTTTCGAAGAAAACGAGCGTAATAATATCGAGCGCGGTCCTAGGCTTCCAAATTTTGGGAAAAATATCAAAACTTATCCCCATGAGCTCAAATTTTGATACAACCCTTATATGGATATAAAATGAGCATAGAAAAATTTTCATAATTTTTCAAAGAGTTTTGGCTCTTTAATTTGGCCAAATAAAGTTTAATTGGGCTTTTAAAAATACCAAATCAACACCAAAAATTCTCAAACGTTTTGTGGAGGAAGCCCTCATCATGGGGAACATTTTTCATGTTCAACACTTTTTTCTTAAGAGCCTATTTTAGTCCCTTAAAAATAATCAAATCCATTATAATATTATAATATTTATTATAAATATTATAATATATAATTTATATAATATATTATTATATATAAAATCTTTACTGTTCATCGCCTTTCTTCCCCGCTGTAACAAATCAGCCGCCCATTACGGGGCTTCTCCGCCGCCGGCCGGCCACCGGCCGGCCGTGGCTCCACCACCGGCCAACCCGCCGGTGGTGGGCGCTCCCTCCGGCGGTGGTCCGGCGGCCTGCCGCCGCCGGCCGCCGCCGGAGCATTTTTTTCTTAAAAATGGACGGGAGGGGAGGGGGTGACGGCGGCGGCACTCCGGCCGCCGGGAGCGCCATGCACGACGTCAGAAATGGGGAGGGGGAGGAATAGAGTGTTCCACCTGAGTTTGGTGGGCTCGGGAGGGGCCGGCTTGGTCGGACATGGCTCAAGGTGGTGGAGGAGGGGAGGAGGAGCTCCGGCTTGGCTTTTTCCGGCCACCTGAGCTCCGGCAGAGGGGGGGAGAAGGGGGAGGGGAATTCTCTGAGAGCTGTGAGGGAAAGAGAGGGGGTTGGGGTCCTTTTATAGGGAGGGGAGGGGGAGCTTCCCTCCCATTGGCAATGTGGGATTAATCCCTCCCTAGGGAGGGATTAATCACCACCCTCCAGCTGTCCAAGGACAGCTGGAGGTGCCACATATTCCCCATGTGGGGATAGGGAAAAGGCTCATGGGCTTGGGCCTCCATGGTGAAGAAAGAGAGAGGGAGAGTGGGAGAAGGAGTAGGTGGGCCTCCATTTGCTTTAGGTTAGGGGCTTGATGGTTGGGGGGCCCATGGAAAGTGAGGGGGAGTATGGGTCATCCTCCTTTGGAGAGGAGGTGAGCCCTTCATTTGGAGAAAAATCCAAAAAGTGGATTTTTAGGAGGGTTTGACCAAGTCAACCCTAGGTTGGGTCCCCCTTGCTGGTCAAAGTCAAAGTGGGTCCAAGTCGTCGGGGTCGGGTCAAAGTTCGGGTGTCGTGTCATAATTGGTGTGCGCACGCTTTTCGGTGCACAACTACGCTTGATTTGACCATGGGTTGACCAATCGTCATCGAAATTGACCGGGACGACTTCCGTTGACTTCGTATTGACCACACGAGTCTAACGCCACTGACTGGGGTTGAATCGGAGTCCGTTTGACGAAAGTCCGAAATTTGCGCGTCGCAGCGCGCTAAAATGGTCGAAATGTGTAAAATTGTCGTTAGACCTCAAAGTCCAACTGAATGAGTTCCGATGCGCTCGTATTGACTATACGAGGCCACAGGAACTGACAGAACTCAATTCAGAGTTCTCTAGCTCTATTTCCCGCTTAGGGTTATTTCCCACCGGGTCATGGGTAGGGTTCGGGCCACTTTTATTGGGCCCACTAAGGCTCTGGTGGCCCAATAAAAGGTGGGATGTTACAACAACACCCTCTCGAGCCTCCAGCTCGCAGGACCAACCCGTCCTGATATCAACCAATAACCCGAGCCACCAACTCGTAGGACTAGCAAGCCCTATATCACTCCAACCCACACATGGATGAGATCATTATAGCATTCCTTAATCCTATCAGACTACTCTTATTTAACTTTCAGATTACTTAGCGATTTATGGTTAACCTTGGACTTCCCGAGGTCTATCTTGTGAAGGGCTCGCAGCGATACTAGGAACAATGATGGGCTAAAGCTCATCGCTCCCTTTCTCAAGAAACTTAGTAATGTTATGCAACCTTTAACCAAATCCAATCCTAGGATTACTAAGTGTGCAGCCTCTCTAAAGTATGAACTGCTGAAAACACTAATTTTTCAAAATTATTAATTGCAGAGCATATGATCTTGTATGTGTGTATGAATAGAAATCCTCCAAACATTTGACCCAAGGATCTAAGAATATTTACTGAGACCTATCAGGACATCTTAGACCTAATTCCAGAGATTTATGATTTTCTTAAAATAATCAGCAATTATTATAATTTTCCCAAATTATTGTTACATGTGATTTTGAACATGAAGTGTCACCTTATGTTATCAAACTAGCAAGATAAAATTATTATAACATCATCTTGAGTAATAATGGCTTTGGACTAAATTTCACATCATTCCAATAATATTTAATATTTAATTTCTAATTACAAAAATCTGATCCACTAGGTCAAGTTACACATGAAGTACTATAAATAATTATCAAATAATTCCAGAAAAATTACTGGAGGTTACAAATAGTAAATAATTATTAATTCCAAAAATTTACAATTTTATAACTCAATTGGAGCACAAGTATCTCGATAATATAGAAGGGGCAAAATGGTAATTATAACAGCAACCCTAAAATTCTCACTTTAAAAAATTCCAATTAATTTATCAAGTATTTATCATACTAAATAATTGCTAGTGGCGAGGTTTCATAATTTTTGCAACTATTTTAGTCACCCTAATTTCACTAATACACTCGCGTAATAAAAATACTAATTAATTCATTTGCTAAACAAATCAACTCCAAATGTTCTAAAACTTCGTGAGATGATGTACTTTCACTAAATAATTGCATGTATAAAATTTCACTAGATTTGAATGAGCCAATCTTGCTAAATTCACAAGATACACCTTTTTGGCTAAATGCACACCACATCACATACAACATGACAACTTGCAAGTATGATTCACCAACCTACAGGGGACCAAAGGATCTGAAATTTTTACCAGGGTATTATACCTTCCTAATGAACTTCTCACCAAATTTGGGATTAAAATAATTATTATTTTTCAGAATATTCCATTTATATGAAAAATCACATTTTTCCTAAAATCATAGGAAAGAGTTGTCCAAAAATTTCCGTTTTTGTATTGTAGGTGTATCTAAGGTATATTCTTGCATGCCTTAAATTTCAAGTCAATTCCCTTATCCAATTAAAAGTTATTAAAGAAATAGTGATTGTCCTGCCCTAAGGACCAGTCCCACAAGAATTGACCTACAGAGATCTACAGTGCTCCAAATGACCTGATTTTACTTTCTAATTAAATTAGACTCACAGGCCTACCTTTTTCATGTTGTGCACTTTTCATGGTGTTAACCCAGAAATCGGCGATCCTTCCCAAAGTTGCCAGCTGGCTCATCGTGACCCTTAGATTCTCCCTTTTGATCGCGATGGGTCCCAGCGTAGGCGGACAGTTTCCCCTATCCGCCTAGGTCTCCTAGCAACCGCGTGTCCTGCGGGACGGCAGGCTATTCCCATGGCTCACCCTCGCGGGACATGCGGTTAGGTCCGCTAATCATACAGTGCTTTTCCTTGCAGGAGTCCGCCAACAGCATTGCCAGGAGCGGCCTCCCATTTCGCCCAAGGGGCGGTGGACTCCAGCCACCGTCCACCGAGGCCGCCCACCCGGGGCGGTCTCTGCCCGCCAGCCGGGCGGACTCCCCCTGGAGTCCGCCCAGGCCGCCCGCTAGGGGGCGGCCTCTGCCCGCCAGCCGGGCGGACTCCCCCCGGAGTCCGCCCAGGCCGCCCGCAAGGGGGCGGCCGGGCCAGCCGGGTGGACTCCCCCTGGAGTCCGCCCAGGCCGCCCGCTAGGGGGCGGCCTCTGCCCGCCAGCTGGGCGGACTCCCCCCGGAGTCCGCCCAGGCCGCCCGCAAGGGGGCGGCCAGGCCAGCCGGGCGGACTCCCCCGGGAGTCCGCCCAGGCCGCCCGCTAGGGGGCGGCCCCGGCGCCCTGCCGGGCGGACTCCACCCTGGAGTCCGCCCAGGCCGCCCGCTAGGGGCGGCCTCCGGCCTGCGGGCGGACTCCTCCCGGAGTCCGCCCAGGTCGCCCGCTATGGGGCGACCTCCAGTTCTCCGCAGGTGGGTCCTTCCGCTCGCTTCATTGCTCGACAGTGGCGGACGCAAAATCTCTGTCCGCGGAGTCCGCGCAGGTCGTCATGCCGATGTCACTGGGCCCCGCTTCTAGAAGAACTTCCCTGGGCCTATAAATAGCCCATGGTGCCTCTCATTCTGCATCTTCCTGGATCCTGCAAGTCTTGCCAGTAGACCCTGCGGACTCCGTTTTCCAGTCCGTGCAGTCCGTCGCCACCTCCTCCAGCAAGCTCTGCGGACTCAGTTTCCTGTCCGCACAGCTCTTCAGCAGCTTGCCAGCAGACTCTGCAGACTCAGTTTCCCAGTCCTCCAGCTTGCCAGCAGACCATTTTACTTAGTCTCTGGCAGCCTCTCCTCTGCTTTCTGGCACTTTCTTCTCTCTTAGCCGCCAGCTTCTCCTTGTACCCTTTAAGTGATTTTGTTGTAAAGGTGTACTTGTAAGCTTGTAATCTCTAGCTATTAATAAAAGGAAAGCCCGTCGCAGGAGTGGCATTTAGGCCGCGGCGGGCGAAGTGTGTTGTTGCCGCTGCTAGCGGCCCCCTTCTTCTTCTCTCTGCTCAGCAAGCCTTGCTCCTCTGCTCAGCAAGTCTTGCTCCTCTGCTCAGCAGACTTCTTCTCAGCTCAGCTCTCCTCGGCATCCAACCTGCAAGCACAACCGTCACATTAGCCGTCTGCTCGACAGCTCCTGGTCAACCTCCTTCTCCTCTCTTGATCAACCCGCTCTGTTGATCAAGCTTCTCTCCGCTATCCCCGCAACCCTCTTTGACAAGCCGTTTGCTCCACTCTCGAGCACTCAGAGGCTTCCTTCCTTCCCTCCTCTCCTCCTCTCCTAGCTTGTGAGATCGAACACCCCCTCCGTGTTAGCTGGCTGGTGCCCCGCGACGTTTCCGCGCATCAACACATGGTTTAGCATCTAAGGGGCTCTTTTTTGTATTTCAAAAATGCATATTAAAGGGGGCAAAATATATAAAAATTAATATAAATTCAAATGATCAACAGTGGTGATTTCGTCTTCCTCCTCTAGCATAAGGCCGAGATCAGCCCGACCTGTAGCTTTTCTATAGTCATTTGTCGGCCATCCGACCACTTTCCCGGTCCGCCACCGCCACCACCACATCCGTTGAGGTGGTGACTATCGCCCGGTGATGGTTTGGCCGTCGGGGTGGTGGTTTCCGGCAAACCCGTGACCATGGAATTTTCCAAAAATGTCCATTTTCTCAAATTTGATAGGGATCTGTTGAGCCCGATTTCTCTCCTATTGGATCTAGGATACTAGCACAGGGGGAGAGGAGGAGAAACATGCCTGATTTCGGGCTTGGATGCGGCTACTCCTGCGGGTGGCCATGGTTTTTGGCATTTTTCGGTGAACCTCTCCCGATCTCGATTCTCCACCGAAAGCTTTGATGTAAGAGTCAATTTTGATTGTCAAGGAGCTTCTGAAGGTGATGAAAGGATCGAATTGAGTTTTGAGGGCCTCTATATAGGAGTTCCAAGTTATGGGGGTTATGGTCATGGCCATTAAAGGCCTCCTTAATGATGGACAACCTATAACTACTGGAAATCTCCTCCTCTTCATTAGGGAAGATGAAAGGAGTGGTTGGGTAAGAAGAAGGGAGTGCCACTTGGCCTCCCTCCATTATTTCCCCTCCAAATAAAACTTCCCTCCTAATTACCCTCATTAAATCTCCTAATTAAAATAATAAATTAGATTGAATAAATCTGAAAATTTAGTGGGTCTTAGGATGGGCCTTGTGCAAGGCCTTAGCCCACTTGAATTGGCTTGAGCTCTCATTTAGCCTTTAGGGTTAATTTTATGATGGTTGACTTGTGCACATTGGGGTGCACATAGCAGTTTCCATAAGTTCAAGCTGAGCTAGGCTCACACTAGGGCCTCCATGCACCACTCAAGCCCTAACCCTAACTTTAGGGGGCCTAGAAGTATGGGGGATGTTACAGAGGGGTAGGCCCTTCCAACTGTTTTGGCGTGCGCGAGGGGGCATGCCCTGGCGTTATCGAGACCTATCGCGGGGGAGAAAGGCGCACCTTCGACCTGGGGCGGTGCGAGGACATTCAGGGTGTGGCCTTGCGATGTGTCCTAACCGCAGGGGAGAAGAGCGCACCTTCAAACCGGGGAAAATAAGGACTACCGTGATGTTGGCTGTTGGTGGTTGAGCAGACAAGCTTCGACTATTCTCTTAGCAATAAGGCTTGGGGACAAAGAGATGCATTGTATTAGTGTAAATCAATGTTTGTACAAACATACTTTGCTGAGCTTGAGAATTAGAAAAAATAGGGATGAAACTGTAAGACTGGAATGTAGTATAGCGTTTCTTTTTTTTTTCTTGACTTCAAATCCTTTGCTTGAGTATTTTAGTCAGAGAAATATCAGTATGAGCGAGCATGAAAAACATCCAGGAGCGATTGTTGAAGTATTACGGTATAGTCAGAGTCTTCTTGAATAACAACGAACTGGACATCATAAGTGGCTTGCGGGGGTCCTTCGCCTAAAGTTTCCAGGAGAGTGATTGTGTCGAGGACTGGAACTAGACTGCTTCCTAGGATGCGCACCCTAGTTTATTTAAGTTCAAGGCACCCGCTTGTCGATCTGAGTTGGAGCAATGTTGAAAGGAATAACATGTTCACTATGATCCCTTAGTCCACCAAGACTGGCTATTTTGGTTGGGGGTTTCCCGATAATCACGGTAATGCTGCTCAGGTTCTGTCGGGGGTTTTAGTCCTTCCTTTGTAAGAACTGGTCTATTGCTCCCAAGTGGGCAAATCGTTGTATCTCTTCCTTTAAGTGGTTACATTCTTTCATATCATGACCAGATCCCTGATGGTATTCACGGTACTTCGAGAGATCTCCTCGACTTGGAGCGAGTGGCTTTGGCCTTCGTAAGGCAGGATGATTGCGAATAGCCTGAAAGATTTCCACTTGGGTAACGTTAAGCGTTGCACATTTTTGACGTTGACAATGTCTTCTTGTTGATAAGCATTTTCGTAACCTTCGTCATTCTTCCGGGGCTTTGTATGTAGATTGTTCGCTTGCTTCCATTTTTCCTTCTTTCAGCCAACTTAATCCATTATGATGGTCCTTTTGTTGTTATTTGGAGAGAACTGACTAGCAAAAAGATGTGCTAGTTCTATGATGCTATCGATTCTTTCCTTCTCAAATGAGCGGAACCACGTGAGTCCTTGTCCCTTTAGCGTAGCAGAGAATACTTGGCATAGCAATTCTCCCGAGGCTTGGCAAACGTGCATGGCGGCCAGTTAATGCCTTATATGCGTGAGCGAAATGCCTGCTTCATCAAATCTTTTGATATACAGATATTTGAAATCCTTTGGGACAGGGAATGCTAAGACAGACATCGTGAAAGGTGAGCATTGATAAAGAAGATTGGAATTGAAAGTCCACCTAGTGTCAACTATGCGCACCTATGGGGGGGGGGGAATAAGTGAAGTGTAGCGCTTTTGTGGAATTTATAATAGTACCTGCACAATAAAGATAAACAGCACAGCATACAGAAAACACAGGCAATTTATAGTGGTTCCCCGACTTGGGTACATCCACTTTCCCCCCTTCGACCTATCTCCCAACAAGGGACGACTCGGTCACTTCTCCAACAGGATTGAAATCCAATCCTTGCACTATCGGAAGGAACCCTTCCACACGTAGGAGTCAACACTCCCACAAACCGGGTTGCACCCAACCCTTACAACACGGAACAAATGTTCCTTTACAACAAAAGTAAGAATAGAATGTACACGAGATACAAACTTCATTTGGAGACTAAGGTATCCCTCTTTGTTGACGACGTGTTCTTGAAGTCCACAAAGAGTACACAACCTTGAATCTCTCTTGGAGAGGATCTCCCCGGAACCGGCGGCGGCAAGATTGGCGGCGGCAAGGTTCACGGGTTCGGCGGCGACGGCGATATGCGGCAGCTGTTCTTTAGGGATCCAAACTTCGTAGCGAAGCTAGCTAGGTCTACCAACGGTCACACGAGGATCGGTCGTCTCGATCGATTCGGACGGGGAAGTTTTTCCCGATCAACAAATCGAGAGACAAGGGATCTCTGGATAGACGCGTGAGACTCTAAGCTTGGCTGAGCTTCTGTCGCCGGAGATCGGGAAGAAACGCGATCAACAGCGGCGACCAACTAACGCGAGCGGCGACGGAGGCGGCGGAGCAGATTCGCGATGTTAGGGTTAGAGCTCGGTTTCTTTTCTGTATTTTTCTACTGTTTAAAATACCTGTATATATATACTGTGGATACTTTCAAATTGACCGTTGTGGGACCCACAAGAAGAATCCCGAAAACCGGTTCAAAATGGTCCAGCGGCAGAATCCGGTCCAGCAGCTTGCAGAGAAAACGCTAAGTAAAAATCGGCGAGATTCGCAGGAGATTCTCGACGATTCGACGAGAATCACCAAGTGATTCTCGTCGAATCACTTGTTGATTCTCAACGAATATAACTTGTATTCAAGATCTGCTTAACGACTGGTTCGGCGAGAATCACTAGTGATTCTCGCCGAATCTTACTTGGCACCGTTTTGAGGTAGCCTGAAAGAGTCGGCGAGAATCACTAGTGATTCTCGACGATTCGGCGAGAATCACTAGTGATTCTCGCCGAATCGGCGAGAATCACTTGGTGATTCTCGTCGAATTTTCCTTGGACGAATTTTCGTCTTTCCACCCAAGAGCTGCTCCTTGACCCATCCATGCTCCTTGGCTTCTCTTGCATAAACACGGCCCTGTACTTGAAATTAAGTGCACTCCAATAGAGAGAGTACACGTAGGCCAACACACTGATCTGCTCAACGAGGGATTGCGTCGTGCAGACCCGTGTATATTGACCTACTGCACCCTGACATTGGTGTGCACTTAGCGTGGAATAACTGCAAGCACAACTTGAAATAATTTGTCAAAAACATTGCCTATTTACCTTAGCTTGTTCAGGGGCTTCTTAAAATCAGGTACGTTGTGGATACAATACCCAACAATCTCTCCCTATTTGAAGAAGCCTAAACCCTACAAGCTAAGGTGAATAAGGCGTATGGTAATGAAAATCATAACTTAGACGAATTAATTTTAGAGAGATATTCATTACCGATACCAATTTCGTGCGAGCAAACTTTGGAGCCACCTTAGCCTTAGCCGAGAGGGTAATCTCCCCCTTTTCGGCTTCTACAAATCTGGGTCTGTAGCGTTTGACCCTTTGCTCCCCCTCAGTTCTTGCATCTGTACTTACGCTTGAGTTCCTTCCTCCCCCTCAGTTCTTGCACGAGCCTGGAGCTTCTGTAGTCTTCATTCCTCATAGTTTAGCATCCCCAATTCAGTCTTGAAAAGACTAAACTTGGCCTCGTCTAAGGGCTTTGTGAATATGTCAGCAATCTGCTTGTCCGTGGGGACATAACAGAGAGAGATGTCCTTGTTCTCCACGTGCTCCCGAATGAAGTGGTAGCGCACTTCAATATGCTTCGTTCTGCTGTGCGATACTGGATTGTTGGCAATCGCAATAGCACTGGATGAGTCGAAGTACATTGGGATGTCCTTGAACTGAAGGTCGTAGTCGGCTAACTGGTTTCTGATCCATAGGAGTTGTGCGCAACTGCTTCCTGCTGAGATGTACTCAGACTCTGCTGTGGAGGTAGCGACACAATTCTGCTTCTTGATGTTCCATGAGATAAGCCTTCTTCCGAGGAATTGACACGTCCCGGAAGTGCTTTTCCTGTCATCCCTACTCCCTGCAAAATCAGCATCTGAAAAACCTATTAGCTCGACATCATTGTTTCTCGGGTACCACAAGCCAAGATTGGGAGTACCTTTAAGGTATCTTAGAATTCGCTTCGCAGAGACATAGTGAGATTCCTTAGTGTTCACCTGATATCTGGCACAGACACATGTGGAGAACATGATATCCGGTCTACTGGCAGTAAGGTAGAGCAGGGATCCAATGATGCTTCTGTATTTGGTTTCATCGAAAGGTTTACCTTTCTCATCCTTATCCAGAGACATAGTGGATCCCATTGGAGTCCTCATAGAGGTTGCACTCTCCATGCCGAATTTCTTAAGGAGTTCATTTGTGAACTTCGTCTGAGAGATGAAGATTCCATCCTCAGACTGTTTCACTTGAAGTCCTAAGAAATACTTGAGCTCTCTCATACTGCTCATTTCAAACTTTCCTTGCATAAGTTTAGAAAACTTTTTGCAAAGATTGTTGTTCGTTGAGCCGAATATTATGTCATCGACATAGATTTGCACCAGCAAAATCTTGCCTTTGACTTCCCTGAGAAACAATGTTTTATCTATTTTCCCTCTAGAGAACTTGTTCTCAAGAAGAAAACTAGATAATGTCTCATACCAAGCTCGTGGAGCTTGTTTCAACCCATATAGGGCTTTATTAAGAAAATAAACATGATTGGGATAAGTGGGATCGACAAAACCTGGGGGTTGAGCGACGTATACTTCCTCTTTCAGGTCTCCGTTCAAGAATGCTGATTTCACATCCATTTGATAGACTGTGAATCCTTTGTGTGAAGCATACGCCAGGAACAATCTGATTGCCTCGAGCCTTGCTACTGGTGCGAAGGTCTGATCGAAGTCAATCCCCTCCTCCTGTCGGTAACCTTGAGCCACCAGCCTTGCCTTGTTCTTTATGATGACACCATGTTCATCCAGCTTGTTTCTGAAGATCCACTTGGTGCCAATCACATTCTGCTTGTATGGTCTGGGAACTAGCGTCCAAACGTTGCAATGTTCGAATTGATGTAGTTCGTCTTGCATGGCCAGAATCCATGTCGCATCTTTGTTCGCCTCGTCGAACTTCTTTGGCTCAACCTGTGACAGGAAGCTAAGATGCAATACTTCGTTAACAGTACCTCTTCGAGTTCTGACACCGACACGAGGATCTCCGATGATCTGATCTCTAGGATGATCCCTCACGTGCCGGAGCTCTAGAAGTCTGGCGTCTGGAGCTTCGACTACTTCTTGGGCTTCTCCTTCTTCTAAGATATTTGTTCCATTTTGATCTTCAACATTTTCAGATGACGTGGAGGTGGAAACTTTGACGTACTTAGGAGTGTCATCCTTGGCGGTCTCGTCCAGACTCAGTTGTTCAAGTCGTGCACCTGCATCTTCCAGAATACCACTGGAAGAATTGCTGTTAAGCAAACTTCCTTCATCAAATACAATATTTATTGATTCTTCTACCACTAGGGTGTTCTTATTGAAGACCCTATATGCCCGACTGTGGGAACTATAGCCCATGAATATGCCTTCGAAGCATTTTTCACCAAATTTAGTACGCGGGTACTTCCCATTATTCAGTACATAGCATCGACAACCAAAAATCCTCAAGTAGGACATGGTTGGTTTCCTGCCTTTCAGTAGCTCATAAGGCGTCTTACGATGATGCTTGTTGATCAAAGCTCGGTTTTGTACATGACAAGCTGTATTGACAGCCTCTGCCCAGAAGTATTCCGGGAGAGAAGCGTCTTTCAACATTGTCGTGCACACTTCAATGAGAGTTCTATTTCTCCTCTCCGCAACTCCATTTTGTTGAGGAGTGCGCGGGGAGGAAAACTTATGAAAGATACCTTGTTCTTCACAAAATTCTGTCATAGCACAAGATTCGAATTCTGTTCTATGGTCACTTCTGATTTTGACCACTGAGCAGTTAAATTCGTTCTGAACCTGCTTGACAAAACTAGTGAAGATGTCAAACGTATCTGACTTTCGTTTCAAAAAGAACACCCATGAAAACCGAGAATGATCATCAACTATCACTAGCGTATAGGACTTGCCTCCCAAGCTATGAACTTGCATTGGACCAAACAAGTCCATATATAAAAGGTAGAGACATCGAGAGGAGTCTTTGTCTGCAATGCTCTTAAAGGTGGCCCGAGTCTGTTTGCCCATCTGGCATGCAGGATAGGGGCTATCTTTGATGCACTTGATACTGGGAGCATCCCTTACTAAGTTTTTAGAAAACAGCATACTAATTGTCTTGAAATTAATATGTGTCAATCTCTTGTGTCATTGATCACAAAGAGATGCACTGCCTGTTGCCACAAGGCATACGGGGGTAGCTGAATCTATACTGAGAAAATCTAAGCAGAAGATATTTCTGCTCCTAATGCCTGACAATACCGTCTCAGAAGAGGTACGTGAAATTATTAGACATTTATCCTTGCAGAACTTAACGTCATAACTTTTATCACATAACTGACTTACACTGATCAGGTTATGATTTAACCCTTCAACATAAGCCATGTCGGTGATAGAGATTATACCGTTGGAAATCATACAGTAACCTCTGGTGACTCCTCGATCTGACCCTCCAAAGATGACTTTGGGTCCATTCTCGACTGGAGTGTAATCACGCAGCAGGCTTCTTGTCCCAGTCATATGCCGGGAGCATCCACTGTCCAAATACCAGATCGGCGTTTTGGCGGCCTTTGGACATTCCTGCAAAACAAAATTAATTTGCCTTAGGAACTCAATCGAACTTGGGTCCTAGATTTCTGGTTAGCACACTCCCCCTCGGTTGGTTAACCCTACGAGTGGTCGGCCTCGCAGTGCTAACATAGGGAGTCTCGTAGTACCTTGGATTAAACCAACAATCCACGGCAAAGTGACCGACTTTGCCACAGCACCAACAGTCGAATCTGTTGTACCTCTTCCTAGGCTCCTGCCTTACCCTTGGAATGGTGGGTACAGCTGGGGCCTTGGAGCTGTCGGAGGAAAGTTGAGCCTGGTGCACACGGGGATCTTGCCACTGAACTTGAGCCCGTCCATAGTAGATGCTTGTCTTCTTCTTGACACTGGCGGCAGGATTCAACTCAAGGTGTTAACCTTTTTGATGAGCAACCTCTGATACCACTTGAAAGTCCACCTAGTGTCAACTATGTGCACCTATGGGGGGGGAATAGGTGAAGTGTAGCGCTTTTGTGGAATTTATAATAGTACCTGCACAATAAAGATAAACAGCACAGCACACAGAAAACACAGGCAATTTATAGTGGTTCCCCGACTTGGGTACATCCACTTTCCCCCCTTCGACCTATCTCCCAATAAGAGACGACTCGGTCACTTCTCCAACAGGATTGAAATCCAATCCTTGCACTATCGGAAGGAACCCTTCCACACGTAGGAGTCAACACTCCCACAAACCGGGTTGCACCCAACCCTTACAACACGGAACAAATGTTCCTTTACAACAAAAGTAAGAATAGAATGTACACGAGATACAAACTTCGTTTGGAGACTAAGGTATCCCTCTTTGTTGACGACGTGTTCTTGAAGTCCACAAAGAGTACACAACCTTGAATCTCTCTTGGAGAGGATCTCCCCGGAACCGCAGGTGGCAAGATTGGCGGCGGCAAGGTTCACGGGTTCGGCGGCGACGGCGATATGCGGCAGCTGTTCTTTAGGGATCCAAACTTCGTAGCGAAGCTAGCTAGGTCTACCAACAGTCACACGAGGATCGGTCGTCTCGATCGATTCGGACGGGGAAGTTTTTCCCGATCAACAAATCGAGAGACAAGGGATCTCTGGATAGACGCGTGAGACTCTAAGCTTGGCTGAGCTTCTGTCGTCGGAGATCGGGAAGAAACGCGATCAACAGCGGCGACCAACTAACGCGAGCGGCGACGGAGGCGGCGGAGCAGATTCGCGATGTTAGGGTTAGAGCTCGGCTTCTTTTCTGTATTTTTCTACTGTTTAAAATACATGTATATATATACTGTGGATACTTTCAAATTGACCGTTGTGGGACCCACAAGAAGAATCCCGAAAACCGGTTCAAAATGGTCCAGCGGCAGAATCCGGTCCAGCAGCTTGCAGAGAAAACGCTAAGTAAAAATCGGCGAGATTCGCAGGAGATTCTCGACGATTCGACGAGAATCACCAAGTGATTCTCGCCGAATCACTTGTTGATTCTCAACGAATATAACTTGTATTCAAGATCTGCTTAACGACTGGTTCGGCGAGAATCACTAGTGATTCTCGACGAATCTTACTTGGCACCGTTTTGAGGTAGCCTGAAAGAGTCGGCGAGAATCACTAATGATTCTCGACGATTCGGCGAGAATCACTAGTGATTCTCGCCGAATCGGCGAGAATCACTTGGTGATTCTCGTCGAATTTCCTTGGACGAATTTTCGTCTTTCCACCCAAGAGCTGCTCCTTGACCCATCCATGCTCCTTGGCTTCTCTTGCATAAACACGGCCCTGTACTTGAAATTAAGTGCACTCCAATAGAGAGAGTACACGTAGGCCAACACACTGATCTGCTCAACGAGGGATTACGTCGTGCAGACCCGTGTATATTGACCTACTGCACCCTGACATTGGTGTGCACTTAGCGTGGAATAACTGCAAGCACAACTTGAAATAATTTGTCAAAAACATTGCCTATTTACCTTAGCTTGTTCAGGGGCTTCTTCAAATCAGGTACGTTGTGGATACAATACCCAACAGGAATCCTTCAGGGTGTTATGCTTGCTACAATTCTTCTTCTTATTCTGCAGGCTATGAACTTCTTCGCATTCGTGCTTGCTTCGTCTGATATTTCTGTTGTCTTGAAGGTAACTGCTTCCCGTATCCTGGCTTGATTCTTCTGGAGTCGGTGAACTACTTAACTCTGAGAACTCCTTCTCTATGTCATAAGTTCTTTGCGAAGAGTTCTTAATTGAGGTAGAAAGCGCCCGCAGCTGTGATTGATTAGCGGGTTGCTGGATTATTGCAACACTTTGTCCTATTACCTGATAGAGGGAGAGAATTTGATTTTTCAGCTTACTTATCTGGGCGATGCGTTTCTCAAGCATGTTTGCACACATGTCGAGAGGCTCTTTCTGGTTGGCCTCATTAAAGTAAAGGGGGAGGGGTTGGTGATCCCCGGGCCCCCTTTGACTGGTCTCTGAATAGCGCTAACTTTTCTTCGAGCCATAATCACGAGTGTCGCTGGGCAGGAGACACTGTCTTCAAGATATTATGGGAGCTTTGTAGAATATCGGGGGGAACGTGTTCCTACAGAAGGCATCAAACTGTTGCATCCAACTCAATCCTCCTGATAGACCGGACTAAACTAGACCTCCTTAGCTTGTGGAGCGGTCGAGTGCGCGCACATTCACAGAATAAGCAAAAGCACCTAAGGTAATTTTAACGTGGAAAAACCGCTTAAATGGGTAAAAAACCACGTGATCGGGACGGTGTCGGTTAAACTTCACTATTGACGGTTGTTTACATAGTGATTGGAGAACCGAGGGCGACAGACCGCTGCTCGTTATAATTTTGAGAAGAGAGATTATGGAACGTTCGGTGGGCGACAGGCTGCCTCACTCGAACCTGACGGGAGCCGTTGATAGTGATTTGGGTGGTGTTGCACATGTAGAAAGCTCTCTGAAGCTGCGCGTGGGGCGCCACCTTCCTCTGATTGTTGTGAACTTAGACGAATTTCTTGGCCATCTACCTGCTGGAGGAGGCTCATATGAGGATTCCGGAAGAGCTTCGACCTGAGAAAGAAGAAGACTGGAGGAGAAAATTAGAAATAAATAAGGTCTTAAGGCCTTTTATAGGCTCCAGAAGGTGGTTATGGTGGTTATTTGGTTATTCGCACAACGCAACCACCCACGATTATTATTTGCATACCAAATCTAATATAGTTTTGGACGAATATTATGTGCATAATTCACAAAAAATGCAGGTCATTTTTAAAGTATTGATAACCTCCACTAATCATGATAGGTAGTGGGTGGTTATCCGTAAAATTTATGGCATCGATCGCAGTGGAATGATCGGACGGCGAGGAGGGCCCGCTACAAAAGAGCGGTCATTTCACTAGCATACGGTCACCGGCGAGGGGAAAGGAGGAGCCGCGGGGAGGGGCGGCCGGGCGCGGCCGCTCCCCTTGCGGGCGGCACCCGCGGCCGCGGGGAGGGGCGTCCGGGCATGGTCGCCCCCTTGCGCGCAGGGACGGTCGCCTCTTGCGGGCGGCGCCCCGCGGGCCGTCCCAGTGTGGCCGGCCGTTGCAGGCCGCCCGGCGTCGGTGATGGCGGCGCTGGCAACTGATCGTGGTGGATGATCGGACGATGCACGAAGATCGTGTGTGATGATCGCGTGTGTGGCGGTCAAACTCATGATCCCACTAAGGTAGGGAGGATCTGGGGAGGAAGCTATTTGCAGCCCCAAATTCTCTACAAATTTATGAGGGCCTCATCAGAGACAGTGAATTTTGATAACTTATACATCAAAACGGTGATCGGATGAGAGATAAACGACCCTAATGAGGTGGAGGGGTATATAAATTGTAGTTTTTACAACATATAAACATAAAAGATTTGAGCGTGAGAGTTAAAACCTACCTAGAGATTGTGCATCATACATTTTTCACATGAAAATTTTCATTTAGAAATACATTTTTTACATCCAAGGAAAATACATTAATATCATGGTGTATCATGGTGTACTGCTTGTTGGTTCACTAATCTCATCATTTTATAATTTTTTAATCAAAAAAATATGCATCATTAAATCAAGTTAGAATGCATCCATACCATGAAATGAATCCTAAATAAAGAAAAAAAATGTAGATTGTATGAGAGTATGCATGGCTCGCCGGTGCAAAAAAAGTCTCTCGGTTAGAAACCTAATTACAATTGGATTTCATGGAGATCAAAATAATTATGATCAGAGTTAGGCTCTTTTGAGAGAGTTAGGCTCCGTTTGGGAGGACTTATTTTCACCGGTCGAGCGGTTACGACCGCATGAACCGGACCTTGATTACGGTCTGGTTCATGCGGTGTTAAGAAAAAGTCAATTACGAACAAATTTTGGCTCTGGTTTGCTCATTTGGTCAGTATTGGAGCTAAATATTAAGAAAAAGTCATGGGATGCTAACCCTCAAATGCAACAATAATCTAGCACTCTTGTTCATGTTCAGGTCCCCTCGAGCTCAAGTGGTTCTCTCATAAAACGCCGTGCACGATCAATGTAGTGAAGGTTGCCCACTTTTTAGGATTTGGTATAATTTTCAGATAACTGAAATCCTCCCACTTCTGAAACCTCCACTGTTCTTGAAGAGGTGAAAAACAGACGGCTACTGTCCGTAGGAGTAGCCCATCTTGGGATGAACCAAGATGGTTGACTCAGCCGTCGGTTGACTCACTAATGAGTTTTCTAGATGTGTTTTCAAGATGCCACTAAATACGCATGCACCCTCCGGACGTCAAGGACGTCACCTTCGTCACGGAGGATGCATGCTTCTGTTTCAACATGATGCCCTTTGGGTTGAAAAATGTGAGGGCGACTTATCAAAGAATGATGGATCAGATCTTCCGAGAGCAAAAAGGGCGGAACCTCGAAATTTATGTGGATGATCTGATGATCAAAAGCCGAGATCTTCTGGGTTTTTGATTCTGTTTACTTTTCATTCTACTCTAGCTCCTGCGACATGAGATGTTTGCAAAAGACAGAAAATTCGGACACCCCCATTCATATCTAAACTTTGCAGTAGACTAGTTTCAATCAATTATTCAGTTCTACAAGCATTTTCTCATCCATATCTAAACTTTGCAGTAGACTAGTTTCAATCAATTATTCAGTTCTACGAGCATTTTCTTTGTAATTCAAATCTGTTTGTCATCTCTATTGTCTATACACATTGCTTGACCTTGAACGCATCCTTTTGAACTAACCGGTCCATAAGCCGTGCCAGCCTGAAGGACGCGGGTCCTGGGCTGAGCCTCATCTCATCCCCAACACCCGTGCATAGTGGCTTCCCTGAGCACCATCCTCCGGGAGCGAAGTTCTCCTCGCCCAACCGAAGGAGCTCCTTGTCGATCCTGTCGAGAGCCACGTCATCCTTTTTGAACTTTCGGGCAAAGGGGGCGTTGCTTTTGATCATCTTCTCGGTGTCATTGAGGGAGAGGATGTGTGGGTGTTGCCTCGGAGGAATGTCCCACGAAATGTAGTGAAGGTCGTGGTTGACGACGGTAGAATTGAACTCCGGCGAGTTGCAGATGACGGTCTGGAAGTATCCTTCGGGCGAGGAGACAAAGTTAGTGTAGTACATGAGGAGGATCCTCGGCAGATTGTCCCAACCATAGACGCAGAACTCGACGAAGTCCCTCGATAGGGCCATCCATGCTGATCCTGCGTATTTTGCTTTTGTTACGAATGATCGAGCAAAGATAGAAGAACTGAAACGCAAGATTACACATAACAAAATAAATTTAGGCACTATGAGGGCAATGGTGGCTGTGTAAAAAGCAATGGTGGGAAACCAGCGGAAGATTAGAGCTGTCCAGAAAGCTATTTGAACTAGTGGTGGCATAATAAAAATTTAGCCTTTTAATAGTAAAAAAGTATTTTATGCTAATCATTTACCGCATAGATAAGTAAATATTACATAAAAAATAAATAAACAAGTTAAAAAGGTCAGTGACAAGAAGCACTGTTGGAAAGTTAAAGAGAATATGAGAGGTAATTCATTCAGTCACATAGGAGATTTAAATAGGATTACAACATGACTCAAAGACACCGATCGCCGGTGTGGGACTAAACACAAATACACCTAAAGACTCTAATAACCCGATAATTCCAACACTCCCCCTCAAGCTGAAGGGGGGACCCTTCAGATTGGACATGACAAATAACGACAATGGAGGTATATGATGCGTGACAAAATATCAGACGAGCCACCGGGGAAAATTCCAAATCGGGGAATCAAGCCGGGGACATAGTCATACACGATGCTGACTCACACACGACGCAAGATCCATACACGACGTGGACTCACTGTAAACCGGTCAACCAATATCACATACACACAACACATAAAATGAAAGATGTTGAACAAGTCATCAAACGAGTGATCGAGGATAATCCGTCAGGGGTAATCTGTCGCGGATAATCCGCACAAAGGACGGTCTCTCACGACACATTTGTTGGGTATTGTATCCACAATAACCCTGATTTGAAGAAGTGTCCCTTGAATTAAGATGAATTGAGATTGTATTTGATTGTGTGTTTTTAGTTATGTGCTTGCGGAACATTATTGTCAAGTACAACTCAATGTCATATTACAGTGGGTCATAAAACACGGGACTCAACAATATAATCCTTCATTGTGTAGGTCAATGTGTTGACCAACGTGTAATCTCTTTATTGGAGTGTACTTCTGTTTCAAATGCATTAAAAGTTTCAAGGAAGGATGTGTTGTTGTATTCAGAAGGACAAAATTTTCTCTAAGGAAAATTCACCGAGTATCGTAGAGTAGACTCGTCGAATTCGTTGAGAGAAGCAACGGAAGATAAGATCAGCAGCAGCCCAACGGGAACAGCAGAAGACGGCCAACAGAGACAGCAACAATAAGGCTCCACCAAGCCGGAAGAGGAGGCGGAGCAGCAGACGAGTGGGAGGAGGCACGGTACTGCAGATCTAGAGGAGTCACAGTGGCAGCAGGATGGAGGACAACAGTCGGACGAGAAGGAGAGCCCGACAGGAACAAGATATTTTGGACCAGCAGTCAGACAATAGGCAAGAAGCCTTTTGGGCCGGAGAAGAGGAAGAAGCCACTCGGGTCGTCATCGAAGAAGCCACCCGGGCCGTCGTCGAAGAAGTCGACCAGTGCAGACGAGTATGGCGGGAGAAGCGCCAGATGAAACCATGGTCGACGGGATCAAAATGAAGGAAGCGCGACCTCCCGTCGATGGAGGGAACCGGGGCTGGTCTCATCAACGGGGGCGGAGAGACTCCCCGACGTCGGGATCGAAACAGCGAGATGGAAGGGGAATCACGGGACGGGAGAGGAAGCACGAGAAGAATTTGTATTTTAGATTTCAGATTATTTAGGCTCTGATACCATGTTGGAAAGTTAAAGAGAATAAGAGAGGTAATTCATTCATCCACATATGGGCTTTAAATAGGATTACAACATGACTCAAAGACACTGATAGCCGGTGTAGGACTAAACACAAATACACCTAAAGACACTAATAACCTGACATTGACCCGATAATTCCAACAAGCTCTAATAACACCAAACGGATCACGAGTAAGGCGAGAAGGAAGAAGGAAGAAATCTTGAATAGTCGGGGCTTGGCCTTAGTGAACCTTCAAATAAAAGAATAAAAGCTAGAAGCAGAGAAAGGGTTTTTAGAAAGTCACGTTGGTTGCTCAAAAATTTTCCAAAACATCTTGGTTGAAAAATCTCATCATCCAAACAACATAAAAAGAGCGGTGACGCCGTGGCGGTAACCATGACTCTGATGAAAGAATTACCTGTAAAAAGCTTAAATGCATCAGGCAGTTCCCTCTTAGGCGACACCCAGAATATCTCAGACTTGTTCTTCTTGTACAGCCCAGGATCTATGATCACTGGCATTGCCCTCTCTCCTCTACATTTCAGAAACTAAATCAAACCCAAATCATTTCAAATTCTTAAGCAATTAGATGAGTTTTTTATGGAATAACATAAGAAAGATATGGAGTATGATCAGGATATTGAATTAAATTATCATCAAAACAATTCAAGCAACTCACTCTTTCCAACCCAATTTGCTCGTATGCTCAACAAAATTCAGATGTCTGGGCAGCTTTGAGAAGGTAAAGAGCAAATCTGGACACAAAAATACAAGCTATTTAGAGTTCTTTGGGCGTTTTTTTATCTTTTGTCAGCTTGAATAACATCAAGGAGGCATCTCCGTTCAAAAACGCTGTTTTATCTCAATCTACAACCGCCCACCCAAACATGCCAAAAAGCTGTAAAATTGAAAGAAAGGAAGGAATTTTAAGAAAAAAAAAACTGACCATCTTGAGTGACTAGAGGGTAGTCCGAAGCGCTGAGGTTGATGAACCAATCCCATCTCTTCTTCTTCCTGAGAAGAATGGCGCAGGCATGTAGGGTGTTGGCCACCATTGTAGGACCTCTGTAGGTCACCATGTTCGACTTGGTGATCACATGAACATTTCCCACCTAATGCAATATTCTCAAGATTAAAATCCCAAAATCATTTTGTCATATCAAGAAGGCTAACAGAAATTAAGAATCTATCCCTAAGTATATTATCAATAAGCTCTCTCAATCTGAGAATGGGCAGCTGAACTTATTACTTTGATGCTATGTTAGAATCTATGCTAAAAGTATCATGGTGTTAGGCAATATTATTCCCAACATCATGCAACATAACACTTTTGATCACCTTGGAGAAAAGGGAGTGGTTGCCGACAAGCGCTGACAGCTCCCGCCTCTCCGTCGCCGGCGAATCGAGGTCGAGGTGCAACACGTAGAGGTTGTGAGGATGATAGAGGGCATGAAGGGCCCTCCAAAGCTGGTCAAGATCGCCTTTTGATCCCGAGATGAGGTAGGCAAGGCAGGGGACTTCCGGCGCCGGCGGTGGCATTGGCGCTGTCAAGAGATTGGCCCCAACAGGAGGGCCTCGGCCGTCGCCCGAGAGTTTGGAGAGGAAGGAGTTGATGGTGGGGACGGAGGAGAGGAGGCTCGTGTTGAGGTAGGTGAAGATGGATAAAATAAAGAAGGAGATTAGGAAGACAGAGAACGCCAATTTCTTTTCCATTGTTGAAGATGAGAAAAATATTCCTCCTTTCATGAATTCCTCCCTATTACCTCCTTAAAAAAATCTCCTTTATTTTTCTCATTAAGGTATCCTCGATTTTTCTTGCTGGTTAGGAGGAAAAGGTATAGAATCAAGTGATTCTATCTTTGTGGAAATTTAATGGAGTCCTCAATACAAAATCGGTGAAGATGATAAATGATTCAAGGAAAAAAAACGTCGAAGGAGCGAGAGGAGGAAACTGGGATAAACTTTTCTAGCCTATGATTCGTTGATCCACCAAAAAAAACAAGTTTTTTAACGGAAATTGATCGATAACTTGTTATAAAAACCCAGCAGAGAAAAACCAAGATCGGAGAAGACGAAACCATAAAGAGTTGGGGTTCAGAAACAGAAACCTGTTTGTTTTTTCTCATAAATTCGGCCGCAGAGAGCCACAGAGATGAAAGGGAGAAGTTACTGAATGAGAATAAATGTTGTTTTTTCGGCTTTGTAAAAGAAGAATAAATATTATAATGGAGTTGAATAATTCAATTTCTTTTTTAATTACTTTTGTTACTAGCATTGAAAGCTGATGTCTGGTAAAGAAAGGGTTGGAAAGCTAGTTGTAGCCGGATATGTAGCAGCCGATTATTATTATTATTGCTGTAGCCAATCCTGTAGCGGGATGTTTGTAAACCCAACGGAACCCAACGGTCATTAGGGGGGAATATTGTATATAAATAGGATATCAGTGTAATTAAGGATTATGCATGATAATAAAGTCTTTTCTCTTCCTTGTTCTGTCTCTCTCCTCCCAACTTTCTATCTCTCTCCTCCTGGGCTTGCCATCACCGGCAGCCTTTCTCCCCTTATTCTGTTACATTGGTGCTCTCGTTGAGAGACCTCTCCATGGAGAGGTCTACCTCCCCGACCACAACAATGTCCGGCGACTCTTCCTTGCCCGTGACCAGGGCCGATCTTGATCGCCGACATGCAGTATATATGGCTCAACATTCCTCAATTTCCGAATCTATCAAGCAAACCCAACAGACGTTCAACCAAGAAATTCAGAATTTACATACATCGCTTAATGCCTACGCCCAGCAGCAAACGGGCCTTCAACGCTCGCAAGAACGATTACAAGAATCTAATTCATCATTCTACGCAGAATTCAAAGATTTCCGCAGTGAATTACAGAAGTTTATGCACGTCATGGCGCCCGTGGATCGCAGGGATACATCGACTGTATCGGTGGCTCAGAATACGGATCAACATGATTCCTCATTTTCCTTGCCCGGCATCCATGGACAGTCTCTTCCAGGCGCAGGACTGCCCCGGTTCCGGGCTCCAATAGTTGCAATCGGCGACTCATCACAGCCCAGCCTTCTTGGATCCGTGCCACCCACGATGCCACAACAGCAGGCGGCAAGCCTTAATAACACTTTATCTTTACAACAGATGCCAACATTATCTTTTGGATCAACACAGCAACATTCAGACCGTAACGATAATACAAATCACGTCCCAGCCAAGATTGATTGCCCCACATTCACAAACGGCGACCCAACAAATTGGATCTTCAAAATTGAAATGTTTTTCAGGTATCATAACATTAATCCATTAGATTTTGTTTTTATTGCCTCCATGCATCTAGACAGGCCAGCTTCACAGTGGTTTCAAGGCCTATTGTGCAATGGGTTATGTCCAGATTGGCAGACATTCAAAACAGCTATAATGGATCGTTTTGGCCCATCAGATTATGACGACCCTCTTGGTAAAATTATGAAACTCGTACAAACTTCTATTGTTTCAGTCTATCAAGAAACTTTTGAAATTTTAGCTAGCCAAGTAAACGAATTATCTCATGATGCATTAAAACGTAACTTTATTTCGGGATTAAAACCGCACATAAAACGCGAAGTCATAGTCCATCACCCTGATTCCATTTATGACACTTTTAAACTTGCAAAACTTTTTGAAGATCAATATACCGAGGATCACCGATCGTCAAAAGTCAGCGTGAATCGTTTTAACAATACGAATATCTTTAGGCAAGACAGGGTACCAGTAAAACGTCTATCACCAACAGAATTACAAGCTCGGCGAGAACGCGGACAATGTTTCACTTGTGAGGAACGTTATGCACCGGGACATAAATGTAAGAATAAGTCATCGCTTTACATTTTAGAAGCAGAAGACGACGTCACATTTGATGAGTTGGTACCGACAATCCAATTAGACCAAATCACGGACGACACTCCAAATCAATTAGAAAACCCAGAAATAAGTGTTAACGCTCTCATGGGAACCTTTCCAACAAAATCTTTTAGAGTGCGAGGACAAATTGGTCATTCAACCATTCACATTTTCTTAGATAATGGCAGTACTCATAACTTCATAACCAAGCGAGCTGCAGTTTATTTAAAATTACCAATCTCATCAGTACCCCCGTTTAGGATTCATGTGGGAAATGGAAGTATTATGTTCTGTAAAGAATTTTGCCCTCAGCTCAAGCTACTAATACAGGAAATAGTTTTTATTATCGATTTATACATCACTGACCTCCACGGGGCAGACGTCATTCTAGGATTTAATTGGTTAGAAACCCTGGGACCCATCACGACAGATTATACAACGAAAGAAATGTCTTTCTCTTATAAAGGCACCCCGTGCAAAATTAAGGGAGAACAATCATTGGACTCACGCATGGTTTCCTCAGCCCAAATGTCTAAATTAGTCGCACAGAATTCCATAGAATCAATGATGTTATGTTTACAAATTGAGCAGGCGGCACAGGTTGATAGTAACACGACCATCGCAGGACCCGACCCCCTGCACCCAGCATTAAAGGAGTTATTCTCTGAGTTCCAACCAATATTTCAGAAACCAGTTGGTCTTCCCCCAATTCGTCCTATTGACCATCGAATAACTTTAATAGATGAAACACAGGTTGTTAAGGTTAAACCTTATAGATACCCATACTTCCATAAAAATGAGATAGAACGATTAATTGCCGAAATGTTGGAACAAGGAATCATACGACCTAGTACATCCTCCTATAGTGCGCCCGTATTATTGATTCGAAAAAAAGATGATAGTTGGCGATTCTGCATAGATTATCGAGCCCTCAATGCATTAACAATTAAAGATAGTTTTCCAATGCCGACAATAGACGAATTACTAGACGAACTACACGGAGCACAAGTCTATTCTAAAATCGATCTCCACTCAGGATACCATCAGGTAAGAATGAATACTAACGACATTCATAAAACTGCCTTCCGAACTCATGATGGATTTTACGAATTTCTTGTCATGCCTTTTGGCCTATCAAACGCACCGGCCACTTTTCAACACCTAATGAATACAGTTTTCAAACCCTTCCTACGTCGTTTTGTTGTTATTTTCTTCGACGATATACTTATCTATAGTAAGACAGAGGCGGCTCACATCCAACATTTACGATTGGTTTTTCAAATGTTACTCGACCACAAATTATACATTAAGCCGTCAAAGTGCTCTTTCCTAACAACAACTATCGATTTTTTAGGACATATTATTACTCCAGCAGGTGTCTCACCTAACCCAGGAAAGTTAGCAGCCATAACAGAATGGCCCATACCAAAGAGTCAAAAACAATTACGTGCCTTCCTTGGTTTAGCAGGTTACTACAGACGATTCATACGACAATACGCCACCATAACAGCCCCATTAACAGACTTATTAATCAAAGATGGTTTTCACTGGACGGACACTAGTATGAAGGCTTTTAACGACATTAAGACGTTGCTTACCTCTGCACCAGTTCTCACCCTACCAAACTTCTCGATTCCTTTTATAATAGAATGTGACGCTTCTCAGGTCGGAATCGGAGCGGTACTATCTCAGAAAGGCCACCCGATTGAATATTTTAGCAAAAAGTTGTCGCCAAAGGACCAAACAAAATCAACATATATTCGAGAATTACTAGCAGTTACTTCCGCTGTCACTAAATGGCGTCACTATTTACTCGGGACATCTTTTACTATCTTAACAGACCACCAAACATTATATAACCTGAAATCACAGGTTATCACGATGCCGGAACAACAAAAATTCTTAACTAAAATGCTAGGCTTCAATTACTCAATACAGTACAGATCGGGAAGGGATAATACAGCGGCTGACGTCCTCTCTCGAATTGAAAATCCTATTGAAGAAGCCTATTTACATAATCTCCAGAATATATCGTTCTCTTATACAAATTTGTTTGCCGATCTCAATCTATTATACCACACCGATACGTACGCCCAAAATATTATAGTCAATTTAACAAAAGATCCCTCCTCCTGGTCGGAATGGACTTGGATCGAGGAACGACTTTTTTATAAAAAAAGATTATACGTATCACCTTCTATCATTCGTACCATTTTAATAAGCGAGGCGCATGATACAAAAATAGGAGGGCACTCCGGAATTCAGGCCACATATCAACGATTAGTACAATATTATTTTTGGCCTAATATGCACAAGGAGGTGCATAATTACGTCCAACATTGCGATCTTTGTCAAAAGGCAAAAGATCGCAATGATTTGCCTTTTGGGAAACTTCAACCTCTGCCAATTCCAACTCAAATCTGGGCAGATATATCTATTGATTTTATCACACATCTACCCAAATCAAAGTCCTATACCACTATCTTAGTAATGGTTGATAGGTTAACTAAAGGAGCACATTTTGCTCCTATCCCCTCCAAATATACAGGACCAGTAGTTGCCCAGATATTTTGGGATTACTATGGCAAGATTCACGGACTTCCCGAAACAATGATTTCGGATCGAGATTCAATTTTTTGAGTTCATTTTGGATGACTTTCTTTGAGCAAAACGGTACCAAACTACGCTTTAGCTCGGCCTATCACCCACAAACCGATGGGCAGACCGAATGCGTTAACCGGTGCATCAACCAATACTTGCGCTTATACGCATATCAGCACCCAACTCACTGGGCCCCGTTATTGAGCTAGGTCGAGTACCATTATAATACGAGTACTCATTCGGCTACGGGTATGTCCCCGTTTGAGGCCATGTTTGGCCGACCTCCACCCAATTTCTTGGCCAGCCAAGCCGGTGGAGTATCGCCCACCCATGATCTTCTACACTATATTCCAAGAGATCACTTATTACATCAGTTACGCACACATTTACAACAAGCACAAAAGAAAATGAAAGCTTATGCAGACAAGCAACGAAAGGAAGCTTCCTTTCAAATAGGCGATTTAGTTTTACTGCGCCTGCACCCGTATCGTCAATTAACCCTGCATAAACGAAAGTGCAAACGTTTTCAGCTCCGGTATTTTGGCCCATACAAAATTATCGAAAGGATAGGAGAAGTAGCATATAAATTAGATCTACCTACGACAACCAAAATCCACCCTGTTTTTCACGCAAGTTTACTCAAACCATATTTTCAAAATGCAACATACGAGATACATGTTCTACCAGATACCTTTACTTCATCACGTTTTCCTCTGGAAATACTGGAAAAACGCATTGTATGGCAAAATGGACAACCCCAACAACAAGGATTGATCCATTGGGAGGGAATGTTGCCGGACGAGGCAACATGGGAAGATTTAGCGTCCATGGACAGCAAAACATTACAAAGACTCTCTACCTCATGTACATGCCAAGAGCCATCCGCACAAGAATCAGAAAGGGAAGACATTTTTCAAACTACCACTACTGTCATCCCTTATTCTAAACAAAGTATTCAAGCTAATCCTTTTATTTTCCAACAGGGAAGCATCTCACCCACGCAGGAATCACACAGGGAAGACATCCTTCAGTCAGATTCCACTGTCATCCCAACCCCATTTTTATTAGACCCTTCTCATCATTTTCCATGGGGACAGGATAAGGAAAGCAACACAATAAGCAAGGATCCAACAAATCATGCATCACACCTCTCCGAGAATCAGTGTTCATCATCATCGGAGAGGGATCCCGACTTTTCACGGATTGAACATCAAAAAAAATGTGGATCAGACATAAACAGGGAAGCACCGCAAATACTCCCACCAAGTGTCATCCTTTCACATCCAAGCATACCATCTCACCGAAACAAAAATTTTTCTTCGCAGGCTGAAGGTTCAAACACAAAGCAACTTCAGACCCACCAAGAGACAACAGAGTACACTCCTACCTCAACCGGAAACAGGGAAGTTTACTCTCAAACTACTACAAATGTCATCCCGATTATGCTTAAACAAAAGAATAACAAAAATCTATCACAGATCAACGTTTCGGACATACAAACAACAACGGAGCAGCATCAACACAGTAGAATGATACCAAAGACAGGAGATACAGAGATACCTTTGGAAACTGGAAGGAGTCCTCGCAGATCGCAACGAACGGCGGCATCCTTACTTCACCGGCTGAGAAAACTGGCGAAAATTCCACACCGTCCACGGTCTCAGCTCTACAGGAAGAAGAGGGAGAAAGTTAGGGTTTCGTCCGAATGAACCCTAGCTTCGGTTTTAAAGGCTTGGCGGAACGGGCAGGATATCGTCGGGCAGCAAAACAGAGGACGGGCAGGGGATGTAGCCGGATATGTAGCAGCCGATTATTATTATTATTGTTGTAGCCAACCCTGTAGCGGGATGTTTGTAAACCCAACGGAACCCAACGGTCATTAGGGGGGAATATTGTATATAAATAGGATATCAGTGTAATTAAGGATTATCCATGATAATAAAGTCTTTTCTCTTCCTTGTTCTGTCTCTCTCCTCCCAACTTTCTATCTCTCTCCTCCTGGGCTTGCCATCACCGGCAGCCTTTCTCCCCTTATTCCGTTACACTAGTATTATATATAAGCCTATAAAGGTTTGCCATTTTTGTATGATTATATTGATATCTTCATTTAAGTTGCATACACATTTAAGTTGCATACATTTTGGTGGTATAATGTTTGCATTTATATCAAAGTTCACTAGGATTCGAGTAAGGAAATAAAGCTAGACAAGTGAGTTGAAAAATCTAAGGTTTAATGAGTATAATTTTGGAATGTTAGGGTATTGGAATCATGTGCTTTGCCTATATATTTAGGGCATGGAGCCCCCCATGGTCCTTTGTTTTCACAAGTTTTGGGGGATTTGAGGTTAATATTCATTCAGGGGACCAATGCTATTGATTGAAGGCTTGTAATCATATTGTTATTTGCAATTGTTTAAAGAAAGTGTTGCGGAAACGAGAGTAGAAAGATTAAACAAACAAAAAATTACAACACACAATACATGATTTTATGTGGTTCATCTTAAGATGGGCTATATTTATGGGCAGCTGCAGTCCATTTTTCACTATCAAGAAGAGAGGCGTTTGGAGAAAGTGAATGGTTTCAGATTTTGAGTTTCACAAAACCTAGAACGACAAGTAGTTTATATAGCACTCTCTATATTTATAAATTATCAAAAAAAAAACTGCTAACTACCCCGAAAAATGTTCGACCTTGGCGGGAGCCGGTGGGTCGAGATTGATAGGAATGAAAGATTCAATGAATAATTCTCAATAATAATGAGTACATATATTCTATACATGAGAGGGTGATCTCAACACCCGAGGTAACTCTAAGCAACAATATCTAACACCCCTCCCTCAAACTCGGGGGGGGGGGGGGGGGGGGGGGGGGGGGGGGGGGGGGGCTGTCATACAGTAAGAGTTTGGACAATAGATATGTATGATGGTTTCGCGTCTGTGACTCAATCATCACATATGCAAGTTGTTGCTCGGAAGGAATAAAGTGAGAACAAGAATATCACGACCATACTGCTCTCGTAGGAAGAAAGCAACCACCATGATATCCTTGGTAAGAGAGTACTTCACCTGATTGAGAGTAATTTGAATGACACAAGTGTTATCACAGTGAAGTGGAGTAGGTTCTGGAGAAAAAACACCAAGGTCCTCAAGTAGTCAGGGGAGCCAAATAGTATTCTCAGTGGTGGTATTCATGGTCTGAACCTCAGCCTCAGTACTGGAATGAGAGACACCTGCACGCGCCCGGCCGCCGCACACGCGCCCGGCCGCCGCACACGCGGCCGCGCCCCGCGTGAGCCCATGGCACGCGCTCGCACCCCACGTGCGCGCCACACCCACCCCGCGCGCCATTGGCCGCTGCCGCCGCCGGTGACCCCCCGCCGTTTCCGGCCTTCTCCTCCGCCACCGACCTCCTCTGGTCTCCACCACCGTTGGGCATCTTGCCCGGGCCGCTCAATCTACTCATGGGACACTGCTGTCATTTCGCTAAATTTGGTGATCCAGGTGACTGAAACGGAGAGAGGACATTCACTAGCACTAATTACGCCCGCCGCAATTACCACCATGACCCTCCAGAAAACTATAAATAGCATTTTAGGCCTTCATTTGAAAGTAAGAAAATCCGGAGGCAAAAGAGAGCTCTGAGGTTTTCCAACAAGATCGTGAATTTAGGCCCATGCTCCACTAGGAATCTGCTCCGCTCTTCTTCTTGCACAAAGAATCCGTGGACTTAGACATTTTCCTAGCTGGAATGCTTCTATCAAGGTACAATGGACTCAGCCAAATTTCCAGGTCGGAACGCTTCCATTGAGGTTCCGTTGACTTAGCCAAATTTTCAAGGCTTGAGCGCTTCAATAGAGGCTCTGAGGACTTAGTCTCATTCTCTCGTTTTTGTATTTTGTAATTGTAACGGAGAAATGGCTTGTCGCCTTCTGATATCAAATCTCAATCCCTATAAAATCAAAAGAACAAGTGGATTTTGGCTCAGCACAGATCCCGCCAAGTGGTTTTTCACCCTTTTCGGGTTTTCCAAGTCAAAAAAAACCTCGTCATTTATTGTTGTTTACTTTGATAGTTTGCACGTCCAGTCCAATTTCGAGCTAAGGCAGTCCAATATCTCCGGACCGGGAAAAGACTAGGTGACCCACAACACTTGGAATTCAAAAAAAATATATTTTTTTTAATAGTTGGCAACTGTTCCGAATCGCTCAAGGCTCCAGTAAACCAGACTAAATTGAACCGTCTTAGCCCGAGAGCGGTCAAGCACGCAAATAGTCACAGTAAGTAAAAAATTTGGAAACATAATTTTTTAATGTAGAAAACCATTCAACTGAGTGAAAAATCACGTGACTGGATCTGTGTCGGTCAAACCTCCACTATTTATTGGTTATTGTACATGGTTTTTTGGAAGAACTCGATGGAGGCAGAACGTCTATCGTTACAGCTGTTAGAGAGAGAATAACTCGGAGGGTGACATGCCACCACTCACGACGCTATTTACTTCTTCTTGTGTTGTGAGGGATGAGCTCGTCGTACTTTGAAGTCTTTAGTTGAAGCTTGGAAACAGGAGCGACCTACTTTGCTTGCCCTGGTACAGACGGCTAGGAAACTTGAGTAGCATGTTATGCGTGTCTTTATCTCTACGTTTTGTCTCCTGTCGTGTTGAGAGTATTCTGGAGCGCTGGTGATGTAGGTTTGCCCCTTTTTGACGTTATGGAGACGGACATAACGAAACACAACGCTCTCCGCTAACTCTCACGTCACGCTCAAGCAATAAAAACGCAGCAACTACCCAATTCGTATATTCATTAAACATAGACGACGGAGGGTTCGCAAAGCCCTTCAAGATAGTACCAAGGCGATAGGCCAAGGTCCTCTCAAGCGAAAGGAACCCACACGGTTCGGTCGAGCGTTGTTGTACCAAAAGAGAATTCACCGAAAACAAAAGATTCGGAAAAGGATGGTTCTCTCCCAACAAAATAAAACGAGGGCCTCCACGTCTCACGAACTTAAACGGAAAAAGGAAAACACCAACGATATCAATGAAAATTTAACCACGAAATTTCAAACGCTTCACAAGCCACGCAACACGCATATGCCACAAGATCTATCAAGAGGAGAAAACACACAACGGTAGAGATTTTCGTTACCCAAACCGGAATAGATGATTCCGGTTATCTTGCTTAAATCGCTCTTCCACGGTTCCGTCGGAGTTACGCCGGATGGAGAGGAAACTCTTCCTCCTTCGTCGCGTCACGCCTTGGCCGAGATCCACGAGAGATTACCACAAGCACCTTGCTCTAACCACCAAGAGAGAGGGGTGGCCGGATTCTTCCTTGAAGGGGGAAGGGGGAGAAGTTGGGCGGCTTGGGAGGGAGAGGAGGTTGGAGGCCAAGAGGGGAAAGAAGGCTAGGATTGAGAGGGAGCCGAAATTAGAATAGGAGGGAGAGGGGGGAGATTCCTTTTGGAGGTAGGATTTCAAATTCTCATTCAACTTAATCATATGAAAACAATCCATGCCTATATATAGGCTACACCACTCAATCTCCACCTTAGAAAATTAACACCCTAATGATGGTTATATGCACCCATCATGAATTAAATAAAGCATAGAGTTTGCATGAAGAATAAAAAAATACAAGATGGTTATAAGCACCCATCATGCAATACAAAATTAAAATGCTTGAAGTAAGATTTCTTAAAATAACAATCGATAAAATAACAATTTAATAAAATATATAATTATAATTATTTTATTCATAATTATATATTTTATTTAATAGTGGCGGCGGCGTTGGCGTCGAGGTAGAAATCTCATCCGTGAGCTTGCGGCCACGACCGTCCCAATCCACGAACGCTTTCAGACGGGGATCCATGGCGCCATCAATCCTCCCCCTCTCAAAAATACTCATCACTGATGAGTAGGCATGTGAGTACTCACATGGAAGATCGTCGACGGGGAAGAAGAACCTGCAAGGCAAAAAGTGGTCTTGGGGGGACCTCAAAAATGCATTAGCCAACGAAGGAAAAACAGTTTCCACAACATCAACCAACATACCTCCGATGGAGACCGAGAAAGAGAACGATCCTGGGAAACTTGCACCACCCAACCCGATAGAATTCAAAGTGGAATATATATACGGAGAGGTAGACATTTCAAGTGGCATAGAAGCATGAAGCGTAAAATATGAAACGATGAAAATAGAAGCTATGCCCCAATCAATGGAAAATTCTAATAGAAAAGTGATGTTACCAAACTCCCTTAAGGTTCGCAAAGGATGGACTTGCCGATCCGTTAATATTTTTAAGGTGCTCGTGGGCATCCGTTCAGGGGTGAGACAAACCAAACCCAAATCATCCACATAACAGTAGGAGACTTTCTGACACAAACTCTCAAGTAAATTAAAGGACGCATTTTGATGGATTAAAAGGATAAGAATGCGCCTAATTAACTTTAAACCATGTGGGGTGAACCCATATGCAACATGACTAGAATTAATAGTAAAAAATAACGGAATTATGTCAGGTGGCACAGGTTCTTTAACTTCAAAAATTATTTCAGTGGAACCTAACGTTTTCATTTTAAATTTGGAATTAAATTTTGATTTTAAAATTTCGTAATGAATAGCCAGCAGAAAACGCTCGTCACCAACTACATTTACCCACATCCATCTAAGTAAGCCTAATGGGGAGGCGGTAATAATAAACTTCTCCAAATATAAAGGGCTAGGAATGACTAGCTCGTGTCCTAACAAATCATCTACTCGAGTTAAATGAACCGGAGGGAGAGTCGACATGGGTGATTCCGTAGGGGAAGTTAAGTCACACTCAACGTCAAAACACGGATTACTCGTCCAAGAACAAGCCTCCGGTTGCAGGCCTTTAAAATCATAGGAAAAATTAAACAGTGGATTTGTTCTCACTGAAAACTCAGCCGACAAGTCTTCCAACTCATTCGATACTTCATTTAATTCAGAATTAGTGATCGTATCATAAGTAGGAAAAATCGTATCCGACAAAATTTCTAAACAGTTTTGGGCCCCAGGTAAAGGAGCTATCATCAACAAAATGTCTTTCTGGCCCTCCGGGCTACCGTCATCCAAAGATAATTTTTCCCTATAGTGTAAATTTTCCAAAACGACAGATCCTTCGTTAACTAACTCTTCCCATGAAGTTGGTGCATCGTCACAATCAAAATAAATGGATGGGCAAATTGAATCCCGGGGAGTATCAAAATTAACTTGACTTTTAAGCGGCGTTGATACCGTAAATGAACTAACTCTCGGATGTATCACACTAAGATTATCCCAAATTGAACAACCATCCCAAGGTGACTCTTCCAATACCGTAGAAACATCTATTAATTCTGGGTCAACCATAATAATATCGGGTCCTAGCAAGTCATCACCTAATTTAGTAACATGTAAGCTTTCAACATTGGATGACCCTACCGACTCAGCCGGAACGTCTTCTGACTCAGGGTCATCAGACGACTCCCTGACTAAAATATCGTCGAAGGGGGGTGGAGATGAATCCTCAGGGGAGAAATCCTCGTCCAGGTCACTAGGGTAACCAATCTCCTCAACGTCACTAAAAGCGTCAGCGAAAATTGCCTCGTCCTCAGTGACGGGCTCAGTCTTATTCACATCCTCAGGTTCAACAGGAGAGTCAGGCACTATCGTAAGTGAAGGAAGACTCTCACCTGGCTGATTAACTTCATCATCCAGAGATTCTATATCCACATAAGAATCCTCAGAGGTATCAGTCACTATACCAGAGGGCTTAGATGTCGAGGCTAAAGAAGCAAGCACCCTAATAGTAACCTCTTTCGAGTTCAAATTTTGAGGTCTAAATGACTTATGTTCCCTATAGGTGGGACTAGACACACTTTGGGTATTACTACCTCCCTAGGGATAGGATCTATCCAGAGGCGTAGGGTCACTCCTATAAGCAGATATGGGTCTGGTGCCATAACTATTCTTACTAACGGGTGTGGTGCTATTAGTACGCAGGTAGGCGGGATCAAATTGATCCGAGAGGAGGCTACGCATGTGCGGCCAAGTATAATGATAGATACCAACACGGCGCTCTTCGTTTAACCAAAATAATCGGGCTCGACCTACTAACCGCTCTCGGGCAAAGCTAACCTTTTCGTAGTCATCCCATAAGTGACAATTAAAATATTGTTCTAATCCCTTAAGCCAGTCTCGAAAACTTTGGGGATACTCTAAACCGTCAAAAGTATGATAAATGTGGTGTGTCATAGGGGTGTGTTTAGTCATATCCTTAGCATAAGAATAGTCTAACTGGGTAGCATATATGTCATATGTCATTTAGTGAGAACCGGAGAAAAAACTCACCCAGAACTGGTGCGCATGCAATGACTAAATAACCTGACCCTACTTCATTTTAAAAGATTGATTTTTTTCCCGCTTAGCCACTAAGGTTATAATTATATAAAATAGATTTTCTTGCTGGAAAAAATATGAGGATTATTAAAAAAAAATTTATTTTTGAATTTTGCTGAAAATATAAAAAATATAGACCGCTATTTGCAGACCAACTATTAAATTTTAAAATAACTTAATAAAAATAATGATTTAATGAAAAATAAAATTTCTATTTTTTTTTTGGATTTCTTAAATTGGAAATTTAAAATTTGAAATTTGAAATTTTGAAATTTGAAATTTAAATTTTGAAATTTTAATTTGGAAATTTGAAATTTGAAATTTGAAATTTTGAAATTTGAAATTTGAATTTTGAATTTTGAATTTTGAAATTTGAATTTTGAAATTTGAAATTTGAAATTTAAAATTTTGAAATTTTGAAATTTTGAAATTTGAAATTTTAAAATTTAAATTTTGAAATTTGAAATTTGAAATTTGAAATTTTGAAATTTGAAATTTGAAATTTAAATTTGAAATCTGAAATTTGAAATTTAAATTTGAAATTTATTTGTTTTTAATTTGAAGAAGGGGAGGAGTGCCAATTAGGAAATTGACGAGAACCTCCCTCTGATACCAAATTGATGTAGGCTTGCCCCTTTTTGACGTTATGGAGACGGACATAACGAAACGCAACGCTCTCCGCTAACTCTCACGTCACGCTCAAGCAACAAAAACGCAGCAACTACCCAATTCGTATATTCATTAAACATAGACGACGGAGGGTTCACAAAGCCCTTCAAGATAGTACCAAGGCGATAGGCCAAGGTCCTCTCAAGCGAAAGGAACCCACACGGTTCGGTCGAGCGTTGTTGTACCAAAAGAGAATCCACCGAAAACAAAAGATTCGGAAAAGGATGGTTCTCTCCCAACAAAATAAAACGAGCGCCGCCACCCCTCACGAACTTAAACGGAAAAAGGAAAACACCAACGATATCAATGAAAATTTAACCACGAAATTTCAAACGCTTCACAAGCCACGCAACACGCATATGCCACAAGATCTATCAAGAGGAGAAAACACACAACGGTAGAGATTTTCGTTACCCAAACCGGAATAGATGATTCCGGTTATCTTGCTTGAATCGCTCTTCCACGGTTCCGCCGGAGTTACGCCGGATGGAGAGGAAACTCTTCCTCCTTCGTCGCGTCACGCCTTGGCCGAGATCCACGAGAGATTACCACAAGCACCTTGCTCTAACCACCAAGAGAGAGGGGTGGCCGGATTCTTCCTTGAAGGGGGAAGGGGGAGAAGTTGGGCGGCTTGGGAGGGAGAGGAGGTTGGAGGCCAAGAGGGGAAAGAAGGCTAGGATTGAGAGGGAGCCGAAATTAGAATAGGAGGGAGAGGGGGAGATTCCTTTTGGAGGTAGGATTTCAAATTCTCATTCAACTTAACCATATGAAAACAATCCATGCCTATATATAGGCTACACCACTCAATCTCCACCTTAGAAAATTAACACCCTCATGATGGTTATATGCACCCATCATGAATTAAATAAAGCATAGAGTTTGCATGAAGAATAAAAAAATACAAGATGATTATAAGCACTCATCATGCAATACAAAATTAAAATGCTTGAAGTAAGATTTCTTAAAATAACAATCGATAAAATAACAGTTTAATAAAATATATAATTATAATTATTTTATTCATAATTATATATTTTATTTAATAGTGGCGGCGGCGTTGGCGTCGAGGTAGAAATCTCATCCGTGAGCTTGCGGCCACGACCGTCCCAATCCACGAACGCTTTCAGACAGGGATCCATGGCGCCATCAGCTGGCCTAGCTTGTTGGTGGCCAGTATGTTTGTTCTTGTGTTGAGAGTGTTGAGCGTTTGTGACAATCCTGAGAGCAGTGCGCGTGGAGGCGCACTTGGAGCAGTCTTAAGAGCGAAGCGCACGACGATGTATTTGGAGAGGTATGCGCACTAAGGGATGCACACAAAGAGGAATGTGTGCACAGAGGGAAGTACGCACAAGGAGGAACGTGTGCACAAAGGGAACGTGCACACGGGGGACATGCACACAAGACGGATGGGGGGCGTGCACACAACAGGGAATGTGGGTCTATTTATAGATTCCAAAAGGGACAAGCCGGTAATTTCCCGCGATAACTACCAGACGGACGAATATGAACGCTCTGTTTAGAACAAGCGGTCAAGGTCGGGCGTCCAATTTGACCGCCCGACTTGGGCAAAGGGAAAACTACCCCTGATCTGGGGTGGTGGTGGACGACGGGCAGCCAACTGGCCGCCCACTTGCATCAATGGAGAGGTCGCCCCTGTCAGGGGAGACGACCGAAGACGGGTGGCCGATCGGTCGCCCGTTTGCGGAAACAGGGAGGTTTCCCCTGTCAGGGGTGGCATCCGAAGACGGGCAGCCGGTCGGCCACTCATTTGCGACAACAAAGAGGCTTCCCTTGTCAGGGGCGGCGGTCGAAGACGGGCGGCCAATCGGCCGCCCATTTGCGACAACAGGAAGGCCGCCCCTTCGAGGGGCGGCGGCAGGGGCGGACGGCCAGATTGGCCGCCAGTCCAAGGCAAGCGGGAGGCCGCTCCCTCGAGGTGGCGGGCGGCCCGGTTTAGGCGGAGGGAGAGAGGCGGAGGGCGGCCCTCTCCTGAGCGGTTACACGTCGGGTGGTGATGACGGCTATGACGGCGACAATGACGACGATTGCTACGACAGTTGCACATCGGGTAGTTACGTCGTTAATAGATGCTCTTTGGATAACCGCACCCCATACATGAGGTGTGACTAGCACTTCTAAGGAGACCCATCAGCATCCATAAAATCAAATTCTTTGGCCTCATTTTTCTAAATAAAGTTTTTTATTTTGGCCTTGCCCTTTCTTTACTCATTGTGGCTAGTAAGAAAAACTTTTGCATCCTCCTTATTTGTACTTTGGGCATTTAGAAATCAAATTTATTTTGATACAAATATTCTAACAGTATGCTACCAGCCTACCATCATCTTATGGGTATGAGGACTCCCATAAGAACTGTCAAATCTTAAGCTTTTATCTTCCATACTCCTTTTGGAACTCAAGGAACATTGTTTTCCAAGAAAAGAGTAAAGCCTTCAACATGATGATTGTTAATTATATGCTTCGAATCCTAACTCAAACAAAAATATCTCGTTCTAGGGTTAGTGTATACATAAATCTGAAATTCGTCCACTTGTAACCGGCTTTGTTCTCTATCAAGTGAAAACGGTCCGTTGTGCTCGTGAGCATATCCCATCTGGGAGGTGAACCCCATAAATCTGACTTGTGTTTTGATTTCTTCTTGTTTGATCGTTCCACTCTCATTTTCGCAACAATGTTTCATCCTCATCATAAGTGATCGAGAGGCATCAATGAAAAAATAATTAAGATCTCTAGTAGTGATGTTCTCCATGCTCATACTTTGTAATCAGTGGGCATTCTTATTCCCCTGGGATATAATTAGTGTAACATATGCATGATAAACTGTGTTAGCTGAGAAATATGACTCGGCATACAGCATACGAGGAGAGCGCACACGTCGGTGTCATCGAAAGCTGAACAATCAATTAGTATGATGGCTGTCCAGAAGGTCCAGCCTGAAAAACCAGCCAAATCCAATCTGCAGGACCAATAAATAATGAATAATTTGAAAAAAACTCATAGAAGGGCGAAGCAAGTCTTTAGAGAGGACAATTTTGTTACTCAATAGTTCGTTGGGCATTCACAAACGATAGTTCCTAACCATCACATTCACAACCGCTACCACCGTGTCAAACGGACCATCTAAGGAGAAATCTTCATTCACCACAAACACTAATTATGTAGTATTTATGTTCAAGCGCTTTGCTTTTTTTCAAACTTATGTTTAAGTTTAAGAAAAGAGAAAAAAAATAGAAGCCCTTCCAATTGAATTTATATTTGCCTATACACAACTCTCAAGTCGTTCATCACTATAATACAATATATTCATCACCATCACCTGCTGGCATTCAGGTGTTGCATTCTACAAATTTCTCACTGCTTATAATTTTAACTAATAGTAAAGAATCACACCATTTCCAAAACTTCAATGTTCCCGCTAGAGCTCGCGGCGACAAGGGTATGTGTTTCCCCGCGCCAGCACATGCACGAGATAAAATGGTTAGCAACATCGGCGGAAATGGGATCAATGGTGCCAAATTTGTAGGACAGCACAGGCATGGGGAATGCTTTATGGTACACAAAAACCTGCCACAGGACGCAAAAACAAAATGAGAAACTATCATCATCATCATTTTAAGCAAAATATTAAAATTCTCTTTACAAATTCTCAGTCTTCTAATTACAATTCCATCAAATTTTGACAGTCGGATAAATAATCATGAACTTACTAGTAAAATGATTGATTAAGGCTCCGTTTGGGGGGGGCTTTATTTTCACCGGTCAAGCGGTCACGACCGCATGTACCGGACCTTAATTAAGTCCCGATTCATGCGGTCGTGACCGCTTGACCGGTGAAAATAAGTCCCCCCAAACGGAGCCTTAAGGCTCCGTTTGGGGGGGGGGGGGGGGGGGCTTATTTTAACCGCTCAAACGGTTACGACCATATGAACCGGACCTTAATTATGCAGGCTGGCTCTTCCGGCTGAAAGAGATTATGAGTTCATACTGGACCCAGTCACCCAGCAGTAATTTTTAAGATTAATAAACTGATCTTGAAGCATTGCAGAAGCCGGCGAAACAAGCACGCTGATGACAGAGATTGGTCGAAATAGATTCAAAGAAGTCAATTTTCTCCATGCAATCTACCCACCTCAGTTTTGATAGGAACGGAAATAGATCATCATATTCACATAAATCACAGTAATATATATACATATACAAGAGAGAGGGTGCACACAACGCTCAAGGTGAGCCTAAGCTAATTATACGGCATAGAGTGTACACTATCTCTAACACCCCCCCCCCCCCCCCCAACTCACGGGAGATCATACACCAAGAGTTTGGACAGTAGATAAGCATGTTGGGTCCTCATCTGCGGCTTAGTCATCAAATCTGCAATATGTCGCTCGAAATGGACAAATGAAAGAGTAAGGCAATGTTTGGGATTCCGTTTTGACTCCATTCCGTTCTAAACGGACCGGAGGAAAGGTGTTTGAGAACAACTAAAATGTTGTCATTTTAAAATGGTTGGTTTAAAACCTACTTTTTCCTCCGTTTTGAAAAGGTCAGGGAGACCTTCAGTCTTTCTTTCAAAACGGTCGTTTGGAATATTTTTTTAAATTTTATTTTATTTTACTTAATCAATTTAACCCCAATAAAAAAAATAATTATATCCATAAATTTGCAAAAAATCACAAATATAATACCTAATTTTTGAAAAAAAAAATCAGAAAAAATTGGTCTGAAATAAATAAAAATTCATGTGAAGATAATTTTAAAATAAGTTAAACCGTCACTGAAACTGAGATTACACAAACAAACCCTCAATTTTAAAATCACAGTCTTTAAAATACAGTTTAGCATCTTCTTTTGAACTTCTCCCTTTTAAAACGGCACCGATTTCCCAAACAAAGCCTAAGAGTGACACGACCTTAGTGTTCACGTAGGAAGAAAGTATTCACGCCGATATGCTTGGAGAGTTAGTGTTTCACCGGGTTTAGAGTAATATGAATGACACTGGTGTTATCACAATAGAATGGAGTGAGATCTGGAGAAAAAACATCAAGGTCCTCAAGAAACCAACAGAGCCAAATAAATATCCTCAGCGGTGGTAGTCATGACTCAAAGCTCAGCCTCAGTGCTGTAACGAGAAACACCAATTTGTCTCTTAGACTTCCATGCAATGAGTGAAGATCCCAAGAACAGACAAAAACCAGTGACAGAGCAATGGTCAACAGGATCACTAGCACATGTAGCATCTGAGTAAGCATGGAGTTGTAGGGAACTACCGTTGGAGAAGAAAAGACCACGAGAAGTCGTCGTCCGGAGATAGCGCAGGAGCCGCAACAGGTGACCGTAATGCACAGAGGTGGGCGCACTAATAAGTGGGCTCAATGTGACGACCCAGGCCCGGCTCCACTCGGGACCACGTCCACCGAGGGAGACCCAGCGGGACCCCGCTGTCATCGTCCGGGCTACATCCCAAGCACCCCAACCCCTCTCCAGCCCACAGGAGGTTTGTTGGTGGCCACAGCCTCCCTTTGATGAGTCAAATTCGATAGTCAAGCGTGCACCACGGGGACTTCCCAGCAGGTCACCCATCCCAGTACAACTCCAGCCCGAGCACGCTTAACTATGGAGTTTTTCAACTTCTCATCGCCAATTGAGTTGCAGTTCAATTGGTGATGAGAAGTTGGAAAACTCCATAGTTAAGCATGCTTGGACTGGAGTAGTACTGAGATGGGTGACCTCCTGGGAAGTCCCCGTGGTGCATGCTTGACAATCGAGTTTGACTCATCAAAGGGAGGTTGTGGCCACCAACAACCCGTCTGTGGGCTGGAGAGGGGTTGGGGTGCTTGGGCTGCAGCCCGGACGATGCCAGCTGGGTCCTGCTGGGTCTCCCTCGGTGGACGTGGTCCCGAGTGGAGTCGGGCCTAGGTCATCACAAAACGTGCAGATCAATTGGTGATGAAGAGTTGGAAAACTCCATAGTTAAGCGTGCTCGGACTGGAGTAGTACTGAGATGGGTGACCTCCTGGAAATTCCCCGTGGTGCGCGCTTTACTATCGAGTTTGCCTCATCAAAGGGAGGTTGTGGCCACCAACAACCCGTCAGTGGGCTGGAGAGGGGTTGGGGTGCTTGGGCTGCAGCCCAGACGATGTCAGCTGGGTCCCGCTGGGTCTCCCTCGGTGGACGTGGTCCCGAGTGGAGCCGGGTCTGCGTCGTCACAAAAAAGGTGCACCACAAATTGGTGATGGGGAGAGGAAAAACTTCATAGTTAAGCGTGCTCAGGCTGGAGTAGTCCTGAGATGGGTGACCTCCTGGGAAGTCCCCGTGGTGCGCGCTTGACCATCGAGTTTGACTCATCAAATGGAGGTTGTGGCCATCAACAACCCGCCGGTGGGCTGGAGGGGGGTTGGCGTGCTTGGGTTGCAGCCCGAACAATGCCAGCTGAGTCCCGATGGGTATCCTTCGGTGGACGTGGTCCCGAGTGGAGCCGGGCCTGGGTCGTCACAAAAAAAGTGCACTTTTATTATAACGTCCTCACGCCCCAGCGTGTACTCTAATTTCCACCTGGTCCGGTTCTGGTTACCGGGTTGCAGCCCAAGCACCCCAACCCCTCTCCATCCACTGGCGGTTGTTGGTGGTCACAGCCTCCCTTTGATGAGACAAACTCGATAGTAAAGCGCGCACCACGGGGACTTCCCAGGAGGTTACCAATCCCAGTACTACTCCAGCCCGAGCACGCTTAACTATGGAATTCCCAGGAAGTCCCCGTAGTGCGCGCTTGACTATCGAGTTTGCCTCATCAAAGGGAGGTTGTGGCCACCAACAACCCGCCAGTGGATGGAGAGGGGTTGGGGTGCTTAGGCTGCAGCCCGGTAACCGAAACCGGACTAGGTCGAAATTAGAGTAGTCGCTGGCGCGCGGGGACGTTACACTCAACACATGAACAACGTGAGCAATGTCGGGCCGAGTGATGGTGAGGTAGACAAGACTCCCAACGAGGTAGCGGTAGCGAGTAAGATCAGAGATTAGAACCCCATCATTTGGATGAAGCTGAAGGTAAGCCCCATAAGGGTGTTCATTGTACGGGAGTCAGAGAGATAGCAGCCCGAGCTAAGAGATCAGATGTGTGACGCTACTGAGAGTGCTAAAAACCGTGGTCTGTAGAGATGACCTCAAGGCCCAAAAACTAGCTCAGTTATCCAAGATCAGTCATCTGAAACTGCTGCTGAAGGTGATGTTTGCTTCATGAGAAGGATCATCACTAATAATGATCATATCATTCATATAAAGTAACAACAGAGTCCGACCATGAGAGGAGAAGTGCACAAACAAAGCTGGATCATGTGGACTTGGAAACCTGTGGCTGCAATGACTGAGCTGAAACGTGCAAACGACGCGCGGGGCGCCTGCTTGGAGCTCATAAAGGGCTCACATCAAGCGATAGACAAGACCGACAGTAGAGGATAGACCAGGAGGAGGAAGCATGTGTACTACATACTGAAGATCACCATGAAAAGAAAGGAATTCTTCACATCGAGCTGAGACAGAGACCAGTGGCGATTAGCTGCAACTGCAATAAAGGGTCTGAACTGTAGTCATATGAGCGACTGGAGCAAAGGTCTCGTCATAATCTCTCCCCTGCTCCTGCTGAAAACCAGGAGCAACTAGCCGAGCCTTGTACTGTTCTACAGAATCATCAAAGCGAGTCTTGACCTTGAAGACTCACTTGCAAGTAATAGGAAAAGCACCATGTGGAAGAGCAACAAGATCCCGCGTGCGAGTGTGCTCAAGCGCCTTCAACTCAGCAGACATAACAATCTGCCACTCAGGTACCTGGGAAGCCTCATGGTAGGAAGTCGGCTCTGGAGTACTACAAGCAGTAGCAAGAAGGGAAGGTAGGTTCAGCGGTAGTGTAGCAAGGCTAAGCTAGTCGGAAGGACGTTTCTCACGGGGAGGGTTGTGACGCACAGGAGGATCACCCACATGACACTGGCTGATGGAGACAGGCACTGAGTTTGGGGGAACTGGGGGCGAGGGAACAGGAGGAGGACGACGAGTATAGTAATATGGAAGGGGGACAATGAGTGCACCAGAGGGAGAGGTGGGAGGTGAAGAGTGGGAAGGTGAGCCTAGAGAGATCAGAGATGGTGTAGGCGACAACAAGGGGAGAGGGGGTGAACATACTGGTGGAGAAGAGACATGCGGCGGCAGTATAGGAAGGGTGAGAAACTGCACATCATAGGGGGTCACAGATGAGTGCGAGGTCGCGGGGACGGAAGACAAAAAAAGGTGAGACTCGTCAAAGGTGACATCATGTGAGATACGAAGTCGACGTGCAACAGGATCATGACATTGAATGGCCTTGTGCTCAGTACTGCATCCAAGAAAAACACAAGATATAGGTTGAGCAGAGACCTTGGTACACTCACATGGAGAAAGTAGAATATAACATTGACAAACAAAAACACGTAGATGAGTATAACGTGGGGTCGAGAGTACAAACACTCACCAGGACATTGACCCTGAAGAAAAGTAGAGGGCAGCGGGTTAATAAGATAGACAGCAGTGGAGACAAGCTCAGCCCAAAAATGAGGAGGAACGTAGAAGGAGATGAGAAGAGTGTGAGTTGTCTCAATGATGTGTCGATGCTTCCTTTCAGCAGTGTCATTCTGAGCGCAGGCATCGGGACATGCAAGCTGAGAGAGAGTGTCATGAGTAGCTAGCAATCACAAAAAACATGAGAGCCCCCCCCCCCCCCCCCAAGTCGGAACCGAAAATACATATGGAATCGGAGAACTGGGTGCGCACCATAGCAAAAAAAAGTAACATAAATTTGGAGGAATTCAGAACGAGCGTGCATAAAATAAATCTAACAATAACGAGAGTAATCATCAACAAATATAATATAGTACCGATGTACGCACTTTGAATACAAAAGGTGTGAGACCTCATGCATCTAAATGAACTAAATCAAAAGAATGTTGAGACCTTAACTTGCTACAAGAGTGAGACCGATCAACAGAAACACGACCAAGGAGATCAATACTAATGAGGAACGAAAGACGTGAACCATTGGGATGACCAAATCGGTGATGCCACTAAGAGAAGCCCACTGAAGAAAGACAAAAGGATGAGGCCGCTAGTGATGATGGAGTAGATAAAAGATTTAGATGATCAAGGACATATACCCTGCTACGGCGATGACCAGCTCCAAGGAGTATCCCTGTCAGACGATCTTGTACACGACAAGCAAACTCATCAAAAATAACAAGACAACCGTGAGACGTAAGTTGACTGACAGATATAAGGTTCATGGATAACTTGGATATGTACGTCATATCAGAAAATGAGTGGTATGAAGGACGTCACGGTTGGTGATGGTGACAATAGTATCATCGACTACCATAACACTAAGGATAGACGAGACGGGCTGACAGGACAAGAAGTGTGTGACATCATGAATCATGTGAAAAGAGTCGGAGGAAGAGATACTTGCAGGGCGGAGGAAACCGGCTGAGAGGCAGAGGCACCATAAGCATCCGGTGAGAGTACAGAGGCAGAGGAGCGATGTAGAGAACCATGAGATAGATGTTGGGCGATCTGCTGGGCAAGATCAAAAACAGAAAGTGATTGCGCCATAGGAGAGAAGCTAGCTGGAGGAGCACCAGGAGCACGCTGCTGACCAGACTGTTGAGCCTTCTGAAGCTTGCGGCACTCGAATTTGACATGGCCAAGGCACTGATAGTAGTGACAGCGGACAGTAGGGCGGTGAGGAGCACTGGACTGCGCAGTAGAGGTGCCAAAGGATGAGGAATATGCCACACTAGTGCACTATAACCCGACGAAGACATAGGAGTACTCCCAAGAGAGGACTGCGGTGGAAACTCGGGAGCAATAAGAACAACACGGATCAACACACCAGAAGGCATAACAGTGTTCAAGGAGTGGAGACGAGTCTCTTCAGTGATTACTAGGGCCAACGTATCGCTGAGAAAACGTGGAGGATCCCGGTTGAGAAGCTAGGCACGAACAAGCTCAAATTCGGGGCGTAAGCGCATAAGAAACTCATACATGCACTAAAATTCATGATCCCGAGATTTAGCAACACGCTGAGGGTAAGTAGTATAAGGGGAAGGAGTCATCTCATCGCACTGATGCCAGAGGTCCAGGAGCTCAGTAAATAAATCATGTACAGACTGATCACGCTGGTAGCAAACGTCAGGGGTTTGGAATAGAGAGTAGCGCAGGGCCTGAGTAGACAGCAGGTGGAAACGACGCAAGTGATCCCACATCGCCTTGACCGTAGGTAGTTCGCAGACGGTCATGTGAATGGGGAGCTCACAGGACTGACAGATGACGGCTATCGCGTGAGAGTCATCTGAGCGCCACTTCGCCGTGTCGGAGCGCTGGACAAAAGCGGCAATGTTAACAGTGGAAGAATCGTCCAAAGAATGGGTAGCTGGTGGAGGTGGAGCAGGCTCAGAGTCGTCAATGTGGCCATGTAGAAATAAACCACAGAGGATCACGCCGACGGTGGCGTACCATGCCTTGTAGTTTTATCCATCGAGGATGACATTCGTTTTCTAGAGAAAGGCAGAGGTGTATGATGAGGCCATCGGTGCCACAGAATCAGTCGGCGGTAGGAATCGACAATAGCAGCATCGTCGAGAGGAGCAGCAAGAGCGTCCTGAACAGGAGCTGCATCGATCAGGGATGGAGACGGCGGCTGCAGGATGCAGCAGAAGAGTTTCGGCGGCTGCAGGAGGTAGAAGAAGAAGAGACAAAGGCAATCTCTTGCGGCGAAGAAAAGGAGGCACCAGATCTATAGGAGAAAATGGATCACCAAAACGTGATCGGAAGCCACCAAAAGGAGGTGCGACGTGCGGCACGGCACGAGGGATCGAAAACAGGAGCTACTTGCGGGATTGGGGAGAAGCGTGGGATCGGAGGAGGAAACGAAACCAGGGAAGTTGCGCAGGATCGAAACCAGGTGGCGACGCTGCTTGCGGGATCGGAACCAGGCGGCGAAGTTGTGTGCGAGATCGAAAGCAGGCGGCGGCGCTGCTTGCGGGATCGTGACCTGGCGCGGTAGCGAAAATCGGGAGAGGTCCGTGAAAACCCTATCGCTCTGATACCATGATAGGAATATGAATCGATCATCATATTCACATAAACTGATAAATCGCAGTAATATATATACATGTACAAGAGAGAGGGTGCCCACAACACTCAAGGCGAGCCTAAGTTAACTCTACCGTATAGAGTGTACATTATATCTAACAAGTTCTACCTAGAGCTCACATGAAAAAGCTGAACATGAACCATGAGGTAGTTTTTGTTAGGGTTTGGCTCAACCTCAAACTATTTTATAATAGCTCATCAAGTTTAGAATGACTATTTATAGTACCCCAGAGTAGAGCATTGCCCTGGAAGACACCCAACCCACAGGTCACTAACGAGTCCGTCTCGACACGAACGGACATACGCAACATATTCAACAGTTTCTACATTGTTCCGTAGGGCCATTTACAAGGACTTGCCCTCTAAGTTTGTTAAATTACAGGTTGCACCGCTCTTTTGAAATTACTAAAATCTCCAATGTAAGTTTATATTTCAACATTCATGCACCCCCCCCCCCCCCACCCCCCCCCCCCCCCCCCCCCCCCCCCCCCCCACCCACCCCCCTGAAGATTTACTCAAAGGGAGTACAGTTGTGCATGGATGTTATGAAATGTAAACTAACACGAGACATTTTTTAATTTCAAAAATAAGAAGAGTGCAACCTGTAATTATGCTAACTTCCAGGGGAAGTTTTGACATTACATAAAAGTAAATATAGAGAGTATTACAGAGAGAATCAATAACAAATCATGCGTCCTACATGAAGAAGAAATAGAAAAATCATTTGATCATACAAAGATCAACCAGAAAACTTAAATGTTTACCTCGTTTGTTTCCGAGCCTGTAGCGATATAATCATCGAAAATAGATAATCCAACAAAATTCTGAAAAACAAAATCAACTGTGTAAGAGAAGTTCTGTGAGGATGTAGACAAATTTATATAAATAGGAGGCATGATCAACTCTGACTGCTCCAACTAAGTTGAGTTTATGAGAGAAGAGGAAGAAAGAATAGTTATTAAAAGAAAATTCATGTAAACAATATAGTAAGATGCATTTAAACACTAAATAAATGTGCAAGACCTCTTTTTATTTCAATTTAGTGTAATTATATCTCCTTATACAAACAGAAATAGCAGATAAATGTAAATGTCATTAATACCTGTTAGATTTATCAATTATATTTTTATGATTTTTTTTTATTGTATTCCCCTCATATATAGGAGGGGAACCCTCTTTATGAAATAACACTTATGATTCTCTCGGTCAACATGGCATCAGAGGGAAAACCCTAGTTTCGCTCGATCCCGATCCCGCCGTCTCCCGCTCCGCCCCGCTGATCCCGTCCCGCTGTCTCCCGCAACTCCGCTCCGTCTCCCGCGGCTCCACTCCCGCGCCTCGCCTCTTCTCCCGTGACTCTTCTTCCGTGACTCCGCTTCTTCCCCCGCGGCTCCACTTCTTCTCCCGCGGCTCCACTCCCGTCCGTTTCTTCTTCTTCTTCGCCTTCTTCTTCTTATGGTTGTTTGAGTTCTTCGACGCCGTATTGACGTAGAGATCGCTTCTCCGGCGTCTATTTCTCTTTCTTGTAGGGACGTCTCTTCTTCTCTTGGCGTGATTGGTCTCCTCCGGGCCTCTCCACTTTCTATGAGTGAGATATTTCTCCATCGGCTGCCCGGTTTTGTTTGGTTCCCTCGCTTATGATGTCAGTGATGTTGAAAATGGTAAAGTGAAAGTGGGTGATTGGGTAACCTGGGAGACCTGTCAGCGCGGTCTATGCGGACAGGACTGACGGTTAGCCAGGTCGGCAGAGTTGCTGCAGTCGTCTTGTTCCTTGGCGGCCTGGGCGGTCTATTCGCGCGGTCTGTGCGAACAGAGATGGCGGCCAGCCAGGCCGGCTTATGCACATCAGGCAGTTTGTTCCCAGAAGGTAACCGGGCGGATAGCTTCACTATCCGCAGAGTCCAACAAGATGCGGACTGGGTTGGAGCTCGACAGACCGGCATGGCAGATGTCTTGGTCTAGCTCTGGTGGTGCGGCTGGCGAAAGTCGCAGGGTTCATCGGTTAGAGCGGACAGGTGATGGAGTTCGCCGAGATTGGCGGACTGGTGTCTGTGTCCGCCAGTAAGTGCGGATTGGCCCTTGTTGTCGGTGGTGTGAGCTTGGTTGGTTCTGAACCAAGTCCATGTTGGCTTAGTCCGGGGAGATCACAACGTTAAGGTCGGACTGCTTCTCAGTCCGCCAAGCTCGGCAGCAGTTGTCTTATGATTGGTTGCGAGCTTGGTGAATACGAACTGGAGCTGTGTCCGCAAGGCGTGCAAACTGGAGCTGTGTCCGCCTGGGCATGCGGACTGTATTCCTTGTTCGCCGAGTCCGGCAGTTGTCAGCTTGGTGCATTGGCTGCGGGCTCGGAGTGCGCGGACTGGAAATGTGTCTGCAGGGCGTGCGGACTGGGGTTGTGCCCGCTGATATGCGGACAGGTTGTTTCTGCAGTGTTTGCGGGTTGTTGTCTTGGTGCTGGCTTGGCCATTGGCGATAAGGCGGTTGGATGGCTATCCGGCAATGGTGATGCTACTTGACGAGCTGGCTATCACGCAAGTCGCGGCGGACTGGTTGTGTATCCGCGGCTTGCGGATACACTTGGTGCTTGCTGCGAGATGGGGCGGTTATCCTATCGACTAGGGCGGTGACCACACTCCTCATCGTGCCTATAAATAGGACCCTCTGCCACATCAACAACAAGACGAATGAACAGTAAGCAAACTTGTGGATAGTTGCTGCGGACTGGATTTTGTATCCACGAGGTTTGAGAAGGTTGACCGGTTTGTGCTGTGCAGCTTGTGCGGATAGCGTTGGAAGCCAGAGACTTGGTTCTGACTGCGGTCAAGGGCAGTGCGGACTCTGCGGATAGCAATCAGCGGTTAACAGCAGGTCGCGGGTTACGGCTGGGCAGTCTCTCCCTTCTGCAACTTGTTTCCCGGTTCAATAAGCTGTCCGTTTCTGGCGGCCTGTTCAGTTCGGCAGCAACAGATCGTGCGGTCAGACGGCTAGGCGACCTTGCGGTTAGGCGGCTTGTTGATCGGCGAGTAGAGCTTGCATTGCAATAACGGACAGTCTGCGCGGCTTGGTTGCGGTCTGGCGACTAAGCTGGTTGAGCGGACTCTGCAGTAAAACAGTAGTTTCGGCGGTTACTCTTGAGTCCACGCGGTTTGGGTTTTGCCTTGTATTGGTTTTGCTTCCTTTGGATACATCGGCGAATCATGTCTCGTCATGTATATCTCGCGTTGTAAAGAAGTTTATTATAGTACAAGATTTTTGCTCTTATATTTTGCATCTGGTTTATTTGGGCTCGGATAGGTTGAGTGTTTTTGCGCCTGGTTTCCGGTTTCCGCTCAATCAAGGTGTCATCTTGATAGCTTTGAAAGTTGTACTTGATATCAGAGCTGTCATCTTGATCATCTTGAGAAATTTCAACATGGTATCAGAGGTGTCCTCTTGGTATCTGTGAAATTTAACAAGGGAGTGGTGAAACTCCATATATCTTCTCTGGTGGGAGTGTTCTTCTGGATTCTCTTCCTTCTATTGGATTTCTTTGTGTCTCTCATGATCACGAGACTCCTCAGATTACTATTGTTCAGTTGGACGGAACAAATTCTCTTTTGTGGGCTCGTTCTGTCACTATGGCCCTCAAGAGCCGCCGTTTATTTGGCTACCTCAGTGGTACTACCAGGGCATCTTCGTCTACCTCTCCCGATTGGCCACAATGGGATTCCGAGAACTATTTGGTTATGTCTTGGCTCACCAACTCCATGCAGGAGTCTATTTCCCGCAATTATCTCTTCATGGATACTGCAGCTGATATTTGAAAGCGTGTCGAGATTACTTATTCATGTCGGGGTAATGCGGATCAGATCTTTCAGTTGCGACGACGGATTTTTCTTTTACGCCAAGAGGATCGTACCCCCTGTTGTCTACTACTTGGAGTTTACCCAGCTTTAACAAGAGTATGATCATTTTGACGCGCTTACTCTTGTCTCTCCTGAGGATGAGGTGTTGGTTCGTGCCCGGGAGGAACGCAACCGGATCTTTGAGTTTCTTCATGGTCTTCATCGTGAACTTGATCCCATCAGTGTTCAGATTCTTGGCCGCTCTCCCCTACCTTCCTTACCTGAGGTGTATAGTTTGATTCGGCAAGAATATCATCGCCAACAGATTCGCTTGCCTGACACTATTACTGAGGGCTCCGCCCCTTGCCGCTCCGGGGGTCGCTCTTTTCGTGACACTAAGGTCAAGCCTATGGACAAGAATCAAGTGACATGTGATTATTGTGGGAAAGCCCGACATACTCGGAACATTTGCTTTAAACTTCATGTCTTTCCTTCCTCTCGCGGGGGTCCTGCTCCTTGTGGCGGACTTGGCTCTGTTCGCAGTTCAAGCTGACCTCCTCTCTCTCGCTCGGCTCATCTCTCCAATGTCGGTGATGATCCTGCTTCTTATGATGGACCTGCTGCACCCGAGGTTCCTTCTGCCCTTTCTGCCGAGGAGATTCTCTCCTTCTGCCGCTTCATGTTTGGTCACTCCTCTGAGTCTACTACTGCTAGTTCCTCTTATACCCATCAGGGAGACCCTGGTGCTCACTCCGCCACTGCCTGCTCTTCTTCCCAATTGATCATTGATTCAGGTATCACCGACCGCATGACAGGTTCTGCTACAGGTTTGTCTTTTATTCTCCTTTGTCTGGTCAGGACAAAGTGAGCATTGCTGATGAATCCCTGTCTCCCATTGCTGGGAAAGGGACCATTCATTGCTCCTCTCTTACTCTCACTTTGGTGCTCAATGTGCCTAAATCTACTCGTAACCTACTTTCTATTAGTCGCCTCACTAATTCTATGAATTGCTCTGTAACGTTTTTCCCACCTCGTGTGTTTTTCAGGACCTGAAGACAGGGAAGATGATTAGCTTTGGTAGAATACGGGATGGACTCTACCTATTTGACCCCTCTAGCTCTGTCGCTGCTCCACATGCTCTTTCAGCTGCCCCGATCTCACTGGACTCCTGAAATTGTCGTCTTGGCCATCTATCTCCTCCTACTATGCATTTTTTTTCCGCAATTGTCAAATGTATTTTTGCAAGATTTTAAATGTAATGTGTGTGCTCATGCTAAACACCATTGTGCTTCTTTTACTCATGTATCTACTCCTAGTGTTACTCCTTTTATTATGGTTCGTACTGATGTTTGGGGCCCCTGCCCTGTAGCCTCTATTTCGGGTTTTCACTGGTTTGTTACTTTTATCGATTGTTTATCTCGTTGTACATAGGTTTACTTGATGAAACATAAAAACGGGATTTTTCATTATTTCAACGGTTTCATAAAATGGTGGTCATTCAGTTTAATGTCACTACCAAAGTTTTGCAGAGTGATAATGGTCGGGAGTATGGCGACTGTTCCTTTGAGCATTACCTTAGTGATCATGACATTATCCATCAAACATCTTGTGTCTCTACCCCGGATCAAAATGGGGTGGTCGGGCGCAAGAATCGATATCTCTTAGAGGTCGCTCGTTGTCTCCTCCTGAAGATGCATCTCCCTAAGTTCTTTTGGGGTGATGCGGTTCTCACTGCGGCGTACCTGATTGATCGGTTGCCGACTCGTGTCCTTGGCCACAAATCACCTCTCCAAACCCTTTTTGTATCCCCCTTTACTCTTCTGCCTCGGATCTTTGGATGTGTGTGTTTTGTCCATGTCCATCCCACATCCAAACTTGATCCTCTTAGAGGTCGCTTGCTGTCTCTTCTTGAAGATGCAGCGTACCTCATTGATCGGTTGCCGACTCGTGTCCTTGGCTACAAATCACCTCTCCAAACCCTTTTTGTATCCCTCTCTACTCTTTTACCTCGGATCTTTGGATGTGTGTTTTGTCCATGTCCATTCCACATCCAAACTTGATTCTCATGCCCTAAAGTGTATCTTTATTGGGTATTCTCCAACCCAGAAAGGATACAAATGTTTTCATCCTGCATCAAAAAAGATTTGTTACTATGGACGTCACCTTTCGGGAGTCTGAGGCCTACTATCAGTCCTATCTTCAGGGAGAGTCCTCACTTCAGGGGGAGTTTCACCCAATGGAAGTGAGTTCTCTTCCTCTTCCTCTCCCTCCTACCATGACTATTCCCACTTCTACCTCTCCTCCGGTAACCATTGTTGATACGATTGCGATTAATTCACGGGAGGAATCCGGCAAGGGGAAGGGCCGGCGGGGGTGAGCAAGAAGGAGGAAAAAAGAGACAAAATTATGGAACAACCCTAAAAATACCTTCATACATTCCAATATGATTTCACACATAAATCTCTCCCTCATATACAGATGAGGGAGGACAACTAAACAAGGAAATACAAAATAATTAAGTTAATTGATTGCTATTAATTAGTAAAAATTAATTAATATAAATTAATTAATTCATACAAATTAATTTTAAGAAGGTCGATTATGGCGGCTTCCATATGCGCGCTCCATAAATTATGATGAGGGGTCCACTTAAGTGAATGCGCCCACGACCACGATGAATTCCATATGTTCGCTCTATAAATTATGACGTAGGGGGTCCACTTGAGTGAATGTGACCGCGACACGTGGACTCATAACACTCCATCCGTCTTTCAAAACGAGCTTGTCCTCAAGCTCGTGTACCAGGAGGGTGGCCGGATCATTTGGTACCATGACCTCCTGCCAAAACAAGGTCAGGTAGCGTGTAGCAGCGTTGACGGTGTTGGTGAGTCGCGGTGGCGCCATCAGAAAGACGGGCGGCAGAAGTAATGTCTTTCATAAAGTCGGTGGAGCGGTGGTGAGCAGCAGTCATAAGGATGTCGGAGACGCGACGATTGGCAGCAGGAATGGATCCGTCGAGTACAGCAGGGCACGGGACAACAGAAGAGCCGACAAAGCGGTCGGTGGAAGCGGCAAGGCAGGGGCCGGTGGAGCAAGATCCGGGAGAAGAGGCGGTGAGATGGCCGAAGGAGGCGACCAAGCGGGTGACCGGGGAGGTGGCGGAGGTACGGCCATCATGGGGAGATGTGGTAGTTCAGTGGACGGTTCGCTCTCGACGGGAGGATCGACAGCGGGGCGAAGGGGCCGGTTGGTGTCGTAGAGGAATGTTGGGGGCGGCATGGCAGGATAACTCTCGCATGGTGCAGGACATAGTCGTGGTGGAGATAACTTAGGCCAGAGAACCTCGTGGGGGGGTTGCAGAAGCCCGTCTGTGGTACACGAGAAGACGATCGACTTTGGCGTGGAGGGAGGCGCATGTGGCCTGGATTTGTGCAGCTAGGGCAGCAAATTCTAGTCGAGAGTTTGTGGTCGGCGACGGCAAGAACAGCAGCTTGGGATCGGCGGATTAAGCGGCAGCCATGGTGCCCAAGATGTAGGTGGATGTGATGTCGGCGATGTCTGTGGCGGCATGATAGGTTGCCACAGCGGAATAGAGGCCCGGAGCGGCGGCCTCCCTGCAGCAGAAATGGGAAGGGGAAGCATATTCAGCAGAAATCGTCTGCAGAACCGGTCCTGCAGCCTTTCTGCGGTAGATCGGCGGTGTCGGCCGATCGGCAGTCGCAAAAAAATAGGCGGAGCGGCAGTTGAAGCGCGGAGGGAGGCGAAACTGTGATCGAGATGTGGAGGGAGGCGAAATTGTGATCGAGATGCAGAGGGCGAAACCCGAGGGAGGCGGAAACCTATGGCACCCACTCCGCCTGCGGCTCTAAAAGCGGATCGGCCGAACTGGTTGCACGCTGCTGGAGTTGCGGTGTGGCGGATTGATAGGCGCGACAGACTGGCAAAACCGGTGTGGCGCTGCACGTTGCTGGAAGCCACGGATCAGACGAATGATTCCAGCGGAGGCAACAGAAGCCAAAAACGGGAGCGGAATTTGCGGAAGCGGCAGACGCACGTCGCTCGGTGCGGGAACTGAAACGGTAATTCCCGCAGAAGCGGAAATTTCAGCAGAAGCCGATCGAAACCTAGCACAATCTTGAGCACCGACGGCTAGAAGGCGGGCGGTGCGGCAGGTCAGACCAATTGATACGATTACGATTAATTCCCAGGAGGAATCCGACAAGCGGAAGGACCGACGGGGGTGAGCGAGAAGGAAGGAGGAAAAAAAGAGACGAAATTAGGGAACAACCCTAAAAAATACCTTCATATATTTCAATATGATTTCACACATAAATCTTTTCCCCTTATATAGATGAGGGAGGACAACTAAACAAGGAAATACAAAAGACACCTAAACAAGGAAATACAAAAGTCCACCCAACAAGGAAATACAAAATGATTAAGTTAATTGATTGTTATTAATTAGTATGAATTAACTAACATCAATTAATTAATTCATACAAATTAATTTTAAGAAGGTCGATTATGGCGACTTCCATATACGCGCTTCATAAATTATAATGAGGGGTCCACTTAAGTGAATGCGCCCACGACCACGACGACTACCATATGCACGCTCCATAAATTATGACGAAGGGAGTCCACTTGAGTGAATGTGCTCGCGACACGTGAACTCGTAACAGCTATTGTGTCTACTCCTGTGACAGCTCCTGTGATGGCTCCTCCTTTACAGGTGTATACTCGACGAAAAAGGGGTCCAGGTACATCGTCATCTCTCAGACTACCCGCGCCAACATCGAATCCTTCTTTGGGCTCTCAAGATATCTCACCCAACATTTGATGTCTCACTTTGTGTCCTACAACTCATTAACTCCTGGATGTTATTGCTCACCCAAAGGGGCAGGATGTTATGCATGAGGAGATGCGGGCCTTGGAAAAGAATTGCACTTGGGATTTAGTTCCCTTGTCACCTGGCAAGACTGTGGTTGGATGCAAATGGGTGTTCTCCATCAAGCAGAACTTTGAAGGTGTTGTTGAGCGGTATAAGGCTTGGTTGGTGGTCAAGGGCTACACCCAGACAATGGGGATTGACTACCAAGAAACCTTTGTTATTGTGGTGAAGATGAATTCTATAAGAGTTTTGCTACCATGTGATGCCTGCAAATGATGACCTCTAACTCAATTGGATGTGAAAATTGTGATTCTTCACGGTGAGCTGAAAGAAGAAGTCTATATGTCTTTACCTCTTAGTCTTATCCTGGCAGGATCTGGGGGAAAGGTATGCAGGCTGAAGAAAGCCTTATATGGCCTAAAACAATCTCATCGGGCATGGTTTGGGAGATTTCATAGAGCTATGGTCGCATTTGGATACTCCCAAAGCGACGTTGATCACACCTTATTTGTAAGGCGCAAGTATGAGAGGCTTACTGTCCTTATTGTCTACGTGGATGATATTATTATCACGGGTGATGATACTGAGGAAATCCAGTCTCTGAAATAGAGATTGGCAAAGGAGTTTGAAGTGAAAGACCTAGGAAATCTCAAGTACTTCCTTGGAATTGAGGTCGTTTGATCGAAGCATGGTATATTTATATCTCAGAGGAAGCATATCCCTGACTTGCTTCAATCGTATGGGTTGAGTGGGTGCAGACCTGCTGAAATTCCAATTGAAGTCAACCATAGACTCGACGGAGATGATGGAGAAGAGGTTACTGATGTCGTTGGATTTCAAAGACTGGTCGGTCGCCTTATTTATTTATCACATACTCATCCGGATATTTCATATATCGTGTGTGTCATTAGACAGTTCATGTATTCACCTAGAGCGCGTCATGTAGAAGCGGCATACCGTATCCTACGACATCTCAAGTCCTCTCCTGGAAGGGGTATCATGTTCTCTCCTAGTAAAGAATTGACAGTTGAAGTCTATAGAGATACTGATTGGGCAGGTTCTATTGATGATAAGAGGTCCACTTATGGTTACTGCTCTTTTGTTGGCGGTAACTTGGTAATGTGGAGAAGTAAAAAACATGTGATTGACAGGTCAAATGCAGAGGCAGAATTTAGAGCTATGGCTCCTGTGAGATTGCTTGTTTCAGAGTGAACTCTGCCTTTGCATTCATTCTTCTCCAAGCACTCACCGCCTCAGCATTCCCGCCAGCAGCAACAACCTTCTCCACCGACGACCACTCAAAGGTCCTCGCCCAGAAAATAGCTCTCCATGCACGACCACTTTTTAAAGATGGTCTGAGTTGGGAGCTCAATTCTCAGACCTCTTACATAACCAACTTCCATTGTTGTTAACTCTGGTTCACTTAAGCTTCCAAAGGACTAGCACAACTCCAAGGTTGATTACAGGCAACTCCTTTGTCCTTTGATACTATGTAAAAATTTCTGGGAAGCTATGAAAGGTCGCAGGAATACTCAACCACACCAAGCCAAGTAACCAGAAGCAGTGGAAGAACAAGAGATGCTGGAATTAATAATTTTATTTACAGCACGAGACATACATTGCGAGACATGATTTCGCAATGTACCCAATGGAAACAACCAAAAAACACAAGTAGGGGAAAATCGGCCGGCCAGAACTCCCAAACCGCCTAGCCGCAAACCGCAAGCTGAAGCCGCTTGTCCGCCAACCGAACAACTGTAGGATACAACCTGTCTGTCACTTCTTAGTCGCCTGACCGCAAGGTCGCTTGACCGCTGAAGATAACCACGAACAGATGCTGATGAACTGGGAAACAACCTACCCACTGAGACCGGGCAAACTGCCTTATTGAACTTATTTGCAACCCCGAATAAGAAGACTTCTACTCGCATTAACCGCGACCTATTGTATACAGTGTTGTAGATATCGGCCGACATGTCTGACATGTCGGCCGACATAAAGGTTTTGGGTGCAAACCGCAACGAAACCGATTTGTTTGACAAAAATATCGTTTTGTAAAAAAAGGGCGATATATCCTGATATATCGATATATCTCTAACCCGATATTTTGGTAATTATATTTAATATATAAAAAAACAAAGTTCACGGGACCCATATTTTTCTACTTCATGAGTCCATTTCACGCATTCGGCATTTTTCGCTCTACCCTAAATTTTAAGGGAGAGTCGCTCTGGCGGAGTGGTCGACACTCGACAGCTCCTTCTCCGGTGATGAGGCAACGGATTGGCATCGCAGGCGAGGAGTAGACGACGTCGGGCTTTCTACGAATTGGCATCGCAGGCGAGGACGCGAGGAGTCGATGTCGGGCTTTAGGGTTTCTGCTACTTCACTCCACTGTAAGCCCCCTTCTTCTTTCTTCTTCTTTCTTTTTGTTTCTGCGACAATTGAAATTTTCTTTGGAGTTATTGTATTGATCAAGTTATAAGATCTAAAAATTTTATTAAACTTGTGTTACTGTAAGATTTTTACTTATGCTATAGTTATGTTTCTTTTTGCAATAGCTAAGTTTATACCTTTCATTGTGTAAATCTGCAGTGATTTTTGTTTCTCCAATGCTAAGAAAAACTCTCCTCCAACTTTACATAATTACATGGGCTTCTCCTTTATCTTTCAAAATTATTTCAAAGAAAATGTTATAAATACTTATTTGTCTATACATTGTTATAGTTATTTGTCTGTACATTTTTACTTATTTGCAAAAAATATGTTTATAAATACTGTAATCTTTATTTAAATATTAAAATCCGATATTGTGAAATATCCCCGATATATCCCCCGCAATCTGACATACGACATTTCAAACTCAAACCGACATGAACCCGACATCTGACATCTACAACCTTGACTGTATACCACAAACTGTTATCCACAATTGATCCACACTGAGCCTCCAACTAGTTACCTTGTCGACCGGTGCTAGCCGCACAACAAATGTCAATCTTCACTTAGTCGCGCAGTTTATAAAGTCTACCCGCAAGTTCAAAACGCGAGTTGAGTTCTCACTGCTCCTGTTATGTATGACGAGTCGGGGACCCCTATTTATAGGCGAACAGGGGAATGCGATCACCGCCCATAAGCGATAGGGTAACCGCTCATCAATTGCGGCTAGAAGCACCTATCCGCACATCAGTGCGAACACCAACACCAGGCCGCAAAGCCGGGTTGCGACCAGACACCCTGACAAGCCGCGCAACTCATGCGGTCTCCGTGAACTAGACAACAACACAGACTTGCCACAACACCGTGACCAAGTCCATAATCCCAACGAACTCTGGCAATAGACCGCGCGAGCAGACCACGGCGAGCTCAGCGGTTAACCTCCACTAACCGCGCGAGCCGCCCGGCTTCCACACAAACCAGAGAACCCGCCTCCTCAGCGCTCTCTGAGGTCTCCCAATCTAGACCGCAAAATTTGTGGTTATCTCAAATCTAACCGCTCGGTTACCTCCAGAGTGTTTGCTGAGACAGACCGCATGAAGGAAACATTAGCCAAAAACCGGCTATCCGCCAACACCTAACCGCGCTAACTGGCAGCGGTTAATGCGGTCTGCCCTCTTCAGACTGTCCACTTCCACTTCAAAAATTTCAACATCAGCCAACTCTGTCGCGCTCTTCCGACGCTTTGCCATCCTGCTTTCAATCTGTGCAACTTCTAGCAACTCGGTGGTGCATCCATGCCCTTGATCGAGCAGTCGACCTCGCCCAGCCCTCACACGATGGCTCCCCCGGTCCACGCTCGGCCCTCATTCCTCTTGCAACTGACCGGTGCCTAACTCCCAACCCATTCTCCAATAACGTCCAATTCCTCCTTCTGGATGCCCTAATCTTCTGTGGGCAGTCTGTTTGCAGTGTTCTGACCCAAAGAGAGTCGACTTTGGTTTGTACCAAGGGTGATCATTAGTCATATTTGATATCCAACAAAGGTTTTTAAAAGATATTTCAACAAATTTACATGGATCAACAATTTGTAAGTATACAACAAGCCAAAAAGCTATTACCTTCGCATTTGTATGCCCTGTAAATGTCTGAATGGGATTTTCAATCAACCCCGATGTACTCAAAGATAAGTCCCAAATCTTCAATGAATTATCCGTCGATGAAGATACAATGTTAGACGAATCCAAAAATTTCACATAGCTCACAGTTCTCTCATGACCAACAAAGGTCAATAATGGAAGCCTCACATTCCTCAGATCATAGTAGTAAACATTATGATCTGCTGAACCAATTGCAAGTCCACTGGCAGAATCTGGTGGAAACTGAACTGAGCATACATTTGCCATTGTTTTAATAGTACCAGTGCTTCCTCCCTGCATTAAGAATCACACTTACATGCTTACAGCAATGAAATATAAACAATTTAATTGTAGAATGTCAAAAATCAGTGCATGTAGTTATAAAGCTGACATACACAAAGTGGAAGAGTAGAATTGCCTGATTGATATTCCAGAGCTTCACAGTCCCATCATCACTCCCGCTAGCCAATTTCATAGGGTCAAAAGGAGAATAATCAACGGACCACGCACGCTTCTTGTGCTCCCTCATTTCAACGAGAACTTCACTTCGAGCTACATCCCATACCTATTGATAGAGCAATATCCTTATACACATAATTGTGAATATTTATACTATATAAAAAAAGGGAGTACTTTGGGTTGGGCATGGTCCAACAATAGAACTATCAAATAAATCTGAGACCTTCGATTTCAATCATCTCGATCTAACAAAACGATTTAGGCTAACATAAATAAAAATACGTTGTTTATAATATTAGCGGGCATACATAGGATCATGTGAGTGTAGTGTAAGGCAGCTCCCGGGCCCATGCAGATCGCTAATAGCATTGAAGAAGAAAACAAAAAAAGGGACAACCTCTTGAACCAAAACACAAACCAAGCCGTACAAAAATAGATCGGTTCACTTTTGTTTGAGTTTGATTTGGTCTCGGATCAAGATTTTGGTAAACTGAAAAATGCCTGATAGAACTATGTTAAGACATGATGTTCTTGAACAATCTAATCAAACATCTCCCAAAATTATAGATTAGAAAAAAAAATACTAACACAAAAGGATTATTCACCTGCACAGCCCCTTCAAAGTCGCTAGAGGCAATCTGGCTCTTTATGTAGCCATTCCAGCAAACATTGCTAATCTTTGATTTACTCACCATCTCAGCAACTGGATAATGAACATCGCGATCTTCTTTTAGTATCGTGTCACATTCAAAAACTTTGATCTTTCTGTTTACACCAGCAGCAGCGAAAAACTCCTTATCGCGGTCAAAAGCAAGGGAGCAAATCAAATTACACGAGTTTAGTATGTCTCCTTGTTTTATTGCGGCCCGAACTTCGAATTTGCTGAAAGATAAGTACTTGCACAAATTCTCTAGGAAAGGATTTGCCCATTCATTCATTCTACCATTACCATGGCATTTCTTGGAAACCAAAACATCAACAGAACCGTCTTTAGTACTGCCAACAAGTTGTTCTGATGGCCTCATGGCCCTGTATCTTGAAGAAAAATATGCTTCCTCGAGCTTTTTAAAATTCTTTGAGATTCTAGAGCTTTTAGAAAGTATTTTCTCTCGATTAGTGTCTAGTCGAGGACGATCGAGATGGTTCTCATCATACTTCTCTTCAACGAAATCTTTGTGTCCACATTTGATGCGCTTTCTTGAACTAGAAGAAGATGAATATTTATTAGAATCAGAATAAGGTGGTGGACACTCAAAATCATGCACTGGTGCATGATTACTTTTCTCCAATTTGGAAGAAGACCATTTATTTTTCCGGAGGGTTGACTTATGAATTTCAACTCTTTCTATATCAGCACAGAGAAAAGAAATGGTGTCATGTAGTTTATCAGCAGCCTCCAGCTTTGATGCTTGAAGCTGCAAAAGAAAATCGAGAAACAAGTCAAGCTCTTCGATCTCCTCATTCAACTTGATGGCTGCTTCGCGCTCTGCCAAACTATCAATTTCTTCATTTAGGAACTCGCTTTGCAACAACTCACTGCAATTCACAAGAACAACAACCAGGTTCTAATTCATTTCTTAGGTGAATATTTAAAAAGAAATGTCTGAAACAGCTGATTGGAACAAAACATCCTAACATGTGTTATTTATATATGGCATAAGATGTCAATATCTATAATAGTTTAGACCCAAAAATGCGAGATACATTTAGAGAGCATGCGATGTAGTTCAATTATGAACTCAATTAAATGTCCTCGGGTGGGAGTACCTCCAAGATGGTATGCCTATTATAAGTTATGGTGGACGACCTCAGAAAATGGTATAAACGTGAGGTTCAACTTAATATAGGTTGGGTTAAGCCAAAGTGGATAATACTTCATCTTTTGGGTTAGGTCATTCAAAACAATGTGGTATAGATGAAGAAGATCAAAACTATTACAAGGCCAAAAAATTATTACAATTTGTAGAGAGAAAAATGTAAGATGATCTTCAAATTCATTACAAGGCCAAAAGAGGATGAGACCCAAAAAAAGAAAAATTAACTTAAATAAACATGGATCATGTTTATGGAGACTAACTAGGTGAAAGTCTTGAATATCTCAAAAACATGAACTTAATAGCACTTGGATAAAACTAATCAATATTATATGCAATATATTAAACAAAGAGTTGAAATAAACGATGATTATTTTGAAATTTCACAAGTCAAACAACTGGTAGTTATGTTATCAAGCAAATACTTCCAAAACTATCAAACTGATCACTTGATCAAGCGGAAACGAGAACTAGGCGCAGGAACACTCCAACCATAAACTGAGTTATGTATCAGAGACAATGAAGAGCAAACACAGATCTTGCATTAATCCACTATCAACTTTACAAGGCAAGGTATACATGGCGAGACATGATTTCGCCAAGTACAATGAGAAGAAAACAAGCAAAAGCAAACTTCAAGTCGGGCAGACTGCCTCCAAGACCGCTAAGTCCGCCGAGACCACCGATGTAACGCCCCCGGTTTTTCTGGTATTATTCTTTTGTCTGCTGACGTCATAATGACGGAAGGGGGTTACGTGTCCGTGAGTTGACGGCGTGACGCCGTTTGTGCGTTTTTTTGGCGTCTGTTAGGTTTGACCGGCTAGATTTTGGGATATGCGTCGGAACCGAAATTTTTTACATCGGGAAGCTGAGTTATATAATTTCTAACTTGCTCGTCGAGTTTTGTCGCGATCCGAGCATTTTTGGAGCCTCGGCGCACATTTAAAATTCGGATAATTATAAATTATCGTAACTTCGTTAGGCCATAACTCGAGATCGGTGCGTCGGATTTTGATTCCGACTTCGCCATTGGGTTCGTAGCGTCGACATTCGCCTACGGCGCGAATTTCGTCCGTTTTGACGCTCGTTTGGGTTTTCGTAATAGCATAGCAAATATAAATAAATTTAATCTTAAGAGTTTTTCTGCGCTCGGAGATCTCCGAGCGGAGCTCCGAGATCTCTGCGCTCAGAGATCTCTGAGCGGAGCTCAGCACTCAGAGATCTCCCCCCCTCCCTGTATAAGTTTTAGACATAGTAAATTTATAATAAAATAAAAATATATATATATATATATATATAATTGTTAGGAATGTATATAACTTAGAAAATATATATAAAGGTAAAAATCTTACTCCATGTACCCCATCTTCTCCCGACTGAAACAAGAAACGGCAGGCCCCTTCCATTCGTGGACCTTCCGAGCGGAGCTCAGAGATCTCTGCACTCAGAAATCTCCGCTCAGAGATCTCCTCCCCCCCCATCCCTGTATAAGTTTTAGACATAGTAAAATTTATAATAAAATAAAAATATATATATATATATAATTGTTAGGAATGTATATAACTTAGAAAATATATATAAAGGTAAAAATCTTACTCCCTGTACCCCATCTTCTCCCGACTGAAAAAGAAACGGCAGGCCCCTTCCGTTCGTGGACCTTCCGACCGCCGCCGACGGAGCTCCGGTGCTCGGAATCGCGAGCCGAACATAGATTCGGAAAGCTCTCGCCGAGATCTACGCGATCGTGGTGAGTATTTCTACTTTCATGGAATTTCTCCGTTAGGGTTTTCGGCCCTAACTTCTGTTTCGACCTTGTCGATGTAGATTTCTGTTTCTCGCCTTCGCTAGGGCCGATCTGCGTCGTGGTGCCTTCCGAAGTGCGGTTTCGGGTGGTTTGAGGCAAGTGGTGATCTTGCACATTTCCTCTTTGCTACGCTTCTTCACATTTATGCTTCTAGCAGGTTTTAAAATGTTAAGTTCATTTTTTGCTTAGCTCTTTTGCTCATTACAATATCATTAACTTGCTTCTTGAAATCCTAAATTATGATCTGGTGGGCCTTGTCTCTTGTCTTTGATTGACTCAGAAAAATGATAAATCTGTTGTAGGTCGTACACGATGTTGGCGGTGCCACCGGTGCGATGCTCTTTTAAAATGATAAATTTGTTGGAGGTCGTACACGTTGTTGGCGGTGCCACCGGTGCGATGCTCTGAGGGCCGTGACGATGTGTGATGGTATTATCCCCGCATGGTTTATCTTTTTTTCCTGATGAGTTGATCAGTCTCTTTAATTTGAATAAGAATAATAAGATTAATAATCTAAAAATAAAGGTTATTTGCCTATGGTGAGTTTGATTTTGCCTGTCTCCACTCCTCTTTTGGCAGACTCTTTTCTGATTGATTTTTGTTGCTAGTTATGGCTAGTTTTGTTTAATCTGACCCTTGCAGCTACTGTTTCCCTCCGATCTCGCGGAGGTTTGCTTACTTTCTTGTTTTTTACATCACTTGTAACTTGTTTCTGAGTTGTTCTTTCTTTGAATGCTTCAGGTTCTGGACTGTAGCAGGTGTTAGTGCAGAGTTGCGTCAGTTGTCGTTTTCTGACCCTCTTGGGGTAGGGTTTTCTGTGAACTTGTCGGCCCATGGGTTCATGTCAGGTGTTGAATCCCATGGTGTCGTTTGGTTAGACTTTCTGCTACTTTGCTGCTGTTACTCTTTTTTTACTTTTGGACACTTGTTCTGAAACGATTAGTTATGGGTTGGCTTGGTAGCCCTCTTGCTTAGATATGCTAAGACAGTTGGAGCATTACATACCATGATTTGAAATGCTAATCTCACTACTTTCTGCGCATGATAAATCTACTTTTATATACAGTAAATCTAGACGTCTGATAATGCATGGTGCACCTCACTTGGTCTTCATGAGCACTTAGGTCAACAAATGATCAAATCAAGTATTTTTTCCGCTGCGTAAAACTATATTTTCAAACCGTGGACAAGTTGATCCACCTAGCCGAGGGACACGGCTTTGAATATTGTGCATAAATTATATTTGGATCACATTGAGTTTAAAAAATGAATTCTATAAGTTGGGAGAAACGATGAGTTGCCTTAACGTCAGTAGATGTCTCATACGTGACGTGGCATCACAATGCGTAGTTCCCCTACTCTGATAGTATTTTAAATGCTGGGAAAAATGCGGGTTGTGACAACCGAGACCGCCAAGCTGCTGCTGATACTCTGATTCTACGGAGTCCGCACAAACCGTGCGGACAACCCGTTATTCAGCTGACGCCCGCTCTATAAGCCGCCGTCGAACTGAATGAACAGACCGGCAAGTCCGCCGAGACCGGCGACCTGGTTATTGAACTTAGACCAATTGAAGGAGAGAAACTGGTTGGCCGCCACCTGTGACCTGCTGCAATTGTTGATTGTAAACCGCAAGCTTCACTACTTCCTGACCTTGATCAGAATCAAACGCCCGGCTTCACAGTGATAGCCGCACAACCTGCAAACAACAACTAGTTAAATCTCAAACCGTGCAACGTGGAAAACCGAGTCCGCAACAATTGATCTGCGCTCAACTTACTATTCACTCTGTTACTGTAAACGTGCCGGGGGGTCTATTTATAGGCGGGGTGAGGAGTGTGGTCACCGGCATAGTGAATAGAGTCACCACCCCAGCTCGCAGCTAGCAAAACCCAGTCCGCCGAGTCCGCAAGGACTTGGCCGGACTTCAAACAACTCGCCAGGCGCCAAGTCAAGATCAGTCCACCATAAGGCGGACACCGCACCAGTCCGCACACATGCAGCACGCGGACACAGCAACATCTCATTCATTGCGTCAGTCCTCACGCTACATGCGGACAAGGCAACAGCCCGCACAACCCGCAAGCACTGCACCAGTCCGCCACACTGCACAGCACACGGACACAGCCACATCCCATACTGCATCAGTCTGCACGTCATACGCGGACATGGCGACAGTCCGCACAGCTCGAGAACACCGTCATAGCCCGCCACACAAGTACACAACCAACAGGCAGATCTCCCGGTCAACAGCGGACTCTGCGGTCACTGCGAACACCCTGGACTTCCCACACAATGTGACCAAGTCCAGCAACCCACCAAACAACTGGCGCGAGCTCGGCGGGCACGAAGCCAAGACCGCCAACACCATGGACAGTCCGCCACCATGAATGCGGCTATCACCCACCGCATCACCGGAGAGCTCGGCAAGGACCAATGCCGATCTCCAAAACCAGTCCGCCAAAACGGACTCCGCGGACTTAACCTCCAAACCGAGTCTGCCACATCTCCGCGGATTTAACCTCCAAACCGCCCGGTTACTCCAAGAGCAAGATCTACAGAATCGCAGGCCGAGCTGAGCACCGCTATCAGACCGCCAAAGACAGACCGACCAGGCCGCTCCACTAGACGCCCAAGCCGCCAAGTCTATTACGGTCGCAGACAACCCAGGCCACAATAACAGTCCGCCCAGGCCGATCCACTAGACGCCCAAGCCGTCAAGTCTGTCCTGGCCACTGACCACCCAGGTCGCAACATCAGTCCGCCCAGGCCGCGGACTCAGACCGCGCGGTCTGCTCCATCACTCACTTTCACTTCATAATTTTCAACAGATTATATTATTAGGGCAACCATTCTCTATTTATAGCCTACAATTTATTCAATATTATAACACTCCTTAAGATTGGCGAAAGATATTCACTAAACTCATCTTGTTACAACCTCTGATCATGTCCTCTGAACTGAGCCCCTTAGTTAAGCAATATGCAACCTGCCACTTGGTCGGCACGTGGCTCAACTCCGGTAGTCCAATATCAAGCTTTTCTTTGATAAAAAATCTATCAATCTATATATGTTTGGTACAATCGTATTGGACTGAATTGTTTTCAATACTGATGGTTGACTGACTGTCACACCACAGCTTCATCCTGTACTTTTGGTCCAGCTTCAACTCCGCAACCAATCCTTTCAGCTACAGGAGCTCAGCAACCCCTACTGTCATGGCTATGTACACCGCCTTTGTCGTCAATCTAGTCATTACCGACTGTTTCTTGCTCCTCCATGAGACCAGGTTGCCTCCCACAAATATGCAATATCCTGAGGTAGACCTCCTATCATCCGTACAGCTTGCCCAATCAGAATCGCAATAGCCTTTGATCCTCACGTGCACATTCCCTCTGAAGTTTAGCCCCTTTCCAGGAGCACTCTTCAAGTATCGCAGAATCTGATACACTGCATCCATATGACCCTTCCTCGGGTCATGCATGTAGCGGCTCACCACGCTTACATAGAATGAGATGTTCGGGCGAGTGTTGTAAAAATTTGTGATAAGCGGAGAACGGGACACCATGCGCAGGAACACTCAACCTATCTGAGCTCAAGCAACCAAATGCAACCAGAAGAGCAAGAATCTTGTACTATAAAAAATCTTTACAGATCGAGGCATAAATGTCGATACATGATTGACAATGTACCCGATGGAAGTAGAAAAATACAAGGCAAAAACAAGCCGCGTGGACTCAAAGAGTAACTGTCGGCTCTGCAGCTAACCGCTACGGAGTCCGCTGAACCTGCTAAGTCGTCAATCCGCAACCTAACCGCGCGGACTGCCCGTTATTCCGAAGCTGAAAGGAACTCTGTCCGCTGAACTGCAAGCCGCCTAACCGCGAGGTCGCCTAGCCGCCATATCACGCAGACTGCTGCTGCCACGGAACAGAATAAGCCGTCAGAGGCGGACAACTTATTGAACTGGGAAACAAGTTGCAGAAAAAAAGACCGTCTGGTCGCTATACGCGACCTGCTGCTACCTGATGATTGCAAACCGCAGAATCCGCACTGACCCTAACCGAAGTCAGAACCAATTCTCTGGCTCCTCAGCGCAATCCGCACAAGCTGCACAGCACAACCCGGTCAACCTCTTCAAACCGCGCGAATAGAAAAACCTAATTGCAGACACTTTTCGCGAGTTCACTTACTGTTCACACTGCATATGTTGATGCGACGTGGGGGGGGGGTCCTATTTATAGGCACGGAGAGGAGTATGATCACCGCCCTAATTGATAGGATAACCGTCATATCTCGCGGCGAGCATCAAATGTATCCGTCAAACTAAGGACACAAAAACAAGTCGTCGCGACTACACAAATAGCAAGACCGTTGAGGTCGCACCACCACAGCAGGAACTCCAGCCAAGACGCCAAACCAAAAAAGCAAAACTTGGTCGCCAACGAGGCAAACTCTGCGGAAACAAAACCAGACCGCACTCCTGCGGACACCGATCCAGTCTTCACGCATTCCGCGACTAATCGGACAGCCACCATGGACTTGGCGCAGATCCAGACCAAGTCCGCAACACCGGCCAACCCAACAACACTGCAGATAACATCCTATCCGCACGGTTACTTCAGGAAACAGACCGCCAGCCAAAAGCAAGCCGATCTGGCAAGTCGCCGCCCTCTGTCCGCACAGGACGCGCGGACAGACCGCCCAGGCCGCCCGGACAGGCCGCCCACTTTCACTTCAACAATTTCAACACTCTCCATTTAAGTGAGAAGTGGAGACCAGCCCTAGCAATTCTCGTAACCGAGTAAATGGCCACTTCGAAAGCGGCTTCATGAAGATGTCTGTAATGTTGTCCTCGCTCCGCACATGTCCAACCACAAGAGACCACTCCAACACCTTCTCCTGAACGAAATGGTACTCAATCTCAATGTGTTTGGTCCGTGCATGACAAACTGAATTATTAACTAGTTTCAGGGCACTTTCATTGTCACCGCGTAAAAGAGTAGGACCGTACATTTCTTCATGGACGTCCTCTACTAGCCTCCTAAGCCAGATGGCTTCCCGAGCTATCATGGTCGAAACCTTGTACTCTGCTTCCGTAGTAGAGACGGACACTGAATCCTGCTTTTTACTGCACCAAGAAATTTTTGTTGATCCATATGTGAAGACGTAACCGGATATTGACTTCTGATCGTCTGAATCTCTCCCCATAATCAGCATCTGTATATCCATGCAGGTTGAAGCCCGTGTCTCTCCCATAAAGGAGACCCATATCAGAAGAGGACTTCATGTACTTCAGAAAGCTCCTTGCCGCCATCAAATGAGCCTTCCGAGATTACGCCATATACCGACTTACTCGACCTACAGCATATGCAATGTCTAGACTCGTAATCATCAAATATATAAGGCTCCCCACCAGAGCACGGAACACTAGAGGATCTGCAAGTATCTTCCCCTCATCTCGTCGAAGCTTGATGTCAACATCAAGAGGAGTAGATCTACTCTTCCCTTCCCGAACGTCGAATCGCTGAACGATCTGATCCGCATAGCCCCTTTGGGAAACAAGTATGTTGCTATCTTTCCTCTCTACCTCGAGTCTAAGGAATTGGTGGAGCTCACCCAAGTCTTTCATCTCGAACCGAATAGCTAGCTCTGCCCTGAGCCTAGTCACCTCCTCCTCGGAGTTTCCTGTGAGGATCATGTCGTCCACATACAGCAGCACCAAGACATGAAGCTCCCTCCTCTTCTTGATGAACAGGCTCGAATCTGAATCTGAGGCAAAATAATCGTAGAATTGGGGTATTCTGTGATCTTCCCATACCACGCCCGCGGAGCCTGCTTCAAGTCATAAAGGGCCTTCCCGAGTTTGCAGGCGTATCCTGGATGATCTTCAGACACAAATCCTGGTGGCTGAACCATGAAGATGTTCTTATTAATCTCCCCGTAAAGAAAGACATTCTTTACGTCCAGCTGCCACATCTCCCAACTCTGGCAAGCCTCCAAGGTCATCACCACCCGAACTGAAGTTATTTTTTCCACAGGACTAAACGCATCTTTATAATTTTCTCCGTACTAGTGAGAAAAACCTCGAGCTACAAGGTGAGCCTTGTACCGCTCGATGCTCTCATCCGTCTTCTTCTTCAGCTTATAGACCCACTTGCATGTCACAGGAGTAACGCCATCGACCTTGGGCACAAGGTCACACGTCTCATTCTTTCTGAGGGCAACCATCTCCTCATCCATTGCGTCTTCCCACTTCTTGACTCCAGTAGGATCATCAAAGCTAGAAGGCACTCACTCGTCCAGAGGGTCTGCGAAGAAACAAGAGACCAAGTTCACCGCGTTTCCTTCGCTATAACGAGTCGGTGGTTTCATGGTCCTCTTCGATCTCCGAAGAGTCTGACTCTTACTAACCACCTCCGCTGCTTCTTCTGAATCAGCTTCATTCCCGGGCAAACTTGAAGCATCGCTCCCCCTACTTCCTGAACCAAAAGCCTCCGCCCCGAAGCTAGAAACACCTGGAGCTCCCGGTGACATAGGCAGCTCCACCAGAAGATCCTTAACAGCCTCCTCCTGCCTGTCATCTGACCTGCTCTCTTGTAGCTCCACAGAAGAGCCACCTCCATATGACGTCAGCTCGTCAAATACCACATCTCTCGAAACCACGAACTTCTTCGTCACCGGATCCATACACTGACACTCCTTTCGCTCGTCATAGACCACAAAGACAAGTTTCATTGTCTTTGCATCCAGCTTTGTCCTGAGAGCATCTGTGATGTGTACGTAGCAGGAAAATCCAAATACCTGAAGGTGTCCAAATCCAGGCTTCTCCTTAAACATCATCTCATGATGTGACTTTATGTTGATCGGACTCAGAGGCATCAGATTGATGACATAAGTTGCAAAGGTCATCCCTTCCGCCTAGAAGTACCTTGGAATGCCTTTGGCATGAAGTCAATACTTGCAGGTCTCCATCAAATGATGGATCTTACGCTCTGCTACTCCATTTTGTTGTGGAGTATGAGCACAAGTAAGCTCCCTTTGGATGTCGTGCTTCCTGCAGATGTTAGAGAACTCAGTTGAAACGAACTTACCTTCGTTGTCTGTTCTCAACTTCTTGGCTCATAGGCTAAGTCGGCCCACCACTAGCTCTTTGAACTCCATAAACAAACGGAACGCGTTTGACTTCTCTTTCATAAAATACACCCAAGTGTACCTCGTGTAGTCATCAATCAAGACCAGCATGTATCTGCTGCCTCCAAGGCTGACTGTGATAGTCGGCCCCATCAAATCACCATGGATACACTCCAATTGTGTTTTACACCTGGTTTGCGACTTGTCAAATGGAAGGCGATGAGCCTTTCCATATTAACACCCTGCGCAGACATGACCGTCGCCGAAGGATGACAACCTAGGCAAGCCTTTCGCAAGGCTCTTCACTGTCGTGGCTTTCAGCTTGTCCATCCCAACATGTCTCAGCCGCTCATGCCAGATAGTTGCACTATCGTTGGCTCTCATCCAATCAACATAAGAACTTTTTGATAATACAAATAAGTCTCTAACCTTTCTCCCTACATGAGCAACGTCAGCCTTAACTGCTGACACGTTGCGGAGAAAATTCACTTCTGTTGGACCAAACATAACGTGATAACCTAGGTCTACTGCATTGGTCACCGAGAAGAGGTTCTTCTTCATGCCCGGTACGTGATAGACACTCCTTAAGGTGAGTGGACCATTATCACTACCTAAAGAAACGATACACTCCTTCTCAACTGCATGAACAGTATCATCAGCAGTTATGATAGCTTTGTTACCTAAGAACGTGTGCAGAGATGAGAACTTTGACTCGTCCCCGGTGAGGTGATGACCACACTCTGAGTCCACTATCCAGTCATCTTTGTAGTCAATGGTGGATAATGCACGGACACACGTGCCCGTCATGAATGCATTTCCCCATCTAGCTTCCTCAGCACTGGAACCAGCCTCCTCTTTGTCTGCAACATGCCCCGGCTGCAGCTTGACCATACAGTCTTTCTTGATGTGACCTGGCTGGTTGCACCTGTAGCACTTAAGTCAATCATTCTTCTTCTTCCCATCACGCTTAGGAGCAGCACTGCCCTCTTGCTGATAAGAAGTTGAAGGACCATCACCAGCATCAGTCTTCTTCTCCCATCTCTTCTTCTTCCCAGAGAAGAGCGTCTCACTGCCTCCTTCAGAGACAGTAACTTCAGTCATCTGTCTTGTCAAGCTCTTCTGCGAATCTAGCAGGTTCTTCAGCTCCAACAAAGACGGCCGAGTGGCCCATCCTTGAATATAAGTGACAAAGGTCACATACTCCTTCCGCAAGCCGCGGATTATGTATCTCTTGAGCTTCGCCTCTGAAATAGGCTCATCAGGGTCTAACGTTGAAATCTTAGCGCACAAGTTCTTCATCTTCAAGAAGAACGTCGAGATGGGCAGATCTCATTGAGTGACCCTTGCCAACTCATTCTCCAGGAACTGTAGCCTTGCTACATTCTTCCTGTTGAACAACCCGTCAAGAGAAGTCCAAATCTCCGCAGCAGACCGATATCCAATGATGTGGTCGAAGAGTTCTGGTGAGATAGCCCTCTTGAGAGTAAACTCTGCTTTCGCATTTGTCTTTTTCTAAGCTCTCACCGCTTCAGCACCAGCAGCAATAACCTCTTGTCTTTCGTCTCCGTAGACGACCGTCCAAAGGTTCTTGCCCAAAAGATAGCTCTTCATACATGACTTCCACTTCTTGAAGTTAGTCGATGTGAGGACCTCAATTAAAAGACCTCTTGCGAATCCACCTTCCATTGCAAACACCTTGGTTACTAAAGACTCTCAAAAGCAACAAGGCAAAACTGACGGTTAATCACTGCTCAGACTCTGGTCCTTCTGATACCATGTAAAAATTTATAATAAGCGGAGAACGGGACACCAGACCCAGGAACACTCAACCTATCTGAGCTCAAGTAACCAAATGCAACCAGAAGAGCAAGAATCTTGTACTATAAAAAATCTTTACAAAGCGAGACATACATGACGAGACATGATTGTCAATGTACCTGATGGAATTAAAAAAAATACAAGGCAAAAACAAGTCGTGCAGACTCAAAGAGTAACCGCCAGCTCTGCTGCTAACCGCTACGGAGTCCGCTGAACCTGCTAAGTCGTCAATCCGCAACCTAGCCGCGCGGAATGCCCGTTATTCCAAAGCTGAAAGGAACTCTGTCCGCTGAACTGCAAGCCGCCTGACCGCGAGGTCGCCTAGCCGCCATATCACGCAGACTGTTGCTGCCACCGAACAGAACAAGCCGCCAGAGGCGGACAGCTTATTGAAATAGGAAAATAGTTGCAGGAGAAAAGGTCGCCTGGTCGCTAGCCGCGACCTTCTGCTACCTGCTGATTGCAAATCGCAGAATCTGCACTGACCCTGACCGAAGTCAGAACCAATTCGGTGGCTCTTCAGCGCAATTCGCATAACCTGCACAACACAACCCGGTCAACCTCTTCAAATCGCGCGAATAGAAAAACCTAATCGCAGCAACTTTCCACGAATTCACTTACTATTCACACGGTATATGTTGATGTGACAGGGGGAGTCTTATTTATAGGCGCGAATAGGAGTGTGATCACCGCCCTAGTTGATAGGATAACCGTCCTATCTCACGGCGAGCACCAAATGTATCTGTCAAGCTAAGGACACAAAAACAAGTCGCCGCGACTAGACAAACAGCAAGACCGCTGAGGTCGCACCACCACAGCAGGAACTCCAGCAAGACGTCAAACCACCAAGGCAAAACTTGGTCGCCAACCAGGCGGATTCTGCGGAAACAAAACCAGACCGCACTCCTGCGGACACCGATCCAGTCTGCACGCATTCCGCGACTAACCGGATAGCCACCCTGGACTTGGTGCAGATCCAGATAAAGTATGCAACACCGGCCAACCCGGCAACACTGCGGATAAACATCTTATCCGCACGACTACTTCAGAAAACAGACCGTCAACCAAAAGCAAGCCAACCTGGCAAGTCGTCTCCCTCTGTTCGCACAGGCCGCACGAACAGACCGATTAGGCCGCCCACTTTCACTTCAAAAATTTCAACAAGTGTGGCTCAAATAGATCAACTTCCCGGCTAGCCTTTGGTACATTTCCCGATCTACTGGTTCTCCGGCCTCTGCACCCAATTTATACCTTTGATCGATTGGCGTCGTAGCAGGTTTGCACCAGAACATCCTGGTTTCAATGAGGAGATCCAACGCTTATTTCCTTTGGGAAAGGATTAACCCCTCGGCCTCATACGAAATCTCGATCCCAAGGAAATAACGAAGAACGCTCGGGTCCTTCACCTCGAACTGCTTCTCTAGGTCCCCCTTTAGGCGACTAATCTCCTGCTCATCATCCCTTATAATGATCATGTCATTTATGCACTGGGATAGGTGAGAGTAGTACAGGAATGGGTGACCTCCTGGGAAGTCCCCGTACGACCCAACTTAACTATCGAGTTCGTTCATCAAAGGGATGTTGTAGCCACCAACACGGGCGGAACCAAGTGTAGGCACGCTAGGGCACGTGCCCGAGCGGTTTTTATCGCTAAATTAGGTCAGTTCCATCTGATCCCGTCGCCACTCCCTGTGCCCGATCCCTGCTGTGTCTGGCGTCGCCGATCCCTGCTGTGCCCGATCCCTGCTGTGCCCGGCGTCGTCGATCCATGCTGTGCCCATCGTCGATCCCTGTTATGCCCAATCCCTGTTGTGCCCAATCCCTGATGTGCCCGAGCGGTACTCTTCTTCTTCTTCTTTAGCGAGTTTATCTGGACTGAAACTCTTCTTCTTCTTTAGTGATACAGTTTATCTGGACTGTTTCAGTCCAGATTTCACAACTGAAATCTGGACTGAAACAGTTCAGTCCAGATTTCACAACTGAAATCTGGACTGTTTCAGTCCAGATTTCACAACTGAAATTTTTGCAAAAAAAAAATATCGGGGGCGCTGGCCCCGAACCCCCGCTCTGGGGGAGCTGTCCCCCGAACCCCCCGAATTGACAGTACTTACATTGTGCCCGTGCGACTTCAAAATCCCAGTTCCGCCACTGGCCACCAACAATCCCCTCGTGGGCTGGAGAGGGATTGGGATGCTTGGGCTGCAGCCCAGTAAAGGTTCGTGTAAGGCCTAGTGGTGTTGTGATCCACGAAAGGTGGAACGGTATGTTACAATAAAAAGTGCACTTTTTTGTAACGGCCTCCCCAGCCCACGACCCGAAAGGACGGCCGTCGGCACCCCCAGCACCGCGCTCGAAAGGGTTCAGCCTTAATAGGTCTGCATACCATGCACCTCAACCCGTCTCCGGTCCACCAGCGGGTTGTTGGAAGTCGCAGCATCCCTTTGATGAGGGAAAGTCAAGTTAAGCGGGCAACACGGGGACTTCCCAGGAGATCACTCATCCCAAGACTACTCTAGCTAGAGCACGCTTATCTATAAAGTACTTTCACTCAATTGGTGATGAGAAGCGAAAGTACTTTATAGTTAAACATGCTCGGACTTGAGTAGTCTTGGGATGGGTGACCTCCTGGGAAGTCCTCATACTGTCCGCTTAACTTGACTTTCCCTCGTCAAAGAGAGGTTGCGGCTTCCAACAACCCGTTAGTGGACCAGAGACGGGTTTGGGTGCATGGTCTGCAGACCTGTTGAGGCTGAACCCTTTCGAACGTGGCGTTGGGGGTGTCGGTGGCCGTCCTTTCGAGCCGTGGGCTGGGGAGGCCATTACAGTAGAGAAAAAGGGTTGGTCTTACAGAAAAGTAATATCAGCAAAAACAATTATCTTGCAAGTGGTGAGAGTGTAGCACACATATCCTTTCTAAGTACGGGAGTAACGAACGAACAAATGTTTGTTTTCCCGAGGAGCGAACTTGTCAATGGAAGGTCCAAGCATATGAACATAACAGGTACACTCAAATATCCAAGGCGTGAGAGGGAAGGGCAGTGTGGAGGGAAAGGGAAGGCTAAACGGAGTGACATTGTTGAGTATGGAGGAGGGCCAACGGTCGTGGAAACAACAAAATGTCAATAAACCTTGAGAACCTGTATTTGAAACATGAGGGAGCGAACAACATCAAAAAGATGTTTATTTTTGTGTTCAGCCACACCATTTTGTTGGGGAGTATAAGCACATAATGTCTGATGAATGATTTCAAACTCAGAGCAGAGATTATCAAACGCATGACTAGTGTATTAACGAGCATTATCAGTTATGAGTTTTTTAATTGTGCAGGAAAATTGTGTGTGCACCTCAATAATAAATGTCCGGAATACACGTGGAAGCTTAGAGCAATCACGAAGTAAGTATAATCATGTCATACGAGAGTAATCATCGATAAAAGTTATAAAATAGCGATAACCAGATAAACTAGCTATTTTGTACATGCCTCAAATATCTGAATGGACTAAATGAAGAGGAGCAGCACTCCAGTTACAATGAAGAGAAAAAGATGAACGATGTTGTTTTCCCAAAATACATGAACCACAAGTAAATGTTGGAAGAGAGATATCAGGAAAAGCTTTATTGAGGACCTGAAGAGGAGTATGCCCAAGACGCCTGTGTCAGTCTGCAAAGGAGACGGATGAGAGAATTGTAGGAGAGACATCAAGAAGATATAGCTTGTTGTGCAGTCGTCCTTTACCAATAATACTTTGCGTCCGTCGATTCTGCATCTTAAAAAAAGAAAAGGTGAATAAGATAAAGCGATCAAGGTCAGTAGTGAGGCGACTAACGGAAAGAAGATTAAACGGAGAGCCCGGGACATGAAGGACGAGCGAAGATAAATAGAGGGGTTGAGGGATATATCAACAGAGTCGAAGCCAGGGGCAATGTCACCATTGGCTAATTTGATAAACTTATAATGTGGAGAGTCCAACAAGTACTGAGGTGGTTGAGGCAAAGTGACATGATGAGTAGCACCTGAGTCCACTACCCAAGCGTGGACTAGTGGAGATACACGTGATACCTTCATTAGAGATGGAGGCAACGAAGGCAGTCGGGCGGTAGATCAACCCCTGAAGTTGTTGGAGCGGGAGTCGCACTTTATCAAGATCAGCACGAGTGGCAGAAGAAGTGTCGGCAGCAATAGAGGCATTAGAATGAGGAGGCAGACCATGTTTGGCATAGCAAGTTGCCTCAAGATGTCCATCCTTACCACAGTAGGTATAATTAGGCCTCGACCGGCTACCACAACCCCTCCTACGGGAGCCAGAGCGACCTCCTCAGATAGAGGGAGGAAAGGGAGTGGGACAACAGATTGTTGGAGAGCAGCCGATGAGGGAGGGTCGGGAGCTTCAGGAGGTAGCGTTGTTGGAGTCTTTGTGAAGTAGTCAACGAGTTAGTCTCGTTGCCAGCGTAATATGAGCTTATGGAGTCGCCCATAATAACGTGCAAAAAATTGGATAAGTGATCGAGGTGGCTCGACTCATGAAGGTTATGGGTATAAATACAAACTTAGTTGATTAGAAACTGTAAGACAATTTGTCGGCTAGAAGGTTTGCTTGCAAGAAGGTTTTTTAACCAAAAGGTATTGGCTAGAAGCTTTATCAGCTAGATAGACTTGTCAACTAGATGGTCTAGTTGATATAGCCAATTCAGTCGACATGATGCAATCGATGAAGTCAACATATTGCAGTCGATGCAGTTGACATAATGCAGTCGATGCATTCGATATGATGTAGTCGATGTAGTCGATGTAGTTGACAAATCATGTAGTCGATCAAGCCGATATAATGTATATCAGTTTCGGATTTATGGAAAGGACTAAGGCTCCATTTGGTACGGTGGTGGCGGTCGTAAACACATGTGTTAAACCGTCATTCGTTAAGGATCATCTAACAAACATCATCCATTTGAACATAAAAGTGGATGAAGTTCTTCAGGTGGAGGTTAACGAATGACAATTTAACCCCCCATGTTCATGACCGCCACCATCGTGCCAAACGGAGCCTAAGTTCGGTGTCAACTAGACAATATCGGTTGAACCAGCCTTTTGCCTCTTTTAAGCCCTGAACCCGGTTCGACTTTTCAAAGGGGTAATTCCTGTAAAGCTAAGCCCGGTTCACTGGACATTATTTATAGATATAATTTCAAAGTTTAGGGCAAGACGTTTCCCTGGTTTTTCCCAAGCCCTAATTTCGGAAGTGTTCCGAGCAGCGAACCTAGCGGCGGCCTCCCCTTGTGAATCGGAGCCCAAGTGCTGACGATCCTCTCTTGGAAGCAAACCTAGAAGTTCGTAGAGACGAAGGCCTCAATCATCCATTTCAGCTGCCCTCGAGTGACGACAGTGAGGTGTTTCTCCTGTTAGTGTGGAAATCCCGTAAAGGCGCAGACGCTATTATGTGCTCTCGGACTCTACAGAATAGGAAGATTTCCTTGGAGCATCTAGATCGGCTTTGTCTCGATCCCGCACAGGTATATTGCGCCTTCAAATCCATACTTCTTGATTAATATTTTATTGCAAAATCCAGTTTCTCTTTAGGGTTTTCTAGAACTATACTTCATTGCGTACATATGATGTGTCGTTCCACTCACCCATAGAAAATCTTATAGGTGTAACCTTTAACAGAATGGAGAAAACATCAGAGAATAAGGGAATAGTAGATGAAGAGAGTATCTGAGTCCGAACACTTTGAAAGTGATGTGGAACACAAGCCATCATCGTGGTCATACCAACAGTTTCCTTTTGAGCGCATTGGGCCACAAGATCAGTGGTAGGGGGTTGACGTTGAATCCAGACTTCAACCAGAGTCTTGGAACGTGCAACAAAGGATTTTAAGTCAGCCTCCCCGCCTGAGTCAAGAGCTTGAAGATCGATAATGATGTCAAACAAGTGTTGGAAACTGTCCTTACCAGAGTAAAGGGAATGTAGCTCATCTAACATTGTCTTGTCCGTCTCATGATATATGGTCATACGGTAGGGTTCTCCATCCAGGGAGTTGAGGAGCCAAGTATAAACACGATCATCGTCACGAATCCAGTCATCAGTGGGTGCAGAAGGGGGGTCCTTAGTCAAATGGTGCAGAAGACCCTTTGTCTAAAGAACCCGACGGACAGAGTACACTCACTCAACAAAGTTCTTCTTCCTACTAAGAGAAATGGTGGTGATTCGCAACTCATCACAAACCTTAGGGAGAGGAGCAGTAGCACGGGCGGGAAGCGGGGAAGCAGTCGTCGAATCCATGAACTAGGAGAGGAAGCAATCAAAGGAACTTTGGGCGACCTGGAGAGGGGGCAGTCCAAGAGACCAAGAGCTGCAGACTAAGAGAGTTGTGACCTGAGGAGAAGGGCGACCTAGGTACAACAGCGGCGGATTGAGAACAACAGCGGCGGACTGAGAGAAACTTCAACAGATGCAAGCTGAGTAGCTGATTTAGCGGATTGAGAACAACTTTTGAGCGCATTGGGCCACAAGATCAGTGGTAGGGGGTTGACGTTGAATCCAGACTTCAACCAGAGTCTTGGAACGTGCAACAAAGGATTTTAAGTCAGCCTCCCCGCCTGAGTCAAGAGCTTGAAGATCGATAATGATGTCAAACAAGTGTTGGAAACTGTCCTTACCAGAGTAAAGGGAATGTAGCTCATCTAACATTGTCTTGTCCGTCTCAAGATATATGGTCATACGGTAGGGTTCTCCATCCAGGGAGTTGAAGAGCCAAGTATAAACACGATCATCGTCACGAATCCAGTCATCAGTGGGTGCAGAAGGGGGGTCCTTAGTCAAATGGTGCAGAAGACCCTTTGTCTAAAGAACCCGACGGACAGAGTACACTCACTCAATAAAGTTCTTCTTCCTACTAAGAGAAATGGTGGTGATTCGCAACTCATCACAAACCTTAGGGAGAGGAGCAGTAGCACGGGCGGGAAGCGGGGAAGCAGTCGTTGAATCCATGAACTAGGAGAGGAGGCAATCAAAGGAACTTTGGGCGACCTGGAGAGGGGGCAGTCCAAGAGACCAAGAGCTGCAGACTAAGAGAGTTGTGACCTGAGGAGAAGGGCGACCTAGGTACAACAGCGGCGGATTGAGAACAACAGCGGCGGACTGAGAGAAACTTCAACAAATGCAAGCTGAGTAGCTGATTTGGCTGAAGAGGAAGGCCACGGGCAGACAATCAGTGCACCAGTTTGAGAGCAATATCGGCGGTCTGAGAGGAGGGTCGTGGATAAGCAAAGAGACCAGCGGCTAACGGCAAGGGCTAGCAACGTAAGAGAAGAAACGTGACCAGCAGCAAGCGATTTGAGAATAAACCGCGGCTCGCAACTAGCGACCTGAGAGAAGCAAAAGCGGCTAGCAATGAGCGTTCTGGAGGGTGAGGCAGCAGAGAAGAGGCAGACCGGCGAGCAGAATCCCGAGAGCAAGCCGCGGCGAGCAGACAAGGTCGACCAGAGCAGGACTAATTGCACCCGGTGGTCAGCGGCTAGTAAATACCGCGAACAGGAATGCGAACAGGCCGCGACTTAGAAATCAGAGGGGGCCACGGAGAAGGGGAGGAAAAGATATAAAAGCAGGAGAATGGGGGAAGGAGGGAGGTGGGGAGCCACGAGAAGATAGCAGTGGGTAGTGATGGGTTCCACCTTCATTTATAGGAGAGAAGCCCCCCTCCCCCCCATGACCTCCCCCAAAAATGGGTCATGGGTGGCCCACCCCCTCCATGAACTCTCATGAAGAGGAAATCATGGGGGGTGGGGCCCGCCACTCACCCCATGGAGAAAAACCGCCAACCGGGCGGCCTAACCGCCGCCGGCGACCGGCCTCCTGCAGGCCTCGCCGGGAGGGCGGCCGCGACCGGCTGACTGGCAGCCGGCGGCCCGGCCCCGGCAGGCCGTCGGCCACGGCGCCGGCCTAGCCACGGCGGTCCGCCGGCCTGGCCACGACCGGCCCTCGGCAAGCCGCCACGGCCGACCGCTCCCGCGGCTGACCGCCGGCGGCCCGGCCGCGACAGGCCGACGGCCAAGACGCCGGCCTAGCCACGGCGGGCCGCCGGCCGGCCGGCCCTCGGCGGGCCGCCACAGCCGGCCGCTAGGCCGGCCGCTCCCGCTGCCGGCCGCCCGGGCGGCCGGCCGCCTAGCCGCCGGCAGCCCGGCCACGGCAGGCCGCCGGCCAAGCCGCGGCAGGCCGCCGGCCTAGCCGCGGCCGGCCCCCGGTCGGCCGCTGCCGCCGGACGCCCGGCCGGCCCCCGCCGCCACCGTGGCGGCCCACCGCCGTGGGCAATCTCCCTGCCGTCTGATCGGGGGGAGGCTCTCCTCGCCGTCTGATCAAGAGGGTAACCACCCACTAACCCGCCACTTTAGTGGTGGGACCCGCCATGACCCTCCCCTGGAGGCTATAAAAGGACCTCATGGGGTCTTCATTCTTCACCTTTTGGATGCCCAGAGCTTTCTTCTTCAGGTGAGAGCTCTCCTGTCTCCTCCCCCGCGTCGGCCTCGAGTCGCTGTGAACCACCAGCGGCCGCCCACGGCCACCAGCCCTCCACCACCGCGCAGCCAGCAAGAAAACGCCCAAGTCCCCGCAAGAGCCAAAGGAGGAAGGCAACCGCAGCCAGCAAGTGAACGCAACCAGAAGAGCCAGAGCACCGAGACCGTCCCACGCATTCCAGCGTCAAACCTACTCCCGCGGCGCAGCCTGTTGCCCGTCGGGAGTCGTAGTCTCTCTCTCTCTCCCCAAACTGTAACGGGAGCAGCATGTCGCCCCGATTCCCCAACACATTGTAAACACCGAAATCTAGTGGGATTTGATCGGCACAGACCCGGTCACGTGGTTTTTTACCCATTTAAGGGGTTTTTCCACGTCATCACATCTTGTGTCAACTTTCTACTTTCATTGACTTTGTGCGCGCTCGACCGCCTCGTGAGCTAAGATGGTTCGAACAAATCCGGCCCGACCGGGGCATCGAGTTAGTCCGCAACAGGTAGGTAACGAGAGACCGCGGGCGAGAGCAAGCCAATGATGAGGATAGATAATAGAGAGCGTCTTAGCAGAAAGTTATACGCTTAGAGCCAAACGTGGAGAGAAAAAAACTTTCGTAGAACCGAAAGTTCTGATACCATGTGAGAAAACATCCAAAATATTGGGATAATCTGTAAATTTTATTAATCTTTCTTCTTGAAAAATAAATACAAACATTTGTACATTTATATAGGAAGAGAGAGGAGAGAAAGATCCTCATTCAAGATGTGGGACTAAAACAAAGGAGGAAGATGGCCTAAGATGAGCTTTTCTTTGAGCGTTTACAATATTTTCTTCTAACAGAACCCAATTTAAAATATATATATAGCTTAAAGAAACCTAATATTGAGGTTATCATTTACTATTTCTCCACCATAATATGGCAATTCACTTGAGCTAAAACAAAATCGTAATGCAAGCAAATGCAATAGACTTGAACCAGATCAAATCTAAAATTATAGAATAAAATCATTATGAAGAGTACTATTTGACCATAATAAGAGACATCACAACATAATCCAACCAAATACCAATATACTTCAAAACTAACCTCATCGTAGGCCGACTACTCTGCAGCGGATGCAATAACCACAGGCAAAATGAAGCCTCACTAGGCCACTTGAGTAGCATTTGGGGGGGAAGAACCCGGTCTCTCAAATTCGACATTATACCATTCTTCTCTTCAAGAGTATCAAACATGCAAAACAACTAGCAACAAACCAATCAAAATTAAATTTTTAAGCAAAACAAAGAATCAAAATAAAAAATTTCACCTTAATTCTAACCTCAAACAGAAGAACTCCTAATTTATATACATCAGAGGCAAATGTGCTTGGCCCACCATCAACTTCTTCAGGGCTTGCGTACCAGTTGAACTCCATAATCAAGATTTTCTTGAGAGGGAAATCCCTCTTTTCATCAGCATCATCACTCGCCGAATGCAATTCTCTTCTTCTCTCCACAGACGCCCGCCGATCAACCAAAGCCGCGGAAATGCCGCCATCTATTTCTTCTCTGGAACCCGAGCTCGAACGTGAGGAGGATTCAATGAAGGAAACCCAGTTGAAGTTTGACATGACAAAGCACGAAGGCCTAATGTTGTTCACCACCACTTTCTGATTATGCGCGAGGCTCACCACCCGGGCCACCTGCCTGAATATATGAAGACATTCGGTAAAGTTCACCGTCCCCTTCCGGCTGTCCATCCACTCCCTGAGGCTCACCTTGCCGGATTTCCGATCTGCGTGACACGAAATCTTCAATTTTGCATCAAAATGTCCGTCGCCAGTGCGTCGTCGGCGTTGATCCCCTTCTTCCTCCACCTGTTCCTCCATAGAAACGCAGCCGCCGCAGCCAAGGCCACAGCTTTCAGACACAGAAAGCTTACAGTTGGGAGTTTTCCCTCGGAAAACTTTAAACGCATAAAGTATCTCCTTCCAAGCACACTGAGAATCCAACTAAGCCGGAAGGAGACCAAACGATGGATATTTTAAGGGAATCATTGGCTTCTCACTCTCTCTCTCTCTCTCTCTCTCTCTCTCTCTCTCTCTCTCTTGTCGAGCAAAAACTGGAGGAAGGGGATAACCGATGAGGAAGGCGGTTCGCTAGAAATACAATTAAAAAAAAACTCAGAGCCCGAGAAAAAGTGTTTAGGAATCGCACCGCGAGATCATTGGAAGATGGCGGTATTTTATATTGTTTTACTGGGGAAAAGGAAGAGAGGAGGAGGACTCGAAGGCGTGGTTTCTTGAATTTGGTTTTTTTTTCCTTGAATTTGGAGAAGGCGTGGTTCCATCTGCTTCGTTATCCACGCCCTTCTTCTTCGAGCAAATTGCCACCTTGGAGCTACGTGGTGCTTCCATGTCCGCTCACAGTCTCACAGAGAAAGACCTCCATGTTTTTTTTTCCAGCTTTCAGCCTTTGCCGCATTTGAATTGAGCTAGCGCTCACTATTTGTTTCCCTTTTATATTTATTATACAGCTACAGTGTATAGTTTATACAGAGAGTTATAAATTGGAGAAATTTGTGTGTCCTAGCTGAAATGCAGTATTTTACTGGACTACTTGCTCGTTTTCATAAATTGTGAGATTTTAGAATTCTTCACTCCTAAAATAATCCAAACAAGCGGGAAAAGTGTGTGTTGAAAGTGCGCTTGACCGACTCACTCGAGCCTAGGTCTTGGTGCCCATAGTTGGACTGTAGTTGCTGTAGTGTAGTTGGGTGTATGAGAAGAGATAAAATCCCTCTTACAAAGGAGATTAGAGGATCGAGTCTTAGCCTCAACAAACTGTCGCATTGGTTGAGAAAACTACCTAGGTGCGAAGATAAATAAGTTAGGGTGTGTGGACTGCAGTCTAATTGTGGGTACCAAGGTCTAGGCTCGAGTGTGTCAATTGGGCACACTTTCAACATAGTTGTGAAGAATTCTTGTAAAATAAGTCTTTGATTTCGGTTTAAATAATCACAAATAGAGAAGTCTAAAATTTCTATGGGTTGTCGAGATTTTTACTCGGAAGAGAATGGTTTTAGAATACCATCCACGTGAGATACATCTAAAAATATCATACATCTATACTATATATATATATATAAATTTATCATCGGCCATTGGGATTACGTGGGGTAACACCTAAGGCCCGCCAAATCAATCTTAGCCGTCCGTTTTTTACCACGCAAGTAAAAAAAACATGTTGGGCCGACAGAATGTTGCAAGCATGAACCACTTAAAAAAACCTTTAGGCCCAATAGATGGCCCGCCAGAACTTTAGCGTAAGGCAGCGCGCCAAGAAAAACAACTAAAAGAACACTATGCATGCTGCTTATATAGAGCAAGAATTCACATAGATTAAAAAAACGGTGAATTCTTTTCGTCTTCAAGAAAGAATTTTGATTCTCCCGAATACCACGTCGAGCATCTGCCCGCTCGTCACTCTTAGTACTGCTAAGACCCAGACTCGTAGGAAAGCCAATCTGACACATACATAGGAGGGCTTACCAAGCCTATGATTCTCTGGTCGGTACGTGTTTTTAGGATACCAGAAGCAGTGTTTCTTTTCGTTTCCATAGTGAAGTCAATATCTTATGGTGCTTCCTCAATACTAAAATCAGACGATGAGGGGGCACCGAATCCATATTTAAATGAAAAAGAAGGGGGTTCAGTTAAACTAAAATCTACTCCAAGCTGTGGTAATTTTGCTAATAGATTCCCGATTTGGAATATCGTATGAGATGATGAGCAAGGAGACATCATACTATCCAATAAAAGTAGGTAATTAAAACTTCATTTAATTTAGCATTTTCGGGTGGCGTTTGGAACAAACGTCACTTGACGGAGGGTAATCAAATGAAACTCCATCTCCGTTTTGACCGCCACCCCCCCCCCCCCCCCCGGTTCAAAGGCTTCGTTTGGACCCGCTTGCTCCTCCTGTCATCACTAAACCAAATGAAGCCTAAGCACCAAGCCCTCTTATCTCATTCTATCTTTCTTTATCGGCAAACTAAAAAGGAATGAGACTCATGCTGCTTCCCGAATGGGAAAAAATCTTCAATCAGATTAGAGGGCGGGCGCTCTAAAATTAAGAGCAATGTTATAAGCACACCTAAAACAGCTATCCTCACACCAATTTAAAAGCAAAATAAAACCTAAAACTATTCCCCCCTCATTAAACGCACACCTGCTATCTCTCCCTCCCGCTTATTCCCGACCCCGACTCCCAACGACCGAAACTGGCGGCCCTCCTTCGCAGCACTTCGCCGCCCGTGTAGCAGGCCGTCGGAGGGCGATTTTTCGCCGGCGACACCGGGATCCTTCTCTTCCTCTCATGTAAATCCCGAATCCCCCGTTTTTTCTGGCCTCCTTCCTCACTAGGGCAAACCCTAACCCTCCATTCATTTTTTTTTCTCTCATTTTTGCAGCGAACTCAGCGGTGTATTGAGGATTTTATCCATCTAAAGCTGTTATTGTGAGAAGTTGAAAGTTATTTTGGGATTATTTGGCTCTACCCCCAAACCCCAAGGTATAATTTTTCAATGAGTTGAAAGCAACTCATTGAAAGTTTTTTTGTGAACTTGTGATTTTTGTAGGATGGAAATTGTTCCCCGTGTAGTTGAAGAGCCATCGATTTCCATAGAAATCGATGTAGGAATGAATTTTGTAACTGATATGGTTTTTCCTACGAAAGAGAGCCTACTTGAGTGGGTTCGTGATGTTGTCAATGTAACGGTCCAGGCCCATCCCATGGGAACCCGCTGGACCGCCGGCCTACCAGGGTCCAGACCCGGGCCCACCACTGGTAGTCAGCCTTTCACATTCAAGCCTGCAGGCCATGCACCCCAACCCCTCTCCGGCCTGTTTATCAGCGCGGTAGGTTGTTGTCACTGGGTCTCGAACCCAGGACCTTGATAAGAGAGCTTTCCACCACTCCCTCATCACCAACTGAGCTGCAGCTCAGTTGGTGATGAGGGAGTGGTGGAAAGCTCTCTTATCAAGGTCCTGGGTTCGAGACCCAGTGACAACAACCTACCGCACTGATAAACAGGCCGGAGAGGGGTTGGGGTGCATGGCCTGCAGGCTTGAATGTGAAAGGCTGACTACCAGTGGTGGGCCCGGGTCTGGACCCTAGTAGGCCGGCGGTTCAGCGGGATCCAGATTTACTCGTGATAATCAACAAAGGAAGGGGTATATTAAGAAAAACCTACAAAAGACTAGTTCGAAGAGATGTGCGTGTCAATTTTTGTTACTTGGTCAAAGAAATGCATGTGGTGATGAGTGGAAAATTGATGTTAAAAATGGAAAACATAATCATCAATTTGTTCATTTAGAGGCACATAGCTATGCGGCTAGATTAACTGAAGAAGAAGAACAGATAGTGGAAGAGATGTACGGCTCCGGTGTGAAGCCTAGGAAAATACTCTCATCGTTGAAAAATAAAAGTAGCGACAATGCTTCAATTATGAGAACTATTTACAATCAAAAAGTTAAGTTGCAAAAGAGAGAACTAGATGGTGGAACCCCCATCCAATTTCTTTACAAATGTATTAGAGATGCATAATACAGTAGCTACAATCATGTGAATCCTTCTACTTGCAGTTTGGAAAGTTTATATTTTGCTCACCCTACATCTATCAGATTGTGTAATATGTTTCCGGATATTTTTGTAATGGATTGCACGTATAAGACTAATCGCTACAGGCTACCGTTGCTTTCCATTGTTGGACAAACTTCTGTCAACTTATCATTTTTTGTCGTTTTTGCCTTCATATCTAATGAAACAGAAAATAGTTATAAGTGGGTGTTGGAGTGTTTTAAAAGTATGTTGTATGCAACCGCCTTGCCAAATATTTTGATAGTTGATAGAGAGATAGCTTTAATGAAGGCAATAAAGGTGGTATTTCCTCAGACAAAAATTATATTATGTCAACTTCACATAAATAGGAATATACTGGCTCATTACAAGAAGTATTTCAAGAAAGACAAGGAATGTGAAGCTTTTTTAACTAAATGGCAAACTCTTGTTTACTCACCTTCTGTCCATGATTTCAATATGCGTTTAAATGATATGTGTGCAAAATATGCTGAAAACTATCCGGATGTTCTGAAATATGTCGTCACTACATGGGTTGATCCTTACAAGGTGTATTTTGTCTCTGCATGGATAGACAAGTTGTTGCATTTTGAAAACTCTACAACTAACCTCATAGAGAGTGGTCATAGCCAGCTCAAGCGTTTTTTGGAAGTATCTATTTGTAGTTTATCTTCGGTATGGAAAACCTTTCATCAAATGTTTGTTCTGCAACATACACAAATTAGTCACTCTTTTGGGCAAAGTTCAATTCAGGTAAACACAGGGTTCAAAGGATCATTATATACAAACTTGCTTGGGTATGTTTCTGTGCATGCCTTAGGATTAATGAAGAAAGAGGAATCACTTGTCACGAGTGGCAATGCTTTGGACTCGGGATAGTGTTCTCATAAGATGCGCTTCACCATGAGTCTTCCTTGTGCTCATGAATTAATGACATACATGCACCAATCTTCCGCATATCCCTTATGGATGATTCACAAGCATTGACGACAATTAACTTTGGAATCATCTAAAGTTGATAAAACAAATATAAAGGATGAAACGGATCCGGCGGAGGTGATACAAGTTGATTTGGATGGCTTCCTTAAAAAATACAACACATTGAATCATGTTACAACGACATATATGGGAATGTGAGGTTGACCGAGTTGTTGGCATCTTTGGATTGCACGTCTACTCTCGCACCACTCGACAAATGGATGACGATGTCGGACATGAGACTAGTCATTTCATCATGTTACAATGTGGCAGTTGTACATTTTTCAAAGTTTCAGTCATTCACATTTTTGTCACTACATTCGGCCCCTTCAATGGCTAGGAAGACTATTTACATTGATTTTGTCAACAACAACCACTTCATTCAATTATTAGTGCAAAAAGATTGTCCAATGCCGCCTGTGATCAGCATGTGGACGACGAGATATCACATTGCAGTTGCAAACCAATGAGATTCTAGTTATAAAGGCGAAGATGATGAAATAGTTAATTTGGCGGCCGATCCTTAAGGTACGCAAGATTATACTTTTTAATTCATAGCAAATAAACTGGCTTTATTATAATTTAATTTTTCATAATATTGTCTCTTGTAGGTACGGAAGCCATTGATCTACGTCGTTAAGCATTTATCGCTAAAACTGATTTTAAATCAAAGGTATATAGTGTTACTAATAATCTTAGTTAAGCTCTATTTTATATCTCGCTAACTTGGAATGATTTAATATGTATGCAGGTCTAGAACATTTTGGTGGAGATTTGCCAACCGGACATGTTAACTTGATTTTTTGGGATCTCAATTTTTTTAATGTTTGATGTATTTTTGGACTATTGGATGTATTTTTGGACTATTGGATATATTTTTGAACTATTGAATGTATTTTTGGATTGTCAAAAATCTAATAGAAAAGAAAAAAGTTTGACTTTTTGGTGTGTCATTAACAATTCTAACAATCGGTGTGACAATAAAGAATTTGTGTGAAAATAAAAAAATTTGGTGTGCCAATATAAATGGGCTGTCAATAGCGATAATTGGTGTGCTTATAGCATTGCTAAAAATTAATCAACCAAAAATGCTACTTGTTGGGTTTCGAGCCCAAACCATGCGTAGAAATGCAATACTTGCTATCGACAGGGCCACAACGCCTTTGCTTATAATCCATCCACTTTTATTATATTTATGACCTTCAATAGCTTCATTTTATTTTTCTTTTAACTTTTTAATTGTAAAAAATAAATTAATAAAAAAAGTATTAACAATCACTGTTGGCGGGCGAATCCCTACATGAGCATTCAAGTACTGTCGTGCAGGGCACGGGAGGCCCCCCATGCACTGTCACTCGTAAAATTACATAGAAATTTCTTAAGCCCGCCTACACTTGTAAAGTTTTGTGCATTATCATAGAAGGAAATTCATATATTTTTTATGTTCAAAATTAGTTTTTACGACAATCATACCCGTTCCCATGTCAAACATATATTCTATGATGCTAACATTTTGTCTAAACTCATGGGAGCAAAAAAAGGATTGTGCCAAACAGAGCCTAGATTCCTCCAATGGGGGTGCATGTCTCTACCCTTCATGTTATGGTCTCATGTTGACCTTCTCAAGTTTGTGCATTAGAAGTGCCATTGATCAAATTGCTCACAAAAAAGGCTTCCTTAAATTGACACTTATTTATACATTTGGTAGTTACATACTTACATGACTCTAATTATTAATAGTAGGACTCTAAATTATTAACAAATGATACTTCATTGGAACCAAGAGAAGGCCGAATTGGCTATCTAAAATGTTTCACTAACTAAAACAAATGGAAACATGAAACGAGCCGAACACTTCATGGTTAGAAAATGATCTTTCTAAGGTCTCTCAGGGCCCATTTGACACAAATTGGCGGCCACGTGGTTATGAACCGTCATTCGTGAACGTTGGACCTCACCTAAATAAGAGATCTATTCACTTTTCTATTCAAAGTTAGTTTTGTTTCCCTTGATCGCATTCATACCCGTTGTCATATCAAACACATTTTATGACATGTTGGCGGTCATGAATGTGGTGGCAGTCGTAAACACATGGGTTAAAACGTCATTTGTTAAGAATCACCTAACAAATATCATCCGTTTGAACATAAAAGTGGATGAAGTTTCTTAGGTGGGCGTTAACAAGTAAACAATTTAACAATTGTGTTCATGACCGCCACTACCATGTCAAACGTAGCCTTTGAATTTATTGGTTTTTTGCTTACCATAATGGCCCTCTGATTGACTATGACGGCGTAAAATATACGGTAGCCCGCCAATTATAAAAAAAAGTTGTTGCTTTTGATTAGAAAATCAGCTAGATATGATTAGGAATCTAGTTAGAGATGATGATGTTAAAATTTCTCAAGATGATCAAGGAGATAGCTCTAATACCAAGTCAAATTTTCAGAGCTATCAAGATGGCACCTTGATTGAGCGGAAAACGGGAACCGGGCGCAGGAACACTTCAACCATAATCAAACTCAATAAATCAGATGCAAGGAAAGTAACAAGCAAGTCATGTATTAACAATTTTCTTTACAGCAAGAAGTATGCATAGCGAGACATGATTTCGCCAAGTAAAACAGGGAAGCAGAGAACAACAAAAATAAGAAGTCGGGCGGATAGAAGCCGAGACCGCCGCCCTTGCCGAACTGAATAGCGAAGTCCGCCGAGACGGCGAGCTCGCGCGGACTACTCGTTATTCAAGCTGAAGAAGACCTGTCTGCAAACTGCAAGCCGCCTGACCACTGAGGTCGCCAAACTGCCATTTTGACCGCGAACAAGCTGCTGCCGAATTGAAGAATAGACCGCCGAGATCGGCGGACAAGTTATTGAACTGAGAAAGCTGAAGGAGAGAAGACCGACTGGCCGCAACCACAACCTACTGCAAACCGCTGATTGTAAACCGCAAGCTCCACTAATCCCTGACCGCAGTCAGCACCAAAGACCTGACTTCTCAGCGCTAGCCGCACAACATGCAAATAACAAACCAGTTATCCTTCTCAAACCGCACGGATAGAAATTCGAGGCCGCAACAATTAACCCAAGTCTTAATTACTGTTCATTCAGTTAATTATGTTGTCATAGGGGGTCCTATTTATAGGCACAAAGAGAAGTGTGGTCACCGCCCTAATGGATAGAAACACCACCGCAGTCCGCAGCTAGCACAGAGCAGTCCGTCCAGTCCGCATGGACAAGGCTGGACTCCATCCTATCCGCCTGACATCAAGGAGGACGGATAGAAGCTAGTCTGCATCCAGCGGACACTGCTCCATTCCGGATGCAACAGCGGACACAGTTTTAGTCCGCTCACCCCGAGCTTGCACCCTCAGCACCCAAGTGTAGAACTTTAAAGATTGCTGGTCAGCGAACACTAACGAGGATGATGATGAACAATGGCGTGCTTGTGAGATGTTACACGACAACACTAACAGGGATGAAGATGAACAACGCCGTTCTTGGGAGACCCTATCAGAGATGAAGATGAACAACGATTTGTTGGATGAGGCTTGCGAATGTTGCGTGATGCAGGAAGCGGAGAGGAGTCGCTCGACATTTTTAGGGGTTTGCTAATAGGAGTTGCGGAAATGGTTTGACTCCATCAATTTTAAGGCAACATTGAAAATAATTATTTAAGAATTTTCATTTTAAAACATGGCCTACTACTATTCAAGATAGGTTTGGTCATATAATTACCTTTATAATTCCAACATAGCACAATTCCCCATAACTTGCACTTTTTTTAAAAATGATCAAGATCCCCGGTGCACAACTTGGTAGAGAGGTTCACGAGTAGGAGCCCAAGCCCCTTATAATCTTCATAGGTAAAAATCTAATTTCAATTCCTAACTTTTACTCAGTTTAATATTTTAGTTCTCAACCTTTTTTTTGAACAAATAAGTCCCCAATGTTTTATAACTTTTCATATGAGTACTAAATTAAACGGCAAAACCAGCAGAAACTTTTCCGTCACTTTAATTTTGCGAGCTGACTCCTCCCTTCTCCCACGCGAGAGCTCCACCGCCACCCCTTCAAGCGACTAATCTATGGCGAGTTCCACGACAACTTCTCCGGCGAAGAATTTTGGTGTTGTTTAATGTTGGTTTTGGCTAGTTCTAAAGGAGCAGAATTTTTTTTTCTTCATTGTTTCACAAGGTCTATTCTGTGTGAAATATTTTGCCTCCATTCAGTTTTAATTTTTTTAGTGTTGTTTAATGTTCATTTTGGCTGCTTTTAAAGGAGCAGGTTTTTCTTTGTGAAATATTTTGGCTAGTTAACAAGGTTTATTCTATGTGAAATATTTTGGCCCAAAAGTTTAATAATTTTGCTAGATATGGGTCTGTTTGGCTAAGCTGTGGATGTACAGGAAGCAGTGGTGTGAAACAGTGGTGCAGTAATCAGCTGTTTTGCAGTGGTGGAAAAATTTATGAAACTGTTTGGAAAACTGTATTTGCAGTGTTGTGTGAAATAGTGGTGCAGAACTAAACAGTAATGAAAATTAAACAGTAATGAAAAATAAACAGGGATAAAATTAAAAAGTTCGCATAATTTATGATGTTCAACTTAAAATTAACAATTTGTTCGACATAAATATTTGCGATACAGATTTGTGAATTGATGATCGTCGTTCTTCTTCAACTCAAACAAATATCATCTGCAAAAAATAGTTACGCCAGATTAGATAAATTTAATCTAAAATAAATATTTTATTTGTTAAACTACATGTATATGAATCGTACCTGCGAGCATGTTCTAATTGGTCTGCAATGAATTCTCTCAAAGTAGACATCTCAGATGCACCTGTCCCCTCATGTGTAACTGGCTCTACGCTTGGAGCTGTGATCCCGTTGGTTCGTCGATGTTGAACCCTATGTTCGTATGCCTCAGGATGCACAAACGTTTCATCAAGATCACATGCTCTGAACTCTGTATCAATCCTAGATGGATGTCTTCTTATGTAATTATGGAGGGTCATTGTAGCCACAATAATTATGCATTGCTTTGAAAATGAGTATTGTGGCATCTTCCTAAGGATGTGTTATTTATTTTTCCATACGCCGAAGCTATGTTCAATAACAGAACGAAAAGATGAGTGTGCTTGATTAAATTTTTCACGGCGACCTTCAGTTGACCGATTGCGTCGAGCGAAGTCCGCCAAATGATATCTTGTTTCTGGAAATGGTTTTAGAAGGCCTGTCTCTAACGGATATCCAGCATCCACCAAATAATATTTCCCTGTATTAAAATGATTTAATATAACCAAAAAATTAATAATAGTTGATAAATGCAGTGAGAAATTTACCTGCAGGCGCATATGAAAATTTACAACTTCTATCTCGCACAACACGATGATAAATGCGGCTATCATGTGCCGAACCCTCCCAGCCAGGTACCACATATGTGAAGCACATATTGAAATCGCACACTGCCATGACATTCTGAGTTGGTGATCCATGTCGACCAATATATGCGACTTGCTCATGTACCGGAATGCAAGCATCCACATGAGTCCCATCAATTGCTCCAACACAGTCCTTAAAATAAGGCATGTATCTGCTATCATTTTCAATATGCGCGAGAGTATTTCTGAACTGTGGATCAGTAGGAGCTATGATATCCATTGAAAGACTTGACAGTGCATGTAACCCTTTCTCGAAATATCGACTAATTGTTTCAGTTGAATGTTGGAAGCGTTCTGATGTCTTCCGCAGAGTTTCATGATGGCCAAGAATGTATAATGTCATTCCCAAGACCTCTCGAGTTGTAGTCCTTCTAGATCCTTTTAAACCATATGACTCTTCTAATAAAATCAATAAGTCACAAAATATTTGTTTGGACATGCAAAAATTATCAAAAAACCTTCCTGGATGCCCTTCTGTAACGCCCCCACCTGTCACATGACATATAACGGTGGGTCCGGCCGGGGCCCCACGCCATATCTCACAGACAAAGCGAAGGAATCACGTGTGGAAATCAAAATCTATGCGTATCCTTAACTCATTCCATTCTAGCGCAGCATTTTTCTTGTTAGCATGAACTCAAACTAGAATGTCCACCAATATATAAATACCACATTTATATATAACAACACCAGGAATGTATACAACTCACACACACCGGCCTTATGGCCTACATGTTTCTCTTTACACAACAACAATTTCGTACATCGGCACGCAGGCCGGCCACACATGAAATCCAAACACAGCTCTTCACATAGCCTTCAAGGACTAAGAACACCAGGCTAGCCAATCCACTTATTCTTTCCAAACCGCAGCACCTGCAATTCATCATCCAAACCAACACAAAAAACAAAGAAACGGTCAGCATTGCTGACCCATTATAACGATCCTACCCCTACCCGGGGTAGTGGTTCCTTCCCTGTATATAGTGCTTCCTTTCTCATCAAGCATCAGCAAACATCACCAAATCACATCATAGATAGATCATTCTCTTTATTCCACTATCTAACAAACACATCACATCACAAATGCTGGAGTCCACCAACGTTCCGTGCACTCAGGGCACCTTCTTGGCGTACCAGAATCCACCGTCGTACACCGCTGTTTCTCGAGGTTTTAACTTGTTGGTTGACCGGCCCTAGTCCACCAGCTCGCAGGCTGGAGACATCCCGCCCAAGCCACTCAGAGGTCCATCCTCACAGCATCACAAACAGAGCAGACCGACCCACACTATGTGGTGTAGCAAGCCGGGTTTATCTAAGCTCCCCAGGCATTGTCTACCCATCGATCCCCCTCCTAGTCCGATCGACCCACCCATGTGGTGCAGCAACCCAGGTTTAACTCGGCTCCCCTAGCATTGCCACCCATCGATCCTACCTTAACTGGATCAACCCACCCTAGTGGTGTAACAAACCGGGCGTATCTCGCACTAACCAGGCGTGCTACCAATTGATCATCTCATATCCAGGAGCTTCACCAAAGCCTCCTCACAATCATCACATCCATACATCCATCACAACAGAAATCCGTTTTGCACATCATCAAAGCCACGGAGTCTTCTCCGGTTTACCCATGAACATCACCAATCCAGACTACCGGTCCAGATGGGCTTCACACAGCATGTCTATGCCGTACTTCATAATTCCGGCTCTAGATTAGTCCTGTACAAAAGGCCCGGGCCCAGTGGGCCGGCCCGAGCCCGGCCCGGCGAAAGCCTTTTTCGGCCCGGCCCGGAAAAAGCCCGGCCCGGGCCGAGACCGGGCTCAGGGCCCTTACAGGGCCCTGATTTTTGGGGCTAGCCCGGCCCGATGCCCGGCCCGGGCCGGGCCGGGCAAAGCCCGAAAATCGGGCCGGCCTGGGCCCGGACCCGGGCCCGCACGCCGGCCCGGACCTGCTGCCAACGGCTCTAAGAGCCGTTGGAAATCCAACGGCTCTTAGAGCCGTTGGAACTGCAGCCAGCAGGCTGCAGCAGCCCTGCTGGCTGCAGTGTTTTGGCCTAGGGCCTAGGCAAAAGCCTAGGCCCTAGGCCATATTTTATTAAAAAAAATAAATTTTTTTTTTTATAAAATCCCCCCCCCCCCTACCCGATCCCGGATCCCCTCTCTCTCTCTCTCTCTCTCTCTCTCTCTCTCTCTCTCTCTCTCTCTCTCTCTCTCTCTCTCTTCCACTCACTCACTCTCTCTCTCTTCCACTCTCTCTCTCACTTATTCTCTCCCTCTCTTACTCTCTTACTCTCTCTCGCTGCATGGCATCGTCGTCCTCAACGCCGGCGTCGTCGACTCAAAGCACGGCCGAAGTGGTGGAGCATAATCGGAGGGCGCCCGTCTGTGAGCATTTCGACAAGGTTAAAGTCGGCGACGAATTCAAGGCGCGGTGCAAGTTGTGCTCGAAGTTGCTAACTCTTACCGGCAACTCAACACTAGCGAGACACGCTAAGTCCTGTTTTGCAAAGCAAGCTCCCGAGTCCAGTCAGGGACAAATATCAGCATCAGGACAAATTTGGACGTACGATCAAGCAAGACAGCGAGACCTACAGGTGAAAAACGTCATCAGACGTGGGTTGCCATTCAGTCACTACGACAACGATGAGACGACGGAGTATATACACGAAGGGCTTCAGCCCAAATATCAACAGGTAAGTAGATCCGCTATTAGACGCGACGCACTTAAATTATATTTTGACGCAAAACAAGATTTAATAAAATTTTTTGAAACTTTCGAGGGACGTGTGAGTTTAACGAGCGACGTTTGGAGTAGTAGCGTTAGGGTAGGGTTATCTTATATTTGTATAACGGCTCATTGGATCGATCCCGTTTCATGGGATTTAAATAAGCGCGTAATATGTTTTGAAGGTTTTGAATTTCCGCACACGGGTAAGGCTATATATTCGGTAATTATTAAATGTTTGCGTGAATTTAAAATAAAGGATAAAATAATGAGTATTTCTTTTGATAACGCTAGTAATAACAACACCGCAGTAGAGTGGTTAAAACGTGAATTAAAACCAATGCTCAACGGTGCGTTTTTTCACACTCGATGTGTGTGTCACGTTTTAAACTTAGTGGTACAGGATAGTTTAGAAGCTATGGAACCATATGTTGAGAAAATTCGTACTATGCTTAGATTTATTTATTGTACCAAACAGCGAAGTCAAGATTTTCGAAAATTTGTGATCGCACAAGGTCAAAAATATTTGAAACCTCAATTTGATATGCCTGTAAGATGGAACTCCACATATAAAATGTTAAAAAGAGCGTTTCAACAAAAAACACTTCTTATGGAATATTACACTATGACAAATAATCATAATTTAACTGATAACGATGGGGACGTACTATTTCATTACATGGATTTATTAAAATGTTTTTATAGGGCGACTGTTTTTTTATCTGGTGTTTATTATCCCACTAGCTCGTTAGTAATTGAAAATTTTGTAAATATCGCACAAAAACTTAACTATTTTAAGCAACACTCCGGATGGCTTCCTTTAATTGAAGTAATAGAAGAAAATTTTTTTAAAATATTATAGAGAAATGCCTCCTGCATTTTCATGCGCCGCCGCTTTAAACCCGTTATTCGCTGTAGACGGCGTAGAAAATTTAATAGATGAAATTAACGTTAACTTAGACATAAATATAAGTTTCGATGACGTTGACGACGTTAGTACTACTAAATTTAATTCTATTTTTACCGAATGTTTTAATTATTACGACAACTTATATGGCTCACGACCACGAGAAAAAATAACACAACATAGGACAAAAGATTCTTTTATAAATAAAATTTTAGAATTAGCTTCCAGAAAAAAAAGCACGCACATCGAGTAGTTTAAACGAATTAGGACTGTATACGAAAACACAATTTCGTGATTTTATGACTACGGAAGAGATCGAAAACTTCGATATCTTAAAGTGGTGGAAAAGTAAAGCTAATACCTATCCTATTTTGGCCTATATGACCCGTGATTTACTAACAATTCAAGCTAGTACAGTAGCTTCGGAGTCCGCTTTTTCTCTTAGTGGCAGGATTTTGAACACGCGGAGGAGCCGACTAAATGAAGAATCACTCGAACTATGCATCTGCTACAAGGATTATTTGGATGCTACGAATAGGAAGCAACACATTTCAGCGTTGGAGGAGAGCTCCGAGGAAATTGAAGAGGAGATGGACAATCTGAATTTATAAAAATGTAATTTTTTTTATTATCATTTAAAATAATAAATTTCTTTTTTTTTCTATTTTTTTTTAAAGTGTAATTTTGTTTTTTAAAATTTCAATATTAATAAAATTTTTTATTCTAATTTTTATTTCATTTTTTTAATTTTTTTAAGTATTTTTTTTTCTTAAGAGGGCCCGGCCTGGGCCCGGCCCGGCCCGGCCCGGCCCGGCCTGGCCCGGGGGGCCGGCTCGGGCCCCTTCCCGGGGTCAAAGCCCGGGCCCAGCCCGAGCCTGATAAAGAAAGGGCCCGGGCTCGGCCCGGTTTGCAAAAGCCCGGGCCCGATCAGGCCCGGTCCGGGCCGGCCCGATCGGGCCTTTTGGGCAGGCCTACTCTAGATGCAGACTCAACAAAGGAATCACTTCCGCGATCCACCTCTTGGTGGAGGATTCCAAGCACATGTATAGAGAAAGGACTTCGATGTCCAAGAAGGAGATCGTTACCCTTGAAGATCGCTTCAGCGCCATGAAGTAGCCGGATGGAAATCACCGCCTCGGCTCTACCTTCACGAATCCGCTCTCGGATCTTCGCTCCGCACTCCGCAGCTCCTACAGCAGCTGGAAGACTTCTCCCTTCTCTCTCCCTTAGGCTTTCTTCCCCCTCTCTTGAAATGAAAAAGAAGAAGAAGAAGAAGAAGAAGAAGATAAGAGAATTTATCTTCTAATTCTCGGCCTCCTAGACACCTGGACAAAGCCCAGCCCTTGGATCCAGGAAGAGGGAAACAAACGGCTCAGATCTGGCCAGAAAACCCTGAACACGGCCCGACACGCCCTGTGACACGCCCGTGTCACAGGCCGTGTCCCTCTAAGCGGCAGACAACCGACTCAATCCAGCCAGTACACGGCCGTGTGACACGCCCGTGTCACGGCCGTGTCCTCGACACGCCCTCAGACACGCCCGTGTCTGAGGCCGTGTACCTCAATAGAAATAATCCCAAAACAACCCGAGACTTCACACGGCCTGGCACACGGCCTGGCACACGCCCGTGTTCATGGCCGTGTGCACCAGGACACACCCGTGTCCCGCAAACACGCCCTAACCCGAGACGTCGAGTTGAGTTCGACGCCCACTGACACGCCCTGTAACACGCCCGTGTCACAGGCCGTGTCCTCACTGGAAACTCGATACTGGGCCGTGTGCCCCTCTCGACGATGTCGAGCGAAAATCGTCGACACCAAGTCCGATCGTCGACACAACCTCGACACGCCCTGCGACACGCCCGTGTCGCAGGCCGTGTCAACTGACACGCCCTGGGACACGCCCGTGTCCCAGGCCATGTCACCCAAAAATCCTGTTTTCAGAAAATTGGCCTGTTACACCTTCTAATAACTCTGACACCCATTTCTCCCTAGTTTATTTAGAGGTCATGTAAGGTATATTTGTAAGAGATGACTGAATGTATTCACTTATTACAGCAGATGTTGTTGCAATAAGCTTTTGGTAAATAATAAATCGGCGTTGGCGGTTTCTTTGGTGAATTAGCATGAACTCTTCATCATCAATCATAACATCGTCATTCATGTTCTCTTCTGTTATACTGATAACCTAAGAAAAATATCATCATGAATGTAGAGAAAGTATGAGTATCATAACATTAATTTCATAACACGAGTTTCTATAGATGACAACTGTACACAGTAAAATATAACATGTGCTCCACAATATGTCAATGATAAAATAGTAAACCATTACATGAGTTTCAATACAAGAGTTTCAAAATATAGAGACTGTAAAACACGAGCATGATGTAAACTATTACAAAACATGAGTTCCAAAATACTCTAGTGATATTACATAACATGAGTTACAAAACATGAACTTGATATAAGAGCTTCACTTCAAAGATTCCATGTAACGTTTCTTCAACCACGAAACCTTCCTATCGTCTGGGAGATTCAGGAAAACTATCTTATTATTGAGATTTATGAAGAACAACGTGGCAAAGTCGTACATGTCCGTATCATCAAATAATTCTGGAAACTTCTCTAGCTCGTGTACTGCCTCGCTCAACATATATATGCTAGGCGGGACAAGTGGTGCTGCAACTGTAAGGCCAATAGAACGTGTGACGTCGAGTAACCCTTCAACTCGAGCCATCATGGCCTCTTTTATGCCTGTGTCTTTTATGTTTCCTTTACGGAAATGCTTTATCCCTGACGACATTTTAGAAGTTGAACCAGCATCATATCCTTTACTTCCACTCGTGGCGCCATCACATTGTTTGTCCGCACTATCGTTCATGTTAGTAGTTGGGGTAGCAATATTTTCCACTACTTGATCATCATCATCAGAAATAGGCTCGGGCTCAGAAAACATAGGGTGCATTTCTCCCATTGATGGGATCCATGATTTCTCTCCCGTAGCAACTACCAAGCTAAACATCTTGTCCATTTTTTCTTCGAGCTCGTGTGCTATGCCTGTATATCAAAATTTCTTCGCGGCTGGTAACATCTATAATAAGAAAAGCTGTTATTAAAAATACACATAATTGTCTTTAAGGAAAATAAATAAAAATGCACAAATATTAACTTTGATGCGCTCTTCCCACCATTCATCAAAAGCATCAATAGTTCTTTTGGTTGGATTCCAACCCAAGCCAGTCTCCCCTCTTTTGAGATCCCTCCATAGCTTCCACTCACGCTTCAACTGATCCCATTTATTCTTAAGTTGTGCGCGTGTATAATTAAATGTTGTACGTTCTTTGTAATTTTTTATCAAGTTAAGCCACCCATCTCTACTGAAATGAGTGTTTGGTCTATTGTCTAATTCAATCTCTTGTATACACAGGTCGCAGAAAATGTGTACATGCGCAGTTTCCCATTGTGCAAAAACCACACCTTCTTTTGGTTTACCCATTGTTCGCCTAAAATTGAATCCAAACTCCAAAGCCTAAAAATGAATGAAGCATAAAATTTGAGAACATCACAATATGAATAATCTGGCTCAAGAATGAAGCATAAAATGAGTATTGTGACATCTTCCTAAGGATGGAGACCTAAAGACAAAATAAACAACATATATATGTATGATTCACCACAAGATGGAGACCTAAAGACAAAATAAACAACATAATATTTGTTTAGTGTTCAACAAAACGAAGTTCTAGTGCAGATACTGGAAAAATAAACAAACTTCTAGCAAATTTTACATTCACTACTAGGCTCTCTAGTGCATACAGAACAAAAGGAACTCATATTTTTTTATATAATTACAATGTTATTCCTAGAGTTTGGTTAAAGGCTTCCAAAAATGTACAAAAAATTATATAACCATATGGTTAAGGCTGGATCAACTTGCACAGAACAACAGAAGAAGCTGTAGTACATACTTTTGATCCGTTTTGTAGAAACAAAGAAATGATTAAAATTTTCAAAGATAAAAGAAAAAATATTGAAAAAGTCACCCACACTGAATCAAAGCTGGAACACTGCACATTGCGCATATAAGAAAAAGGAGCTAGTTCTGTAGTTGTCGGTGTTGAAACCGGAATCCGGTCTCCTGTGGAGTTCGACCCTTGGGGAAGGGGTGACCTCACACCTACTACACTCAGGAGAACGTCACGGACCGAAGACTTGGGAAACTAGGAACAGACCCTCGGCTCTAGCGCGGAGGTCCCACCTCACACCCGGAAGGCTACCTTAGCTCTTCCCCTCCCTAGCCAATGCTCGAGCTAGGGTGCCTTGGAGGAGCCCTCTCTACTCTACCAAGGAGGAACTAAGGGAGGAGGAAGCCAAAAAAAAAATCCTCTCCAAAGGCACCCAAGGGGGTCTATTTATAGTTTTTCCAAGTCCTGGGGGGCAAAATGACCAAAATACCCCTACGGCCAAAAGGCCTCGGGCCAATAGAAAGCAGCCACGCCGGGGGGCAGAGAGGTAATTCCCCCCCCCCCCCTCCACCGAGGGCAAAACGGTAAAAGCAAGGGGGCAATGGCGAGAAGGCTGGGCAAGCTGGCGGCCTGCGAGCTGGGGCGGCCTGCGAGCTGGGGCGGCCTGCGAGCTGGGGAGGCCTGCGAGCTGGGGCGGCCTGGCGAGCTGGGGCGGCCTGCGAGCTGGGGCGGCCTGCGAGCTGGGGCGGCCTGCGCGAGACGGGGCAAGGCGAGCTGCGGCCTGGCGAGCTGGGGCGGCCTGCGCGAGACGGGGCAAGGCGAGCTGCGGCCTGGCGAGCTGGCCTACTTGGCGAGCTAACCTCCTCGGCGAGACGGCAGCCTGGGCGAGGCGGCGGTCTGGCGAGACGGGGCAAGGCGAGCTGCGGCCTGGCGAGCTGGCCTACTTGGCGAGCTAGCCTCCTCGGCGAGACGGCAGCCTGGGCGAGGCGGCGGTCTCGCGAGATGGGGCAAGGCGAGCTGCGGCCTGGCGAGCTGGCCTACTTGGCGAGCTAGCCTCCTCGGCGAGACGGCAGCCTGGGCGAGGCGACGGTCTCGCGAGATGGGGCAAGGCGAGCTGCGGCCTGGCGAGCTGGCCTACTGCTTAGGCGGCCTGGGGCCGGGCTGAGGCGGCTTAGGCGGTTTGGGGCCGGGCTAAGGCGGCTTAGGCGGCCTGGGGCCGGCTTCTCCAGAGTGCCTCGGGGGGAGAAATATTTTCTCCCCCTACTAGTACGTTCCCAAGCCAGAGCCAAAATTGGCCACCGAGAGTGCAAAATCTCCAAAAAGCTTAAAAACGGGTTTGCCTTGTTTTGGGCCCGCTCTTCGCGAATACGGGGTTGTACACAATCCCCGCTCTTTTTGAGGTTGGCACAAGCTCGGAAAGAAACATCCAACCCAACGTATTCGCGGAGTGTAACTTCCCTGAGGGGTCAACCTGTCAAGCCAGCTAATGGGAGCCTGGGTGACGAGACGACCTCGGGGTGCAAATACTTAGCCTCCCCGAGGGGTCAACCTGTCAAGCCAGCTAATGGGAGCCTGGGTGACGAGACGGCCTCAGGGTGCAAACACTTAGCCTCCCCGAGGGGTCAACCTGTCAAGCCAGCTAATGGGAGCCTGGGTGACGAGACGGCCTCGGGGTGCAAACACTTAGCCTCCCCGAGGGGTCAACCTGTCAAGCCAGCTAATGGGAGCCTGGGTGACGAGACGGCCTCGGGGTGCAAACACTTGGCTTCCACGAGAAGTACCACCGGCCCTGCCCAGCTAGTGAGAGCTTGGGCAGCGGGACCATCTCGGGGCAAAAAGGAACTTACTCCCCGCGGCACATTCGACGCAACCAGCTAATGGGAGCCTGGCTGAGGAGATCCTCTCGGGGGTGGGAACTTGATCTCCCCGAGGCACATTCGACCCAACCAGCTAATGGGAGCCTGGCTGAGGAGATCCTCTCGGGGGTGGGGCTTGATCTCCCCGAGGCACATTCGACCCAACCAGCTAATGGGAGCCTGGCTGAGGAGATCCTCTCGGGGGTGGGGCTTGATCTCCCCGAGGCACATTCGACCCAACCAGCTAATGGGAGCCTGGCTGAGGAGATCCTCTCGGGGGTGGGACTTGATCTCCCCGAGGCACATTCGACCCAACCAGCTAATGGGAGCCTGGCTGAGGAGATCCTCTCGGGGGTGGGACTTGATCTCCCCGAGGCACATTCGACCCAACCAGCTAATGGGAGCCTGGCTGAGGAGATCCTCTCGGGGGTGGGACTTGATCTCCCCGAGGCACATTCGACCCAACCAGGTAATGGGAGCCTGGCTGAGGAGATCCTCTCGGGGGTGGGACTTGATCTCCCCGAGGCACATTCGACCCAACCAGCTAATGGGAGCCTGGCTGAGGAGATCCTCTCGGGGGTGGGACTTGATCTCCCCGAGGCACATTCGACCCAACCAGCTAATGGGAGCCTGGCTGAGGAGATCCTCTCGGGGGTGGGGCTTGATCTCCCCGAGGCACATTCGACCCAACCAGCTAATGGGAGCCTGACTGAGGAGATCCTCTCGGGGGTAGGACTTGATCTCCCCGAGGCACATTCGACCCAACCAGCTAATGGGAGCCTGGCTGAGGAGATCCTCTCGGGGGTGGGGCTTGATCTCCCCGAGGCACATTCGACCCAATCAGCTAATGGGAGCCTGGCTGAGGAGATCCTCTCGGGGGTGGGGCTTGATCTCCCCGAGGCACATTCGACCCAACCAGCTAATGGGAGCCTGGCTGAGGAGATCCTCTCGGGGGTGGGGCTTGATCTCCCCGAGGCACATTCGACCCAACCAGCTAATGGGAGCCTGGCTGAGGAGATCCTCTCGGGGGTGGGGCTTGATCTCCCCGAGGCACATTCGACCCAACCAGCTAATGGGAGCCTGGCTGAGGAGATCCTCTCGGGAGTGGGGCTTGATCTCCCCGAGGCACATTCGACCCAACCAGCTAATGGGAGCCTGGCTGAGGAGATCCTCTCAGGGGTGGGGCTTGATCTCCCCGAGGCACATTCGACCCAACCAGCTAATGAGAGCCTGGCTGAGGAGATCCTCTCGGGGGTGGGGCTTGATCTCCCCGAGGCACATTCGACCCAACCAGCTAATGGGAGTCTGGCTGAGGAGATCCTCTCGGGGGTGGGAACTTGATCTCCCCGAGGCACATTCGACCCAACCAGCTAATAGGAGCCTGGCTGAGGAGATCCTCTCGGGGGTGGGAAACCAGGTGTGCTACTTAAATTCTACCAAATCCAACGTCCTCAAAAGGGGAAAATATTGGGTTACATGATCCCCCCGACTCAGCTGGTCGGGGGCTAGACTCATTACAAGATAAGATACATACAAGACTCTGCCGGGGCGAGGCTTCCTCAGGGGGTCTGGGCCCGGTGGTCGCCATCCGCTTCCTGCTCGCCGGACACTTCCATCCTACTTAGGCTCTCCATGATCTTTTCCATCTCCTCTGCCTTGGCCAACCAAGAGATGGTGTTGACGGCCGTGACGTAGCACTGTCTCGCCATCCTGGATTCTCCCTTGACTCTGACCTGGATCCCTCCTGAGCTGAACTTGAGGCATTGGTGGAAGGAAGATGGCACGCAACGGAAGGCGCTGATGAGGGGCCTTCCGAAGATAGCGTTGTAGCTGCTTGGAGCGTCAACAATGACAAACCTGCAGTTCCTTGAGATTCCCCCTAACTTCACCTGGAGTCCGACTCCACCCTCCACTTCCTTCCTCTCCCCTGAAAATCCAAACAGGGGTCCGTCCGAGGCCAACACCCTCCTTGGCTCTACCTTCATCTCGTCAAATGCCTTTTTGAAAACGACGTTGACGGAGCTTCCATTGTCAACCAAGATTCGGGAGACGGTGTAGCCCTCGATGGCAGTCTGGATGACAAGCGCATCGCAAAAAGGGTCCTCATGATCCGGCAAGTCCTTTACCGAGAAGGTGATCTTCTCCTCCTGGGGCGGGGTCTGGGAGGTTGAGACGACGCTCCTTCGGTACATGACATGGAGGCTTGCCTTCCGAGTGGCCTCAACCCTCACTCCACCGTGGATCACTCCTATACCACCTCGGGTTCCCACGTCGACCCGGTCCTCGCATATGTCATCCCCCCTTCTCTTGGTAGAACCTCTTCAACCCGCACTGGCGGCTGTGGCTGGGCAGGGCCTCTTGCCCCCCTCACTTCCAGAAACTCGGGGCAGGTGGCTGTGGCGTGCCCCTCCACCTGGTAGAAGTCACAGTATGGTAGCGCTCCTCCCCTCCTTCGGCGGGCTGGGTGTTCTCTCCTGTTTCCTCTTCTCCCTCCACCTATCGCCAAGGCCTGCTGCGGAGGGGGTAAGAGCTGCCTTGGGGCTTGCCTCTGGAAGTTGAACCTCCCTTGGCCCCGTGGAAGTTCCCCCCTCCTTGGATGAGAGCTCTTCCTGGACCTTGAGCAGGTCCTCCCTGCTGCCTCCAGCCTGGTTCCGGACCCTCCTATCCCTGGAACCCCTGAGCTCTCTGCTCCTCTCTCCTTCTTCCTTCCTGATGTCTTGAGCCACCCTGCTCCTTTAACTCCACCTCCGTCAACTTTTCCAATCTCTTGACAAATGCCGGGTTGGCTGCCTCCATGGCAATCTCCTCTGCCGCCCTTTCCATCAGCTCCTCGAAGAAAAGGGGGCCTTCCGGGTCAAGCTCATCTTGAAGAAGCCCTCCTTCAGCCCAACGGTGAAGGCCATCTGGAGAGCATACCCTGGCATCTCCTGGACCTCCAAGATCTCCTCTTGAAACCGGTCTACGTAGCGGGCCAGCGACTCCTCGGCCCCCTGCCTTATCAAGAAGATGGACTCAGGACTCCTCTTCCGCTTCTTGGAGGTGGAGAAGCGGAGCTGGAAGCTTCGGCTCAAGTCCTCGAACCCATAGATCGACCTTGGAGGGAGTTGATGGAACCAGTCCCTTGCCTTCTCCTTCAGCGTGATCGCAAAGAGGCGACACTTGAAGGCATCCGTCATCGGCCTGATGGAGACCGCATCCTCGAACCACTGCAGATGCTGGACGGGGTCATCCTTCCCCGTATAGTAAGCCATGTTTGGCTCTCTGAACCCCTCGGGAACGGGAGCTGAGATGATCAGCTCGCTGAAGGGTGACCCCCTAAGGGGTGGTCTCGCCACCTCCACTCGCGCGACCTGCTCGCCTGGGAGGTTGGCACTTGCCGGGCTGGAGAATAGCTCCCGGCCGGTGAGGTCTCGCTCGACCCCATCTCCCATCCTCTCCTTTCTGGGCCTTCTTCCTGGTGCACTTCCTTCTCCCCCCGCTGGGGTCATCTCACCTAGACCCCTGGGAGTCGACTCGTCGAGGGGGGGAGCTAGCTCCTGGGGGGTCAGGGTGGAGCTGCCACCCTGAGGAGCAATGCTTCGCAGCATCTCCATGATACCCTGGATGGAGGCCATGAACTCTTGCCTCCCCACAAAGAGTCCTGAGCTAGGGAGCTCGCCGAGATCATCACTACCTCCCTCACCTCCAGTCATGACTCTCTCCCGAGATCTTCTGTGCTGGTCACTCTCCACGCTCACCGCACCAAAATGTTGAAACCGGAATCCGGTCTCCTGTGGAGTTCGACCCTTGGGGAAGGGGTGACCTCACACCTACTACACTCAGGAGAACGTCACGGACCGAAGACTTGGGAAACTAGGAACAGACCCTCGGCTCTAGCGCGGAGGTCCCACCTCACACCCGGAAGGCTACCTGAGCTCTTCCCCTCCCTAGCCAATGCTCGAGCTAGGGTGCCTTGGAGGAGCCGTCTCTACTCTACCAAGGAGGAACTAAGGGAGGAGGAAGCCAAAAAAAATATCCTCTCCAAAGGCACCCAAGGGGGTCTATTTATAGTTTTTCCAAGTCCTGGGGGGCAAAAATGACCAAAATACCCCTACGGCCAAAAGGCCTCGGGCCAATAGAAAGCAGCCACGCTGGGGGGCAGAGAGGTAATTCCCCCCCCCCCTCCACCGAGGGCAAAACGGTAAAAGCAAGGGGGCAATGGAGAGAAGGCTGGGCAAGCTGGCGGCCTGCGAGCTGGGGCGGCCTGCGAGCTGGGGCGGCCTACGAGCTGGGGAGGCCTGCGAGCTGGGGCGGCCTGGCGAGCTGGGGCGGCCTGCGAGCTGGGGCGGCCTGCGAGCTGGGGTGGCCTGCGCGAGACGGGGCAAGGCGAGCTGCGGCCTGGCGAGCTGGGGCGTCCTGCGCGAGACGGGGCAAGGCGAGCTACGACCTGGCGAGCTGGCCTACTTGGCGAGCTAACCTCCTCGGCGAGACGGCAGCCTGGGCGAGGCGGCGGTCTGGCGAGACGGGGCAAGGCGAGCTGCGGCCTGGCGAGCTGGCCTACTTGGCGAGCTAGCCTCCTCGGCGAGACGGCAGCCTGGGCGAGGCGGCGGTCTCGCGAGATGGGGCAAGGCGAGCTGCGGCCTGGCGAGCTGGCCTACTTGGCGAGCTAGCCTCCTCGGCGAGACGGCAGCCTGGGCGAGGCGGCGGTCTCGCGAGATGGGGCAAGGCGAGCTGCGGCCTGGCGAGCTGGCCTACTGCTTAGGCGGCCTGGGGCCGGGCTGAGGCGGCTTAGGCAGTTTGGGGCCGGGCTGAGGCGGCTTAGGCGGCCTGGGGCCGGCTTCTCCAGAGTGCCTCGGGGGGAGAAATATTTTCTCCCCCTACTAGTACGTTCCCAAGCCAGAGCCAAAATTGGCCACCGAGAGTGCAAAATCTCCAAAAAGCTTAAAAACGGGTTTGCCTTGTTTTGGGCCCGCTCTTCGCGAATACGGGGTTGTACAGTCGGCAATTTATGTATTGATTGGGGAAAATAATTGGATCTAACAAAACCTAAAACTACAGATTTAGCTCACCTTCCTATCGCCGGAGAAGAACCTTTGGGGCCGTTTGTCAGATCTTGTAGCAGGAGTGTTTGATGTTTCCGGTGAAATTGAGGATTGAGACCGATGAAGACGAGGATCGAGTAGGGGAAACGATCGTCTGTTGGATCTGCGAGCAGGAGAAAGGCCTTGGCAACACTGAGCAAAAGAAAGCTAGAATAAGTTATTGACCTTCTCGAAGAAGAATAAGAAGAATAAGAAGAAGAAGAAGTAGAAGAAGAAGAAGAAGTACCAGATCGGATCGGGATGCGGGATGCGGGAGCGGCGACGGGATGCGGGAGCGGCGACGGGATGCGGGAGCGGCGACGGGATGCGGGAGCGATGACGGGATGCGGGGGCGGCGACGGGATGCGGGAGCTAGGGCAGAGGAGAAAATCGAGGATGAGGAATGCGGGAAATCTATCGTGCCGTGGATTTTTTGGAAGCGCCATGCCGTCGTTGTTCCACCGCACGTTGTTTGGCGCTGCTTTCCTTGCCGTTGTGGTGTGCCGCTCCCCTGCCGCTTTACCAAACATACCCATATGGGTCTGTTTGGCTAAGCTGTGGCTGTGCAGGAAGCAGTGGTGTGAAACAGTGGTGCATGAATCAGTTGTTTTGCAGTGGTAGAAAAATTTATGAAACTGTTTGGAAAACTGTATTTGCAGTGCTGTGTGAAATAGTGATGCAGAACTAAACAGTAATGGAAATTAAACAGTAATGAAAAAATAAACAGGGATAAAATTAAAAAATTCGCATAATTTATGATGTTCAACTTAAAATTAACAATTTGTTCGACATAAATATTTGCGACACAGATTTGTGAATTGATGATCGTCGTTCTTCTTCAACTCAAACAAATATCATCTGCAAAAAATAGTTACGCCAGATTAGATAAATTTAATCTAAAATAAATATTTTATTTGTTAAACTACATGTGTATGAATCGTACCTGCGAGCATGTTCTAATTGGTCTGCAATGAATTCTCTCAAAGCAGACATCTCAGATGCACCTGTCCCCTCATGTGTAACTGGCTCTACGCTTGGAGCTGTGATCCCGTTGGTTCGTCGATGTTGAACCCTATGTTCGTATGCCTCAGGATGCACAAACGTTTCATCAAGATCACATGCTCTGAACTCTGGATCAATCCTAGATGGATGTCTTCTTATGTAATTATGGAGGGTCATTGTAGCCACAACAATTATGCATTGCTTTGAAAATGAGTATTGTGGCATCTTCCTAAGGATGCGCCATTTATTTTTCCATACGCCGAAGCTACGTTCAATAACAGAACGCAAAGATGAGTGTGCTTGATTAAATTTTTCACGGCGACCTTCAGTTGGCCGATTGCCTCGAGCGAAGTCCGCCAAATGATATCTTGTTTCCGGAAATGGTTTCAGAAGGCCCGTCTCTAACGGATATCCAGCATCCACCAAATAATATTTCCCTGTATTAAAATGATTTAATATGACCAAAAAATTAATAATAGTTGATAAATGCAGTGAGAAATTTACCTGCAGGCGCATATGAAAATTTACAACTTCTATCTCGCACAATACGATGATAAATGCGGCTATCATGTGCCGAACCCTCCCAGCCAGGTACCACATATGTGAAGCACATATTGAAATCGCACACTGCCATGACATTCTGAGTTGGTGATCCATGTCGACCAATATATGCGACTTTGCTCATGTACCGGAATGCAAGCATCCACATGAGTCCCATCAATTGCTCCAACACAGTCCTTAAAATAAGGCATGTATCTGCTATCATTTTCAATATGCACGGGAGTATTTCTGAACTGTGGATCAGTAGGAGCTATGATATTCATTGAAAGACTTGACAGTGCACGTAACCCTTTCTCGAAATATCGACTAATTGTTTCAGTTGAATGTTGGAAGCGTTCTGATGTCTTCCGCAGAGTTTCATGATGACCAAGAATGTATAATGTCATTCCCAAGACCTCTCGAGTTATAGTCCTTCGAGATCCTTTTAAAACATATGACTCTTCTAATAAAATCAATAAGTCACAAAATATTTGTTTGGACATGCGAAAATTATCAAAAAACCTTCCTGGATGCCCTTCTAATAACTCTGCCACCCATTTCTCCCCAGTTTGTTTAGAGGTCATGCAAGGTATCTTTGTAGGAGATGACTGAATGTATTCACTTATTACAGCAGATGTTGTTGCAATAAGGTTTTGGTAAATAATAAATCGGTGTTGGCGGTTTCTTTGGTGAATTAGCATGAACTCTTCATCATCAATCATAACATCGTCATTCATGTTCTCTTCTGTCACACTGATAACCTAAGAAAAATATCATCATGAATGTAGAGAAAGTATGAGTATCATAACATTAATTTCATAACACGAGTTTCTATAGATGACAACTGTACACAGTAAAATATAACATGTGCTCCACAATATGTCAATGATAAAATAGTAAACCATTACATGAGTTTCAATACAAGAGTTTCAAAATATAGAGACTGTAAAACACGAGCATGATATAAACTATTACAAAACATGAGTTCCAAAATACTCTAGTGATATTACATAACATGAGTTACAAAACATGAACTTGATATAAGAGCTTCACTTCAAAGATTCCATGTAACGTTTCTTCAACCACGAAACCTTCCTATCGTCTGGGAGATTCAGGAAAACTATCTTATTATTGAGATTTATGAAGAACAACGTGGCAAAGTCGTACATGTCCGTATCATCAAATAATTCTGGAAACTTCTCTAGCTCGTGTACTGCCTCGCTCAACATATATATGCTAGGCGGGACAAGTGGTGCTGCAACTGTAAGGCCAACAGAACGTGTGACGTCGAGTAACCCTTCAACTCGAGCCATCATGGCCTCTTTTATGCCTGCGTCTTTTATGTTCCCTTTACGGAAACGCTTTATCCCTGACGACATTTTAGAAGTTGAACCAGCATCATGTCCTTTACTTCCACTCGTGGCGCCATCACATTGTTTGTCCGCACTATCGTTCATGTTAGTAGTTGGATAGCAATATTTTCCACTACTTGATCATCATCATCAGAAATAGGCTCGGGCTCAGAAAACATAGGGTGCATTTCTCCCATTGATGAGATCCATGATTTCTCTCCCGTAGCAACTACCAAGCTAAATATCTTGTCCATTTTTTCTTCGAGCTCGGGTGCTATGCCTGTATATCGAAATTTCTTCGCGGCTGGTAACATGTATAATAAGAGAAAACTATTATTAAAAATACACATAATTGTCTTTAAGGAAAATAACTAAAAATGCACAAATATTAACTTTGATGCGCTCTTCCCACCATTCATCAGAAGCATCAATAGTTCTTTTGGTTGGATTCCAACCCAAGCCAGTCTCCCCTCTTTTGAGATCCCTCCATAGCTTCCACTCACGCTTCAACTGATCCCATTTATTCTTAAGTTGTGCGAGTGTATAATTAAATGTTGTACGTTCTTTGTAATTTTTTATCAAGTTAAGCCACACATCTCTACTGAAATGAGTGTTTGGTCTATTGGCTAATTCAATCTCTTGTATACACAGGTCGCAGAAAATGTGTACATGCGCAGTTTCCCATTGTGCAAAAACCACACTTTCTTTTGGTTTACCCATTGTTCGCCTAAAATTGAATCCAAACTCCAAAGCCTAAAAATGAATGAAGCATAAAATTTGAGAACATCACAATATGAATAATCTGGCTCAAGAATGAAGCATAAAATGAGTATTGTGGCATCTTCCTAAGGATGGAGACCTAAAGACAAAATAAACAACATATATATGTATGATTCACCACAAGATGGAGACCTAAAGACAAAATAAACAACATAATATTTGTTTAGTGTTCAACAAAACGAAGTTCTAGTGCAGATACTGGAAAAATAAACAAACTTCTAGCAAATTTTACATTCACTACTAGGTTCTCTAGTGCATACAGGACAAAAGGAACTCATATTTTTTTATATAATTACAATGTTATTCCTAGAGTTTGGTTAAAGGCTTCCAAAAATGTACAAAAAATTATATAACCATATGGTTAAGGCTGGATCAACTTGCACAGAACAACAGAAGAAGCTGTAGTACATACTTTTGATCCGTTTTGTAGAAACAAAGAAATGATTAAAATTTTCAAAGATAAAGGAAAAAATATTGAAAAAGTCACCCACACTGAATCGAAGCTGGAACACTGCTCATTGCGCATACAGGAAAAAGGAGCTAGTTCTGTAGTTGTCGGCAATTTATGTATTGATTGGGGAAAATAATTGGATCTAACAAAACCTAAAACTACAGATTTAGCTCACCTTCCTATCGCCGGAGAAGAACCTTTGGGGCCGTTTGTCAGATCTTGTAGCAGGAGTGTTTGATGTTTCCGGTGAAATTGAGGATTGAGACCGATGAAGACGAGGATCGAGTAGGGGAAACGATCGTCTGTTGGATCTGCGAGCAGGAGAAAGGCCTTGGCAACACTGAGCAAAAGAAAGCTAGAATAAGTTATTGACCTTCTCGAAGAAGAAGAAGAAGAATAAGAAGAAGAAGAAGTAGAAGAAGAAGAAGAAGAAGAAGTACCAGATCGAATCGGGATGTGGGATGCGGGAGCGGCGACGGGATGCGGGAGCGGCGATGGGATGCCGGAGCGGCGACGGGATGCGGGAGCGGCGACGGGATGCGGGAGCTAGGGCAGAGGAGAAAATCGAGGATGAGGAATGCGGGAAATCTATCGTGGCGTGAATTTTTTGGAAGCGCCATGCCGCCGTTGTTCCACCGCACGTTGTTTGGCGCTGCTTTCCTTGCCGTTGTGGTGTGCCGCTCCCCTGCCGCTTTACCAAACATACCCATAGTTAACGGTGGAGAGACGGGAGAGTTAGTTAGGGATTTAAATCAAAACGGAGGAAAAGGTTTGTCATATTAGTCCCGTTCTCCTCTGTAAACTACTTACGACTCGAAACCCTAGCCGTCGCCGCCGCCTCCTACCGCCCTTCAATCCCGATGGCTTTCAACATCCGTGTTGCCCCCTACAACCCCGATGGCTGGGGGCCTCCCGACTCCCCCGTCATCCCCCTCCTTCCCCGCAGCGACGGATCAACCACCGGCGGCGGTGCCGCCTCCCACATCCCCTTCGCCCCCTTCTCCCGCTCCGACAAGTTGGGTCGCATTGCCGACTGGACTCGTAACACCAACTTCACCAACCCCCCTCGCTCCGGCGCTGGCCGCGACGCCGTCTTCGACTTCGCCCTAGATGACTCCGCAGCTGTAGCCGCAGCCGCCGAAAACGACTCCTCATTCCGCCTCGTCGACGGAAAGCCCCCTCCTCGCCCCAAGTTCGGCCCTCGCTGGCGATTTCAGCAACGCCCTCTTCTCCCCCAACGCCGCGACGAGGAGGTGGAGGCCCGCAAGCGCGAGGCCGAGAAGGAGCGCGCCCGCCGCGACCGCCAATACAATCTCAACCGCTCCTCTGTCGCCGGCGGCGGTGGTCAGGGCCCCAACCGTCGGGATGCCCCCACTCTCAAATCCTCCGTCGACATCCAGCCCGAGTGGACCATGCTTGATCAAATTCCATTCTCCACCTTCTCCAAGCTTTCTTTCTCTGTTCCCGATCCTCCCGAGGACCTCCTCTTCTGCGGCGCCCTTGAGTTCTACGACAAATCTTTCGATCGTGTCAACCCCAAGAATGATCGCCGCCTCGAGCGTTTCAAGACCCGTAACTTCTTCGAGGTCACCACCACAGATGATCCTGTTATTCGTCGATTTGCCAACGAAGATAAAGCCGCCGTCTTCGCTACTGATGCCATCCTCTCAGCACTCATGTGTGCTCCTCGCTCTGTATATTCTTGGGATATTGTCATACAGCGCGTTGGAAACAAGCTTTTCTTCGACAAGCGCGATGGATCCCAGCTTGATCTCCTCTCTGTTAACGAGACCTCATCCGAAGTCCTCCCCGAGGCCAAGGAGGACATCAATTCCGCACATTCTCTTGCTGTTGAGGCCACTTACATCAACCAGAACTTCTCCCAACAGGTTCTTCTTCGTGATGGTAATAAGGTTACCTTTGATGAGCCTAATCCCTTTGCTTCAGAGGGAGAGGAAATCGCCTCTGTTGCCTACAGATATCGGCGCTGGAAGCTAGACCAGGATACATACCTCATTGCTCGCTGCGAGGTTCACAGTGTTGCTGATGTTAGGGGGCAGCGGGGATTCCTGACTCTTAACGCACTGAACGAGTTTGATTCAAAATATTCTGGTGTGGATTGGAGGCAGAAGCTGGAGACCCAGAGAGGAGCTGTGCTCGCCACTGAGCTCAAGAACAATGCCAATAAGCTTGCAAAATGGACTGCACAAGCTCTTCTTGCCGGAGCTGATTTAATGAAGCTAGGCTATGTATCAAGAGTTCATCCGAGAGACCATTTCAATCATGTGATTCTTAGTGTGATTGGTCATAAACCGAAGGATTTCGCAGCTCAGATCAATCTGAATACTTCAAACATGTGGGGAATTGTGAAGTCTATTGTCGATCTATGTATGAAGCTGAATGAGGGGAAGTATGTGCTTGTGAAGGATCCAATGAAGCCACAAGTGAGGATATATGAAGTGCCAGTAGATGCCTTTGAGAATGACTATATGGAGGAGCCACTTCCTGAGGAAGAACAGGTGAGACCACCTACTGAAGATGAAGCTGCTGATACCGTTGCAGAGAATCGGACCGAAGGAGAGGCTATTGATGTTGAAGTGGGTGCTGAAGAAGAGGATGCAAACAAGGATGCTTCTGATTCCATTGCTTAGAAGTCAATGGTAAATCAAAATTGAATGTGCTGTTTATTTTGGTTGGGAAAATAGACTGTTTGTTGATGCCTACTTAAGCTTATTTTTTTATCCTTCGTTGTTATGCTGTTGTGTTTGTTTGCTGGTTTAGAGAGCTTGTTTCTTTTTGAAAGAATGCTCTACTCGCCCACTGTTCTTCGGTAAGAACTTTTCTACTTTCTGTTGCGAGTGACTATCTATTTATGTACAATTCTTCTCATATATCTAACATTGTCTTTTACCAAACTTAGTCAGTTTTCTACTTAATGATTTCAAAATAGTCTTTTTCCTGATTCATTTTGTATTGTTGGCTGATTGAAAATAGTTAGTTCTTTCTAATCATGATCTTGGTGTCATATCTTTGGCTTTAATTCAAACTTGTTTTTGTGACTGAAATCACAAGTCCTTGTTATGGCGCTTCTAGTTAATGCCAATTGGTATTCTTTGATTGATACAGTAATGTTCTTAGGATGGTATAAATTGCTTGCTCTATCTTAATTAATATCTTCTGTTTATAGTATCATGCCATTTTTATGTCATCTTTTTTATCACATAAGTCGATCTATTTATATTAGCAAAGGCTGAATCATGTTAGGATCGAGAAATATTACATTAATATATGTGTGATAGGTTTAAAAATATTTTGTGATTGTTGATGTTATTATTGTCAGAGTTAAAGTGGACAAGAAGCATCACAAAAGTACCATGAGATTAGAAATATAAAATTTGTCTGATTAGGATATATGGATGCAATTTTTGGTGTGGTACTGAAGTCTCATTTATTATCCAAATGGTATGGTAGAAATGACTCAATGAGAGTGTCGATCTTTGATAACATTGAAAAATAAATTTAGGTGATTGTTATTGGCAAACCGATTTTGGATAGGAGAAAACCAATTATGCAGGCAAACCAAGAAATTATATGTGCAAATCAATTATGCGGGCAAACCAAATTGCTGCTGCCACCTCACTGTCTCGGTATAGATCGCGGTTGTCACTGTTGAATTTCATCATCTCTTCATCGAATGATTCTTGGCTGCGATTCAGCTTTAGGAAACCGATGGTGGAGGAAGTGAGGGAGACAATCACATCCCCGCCTCTAATAAACTCCTTATTCTGCTCCGACCACTATTATTAAACAAAGCCATGGTGCCAAACTCAAAGAAATTCTATCTTCAAGGAACATTCATGTACGAAAAACAAATATATGAAATCAAAATAATAGAAGCGATCTGCAAAGCGAGAAAGGGGTATCGCAAGCACGAAGAGGAGCAGGAGGATGAGGGAACCGTATCTCCCTTGCCGCAACTTCGAGCTTCTCTCCAACCTTGCGGCCAAGGCAAGCAACTCCAAACTTCTCTCGTCGGCCTCTTCCCCTACAAAAAATGGATTCAAGACTTCGCTATGCGGGGGGGGGGGGGACACCAAACTTCTCTCGTCGGCCTCTTCCCCTACAGAAAATGGATTCAGGACTTCGATATGGGGGGGGGGGAGATAGAGAGAGAGATTGGAGAAGAAGAAACCAAAAGAAGTGAAGGGACGGCGGTGGCGGGGGTTATCGGGCGGGGGATGGACTGACAATGAATGGCGGGTACGGGGAAGAAGAAACCAAAAGGAGTGAAGGGACGGCGGTGGCGGGGGTTATCGGACGGGGGCTGGACTGACAATGAATGTCAGGTACGGGGAAGAGCAGGCAAAAGGATCTAGTTTGCCCCTATCTATTTTACGCTATAAAACAATAACTTAATATTTTTAATTTTAAAATTTGGTTTGCCCCTAGTCAAAATAGGTTTTGCCCATAACAACCACCTAAATTTATAAAGGGTTTTATCAGAGTGACGGTGGAATTAATTTATTATGCAAGTCAGTGGAAAGTAGATTTGGTGGTTAAGGAATGTGTCATGAAGAGTAGAAGATGCACCTACTAGACTGATTAATGTGGAATGATTAAAAAGTAAATACGTAATTATTAACGTGGAATGATTAAAAAGTAAATATGTAATTCAAAGGTAGCATGAACACAAGTTGTGCACAAAGACAATGCAAAATTGGTTTATCATCTCACGTATGATATAATACTTCGTTAGAGCAACCGAGAATGAGGATTGATAATGACGGCGAATTGAAGAGACACCCAAAATGTTCTTTTTCTATGAGACTATCCAATATATTAAGCATTTAGCATGTAAGTATTTACATAGGCTTGTATAAGCTTTCCATTAATTGGTTGAATAAGGAATAATTGCAAGTTATTGTTATTCTAGAGACTTGATACCTGTTATTTTTGAGGATAAATCATGTGTCTTTTCTAATCCCAAGCCCACACCTCCTAAATATTTCCTGGACAAAATATTGCGGACTTCCTCCATTACCCGACTGTTATTCCCCAGTTTCCCCATTACAGAACTCATTCCAGTTAATTCCCTGGAAGCCCTCCCTCCCCTTACTACATCTAACTTACCAAATCAAATCCTCATTCATCCAAATTGCCTGTCTCTGCCTCCTAACGGCTAGTTAGTGGTGCATGATCAGAAGTCCACCTGCCTACCACTCCAGGACCAGAAGTCTACCTGCCCAGGGATCTCGTCGGGAGTCCACCTGATATTGCCTTATTAGGTCTGCGGACTGTACACCCAAATCCATCCCCAGCTCCATCACAGTGCCGATAGATTGTTGAGGCCGGGGCTTGATCCCCCGATCTCCTTGATAAGACGCCTTCAACGGAGGTCTTATCACCACCTGAGCCTACAGTCCGCGGACCCGATAAGGCCTATCGGGTGGACTCCCAGTGAAACCCCCGGGCAGGTCGACTCCTGATCCTGGGGTGGCAGACATGTGGACTTCTGGCCTTGCATTACTTAGGCACCCAATCCCCTATTTCAACATTAGTACTCATCAAACTCTCCCTATTGCAGGATTCAAAAACCATTCAGAACCCAGCTAATCCCCTATCTTCCCTGGTCCCAACTTGGATAACCCAAAGGACCCCGGTCTACTTCCCAATCTTACTATCACTATTCAACCCTCCGGAAAGCATCAATTAGCAAGACGAGTCCCATCCAACCTCTCTCCCCGACAATCTAGTTTCAGCTAGGGATACAAGTTGAGTCGAGCCAGCTCGTGAGCTCATTGAATAAGCTTAAAAAAAACTCGACTCGAACTCGAGTTTGTTAAGCTCGAACTTGCTTGTTAGCCGAGTTTGAGCTTATACTTGTTCAGGATCTCGCGGAAGCGAGCTCGAGCCCGTATATGCGAGCTCGAGCCCGTATACATGAGCTCGAGACAATATATGCAAGCCCGAGCTCGCGCCATTATATGCGAGCTTGAGCTCAAGCCAGCAAATGTGAGCTCGAGCCTCTAAATGCGAGCTCGAGATTGAGCTAGAAAGTGCGAGTTCAAGCCAGTAAATGCCAGGTCGAGCTCAAAATAGGAAGCTCGAGCTCTCGAATTTGAGATTTTTGCTGAGCTGTGCTCAAGTTTGCTTTGTTTATACTCCTAGTTTCGGCTCTTTGGTGTCCTTCTGGCCACAGACAACTTACCTGAAAATCACCTAGCCTTTTACCCCATGATTATTGTGAGTTTGTTTCTCGGTTGTAATTCCATTATTGTTGAATTGTGTGATTCATTCTCTTTTTTTGGTAATATTAATTTGTAAATCTTTGTCTCCAAGTATATCTTAGCAACTCATTGGGATTTTTTGGCTTAAGCATTTATTCTCCGACTCCAGCTAGTATATTTTTTTCTTGTTTCCTTACCACGAATAACTTGAATGTGGCGATTATCTATACTATATAATAAAATTCTTTATATGTAATATAAATTTAATATATTCTCTAATTGCAAGTGTAGAGGTTTGCTTATTATCTAGTTCATTTGGTGATGGACCCTGATGGGGCATCAACTTAAAGGTCTGTTTGGGGATGCATTTTTTCTTGTTTCACATCGCTGTTTGGTTGGAGCCACTTTAAACCGGCCGGTTGAAAAGGGCAAAATCCGATCGTTTTGACAATGGAGGAAGGAGCACCAAAGCGCCCGTCTGCAACTCCGCCATTCTGATTTTCCTCTCCTCTTTTGCGGGAAACCACCGTGCCCAGGTTTCGGGCCGATCTTCCCGGCGGTGAGTTCCGGCCTCCTCCAGAGCCGATCTTCTTCCCTAGCGGTATTTCTAACGCCAATCTTCCGGCGGTACGGTATCTCCAGCGCCGATCTTTCCTAGCGGTATGTCCAGCTCCGATCTTCTTCCCTAGCTCCATCTCCAATTCCGATCGTCATTTTCCGGTTCGGATCTTCCCGCCCGGCCACCTTCTTGTACAACCCCGTATCCCGTCGAGCGGGATCCTCCCCAAGTGGAGCGCTCGGGACATGCTATGAGCGACGTTTTGGTGCAGCCCGTTCGAGCTCGTGCGGGTCCTCGTGCGTGCATGCAGAGGTTTTATTTGTATAGGCTAAAAACATATATATTTATATATATATGTTTAATATTATAATATATATATTATATTATATATATATTATATTATATTTACATAAATGATGAAGAAAGAAGGATGAGGGGATGGATGGGCAAGCAAGAGAAAAGAAAGCAATTAAAATGGGCAGGTGGGGAGCTCGGGAAGGGGGGACAGCTGGAGAAAGAAGAAAAGCAGGGGGGGTACGGGAGAGAAAAAAAAAGAAAAGAAAATAAAAAGAAAGGAGAAAAACAGGGGAGAAGAGGGGAGCACGGGATGAGCACAGGAAGAAGAAAGGAAAGAGGAGATCGGGACATTTTTCTTCTCTCCCCCGGCTAGGGTTCGGCTGGAGCAGGACCCCGCCCCCTCCCTCTCTCTCTCTCTCTCGTCTGCTGGAGCAGCAGGACCCCGCCCCCTCCCTCTCTTTCTCCGGCCGCCTGGAGCAGCAGGACCCCGCCCCCTCCCTCTCTTTCTCGTCGCCTGGAGCCGCCGACCCACGCCGTCTCTCTCTCTCTCTCTCCCTCCGACCGCCTGGAGCAGCGGCCCGAGCCTGCCTCTCTCTGTCCCGCTGGCCTGCAGCAGAGCCCGACGTCGCCTCCCTTCTTTCCTCCCGTCGCCGCCTTGGGCAAGGCCGGCCACTTGGAGCCGGGATCGGCCTCGTACAGCAGAGGCCGGCCACTTGGAGCCGGGATCAGCCTCGTACAGCAGAGGCCGGGCACTTGGAGCCGGGATCGGCCTCGTACAGCAGCGGCCGGCCACTTGGAGCACGGTCGGCCATGGAGAGGCTCGGCCATGGAGGGGAAAAATCATTCGGAGCTTTCAACTCTCCCACGGTGGTCGGATCCGAGCATGGACAACCACTACGGACGCTAGACGTGGAGCCTCGGGCAATGAGCGCGGTTGCGGCCCCGCCAAACACACGTCAAGGGTAACAAAATTTCTACTTGGGCAGGTGAAGCCCTCAGTTTCCATATTTGCATGGAAGCCCCTCTCCACCAACGGGGGGAGGAAGGGAGCTCTCCGACGGGTTGACGTGTACGTCCATGCAATTAACTGTGTTAGCACCCGGAAGTGTGAGTATGAGTTTAGGCATGCTGTGTGAAGCTCATCCGGACGTGTGAGCCGGATTGGTGATATTCTGGGTTCCCGGAGAAGACTCCGAGTAAGTTGTATATTTTCCATTTGCAGGGAATGTGCACCATAGCCCCGAAAAAGGGGTATGTGCAATATGTTCGGTCAGCTTATGTTAACCAACTGGCGTTTAGCTGACCGCTGCTTGTCGAGACGTTGGCGTACAGGTGTTGCAGTACCAAGCGGGGAGTAGCGGGCTTAAGCCCAAGCTTGTGTCTGCCCTCGAAGGCCTATTTTTCTTATATTGCCGGTCTGCGTGCCGAAGTATGGAATTCATATTCCTGTAATATTCTTTTAATATCTGTGATGCTCTGTTTATGTATGGTTTACTCCTTCCGTCTTGGGCGAGTGGTGTGCTCGTGAACCGCTCGCCCCGTGGGGGCCCCGAGGTATAGTTGCCGGGAAGCCCCTAGTGGCCTGTTGGCAGTCTGTTAGAATAGCGGAATTACGCTGTTTGTAGCCCAGTTTGGGCAGCGTGTCGTGGAATTGCTCGACGAGTTTGCGCCATCAGTAGGGCGGGTGAGGAGCATTTTGTGTAGACCCAAGGAGATACATCTGGATAGGAGAGAGTCGATCTCGAGATCCTCCTTAGATATTCCGGTCGGCCGAGAGCGCCCTCCAAAGGTGTCTTAGCTCAGCCTTTGGCTTGAGAGGGGAAGAGTTTGTTAGTCTTCCGGGTATGCTGTGGGTCCTCCACGCTGAGACCTTGGAGTCTGTCCCTTGTGTTCGTAATCTTGTGCCTAGATCGTTCGCTTGAGGGTAGTAGGTGCGCGGTCACCGCTCTTTTGGGACCCCGAACTCCACAGAAGCCAATTTTGGCTTCAACATTATGGTGCGGTGAGCGTGGAGAGTGGCCAGCACAGAAAAACTCAGTCGAACGTCATGGCTATAAAAGAGTAACCAAGTGACGACCAGGGTCATGTGATGAAAGAAGTCCCCTCCCATTCCCCTCTTGTCGCTAGGATGTTCGATCCTGGAGATCAAAACGTGCCTTAGGGAGAATATTATATGATCGACTCTGTTTCCCAAGAGGGTGGATGTAACGGGTAGATGTGCCCCGTGTCGGACTTTGATTTGATTGATCGGGTTAACAGTTCTTTTGAGTTATTTGTTTACCTTTATGTTTGCTTTATATTTGCGTTGGAGAGGAGACCCCCCGGTAGACCCGCTGCCTGACTCCTACTAGCTGGCATGTCCGAAGGCTCGCCTGTGGGGGAGAGGTCCTGATTCTTGGTTCTGCACTACCCCGAGCGCGGCTCGGCCCCAGGTAGACCCGCTGCCTGGCTCCTACTAGCTGGCAGGTCCGAAGGCTCGCCTTAGGGGGCGAGGTCCTGGTTCTTGGTTCTGCACTACCCCGAGCGCGGCTCGGCCCCAGGTAGACCCGCTGCCTGACTCCTACTAGCTGGCAGGTCTGAAGGCTCGCCTATGGGGAGAGGTCCTGGTTCATAGTTTTGCACTACCCCGAGCGCGGCTCGGCCCCAGGTAGACCCGCTGCCTGGCTCCTACTAGCTGGCAGGTCCGAAGGCTCGCCTGTGGGGGAGAGGTCCTGGTTCTTGGTTCTGCACTACCCCGAGCTCGGCTCGGCCCCAGGTAGACCCGCTGCGCAGGCTCTCATCTAGCTGGCAGGTCCGAAGGCTCGCCTGTGGGGGATATGTTTGGTTTGAGAACTTCTTCGGCACCCCGAGCTCGTCTCGGCCCCAGGTAGACCCGCTGCGCAGGCTCTCATCTAACTGGCAGGTCCGAAGGCTCGCCTGTGGGTGTAAGGGACCCCGAGTGCTGCTCGGCCCCGGGTAGACTCGCTGTTCAGGCTCTCATTAGCGGGGCAGGGCGGTAGACACACCTGGGGGGAAAGGATTAGCTCCGCGTGTTCAAGAGATTGCAAAAATATTTGGTTTCATTTTTTCACAATATCTTGAGGAATTTTGTACTTATTGTAAGTAGTGGTATAAAGACAATCCAATAGCAGAGAGCATTTTCAGGTTTCGAGTGGTTCAAAAAGATCAAATGGGGTTTGAAGAGATTATTGTTCGCAGTGCAGTTTTCAATTTCTCTCGAAATTTTTCTTTGGGTCGGCTCCCACTCACCGGATATTTGGGGTTGGACATTTCTTTCCGAGTTTGTACCAACCTCGAAAAGAGCGGGGATTGTGTACAACCCGTATCCCGTCGAGCAGGATCCTCCCCAAGTGGCGCGCTCGGGACATGCTATGAGCGACGTTTTGGTGCAGCCCCGTTCGAGCTCATGCGGGTCCTCGTGCGTGCATGCAGAGGTTTTATTTGTATAGGCTAAAAACATATATATTTTTATATATATTTATATATATATTTTAATATTATAATATATTATATTATATATATATATATATATATATTATATTTACATAAATGATGAAGAAAGAAGGACAAGGGGGATGGATGGGCGGTACAGAGAAAAAAAACAAGAGAAAAGAAAGCAATTAAAATGGGCAGGTGGGGAGCTCGGGAAGGGGGTACAGCTGGAGAAAGAAGAAAAGCAGGGGGGGTACGGGAGAGAAAAAAAAGAAAAGAAAATAAAAAGAAAGGAGAAAAACAGGGGAGAAGAGGGGAGCACGGGATGAGCACAGGAAGAAGAAAGGAAAGAGGAGATCGGGCATTTTTCTTCTCTCCCCCGGCTAGGGTTCGGCTGGAGCAGGACCCCGCCCCCTCCCTCTCTCTCTCTCTCTCTCTCTCTCTCTCTCGTCGGCTGGAGCAGCAGGACCCCACCCCCTCCCTCTCTTTCTCCGGCCGCCTGGAGCAGCAGGACCCCGCCCCCTCCCTCTCTTTCTCCGACCGCCTGGAGCAGCAGGACCCCGCCCCCTCCCTCTCTTTCTCGTCACCTGGAGCCGCCGACCCACGCCGTCTCTCTCTCTCCCTCCGACCGCCTGGAGCAGCGGCCCGAGCCCGCCTCTCTCTCTCTCTCTCTCTGTCCCGCTGACCTGCAGCAGAGCCCGACGCCGCCTCCCTTCTTTCCTCCCGTCGCCGCCTAGGGCAAGGCCGGCCACTTGGAGCCGGGATCGGCCTCGTACAGCAGAGGCCGTCCAGTTGGAGCCGGGATCGACCTCGTACAGCAGAGGCTGGCCACTTGGAGCCGGGATCGGCCTCGTACAGCAGCGGCCGGCCACTTGGAGCAAGGTCGGCCATGGAGAGGCTCGGCCATGGAGGGGAAAAATCATTCGGAGCTTTCAACTCTCCCACGGTGGTCGGATCCGAGCATGGACAACCGCTACGGACGCTAGACGTGGAGCCTCGGGCAATGAGCGCGGTTGCGGCCCCGCCAAACACGCGTCAAGGGTAACGAAATTTCTACTTGGGCAGGTGAAGCCCTCAGTTTCCATATTTGCATGGAAGCCCCTCTCCACCAACGGGTGGAGGAAGGGAGCTCTCCGACGGATTGACGTGTACGTCCATGCAATTAACTGTGTTAGCACCCGGAAGCGTGAGTATGAGTTTAGGCATGCTGTGTGAAGCTCATCCGGACGTGTGAGCCGGATTGATGATGTTCTGGGTTCGCGGAGAAGATTTCGAGTAAGTTGTATATTTAACATTTGCAGGGAATGCTCACCATTGCCCCGAAAAAGGGGTATGTGCAATATGTTCGGTCAGCTTATGTTAACCAACTGACGTTTAGCTGACCGCCGCTTGTCGAGACGTTGACGTACAGGTGTTGCAGTACCAAGCGGGGAGTAGCGGGCTTAAGCCCAAGCTTGTGTCTGCCCTCGAAGGCCTATTTTTCTTATATTGCCGGTCTGCGTGCCGAAGTATGGAATTCATATTCATGTAATATTCTTTTAATATCTGTGATGCTCTGTGTTATGTATGGTTTACTCCTTCCGTCTTGGACGAGTGGTGTGCTCGTGAACCGCTCGCCCCGTGGGGGCCCCGAGGTATAGTTGCCGGGAAGCCCCCAGTGGCCTGTTGGCAGTCTGTTAGAATAGCGGAATTACGCTGTTTGTAGCCCAGCTTGGGCAGCGTGTCGTGGAATTGCTCGACGAGTTTGCGCCATCAGTAGGGCGGGTGAGGAGCATTTTGTGTAGACCCAAGGAGACACATCTGGATAGGAGAGAGTCGATCTCGAGATCCTCCTTAGATATTTCGGTCGGCCGAAAGCGCCCTCCGAAGGTGTCTTAGCTCAGCCTTTGGCTTGGGAGGGGAAGAGTTTGTTAGTCTTCCGGGTATGCGGTGGGTCCTCCACGCTGAGACCTTGGGTCTGTCCCTTGTGTTCCTAATCTTGTGCCTAGATCGTTCGCTTGAGGGTAGTAGGTGCGCGGTCACCCCTCTTTTGGGACCCCGAACTCCAGAGAAGCTAATTTTGGCTTCAACATTTCTCGTACATGTTTGGCCAGTTCCGATCGTATTTCCCGGATATACTGTGATATTCTGTGATATCCTGTATGTATTGTTAATGCCATACTGTGATAACTGCTATTGTTAATGCTATTCTGTTCGGGTGCTGCTACACTTCTATTATGCTAACTGCTCCTTAATATCCTGTTAACTGCTATTCTGTGATAACTACAATTCTGTAATCGTTCTAATTTGTAAATATATATTACCTGTGAAATGATAATTTGCAAGTGCTTATTGTTTTGATAATTCGTTAATACTACATATGGTGATAAACTCTTAATGGTTTATTTTCATTGGTTCTGCCATGGGATCGTCTTCAATTACCAACATTTTGCAATATCCTTTTAACTGTTATTGATTTCTGCTAGCTGCCGTCAAAAATTGAGGCCGAACATGTTGCATTTTGACTTATTGGTCCGACCAATAAAATTGTCCTTGAATAAATGAGTTTCTTTATGTAAGAGTAAGAATATTGATATTTAAAACAAAACAGCAAAAAATTATAACATATAAAAATATAAATTTATTTTAGTTTTGGATTTACTAGATTAATTGGGCTTTTTAATTTTGTGAGTTTCAAAGAGTGTCATAAGTGGAGTTAAAAATCCCTTGAAATTACTATTTGTATTAATGAATTTAAAGCCCTATTTGCTCGCTTTCACTGGCATCTCAAAGACATTTGGAATACCTGTCCTAGTAGAGATCCTTTTCTGTTTTCAGGAGTAGCCAGCCTCACATCAGAAGCCCAGGGCGCTCCTGCCTGAGACTCAAATACCGCCAATGAAACCCCCCAGGAGGTAAACAAATTTTCTATATTAAAAAATGGAGAATCAAGTAAAACATTTAAACTAGTGCATGATGAATCTCATGAAATTGGTTGGAACACTGCCACTAGCATGAGCGATGTTTCACAAATCATGAACGGGTTACGGGCCGCCGTAAATAATGTTGAGACTTCTATTCATTCGGGCAGGAATCAAGCCACCACTCTTAGCTTAAAACCAGCTCTGATTTGCTGGGTCCACTTATAGTGCACATATTTCATCTTAGGTTTAACTCCTATCAATATTGAATAGAATTTAATGCCCGACTATGAAAAGGGCATGTTCTTTCAAATTATCTTTAAAAAATTTATCGCAAATTTCATAATCTTCATTAGGATAAATTCTTAGTGGATGATTACATCAATGAGTTTCTTATTTTAAAGTCTAGAGACATATATGAGTAGGAAGATATGAATGTGTCTCACTAGCTAAATGAGTTTCATTATATCATTCTAGAGCAATTAAAGCTTCATGTTTTTTGGAGATTTTGGGGATATAATGTAACGACTCAGGTCCGGCCCATCCCATCACAGTGAGGCTGTCAGTTGGAACTTAGCTTGGCCTAGTCCTTACTGGTGTCGTCCAGGCTGCAACTCAAGCACTTCAACCCGTTTCCGGTCCAACCACAAAACACAAGAGGTTATTCCTATTAATTAGAACCTAAAAGCATAATAATTAATTATAAATTATTTTTGATCAAAAAATTATAATTATTGGAGCTCACCCATATTTTCTTTTATTTATTTGGTGTGAATAACTCTATTAATTATTAAATCACAATAAATCAAGTTTATTTTAAATAATAAATTTTAGTTATTATATTCCCTCCAATTATTTTTATGGTGGCGTGATAAAAATTTGGAATTTGTAGGGAGGTCATTGGTTAAATTTCATATTTTGTTCATTACTTAATTCCTGTAATTAAATTGATTAAATAAAAAAATTAACTTTAGTTTAAATAACAATTTTAATTTGTAGAGAATTTAGGGATGCAAGTAGCCTCCTCCCCATTATCCTCACTAACTTAGTGAGATCATGGGTTTGACCGCCACACGTGATTTTCTTGCACCGTCCAATCCTCCATCATGATCGGCCGCCGGTGTAGCCATCGCCGACGTCGGACAGCCTACAACCGCTTAACTCCGCCAAGGCCGCGCCGCGGGGTGTCGTCCGCGAGGGGACGACCATGCCCTACCGCCCTTCCCCGCGGCCGTCTCCCGCGATCACGGAGCCCCGCCCCCAAGGGGGCTGCCGTCCCCGACCGCCCCTCCCTACAACTGCCCGAAAGGGGCGGTCATGCGGGGCACAGGGGGCCGTGCCCGGCCGCCCCGCCCCACGGCCGCCTCTCGCGGCCGTGGAGCGCCGACCGCAAGGGGCGGCCGCGCCGTGCCGCCCCTCCCTACCGCTTCTCCCTCCGCGGCTCATCCTCTCCCCTCGTCCGCGACCGTTCGCCGAAGAGATGGCCACTCTTTCGTAGCGGGGCTCTTCCCGCCGTTCGACCATTCCACTACGACTGTCGTTGTACATTTCACATATAACCACCCACTAACTGACATGATTAGTAGAGGGTTATCAATAATTAAAATATGGCCTGCATTTAGTGTAAATTATACACATAATATTCGCCCAAAACTATGTTAAATGTGGTCTGCAAATAATGATCAGGTGGTTATGGTGTGCAAATAGTCGCGTAATCATCATAACCATCTCCTGGAGTCTATAAAAAGTTTCCAAGACCATCTTTATTTTTAACTTTTTCCTCGCAGTTTTTTTCTTCCTCAGTTCGAAGCTCTGCCGGAATCCTCCTACAAGCCTCCACCACCAGTCAGACGACCAGAAAATTTGTGTAAGTCTACAATATTCAGAGAAAGAAGACCCTCTACGCGCAGCTTCAGAGAGCTTCCTACATGCGCGATGCCGCCTGAATCACCGCCAACACATCCCGACGCATTCTACCATGAAGCCCGCTAGCCCAGCAACGTCCAAAAACGCTCATCTCCTTTCGAGCGTAGAAAAGAAATCAACTTCGAGTAAGGTGGCCTGTCGCCCATCGAACATTCCACAATCTCTCCTCCCAAAGTTGTAATGAGGAGCGGTCTGTCGCCCTCGGCTCTCGGAGGACTCAGTAAACTGCTGCCAATAGTGAAGTTTGACTGACACCGTCCCGATCACGTGGTTTTTTACCCATTTAAGGAGGTTTTCCACATTAAAATCACATTGCGTGCTTCTGCTTATTCTGTGATTGTGTACGCTCTTGATCACTCCACGGGCTAATGCGGCCTAGTTTAGTCCGGTATACTAGGAGGGTTGAGTTGGCCGCAACAGTTTGACGCAGTCCATGGGAACACGTTCCCCCCAATATTTTTCAAAGTTCCCAAAAGATCCTGAAGACAATGTTCCTTGCCCAGCGATACTCGTGACTATGGCTAGATGAAAAGCAGGCGCCATCCAGAGACCAGTCAAAAGGGGCCCAGGGAACGCCGTTCCCTCCCCACTTTGCATTGTTGAGCTCAACCAGAAAGAGCCTCTCGACATGTGTGCAGACATGCTCGACAAATGCTTCACCCAGATAAACCAGCTGCAAGATCAAATTCTCGCCCTCTATTAGGAAATAGGACAAAGTTCTGTAATGATCCAGCAACCCGCTAATCAGCCACAACAACGGGCGCTTTCTACTTCGATTAAACACTTTTCGCAAAGAACTTATGACATCGAGAAGGAGTTCTCAGAGTCAAGTAGTTTACCGACTCCAGAAGAGTCAAGTCGGGATACGGGAAGCAGTTACTTTCAAGACAACAGAAATATCAGACACAACAAGATCGGGTATGAAGTTCATAGCTTGCAGGATAAGAAGCAGTATTATGGCAAGCATCACACCCCGAAGGATTCCACCCTTCTCAATCAATACTCACCTTTCACGCCGCCTGTCATAGCATGCCCCCATTCCGAAGGGTTTCAAATATCCGGACATCAAAAGATTTGACGAGATAGGCAATCCGCTCACGCATATAAGGCATTATGTGGCTGACATGCACGTTTGTCATGCCTCAGACGAGTTGATATGTCAAGTATTTCCTACTACACTAAAGGGATAAGCACTCGCATGGTTCTGCTCATTGAAAAAGGGAAGAATTGACAGATTCATAGAATTAGCACATTTTTTTGCTAGTGACTTCTCCCCAAATAATAACAAAAGGACCATCATAGATGGGTTAAATAAGCCGCAAGAAGGGAAAAGGAAGCGAGCGAACAATCTATATACAAAGCCCCGGAAGAATGATGGAGGTTACAAAGGTGCAAGGAAGAGAAAATACATTTCATAAGAGAAAACCCGATTAACTTTGCGTCAAGAGAGCATATGAAATAATAGCATTGCATGAAATAAAATGACACGAAATAAAATCTAATACTAAAATAAAAAAAAAACAAAAATATAGAAATTAAAAGTGCAGGCCTGCCCACGCAGGCATGGGGGGAGAGAAGAGGGAATATGCTTGGAATATGACCTCTATATATAGGTGAATGAGGAGGATGAATGTAGAGGAATATGAAGGGTTGGAATAATGACATCATTTAAGAGAAATAGGAGGGCGTGGTAATATGAATAATCTTAATAATTTAATACTAGGATGAAGTGGATGAGGGGGGTAAGACTCTTTCATGAGGGAATGCAAATGGGCAACATCATAAAAATGGAGGTGATGGGGTGGCATATAAATGTATATATTCATGTGGGTAGCCATTAACATGAGAGGTTTCACGTGAGTTATGACTGTAGGTAATATTAAAGAAGATGAAGCGGGGACGGGGATCCTCTTCATTTCGGGCGAACTGTAGGGTCCAGTTCACGATCCTGATTGCCTCTTCAAAATCGGACAGTGGAAATAAACTTAACTGCACTCGCGGTGCCCACTAGCCAGATCAGCCGCTCTCGCCTGTCCACCGTCAGATTTGGGAGGAACAAATCATAGCCGCGAACTGGATCCCCTCCAGTTCGCGTGAACTGGAGAGGATCCTAGTCCATGAAGGCGTGGTGGCACTGCATGAATGAGAGAGGGTGATGAATTTTAATATTAATGAAGTGGTGGTGTGCTGCAGCAATTAAAGTGGGGGAGAATAATGAGTTCTAATGCAGGTTAGCCAAAGGGAGATGAATGGATTTTGGTTTGCATGGGACATGAATGTGGGCTGCAATATTAAAATGAAGAAGTGGCGGTATACTATGGGGGTGAAATGTGGTGGCTGTTTTGTATATTTGGACTAATAACGGGTTCGGAGGCATAACTGGTCAGTTCGGACACGTGTAGATCTGATACCCGTAGAAACTACTTGGATTTTCTATTTATTCCCACTTAGGGGCAACGAGTAGGGAATTCCACTTAGATCTCCATCCAAATGCTTCGAGCAACACCCACCTTCTGGAAGTGACGCCCCCTTGCTCGTAACCGTTCCGAAACCGTCTCTCTCGTTTTCGTCGCTGGAATCGGAAGATTCATCCCGTGCTATGAAAATTCCTTCCGTGGTCCGCCTGTTCACGTCGCCGTCTCTCCGACGCCGTTGCTAGAGGAGACAGATCCACCGCCTGGAGGAATTTTCCGATCGCTCTCCCGCAAGATCTCTGCCGCCGACGCCTCCTGGAAACGGGAAGAAGTATCACAGCCGCTGGAATCGATCCCGCTGCCTGTAGAAATCATTCTGCCGCTGCTGCGATAAAAAGAAGAAAGATCCCGCTTCGGTTTTCTCTCTCCCAGCGCTGCTCCTCGATCGAAAAGAGAACGTTCCCGATTTTCTAGCCGTTTTTTTGCGAATTTCTGCTTGTCGCCGGGATCGACCGGGACGAGGAGATAAGAAAAAAGAATTGCCGCCTTGTTCTCGGGTATCTCTTGCACTGCCGCTGCAGTCGAAAAGAAATTCATCACACAGTTCCCGTGGAAAGGGTGGTCGTTGTCGCTGTTGTTTTCCATCGGATCGGGAAGGATGAAAAGGGAACAAATCCTGTTAGCTCCTAGAGGGGCTAAGAATCAAGGCGACGCCGGAAGGCCGCCGGAAGGCCGCCGGAGGAGGTGTTGCATTCAGAAGAGAGAGAGTCAGGAAGAGAGAAAGAGAAAGAGAGAGAGAGGGAGGGAACGAGAGAGAAGAACTTATTTAATTAAACCATGCATGAGTCCAAAACATTACAGCGGGGGTATTTATAAAAGGTCTTCATCTGACCGTTACATAAAAAAACAAATAAAACTAAATCAGCGGAGGAGATCAAATCTCGAAAAAGCAGGACTGCAGGATTGATGCCACCTGTTGTAAGCTGAGCGGGTATCGTGAAATAATGATGCAATCCTGGCTCTCCACGTTGTTTCCGTAACAATGCCTTTCCCTATTAAATCGATGTCCGCATCGTTTGCTGCATCTTCCGCAAAAACAGATTAGGGTTCGGCATGGCTGAGAGCGGCATCCTGCGGCGATGGCGTTGCCGTGGGCAAAACTGGCGTCCCTGGCGATGGTGGACGCTCTTCCGTGGTGCGCATCGACACGGGACTGGTTGGCTGGTATCGTATAACTGAATCTCTGTTGGGTTGTTGAAGTAGATCTGGAGTAAATTTCCTCTGTGAGCGTTTCCCCTTCAGGATCCATCGCGGAGTTGACAGATCTTGTCGATCTGGGTTGCTAAAAGCTTCTCGCTTGCTTTTATTTTTAGTAGAGCGTCGTTTTGTATGGGACCAAGTAGGTAGAAGGAGATCTTCGAGATCTGCTGTAGGAGTGGTCGAGAGGCAGGTAGGAACTGTGGTTTGTAATGGTTCGGGTAGATCATCGTAGTCTTCCCATGTACTGTCTTCGGGTGGAAGATCCTTCCACTGGACCAAGCCTTGCAGGACCGGTTGCTTTTTGCGTACTAGCTGACGTACCCCGATAATAGCTAGAGGGGTATGGACCGGCATGCTCTTGTAACTGGTGTCTGGGAGTGGTGTAGGTGTTGTCCCGGCCTCGCCCTTGAACGGCTTGAGTAATGATACATGAAAGACCGGGTGTATCTTGCTGCCCTCTGGTAGTCGTAGACGGCATGCGGTTTCTCCGACGACTTCCTCGACTTGGAAGGGACCGTAAAAGCGGAGTGCCAGCTTTTTGCAATGAGAACGTCGTAGAGAGATCTGCCGGAATGGGTGTAACTTAAGTAACACCCAGTCTCCTGTTTGGAATGTGATTTCTGTGCGATGTCGATCCGCCTGCGTCTTCATGCGATGTTGAGTCCGGTGCAGGTTTTCCTTGAGTTGATGTAAGATCTCATCCCTTGTTTGTAAAGTAAGCTCCACAGCGTCGTTCTTCGATTGGCCTGTACAATAAGATAGAAGTCCCGGTGGGGGCCGACCGAACATGGCTTCAAATGGAGACATGCCGGTCGAAGAATTAACGCTGGTATTGAAATGAAATTCCGCTAAGCTAAGATAAGTAGACCATTTTTTTGGGTTATCGTGAGTGAACATGCGTAAATATTGCTGAAGGCTACGATTTGTTCTTTCCGTAAGTCCATCAGTTTGTGGATGGTAAGCGGTGCTGTAGTGTAATGTTGTGCCTTGTAGTTTGAATAGATCCTTCCAGAAATGTCCTAAAAAAATGGGGTCACGGTCGGACACAATCGAGGCCGGTAACCCGTGAATTTTGCCCACCGAGTCCCAGAAGGCTGCGGCTGCTTTGGGGCCCGTAAGTGGCGAAGTTAATGGGGAAAAATGTGCCGCCCGGGAGAGGCGATCTACTGTAACCATAATGTTGGTATAACGGTTAGAGGCGGGTAACTGTGTAATGAAGTCCATAGTTAAGTCTGTCCACAGGTGGTCGGGAATTGGAAGAGGTTGTAATAACCCATAGGGAAGATGGTTTGAGGGTTTTGCTTTTTGGCATATCTCACAATGGGTTATATGTGTGGTGATATCGTTTTTCATTTGCGGCCAATGGAACTGTTGTTGAATACGGTGCAATGTGGCGTTGATTCACGAATGACCGCCGTAGCAGCTGTTATGGGATTCCATTATAATCTGTTTTGTTATTGCCGAATTCCTAGGGATATATAGCCTGTGTTTATAAAAAATATAGTCTCCTTTCCGTACCCAATTGGGTCTGGATTGCGGTTTTTTTGTGAGGTCCTCCAACAATTGTTGGGTATCGGGATCGGCCGCATAGTCTTGCAGCAACCCTGCAAGCAATGTCGAATGAGGTCCAGAAGTGGTGATTTGGTTGAGTTGAGGTGATGTGGATGTTGGGTGATCTGTGATGGCATTCTCTTGGTTGTGGTGTGCTCTGGAGAGGGCGTCGGCGACAATATTAGATCGTCCAGTCTTATATTTAATGGTATAATCATAGCCTATGAGTTTTGCTAAGAACATCTGCTGCTCGGGGGTATGGAGGTCTTGCGTAAGTAAATTGTGTAAACTTTGGTGATCCGTAAGAATTTGGAATGGGTGGCCCAACAAGTACTGTCGCCACTTTGCGACGGCCGATGTAACCGCGTACATTTCTCGTACGTAGGTTGATTTCCGTTGCATAAGTGGGGACAGTTTCTTGCTATAAAAAGCAATTGGTTTTGAATTTTGTATTAATATTGCTCCTATGCCACTGCCGGAGGCATCGGTTTCGATTTGAAATGGTTCATCAAAGTTTGGTAATGATAGAATTGGTTTGGATATTAATAATTTTTTTAAAGTATCAAAAGCTTCCTGAGCTGCGGTGGTCCATACAAAACTAGTTTTACGTAATAAATCTGATAAAGGACCCGCAATGTTTGAAAATTTTTTGATAAACTTTCTATAGAATCCAGTCAGTCCTAAAAAAGCTCGAACTTCTTTTTGTGTTGTGGGAACCGAATATTGCTGGATGGCCTGAGTGTTGGTGTTGTTGGGAAACACCGTTCCATTTGTGATACAGTGGCCTAAGAACTCCACCTCTCTTTGGAGGAAAAAACATTTTGAAAGTTTAATATGTAAAACATGCTTTCGTAAGATTTCAAAGGTTATGGCCATGTGAGTGAAATGTGTCTCTTCTGTGTTGCTAAAAATCAGTATATCATCAAAAAAAACCACAATGAATTTACGTAAATACGGGCGAAAAATGTTATTCATCAAGGATTGAAAAGTGGAAGGGGCATTTGTAAGGCCGAATGGCATGACGGTGAATTCGTAGTGGCCGTGGTGTGTGCGAAAAGCTGTTTTATGGATGTCTCCTTCGGCCATTCGTATTTGGTGGTAACCTGCCCTAAGATCTAATTTGGTAAAATAACGTGCATGGAAGAGTTCATCTAAAAGTTCATCTATTGTGGGAATGGGAAAACGATCCTTTATAGTATGTTTGTTTAGCATGCGATAGTCTACGCAAAATCGCCAGGATCCATCTTTCTTTTTAACCAAAATTACGGGGGAACTGAAGCTGGATGTGCTGGGGCGTATGTGTCCGGATTGCAGCATTTCAACGACAAGTCGTTCAATTTCGTTTTTTTGGTAGTGTGGGTAACGATAAGGTTTAACACGGATAGGGGGTATGTGCGGCTCAAGTGGAATGGTATGATCGATGGGGCGTTTTGGGGGAAGGGGAATGTCAGGTTGGAATAAATCGTGGTATTGCTGTAATAAGTCCCTAAATTGTGGGGGCAGGGAGGAAATATTTATGTGGGTGGGGCCCTGTTGTGGGGTTCCTGGAATGATATTTGAAACCATATATAATGCCGAGGCTTGAAGTGACATTAAACGTGCAATCTGCGATGATGAAACCGCGAGATCCATATTGGATGAGTGTCCTTGCAAAGTGATCGGTCCCTGAGCTGAAGTATATGACAATGTAAGGGTTGAGTAATCGGTGGTGACCGGTCCTAAAGACAGCAGCCATCGTACTCCCAATACAACGTCCGTCCCTTGGAGAGCAAGGACATATAATGATAATGTATATGTGCGTGTTTGGATGAGCAGAGTAACGTTTAAGCACTTGCCTTGACATGTGATGGACATGCCATTACCCATGAAGACCTTGAAAGGCTGAATGGCCAGAATCGGAAGCTGCAAATAAGTAGCTAAGCGGTCTGAAATAAAGTCATGGGAGCTACCACTATCAATCAAAGTGTTGAGTGGATGGTGACCAATAAATGAGGTGACGCGGAGACAATGACCGGGTGAGTCTCCGGTGAGTGCGTAAAAACAAATGGAGCCCGTGTGATCCACGGCTTCCTGTATAGGTTCATCAATATTGTCGGGGTCATCGGGTTCGTCGGTGCCTTGGAAATACAGAAATGAGCCGGAACCTTTACAACGGTGCCCATAGGAGTATTTGTCGTTACAATTGTAACAGAGACCTTGGTCCCGACGGCGTTGCCGCTCAGCGGCCGATAGGCGGCGAATGGGATAACTAGGGTGGGGTGGTTGGGATGATGGTGGTGGTGCTGTAGTTGCGGGGCGCCACTGAAATTTGGGTGGGGTCGTGCGTTGGCCCGTATCCTGAAATAGTGGCATGAGTGGGTAGGCATTTGGGGTAGCGGTTTTAGAGTGGGATTGTGTTTCGAGTTCCTGATCTTCCACCATGCGGGCTAAGGCGTATGCGTCATGTAAATCTGTGGGGCGTTGCATTTTGACGGTGCTGCGTATACTCGGTTTTAAGCCGGAAATAAAAATACTCCGTGTGATGCCGGGGGGTAAAGCAGGTACTCGTGTTAAAAAATCCTCAAATTGTGTCTTATAGTCGAGAACTGTATGTGTTTGTTGTAATTTGGTGAGCAAGCCAGCTGCATCTTCATAGGCGGAGGGGCCGAAACGCTTGTTAAGGGCTTCAACAAATAAAGGAAAGGTGAGGTGCGGTTGATCCCGTAATGTCGCTTGGTACCAACGAGACGCAGGGGCGTCCAGGTGGCACGCGGCAATTAACAGAAAATCTCGTGGGTTCGTGTTGTGATATTGAAAATATAAATGTAAGTTATATAACCAATCGGTCGGATCGCCGTCATTAAACCGAGGACAAGGAAATTTATATTCAGAATGTAAAGAAACGACCTGGTGGGGGTTGGCTGAAGGTGACTGTCCAAGAACGCCGGGTGAGGTTGAAGGTTGGCCAAAATCGGGCGGTGCAACGCGGGCCTGCAAACTGTCCATGGACTGCTGGAGGCTGCGGAATTGGGCCAGCATGTCCGCGCGGAGGCCATCGATCCGTTCGGTAGCGTCAGTGCGGGTTTCCACGATCTGATGGGCCAAGAACGACTCCTTGGCCTGACGTTCCTCCCGTAATTCTGTGAGCTGGGAAGCGAGGGTGGCGTGATCCGCTTGAAAAGTCTTTTGAAAATCAAGAAGCTGATTTTGAAGCTCCTTTGTCCGGGTCGTGTATTCTGCCATGGGAGGGAGAGAACAAGAACGAGAGCACCAAATTGTTAGCTCCTAGAGGGGCTAAGAATCAAGGCGACGCCGGAAGGCCGCCGGAGGAGGTGTTGCATTCAGAAGAGAGAGAGTCAGGAAGAGAGAAAGAGAAAGAGAGAGAGAGAGGGAGGGAACCGGGGATATAGAGAGAGAAGAACTTATTTAATTAAACCATGCATGAGTCCAAAACATTACAGCGGGGGTATTTATAAAAGGTCTTCATCTGACCGTTACATAAAAAACAAATAAAACTAAATCAGCGGAGGAGATCAAATCTCGGAAAAGCAGGACAGCAGGATTGATGCCACCTGTTGTAAGCTGAGCGGGTATCGTGAAATAATGATGCAATCCTGGCCCTCCACGTTGTTTCCGTAACAAATCCCCTGCTTTCCCTCCCGTGAAAGGTTGATCGAGAAGAGGCAGAGGCACACCGTTTTTTTTGTGTTTTCCGCGCTAGTGGAGAAGAGGATCGGTCGCTGCTGTTGTGCGAATCTGGTCAGATCGAAGGAGACTTCGCTGATTCTAGGCCATACCTTGTCTGGAACAGGAGCCCATCCCGTTTCTCCCTTAGGAGAGTTTTTCGCCGCCTCGCATCCGTGCAGTGCTGCAAAGCATTAGTCTGTGCCACTGAATTTCTCAAGTGCCTTGCTGTGTCTTCAACTTGGATTGGTGCACAATGGCTTGATTCTCCATTTGGTTTAGGCCTAGATAAGAAAGGAAGCTCATTGTTGAAGCCAAAAATGACCTCTGTGGAGTTCGGGGTCCCTGGAAAGAGGTCACCTCACACCTACTACACTCAAGAGAACGTCACGGACCAAAGGATCAAGAGGCTAGGAACAGACCCTCGGCTCTAGCGCGAAGGTCCCACCACACACCCGGAATGCTACCCGAGCTCTTCCCCTCCCTTACCAAAGGGCTAGGCAGAGCGCCTTAGAGAGCTCTCTCCACTCTACCAAGAAAAAGATAAGGAAGGAGAAAGCCAAAAAGATCCTCTCCAAAGGCACCCAAGGGGGTCTATTTATAGTTTCCAAATCCCATGGACCAAAATGACCAAAATACCCCTACGCCCAATATACCTTTTGCCAATAGAAAACAGCCACGTCGGGGGGCAAAGGGGTAACTCCCCCCGAGGGCAAGATGGTAAAACCGCAGGGGGGGGAGGGGAGAGACCCTCCAGACCGCGAGGCGGGGCGAGAACCTGGGCCAGGCCGGTCTCGCCCTCGCCTAACCGCGAGGCGGGGCGAGAACCCGGGCCAGGCCGGTCTCGCCCCCGCCTAATCGCGAGGCGGGGCGAGAACCCGGGTCGGGCCGGTCTCGCCCCCGCCTACCCGCGAGGCTGGGCGAGAGCCCGACCCCGTGCCGGTCTCACCTTCGCCAAACCGCGTCCAACGAGCCGAGGCGGGTGCCTGCCAACTTGGCACACTCGCTCCTCCCAAATAAAGAGGGGTCACTGGGGGGAGGCAGATTTTTCCTCCCCCTACTAGTATGTTTCCAAGCTAGAGCCAAAATTGACCATTGAGACTGCTCATATGCCTAAAAAGCTTAAAATTATACAGGGGCGAATACGAAGCTGTACACAATCCCCGCTCTTTTCGAGGTTGACACAAGCTCGAAAAGAAATGTCCAACCCAACGTATTCGCTGAGTGCAATTTCCTTGCGCGCCTCTTCGGGGAGTCAACCTGTCATGCCAACTGATGGGAGCCTGGGTGACGAGACCCCCTCTAGGTAAAAAATACTTCACCCTCCGGAGGGGTCAACCTGTCATGCCTGCTATGGGAGCCTGGGTGGCGAGACCCCCTCCGGGTAAAAAAACTTTACCCCTCCAGAGGGGTCAACCTGCCATGCCAGCTATGGGAGCCAGGGTGGCGAGACTTCCTCCAGGTAAGGGACTTGGCTTCCACGAGAGATCAACCAGCCATGTCAGCTAGTGAGAGCCTGACAGCGGAATCCATCCCGAGGTGAGACCTACCCCACCCTCCGAGAGATCAACCTGCCCTGCCAGCTAGGTGAGAGTCTGGCAACGGAATCCATCTCGAGGTGAGACATTCCCACCCTCCGAGAGATCAACCTGCCCTGCCAGCTAGATGAGAGTCTGATAGCGGAATCCATCTCGAGGTGAGACCTTCCCACTCTCCGAGAGATCAACCTGTCCTGCCAGCTAGGTGAGAGCCTGGCAGCGGAATCCATCTCGAGGTGAGACCTTCCCACCATCCGAGAGATCAACCTGCCCTGCCAGCTAGATGAGAGCCTGACAGCGGAATCCGTCTCGAGGTGAGACCTTCCCACCCTCCGAGAGATCAACCTGCCCTGCCAGCTAGATGAGAGTCTGGCAGCGGAATCCATCTCGAGGTGAGACCTTCCCACCCTCCGATAGATCGACCTGCCCTGCCAGCTAGATGAGAGCCTGACAGCGGAATCCATCTCGAGGTGAGACCTTCCCACCCTCCGAGAGATTAACCTGCCCTGCCAGCTAGATGAGAGCCTGACAGCGGAATCCATCTCGAGGTGAGACCTACCCCACCCTCCGAGAGATCAACCTGCCCTGCCAGCTAGGTGAGAGCCTGACAGCGGAATCCATCTCGAGGTGAGACATTCCCACCCTCCGAGAGATCAACCTGCCCTGCCAGCTAGGTGAGAGCCTGACAGCGGAATCCATCTCGAGGTGAGACAACTAGGCATCCACGAGAGGTACCACCGGCCCTGCCCAGCTAGTGAGAGCCTGGGCAGCGGGACCGTCTTGGAGCAAAATGACTAGGCATCTCAATCAAACCTTACCAAATACTACATCCTCAAACGGGGAAAATAGATGGGTTACATGATCCTCTGACTCAGCTGGTCAGGGGAAGCGCTTGTTACAAGACAAGAAAAAGGAAAGAACTCCCTCAAGGCGAGGCTTCTTTAGGGGGCCCGGGCATGGTGGCCGTCTTCCACTTCCTTCTCCTCGGACACCTCCATCTTGCTCAAGCTCTCCATGACCTTCTTCATCTCCTCTGCCTTGGCCAACCAAGAGATGGTGTTGACGGCCGTGACATAACACTGCCTTGTCATCTTGGGGTCTCCCTTGAGTCTGACCTGGATCCCTCCTGAGCTGAACTTGAGGCATTGGTGGAAGGAAGACAGCACGCAACGGAAGGCGCTGATGAGGGGCCTTCCGAAGATGGCGTTGTAGCTGCTTGGAGCGTCAACAATGACGAACCGGCAGTTCCTTGAGACTCCCCCCAATTTAACTTGGAGTCCCACTCCACCTTCAACCTCCTTCCTCTCCCCTGAAAATCCGAACAGGGGTCCGTCTGAGGCCAACACCCTTCTTGACTCCACCTTCATCTCGTCAAATGCCTTCTTGAAAACGACGTTGACAGAGCTCCCGTTGTCAACCAAGATCCGGGAGACGGAGTAGCCATCGATGGCCGTTTGGATGACCAGTGCATCGCAAAACGGATCCTCATGATCCGACAGGTCCTTCACCGAGAAGGTGACCTTCTCCTCCTGGGGCGGTGTCTGGGAGGTTGACGCGACACCGTGGATCACCGCTATACCGCCTCGGGGTCCGACATCGACTCGGTCCTCACACACATCATCCCCTCCTTCTCTGGGCAGAACCTCTTCAACCCGCACTGGCGGCTGCGGCTGGGCAGGGCCTCTCGCCCCCCTCACTTCCAAGAACTCGGGGCAGGTAGCCGTGGCGTACCCCTCCACCTGGTGGAAGTCACAGTAGGACAACTCTACCCTGACCCTTCTTCTTCCCTGGCGGTTCCTCCTCTCCCTTCGACCAATCTCCATCGCTTGCTGTGGTGGGGGGAGGAGCTGCCTATGAGCTTGCCTTTGGAAGTTGAACCTCCCTTGGCCCCCATGGAAATTCCCCTCATCTTGGATGTAACCTCTTCCCGGACCCTGAACGGGTCCTCTCTGCTGTCTCCAACCTAGCTCTGGTCCCTCCTGAGATCTCCACTCCTCTCTCCTTCTTCCTTCCTGATGTCTTGAGCCACCTTGCTCCTTTGACTCTGTCTCTGTTAGATCTGCCAACTTCTTGACGAATGTTGGGTTAACTGCCTCTATGGCAATCTCCTCTGCCGCCCTTTCCATCAGCTACTCGAAGGAAAGGGGGGCCTTCCGGGTCAAGCTCATCTTGAAGAAGCCCTCCTTCAGCCCAACGGTGAAGTCCATCTGGAGAGCATACCCTGGCATATCCTGGTCCTCCAGAATCTGCTCTTGGAACCGGTCAACGTAATGGGCCAGTGACTCCTCGACCCCCTGCCTTATCAGGAAGATGGACTCAGGACTCCTCTTCCGCTTCTTGGAGGTGGAGAAGAGAAGCTGAAAGCTCCGGCTCAAGTCCTCGAACCCATAGATCGACCTTGGAGGGAGTTGATGGAACCAGTCCCTTGCCTTCTCCTTCAATGTAATCGCAAAGAGGCGACACTTGAAGGCATCCGTCATCGACCTGATGGAGACGGCATCCTCGAACCACTGCAGGTGTTGGACGGGGTCATCCTTCCCTGTATAGTAAGCCATGTCAGGCTCTCGGAACCCCTCGGGAACGGGAGTTGAGATGATCAGCTCACTGAAGGGTGACTCCCTGAGGGGGGGTCTCGCCTGGTCCACTCGCGCGACCTGCTCGCCTGGGAGGTTGGCACTCGCCGGGCTGGAGAATAGCTCCCGGCCGGTGAGGTCTCGCTCGACCCCATCTCCCATCCTCTCCTTCCCTGGCCTTCTTCCTGGTGCACTTCCTTCTCCCCCTGCCGGGGTCATCTCGCCTAGACCCCTGGGAGTCGACTCGTCGAGGGGGGGGGGGGGGGAGCAAGCTCCTGGGGGGTTGTGGTGGAGCTGCCACCCTGAGGAGCAATGCTTCGCAGCATCTCCATGATGTCTTGAATGGAGGCCATGAACTCTTGCCTCCCCACAAAGGGTCCTGAGCTGGGGAGCTCGCCGAGATCATCACTACCTCCCTGACCTCCCAGTCATGACACACTCTCGAGATATTCTGTGCTGGTCACTCTCCACGCTCACCGCACCAAAGTGTTGAAGCCAAAAATGGCCTCTGTGGAGTTCGGGGTCCCTGGAAAGGGGTGACCTCACACCTACTACACTCAAGAGAACGTCACGGACCAAAGGATCAAGAGGCTAGGAACAGACCCTTGGCTCTAGCGTGGAGGTCCCACCACACACCCGGAATGCTACCTGAGCTCTTCTCCTCCCTTACCAAAGGGCTAGGCAGGGCGCCTTGGAGAGCTCTCTTCACTCTACCAAGAAGAAGCTAACGAAGGAGGAAGCCAAAAAGATCCTCTCTAAAGGCACCTAAGGGGGTCTATTTATAGTTTCCAAATCCCATGGACCAAAATGACCAAAATACCCCTACGCCCAATATACCTTGAGCCAATAGAAAACAGCCATGCCGGGGGGCAAAGGGGTAACTCTCCCCGAGGGCAAGACGGTAAAACCGCAGGGGGGGGAGGGGCGAGACCCGCCAGACCGCGAGGCGGGGCGAGAACCCGGGCCAGGCCGGTCTCGCCCCCGCCTAACCGTGAGGTGGGGCGAGAACCCGGGCCAGGCCGGTCCCGTCCCCGCCTAACCGCGAGGCGGGGCGAGAACCCGGGCCGGGCCGGTCCCGCCCCCGCCTAACCGCGAGGCGGGGCGAGAACCCGGGCCGGGCCGGTCCCGCCCCCGCCTAACCGCGAGGCGGGGCGAGAACCCGGGCCAGGCCGGTCCCACCCATCCTAACCGCGAGGCGGGGCGAGAACTCGTGCCAGGCCGGTCCCGCCCCCGCCTAACCGCGAGGCGGGGCGAGAACCTAGGCCAGGCCGGTCTCGCCCCCGCCTAACCGCGAGGCGGGGCGAGAACCCGGGTCAGGCCGGTCTCGCCCCCGCCTACCCGTGAGGCTGGGCGAGAGCCCGACCCCGTGCCGGTCTCGCCCTCGCCAAACCGCATCCAACGAGCCGGGGCGGGTGCCTGTCAACTTGGCGTACTCGCTGCTCCCAAAGAAAAAGGGGTCACTGGGGGGAGGCAGATTTTTCCTCCCCCTACTAGTATGTTTCCAAGCTAGAGCCAAAATTGGCCACCGAGAGTGCTCATATGCCCAAAAAGCTTAAAATTATACATGAGCGAATACGGGGTTGTACACTCATCTCCTATAGTACATCACTTTCTTTTTCCTCATCTCTTGTGTACTGTTGTTGATCAGAGAAAGAGGCATAATGATGAAGAGGACCAATTTTTCATCTCTGGTGCCAATGACCAAACTGGAGAAGTTCACGGTGACCGAGTTCAACGACTGAAAGTTGAATACCCAGTTTGGGATGAAGTACCTGAACGTGTTTTACACCATTCAGTCTGACCGTGCTGAAGTTTCTGGGACTGATGACGAAGCTCAGTGGGTTCACGATGAGGACTTCTGTCGCAACTACCTGCTGAATTGTCTGTCCTCCAGCCTGGCAAAGACGTACATCAAGCTGAAGACTGCCAAGGAAATCTGAGAAGCACTAGAGGAGCACTTCAGGCAAGAGTAGGATATATCCAAGGCGCACCTGGTGGACAAATTCCATTCCTTCATATTCGACGAGGAGAAGGTGATTCTCCCTCAGATATCGGATTTTGAAGCTTGAGTAGATTCTTAACATAGTGAGAATATTTCCCTGTTAGACAGCTTTGTTGCTGTCACGATCATTTATAAGCTGTCATATACATGGTACAACTTTAAAACTGAAATGTACCGCAAGAAGATGCAGGTTGGTCTTAATGACCTCGAGCGATTTATTCGCATTGAGGATGAAAATAGGACTCGACACGTTTTAGAAACTGTTAGCAAGTAGAAGGCTGCAACTAACATAGTTCTCAATTTTAAACGTGTGCCGAACCCTAAGAGGACCAGACCCTCCTATGGTAGCTCCCAAGTTGCAGGCCCTAACAAACGAAATAAAAAGTTCAAGGACATGTGTTTTAACTACAACGAGTGGGGGCACAACGCATCTGATTGCAGGCTCCCTAAAAAGGATAGAACCAAAGCACCACAAGATGATAACCAAGCCAATATGGTTAGCCAAGCTGAGCCTTCCGACTTTGTTGCGATGGTCGGACATACTAATGCCAGCACAGAGTGGTACTTGGATTCGGGAGAGACGCGCCACGTTTGCAACATTGTTACTCTGATGACAGGGCTCACTGATGCAAAAGAGTATGTAATGGTGGCCGATGGCGAGACAACTGACGTGCTGAAGGTGGGGAACACAACCTTGCTGCTACCCTCAAGTAAGTCTTTAATTTTAAAGAACGCCAAATTCATTCCTTCATTGGCTGCTAACTTAGTGTCTATAAGTTTATTTTGTGATGCTGATATCTCTTTTACTTTTTGTAGCGGTAGAGTAACACTGTCAGTTAACTCACACTACTTTGGATTTACATATGTCCAAAATAGGATGTACCGACTAAGTCTAGTAAATGAGTTAGTTCAACAAATTCAAACAAACTTAGTTAGTCCTAAAATTCTACATGAGAGATTAGGACACGTGAATTATAGGAAAATATTTTAAATAGCTAGAACTCAACAGATCACATTAGATACTAAGTCACCGCCTAAGAAATGTGATGTGTGTGCTCAGACTAAGATCACTAGGAAACCTTTTAGTGCGATTAGTAGGAGAACAACACCCATAGAGCTTATACATTCTGATATATGTAACTTTAAAGGTTTTGTCACCAGAGGAGGAAGAAAGTATATGATCACATTTGTAGATGACTGCTCTAGGTTTTGTCACATCTATCTTCTTAAAACTAAAGATGAAGCATTTGCAAATCTTGTCTTTTTAAAACTAGGGTAGAAAACTAACTAGACATGAGAATAAAGAGGTTTTGAAGTGATAGAGGAGGAGAATACGTGTCCAGTGAGTTCAGATGTTTTCTTGCCTCTCAAGGTATCATAGTAGAAACCACTGCTCCTTACTCACCACAATCGAATGGTATAGCCGAGAGAAAGAATAGAACGTTAACAGAGATGTTGAATTATATACTCCTCACTGCTGACATGCCTACTATCTATTGGGGAGAAGCAGTTTTGACTCCAAACAACATTCTAAACAAAGTCCTGTGGAAATTGAAATGTGGACATAACGGAGAGAACGAACAGGAGAGTCTTGTAATAGATACTTTCTCATTTTACTCAAATGAAGAGAATACAAGTATTTATAGTAGGAGTGGAAAATTCTAGAGAAGGCAGATCTAGACAACACATGAAGCTTCTAGATTACATCATATCTTATCTTAATATTAAATATCTTTAACATTAATTACCCTACCGACATTCATTATTTTTTCTAACAATTCCCCCTCTTAATCTAGGGCTTCACGCACATTTATAACCTTGACATTCTGGCGGAAGGAGAGGAAAGCATCTGTTGGCAGCTCTTTGGTGAGACCGTCGGCGAGTTGGGTCTTCGTTCTGCAATGACTGAGGAGAACCTGCTTCTCTTCAGAAAGTGTGCGGATGAAGTGATATTTGAGTTGGATGTGCTTTGTCCTGTTATGAAAAACATGGTTTTTGCACATGGCGATGACATATGTGCTGTCGACTCTAATTTTGGTTGCTCCTTTTTTGTTGATTTCTTCTAACAATCTTCTTAGCCATAGGGCTTCTTTGGCTGCTTTTCCGATGGCGACGTATTCTGCTTATGCGGAGGAGAGAGCGGTGCACTTTTGCTTACGCGAGCTCCAGGTGATGATGTTTGACCCAAGTTGAAACAGAAAACCGCTGGTGCTCTTTCGATCTTTGATGCTACCGACCCAATCGCTGTCGGAATAGCCGATAAGCTTCTTTCCTTCTTCTCCTTCTTTTCTGGTGTAGAGCAAACTGAAGTCTTTGGTTCTTTGAAGGTATCTCAATATCCGTTTGATGGCTTTCCTGTGACTGGGTTTGGGATTGCTCATATATCTTGATGCAATGCTCACTGCGTACTCAATGTCTGGACGGGTGTTTGTGAGGAACATCAAGGGACCCACTATACTTTGATAGATTTCTCCTTCTTCTTCCTCATCTTCTTAATTTTCTGATAGCATACCACCCGTAGAGATTGGAGTTGAACAAGGCTTACAATCCTTCATTCCAAATTTATCTAATAGCTCATTGGTGTATTTATTTTGGTATATGAATATTTTTCCGGGTTGTTGGTGAATTTGCAACCCTAGAAAATATTTCATAATACCTAAATCACTCATTTCAAAATCCTTATTCATCATTTCTTTGAATTGTAGGATGAGAGTAGTAGTTGATCCTGTAACTAGAATATCATCAACATAGACACATACCAGCAGAAAATTGTTTTCATCCCTTTGTATGTAGAGGGTTGGATCATTTGGGCTTTTGATGAAGTGTTTGCTGCACAAATATTTATTAATTTTGGCATACCATGCCCGAGGGGATTGCTTAAGGCCATAAAGAGCCTTTTGAAGCAAGCATACCTTGTCTTCTTCCCCCTCTTGTATATAGCCTTCTGGTTGGTAAACCAAAACTTCTTCTTCCAGTTCTCCATTTAGGAATGCTGAAATTACATCTAATTGATGAACTTGTAGGTTATTTAGGACAGCAAAAGCTAAGAGAAACCGAATGGTCTCCATTCTTGCCACATGGGAAAAGTTTCAGAGTAGTCTCAGCCAAATTTTTGAGAATATCCTTTGGCCACAAGTCGTGCCTTGTATTTCTTTACTTGCCCCTTTTCATCAAGTTTTATTTTGTATACCCATTTCAGTCCAATTACCTCCTTGTTTGGGGGTTTTGGAATGAGCTTCCATGTTTTATTTTTGTGGATCATTTTGATTTCTGTATCCATTGCAGCAGTCCAGTTGGGGTCCTTGGCTGCCTCTTTATAGTTTGTTGGTTCTTTGCAAAGTAGAGCAATATTTTGGGAATTGTAAATGTCAGTAATGGAACGGTACCTTTTAGGAGATGATGAATCATTGCTTTCCTCATTTGATTGAGATGAAGAATGTGTACTTGTAGGACTGGAAGGTGGTGTGGTCTCTTCTTCAGGAGTGACTTCTATTGATGCGCGGAAACGTCGCGGGGCACCAGCCAGCTAACACGGAGGGGGTGTTCGGTCTCACAAGCTAGGAGAGGAGGAGAGGAGGGAAGGAAGGAAGCCTCTGAGTGCTCGAGAGTGGAGCAAACGGTTTGTCAAAGAGGGTTGCGGGGATAGAGGAGAGGAGAAGCTTAATCAACAGGGCGGGTTGATCAAGAGAGGAGAAGGAGGTTGATCAGGAGCTGTCGAGCAGACGGCTAATGTGATGGCTGTGCTTGCAGGTTGGTTGCCGAGTAGAGCTGAGCTGAGCTGAGAAGAAGCTTGTTGAGCAGAGGAGCAAGAGGGGGCCGCTAGCAGCGGCAACAACACACTTCGCCCGCCGCGACCTAAATGCCACTCTTGCGACGGGCTTTCCTTTGATTAAAAGCTAGAGATTAATTACAAGCTTACAAGTACACCTTTACAACAAAGCATTAAAGGGGTACAAGGAGAAGCTGGCGGCTAAAGGAGAAGAAGATGCTAGAAAGCAGAGGAGAGAAGCTGCCAGAGACTAAGTAAAAGAGTCTGCCAGCTGCTGGAGGACTGGGAAACTGAGTCTGCAGAGTCTGCAGGCAAGCTGCTGAAGAGCTGTGGAGGACTGCGCGGACAAGAAATCTGAGTCCGCAGAGTCTGCTGCAAGGCTGATGACGGACTGCGCGGACTGGAAAATGGAGTCCGCAGGGTCTGCTGGCCAGACTTGTATCCACCTTCTGGCCTCTGAAGCGATGCAGAATGAGAGGCACCAGGGGCTATTTATAGGCCCAGGGAAGTTCTTCTAGAAGCGGGGCCCAGTGACGTCAGCATGACGACCTACGCGGACTCCGCGGACTGGGAATTTTCGTCCGCCACCTTGACTGATGAAGCAATCAGAAGACCATGGAGAAAACAGCCACCCCCTTACGGGTGACCTGGGCGGACTCCGGGAGGAGTCCGCCGGCAGGGCCGGAGGCCGCCCCCTAGCGGGCGGCCTGGGCGGACTCCAGGGGAGTCCGCCCGGCAGGCCGGAGGCCGCCCCCTAGAGGGAGGCCTGGGCGGACTCCAGGGGGAGTCCGCCTGGCAGGCCGGGCCGCCCCCTTGCGGGCGGCCTGGGCGGACTCCTGGGGAGTCCGCCTGGCGGAAGCCGGGGCCGCCTCCTAGCGGGCGGCCTGGGCGGACTCCGGGAGGAGTCCGCCCGGCGGAAGCCGGGGTCGCCCCCTAGCGGGCGGCCTGGGCGGACTCCGGGAGGAGTCCGCCCGACGACCGGGCCGCCCCCTTGCGGGCGGCCGGGGCGGACTCCTGGGGGAGTCCGCCCGGCGGAAGCCGGGGCCGCCGCCTAGCGGGCGGCCTGGGCGGACTCCTGGAGGAGTCCTCCCGGCGGAAGCCGGGCCGCCCCCTAGCGGGCGGCCGGGGCGGACTCCGGAGGAGTCCGCCCGGCAGAAGCCGGGCCGCCCCCTAGCGGGAGGCCTAGGCGGACTCCGGGAGGAGTCCGCCCGGCGGAAGCCGAGGCCTCCCCCTAGCGGGCGGCCTGAGCGACTTCGGGAGGAGTCCGCCCGGCAGAAGCCGGGCCGCCCCCTAGCGGCGGCCTGGGCGGACTGCGGGAGGAGTCCGCCCGGCGGAAGCCGGGGCCGCCCCCTAGCGGGCGGCCTGGGCGGACTCCGGGAGGAGTCCGCCCGCGGAAGCCGGGGCCGCCCCCTAGCGGGCGGCCTGGGCGGATTCTGGGGAATCCGCCCGGCTGGCGGGCAGAGGCCGCCCCTGGTGGGCGGCCCCGGCGGACAGCGGCAGGAGGCCGCCGCCCCTCGGCAGTAGGGAGGCCGCCCCTGGTGGGCGGCCTCGCGGATGGCGGCTGGAGACCACCGCCCCTTGGGCGAACTAGGAGGCCGTTCCTGGCGGTGCTGTTTGGCGAACTGCTGCAAGGAAAAGCACTGCACGCTTAGCGGACCTAACCGCATGTCCTGCAAGGGTGAGCCATGGGAATAGCCCGCCGTCCCGCAGGGCACGCAGTCGCTACGAGACCTAGGCGGATAGGGAAAACTGTCCGCCTACGCTGGGACTTGTCGCGATCGAAAGGGAGAATCTAAGGGTCGCGACGAGCCAGCTGGACACCTTGGGAAGGATCGCCGATTTCTGGGTTAACATAATCCCCGCACTTTTTCAAGTTCCGAAAAGAACTTCGAAAAAATTGGAGACCCACGAAAATCGTGATCCACCCCAACGGAAGAAGTGGAGCAATGAGAGACAGAACCTGAAGACTCTCGTTACAAGCTTGGTGCTTCCTGTCTATTTTCCTGCAAAAGGAAAGTTAGGGTAAGCATGTATGGGTGGCACATCGAGTGTGTACCTGAATTTGCTTTTGCAAAACGAAGAAGACGTGTCTCCTGTAAATGTTCTGCCAAACAAAAGTGTGGAAAACAGAAAGGCATAATAACTCGCAAGTACCTGGAAGGGACCTGCAAGTCTTTGCTGGTTTCTCTAAAGGGAGAGTTAAGAGTATGCACAATATATGAGAGTAACTTGCAAGTACCTGTGAAGAAACTTGCAAGGGTTTGCTGATCTCTGCAAGAGAGAGTTAGGAGCAGGTATTGTATATAAAAATAAGCTGCAAGTACCTGGATGAGGCTTGCAGGTGTCTGCTATTCACTGCAGAAAGAAAAGAGTGAGCGACAGATATAAAATAGTGATTTAGACTGCAAGTACCTGGATGAGGCTTGCAGGTGTTTGCTAATATCTGCAAGGAGAGGAGTTAGAAGCAAATAAGACATGAAAATAACTTGCAAGTACCTGTGAAGAGAAGGCTTGCAAGTGTTAACTGTTGACTGTTAACTGTTGACGAGACAAGGCCGATATGACCAATTAGCAAGGAGAATGTCTGATGAATACTATTATGAAGCCCAGATAAATAAATTGAGCGTTAACTATTGACAGATGTGATTGGATTGCAATAGCATGACTGATAACGCTTGAGCAAGCAATGTATAGAAGATGAGAGCAATAGAGCTTATATAGGTAGAGTGCGAGCCATCATCCGATAGAGCTTTGAACAAGCAATTCATATAGGATGAGCATGAGTAAAGTGATTGCTGGAAATCCTTTTGGTAGGTCGGATTAACCTGTTCACCTGTGAAAGAAGGCAATAGACGAAAAGGGGAGGTCTATACTCGGAATGACTAAAGAAGGTTGAATGCTGCCACAGGTGTTCCCCGTGGGGCTTATGCATCACTTGCCTGAAAAATCATCCCGAGTATAGTCTTACTCAAAGCGGGCTGACCGCGCATCCTCAAGGAGGGCTCAAAAGAGAAAAGCAAGGGAAGGTCCTGAGAAGGACCGCTAGAAGCAAGGAAGATCCTGAGAAGGATCGCTAGAAGCAGGGAAGATCCTGAGAAGGATCGCTAGAAGCACTGCTCTCTTGCCTTGGGCACAAGCATCACTGATCAACGAGACAGGTTGCGCCAAGAGGCCTATATTGTCTGTGTATTGATCAGTGGAGTTGTGAGAACCCGAGAGGCACGGATCGAGGGTGCCGGAGAGTGCTCGGCCACCACAGTTGAAGGATGATCAAAGAGACAAGACTACGCTTGATCGTCATTGCTTGTCCAGCGAAGATCATCCTAACCGTAGTGTATCCTATACGACGCACAACAGAGCTAACACATGGGGCTCCCCTAGCACACACTTTGTGTCAGATGCCGGCTAGGATCCTAAGTCTGAAGCCCATAATCGTAGAGTGAACTGCTCCCACTACACATATGGGTATACTCCCGCCATTTGTGGTCGAAGCGGTAGTGCGAGAACAAACTACGGAGGGAACGTTTCAGACTCAGCGATATCTCATTGGCGTACTGATCCCAAAGAGGGAGAGAAGAAGAGGAAGGGGAAACACAAAAAGGGAACTGTGTCAGTATGAGATCCCTGAATGAAAGCTTTGTAGAAAAGCAGGAAAAGAACACTGAGAAGTGTTGTAATGAAAATGTTTGAAAACGAGAGAGAGTAAGGGTTGAGATAACCCCTGAAGGTTGTAAGGAGCTCTGGAGGACTGTGAAGTCCATCGCTTTGGGGGACTGTGAAGTCCTTGCTAGTTTTAGAATAGCCTTCCCAGCACACCCTCGTCATTGGCATCGAAGCATTCGACGGTTGGGTTAACCACGAGGAGAGGAGGCTCTTCGACGTGATTCACTCCTCTTGAGCAGCAAGGAACGTCTGCAATTTCTTTGCCCTTTGAAGTTGATGGATCAGGGCGATCTTGTTTAGGAAGCAAGTCATGCATCTTGCCCTGCCGGAGCATCCTTTGCACAAGCTGGCGGAATGCTGGGCAGTCTTCTGTTCGATGGCCTGACTCTTTGTGGAATTCACAATAAGGCTCTGAGTTTCTAGACCTCTGATCGGTCGGCCGATAGGGCTTCTTGTAGTTGGCCCGGTCTTTCATGATTTGGCTTACTTCTTGCATGATTTTGTCGAGATCCGACTCATGCAAGTCATCGTCTTGTTGCTGATGAATTGCTGCTGCTTGAGAAGGAGCTAGTGGTAGCAATGGGTCTTAAGCATCGCGACTCGGGAAGGAGTATCGCTGGCGATGAAGCCTTCTCTCCTTCCTTGAGTGAGTTGGGAAATGATTGTAAGGAGACCTCGGAGGCTGCTTGCGAAACGAATTTTTCTCTGATACAAGCTTGGAGACGAAGCCTGGATTGCTCTTCTCGCCTCGGATGTACGAGTTGGCTAGAGCAATCAGCTCTTGGTATGTCCTTGGAGCACGAAAATTGGCTTCAAATTTGAGAGGCCCTTCACGAAGACCGTGGATAAGAGCCACTCGATACATTTCTTGATCAACGATTTCGATGTCCAGAATCTCTCTCTGGAATCGATCAACAAATTGAGACCAAGTTTCATCGCTGTGCTGCCTGATGTCGAAGAGGGCTTCAGGACCACCCTTTCTCTTGGAGGAGGTAGAGAATCTGAGAAGGAACTCTCTACGAAGATCAAGGAAGGAAGTGATGGAGTGAGGACGGAGGCCATAAAACCAGTCCCTCACTTGCCCATCAAAGGAGGTGACAAGGAGTTTGCACTTGGTTGCATCTGACAGAGTCTTGAGAGCAACGACTGATTCAAAAGCTTGAAGATGCTTGACCGGATCAGTCTCTCCAGTATAAATTGGCAGTCGAGGCTCTCTGAAGTTTGCTGGAGTAGGTTCAAGGCGAACGCTCTCGGTAAAGGGCGATGGATCTTCCTGCTCTCCCACAGCATAGGGATTAAAGGAAGCATAGGCTGCAGCTGCAAAAGAAGCAGGAGGGTAGAAAGGAAAAGTTGATGCGGGAGGAGCAGAGGCAGGAGCTGGGGGACAGGGATGACTTCCTTGAAAGTTGAGAAATCTAGCAGGACTTTCCCGGGCTGCTTGCCGGAAGAAGTTTTGGCGAGCGGCAAACTCTTCATCTTGAGTTCGCAAAGGAGCAGCAGGACCTTGCGGGAAGGTTGGGGTGTAGGGCGGATAGAACGGCGGGCAAACTTGAGAATAAGCTTGCTTATGCTCCGATGTTGGTGTTAGATTGATTGGAGCAGCTGGAGCAGCCGGAGCTGGTGCTGGATGAGCGTCCAATCGCTGCGTTATTGCATCAAGAACTTGGTTGATTGCTTGGAACTGTTGAGCATTCTCACGGCGCGACTGCTCAAAGGCTTCCGAGAGAGGATCTTCACTGGGACTTGGAGCAAAGTTCTCGGCTGATTGATCTGACATGCCTAACTGTCGCTGTTCACCATCTGACCGGATCTGAAGGTCGCGTGTTAACTGTTGATGCGCGGAAACGTCGCGGGGCACCAGCCAGCTAACACGGAGGGGGTATTCGGTCTCACAAGCTAGGAGAGGAGGAGAGGAGGGAAGGAAGGAAGCCTCTGAGTGCTCGAGAGTGGAGCAAACAGCTTGTCAAAGAGGGTTGCGGGGATAGAGGAGAGGAGAAGCTTGATCAACAGAGCGGGTTGATCAAGAGAGGAGAAGGAGGTTGATCAGGAGCTGTCGAGCAGACGGCTAATATGATGGCTGTGCTTGCAGGTTGGTTGCCGAGAAGAGCTGAGCTGAGCAGAGACGAAGCTTGTTGAGCAGAGGAGCAAGAGGGGGCCGCTAGCAGCGGCAACAACACACTTCGCCCGCCGCGGCCTAAATGCCACTCTTTCGACGGGTTTTCCTTTGATTAAAAGCTATAGATTACAAGCTTACAAGTACACCTTTACAACAAAGCATTAAAGGGGTACAAGGAGAAGCTGGCGGCTAAAGGAGAAGAAGATGCCAGAAAGCAGAGGAGATAAGCTGCCAGAGACTAAGTAAAAGAGTCTGCCAGCTGCTGGAGGACTGGGAAACTGAGTCTGCAGAGTCTGCAGGCAAGCTGCTGAAGAGCTGTGGAGGACTACGCAGACAGGAAATCTGAGTCCGCAGAGTCTGCTGCAAGGCTGATGACGGACTGCGCGGACTGGAAAATGGAGTCCGCAGGGTCTGCTGGCCAGACTTGTATCCACCTTCTGGCCTCTGGAGCGATGCAGAATGAGAGGCACCAGGGGCTATTTACAGGCCCAGGGAAGTTCTTCTAGAAGCGAGGCCCAGTGACGTCAGCATGACGACCTGCGCGGACTCCGCGGACTGGGAATTTGCGTCCGCCACCTTGACTGATGAAGCAATCAAAAGACCCTGGAGAAAACGGCCACCCCCTTGCGGGCGACCTGGACGGACTCCAGGAGGAGTCCGCCCGGCAGGCCGGAGGCCGCCCCCTAGCGGGCGGCCTGGGCGGACTCCAGGGGGAGTCCGCCCGGCAGGCCGGAGGCCGCCCCCTAGCGGGCGGCCTAGGCGGACTCCAGGGGGAGTCCGCCCGGCAGGCCGGGGCCGCCCCCTTGCGGGCGGCCTGGGCGGACTCCTGGGGGAGTCCGCCCGTCGGAAGCCGGGGCCGCCTCCTAGCGGGCGGCCTGGGCGGACTCCGGGAGGAGTCCGCCCGGCGGAAGCCGTGGCCGCCCCCTAGCTGGCGGCCTGGGCGGACTCCGGGAGGAGTCCGCCCGGCGGACCGGGGCCGTCCCCTTGCGGGCGGCCTAGGAGGACTCCTGGGGGAGTCTGCCCGGCGAAGCCGGGGCCGCCTCCTACGGGCGGCCTGGGCGGACTCCGGGAGGAGTCCGCCCGGCGGAAGCCGGGGCCGCCCCCTAGCGGGCGGCCTAGGCGGACTCCGGAGGAGTCCGCCCGGCGGAAGCCGGGGCCGCCCCCTAGCGGGCGGCCTGGGTGGACTCCGGGACTAGTCCGCCCGCCGGAAGCCGTGGGCCGCCCCCTAGCGGCGGCCTGGGCGGACTCCGGGAGGAGTCCGCCCGACGGAAGCCGGGGCCGGCCCCTAGCGGCGGCCGGGGCGGACTCCGGGAGGAGTCCGCCCGGCGGAAGCCGGGGCCGCCCCCTAGCGGGCGGCCTGGGCGGACTCCGGGAGGAGTCCGCCCGGCGGAAGCCGGGGCCGCCCCCTAGCGGGCGGCCTGGGCGGATTCCGGGGGAATCCGCCCGGCTGGCGGGCAGAGGCCGCCCCGGGTGGGCGGCCTCGGCGGACGGCGGTAGGAGGCCGCCGCCCCTTGGGCAGCAGGGAGGCCGCCCCTGGTGGCGGCCTCGGCGGACGGCGGCTGGAGACCGCCACCCCTTGGGCGAACTAGGAGGCCGCTCCTGGCGGTGCTGTTGGCGGACTCCTGCAAGGAAAAGCACTGCACGCTTAGCGAACCTAACCGCATGTCCTGCGAGGGTGAGCCATGGGAATAGCCCGCCGTCCCGCAGGGCACGCGGTCGCTACGAGACCTAGGCGGATAGGGAAAACTGTCCGCCTACGCTGAGACTTGTCGCGATCGAAAGGGAGAATCTAAGAGTCGCGACTAGCCAGCTGGCCACCTTGGGAAGGATCGCCGATTTCTGGGTTAACAACTTCGACCTCAACCTCCTCTTGATTGGCTTGCAAAAGATTCTGATCCTTGTGTGTGTCCCATCTCCAGGTATCCTCTTCATTGAAGATTACATCCCTATTAATCACCAGCTTCCTTGTTGTTGGGTTATATAACCGGTATGCCTTAGATTCATGGCTATACCCTACCATTATGAGTTTTGCTCCCTTTTTCTCTAATTTGTCTCTGTTTTCTGTGGGAAGCAGTGAGTAGGCAATGCTTCCAAAAGTTCTCATATGCTTTACAGATGGTTTTTTGTTGTACCACTCTTCATATGGTGTAGTGCCTCCTAGGGCTTTGGTGGGAGATCTATTTAAGATGTAGACAACTGTATTCATGGCTTCACCCCAAAATTCTTTTGGCATTGACTTATATTGTAGCATACTTTTCCCCATCTCTACTAAGGTTCTATTTTTTCTTTCCACAACACCATTTTGTTGTGGATTTTTAGGGGCTGTAAGCTGCCGTTTAATTCCATGGTGTTGACAGAAGTTGTGAAATTCGCAGCTAGTGAATTCACCACCTCTGTCTGACCGTAATCCCTTTATTTTTACTCCTGTCTGGTTTTCCACATAACTCTTGAATTGAATGAAATATTTGAAAGCTTCTGATTTCTGGTTTAGGAAGTAGATCCAGGACATCCTAGTTTTATCATCTATGAACAATAGGTAATATCTATTACCCATCCATGTTGGAGTTGTGGAGGGCCCCCATATATCTGTGTGGATTACTTCAAGTTTTTCTGAAGCCCTCCAGGGAGACAGTTGGGGGAAAGGAAGTTTGTGTATTTTGTTCTGCGTGCAGGTTTCACAAAACTTCCTTTCCCCAACAAGTTTTGGTATTCCTTCTACCATATCATGGAGTTTCAATAGATTATTATGGTTGATGTGCCCATACCTTGCATGCCATAAGGTTATCTCCTCTATTGTTGTTGCGGACTGAGCCTGTGGAATAGCAACTTCATCAGCCAAGTCTTGGCTGATTGTGAGAGGGAAGATTTTATTTTTTGTCATTTTTGCAATAGCTACTATTTGATTGTTATCCTTGTTGATTATTCTGCATTCATCTTTGTCGAAATGTACCATATAGCCTTTGCAAAGAAGCTGGCCAATGCTGAGAAGATTTTGTGTTAGTCTTGGTACATATTGTACCTCATGGACGGTTCTTCTTTCACCATTTTTAAGTTGTAATGTTACTGCATCTTTCCCTTCTATGACAGAGACTTCTCCATTCCCCATCATGACTTCTGACTTTTGCTTTTCATCAAGATATATGAATGCTGATTTGTTGTTGGTCATATGATTTGAACAACCACTATCCAATAGCCATACATCATCTTTTGTATGACTTGAAGGAATGCTGGTATAGAAGAGAGATTCTTGATCTTGTTCTCCAATGTTGGCTTCTTCTTTGGGTTTGGAGTTCTTGAACCAACAATCCTTCTTTAGATGATTTTGTATTTTGCATCTTGTACATTTTGAAAAACAATCTTTTGTGTTGTGTGTTTTCTTGTTGCACAATTTGCAAAATAAATTGGGAGAATTATTTTCATATTTTTTTCTCTCCCCCATAACCTCCAAGTTTTTCAGGTTTGTGTTTACTTTTCCAATCTCTCTTCTTTTCAGAGGTAAGTAATAACTTACTTTGAAACACTTGTTCTATTTGAGGCTCTTTCTTTTTCATCCTTTCTTCATGGTCTTGCAATGACCCCATCAGGTCAGCTACCGTGAATTTGGAGATATCTCTAGCCTCATGTATAGCAGCTACTACATGCTCGAACTTTGAGGTGAGACTGCTTATTATTTTGAGAACAACTCTTCTCTCTGGTAATTCCTCTCCGTAGGTTTTGAGTTGATTTGCCAGTGAAGTCACCCGAGAGATGAAGCTATGGGTGGTTTCTCCTTCCTTCATGTTGGCAGTGTCAAATTCCTTCCATAGAACAATTAGCTTCATGGAAATGACCCTTTCATCTCCCCAGAACTCCACTCTTAAGATTTCCCAAGCATCCTTTGAGGTTTTTGCATCGATAATTAGAGGAAGTATTGATCTTCCAACTCCTTGTTGGATAGCAAGGACAGCTTTTGCATCTCTTTTGAGATTTTCTTGAAATGTCCTTAGTTGTGCAGCATCAATTGTGTTTTTAGGTGGCTGGGTGAATCCATTTTGGACTAAATCCCATAGCCCCTGTGATAAGAAGTAGACTTTCATTTGCTTGCTCCAAAAATCATATGCTTCACCTTCAAAGATAGGGATGCCGGATTGGGTGTATGTGAATGCTTGTTGGGAAGAAGAGGATGCCATATGATGAGATCAAAGGAGATGAACAAGAATGATTCAGATGCTATACTGATCACTGATGGCAAGAGCAACCTGACTCTGATACCAAGATGTGGAAATTGGAATGTGGAAATAACAGAGAGTGCAAACAGAAGAGTGTTGTAAAAAATACTTTCTCATTGCATTCAAATGAAGAGAATACAAGTATTTATAGTAGGAGTGGAAAATTCTAGAGAAGGTAAATCTAGATAACACATGAAGCTTCTAGATTACATCATATCTTATATATATATATATATATATATATATATATATATATATATATATATATATATATATTTTAATTACTTTATGAGCATTCTTTATTTTTCCTGACAATTACACCAGAGTTAGAAGAGAAGATGCATGCAATGTTGAGTGAAGTTGTTGTGCGAAAGGAAATATAGAACGAACGTTTGTCGCGTGGAAGAAGAAATGGTGTATCCTTCGCGATATGCTGCAGTATACTTTCAAAAAAATAGCGGAATATTTGTCTCTACGATGAAATTGCATATGTAATTCTATACACAAACATCATTCATCTGGAGCTGCAGATTTGTACCCATGTGATCATGATGAAACTTTTGTTGCCTTGAGACGTGAGATTAGGGAAGGGCTAAACATGGTAAGCAGGACAAGGAAGGACAACAATGGAACTGTTAGTGCTGCAAGGAGTTGTAGTAGTTAAATGTATGTACTGGATGACTTCATTGCTGAACAACTATATGAGGCCGCCAAACATTGAATACAGTTCATTTTTATCTTTATCCTAAGTTAGTTTGCATTTCAACTTCTTACAAAATTATGTTTGCATTTTGCTTCAGATATTTGTTTCAATTTTAATTAAGGCTCCGTTTGGAGGGACTTATTTTCACCGGTCAAACGGTTACGACCGCATGAACCGGGACTTAATTAAGGTCCGGTTCATGCGGTCATAACCGCTTGACCGGTGAAAATAAGTCCACCCAAACGGGACCTAAACCAACACAGGAATTGTGTTTTCTCAAACATGTACATTGTTTTTCTATTTTGAACCTGAATTTAAACGGAAGTTACTCAAATACTTTTTTTAGCTTTGAAAATACAATTTATTATCTACTTCATTTTACACGGCTTCTTTTTAATTAACACCGGTATTCCAAACAGAATCAAAATATGTAATTTGTTTTCTATAATCTGCAGCTTCTAGCTGTGTTTCATTTGTTCTTACAAGAGGTTTACTAATCTGGGTAATTTGATATTAGTTGGGCTGCAGAAATCAGATTACATCTAAAGGAAATAAATTAAGCTATTAATTTATTTATGACTTTCCTGAGAGTTTTCATAATTACTTGACTCTTCCTTGGATCTTTTAAATTTACAACCCCCTCACAAGTTTATTATTATTTTGATGTTCTGTTTAGCACGGCGGCCGTCACGAACCGTACATTTTTATGACTGACATTTTATTCAATAAACTCATCTGAACAAAAATGTCGCGCCAAATAAACGATGGTTTGTATCTATTGTTTGGTGAGCTCGTTGTTGAGCTGAAGACGTTGAATACTTGTAGTAGTTTTAGGAGCGGAACACACAAAGGTGCGTTTGGAGCGGATTTGAAAGCAGAGCGCGCGGAGAGCTGGCTGATGAAGAGCGCGTGGGGCGCTTGCTGGAGGAGTGCGCGCGGGACGCTCGTTGGAGGAGAGCGCACGAGACCCTTGCTGGAGAAGAGCGCGCAGAGTGCTTGCAGGTGGCGAGTGCGCGGGGAGCTTGTCGGCAGAGAGCGCGTGGAGCGCTTGCTGGTAGAGAGAACGTGAGGCGCTTGTCGGAGGAGAGCGCGCGAGTGCTTGCGGGAGGTGAGCGCGCGAGGTGCTTGTCTAGAGTGCTCACTGAAGGGGAGTGTGTGGAGTGCAGAGGGAAGAGGCGCACGCAAGGAAGCGACGTGCGCGGAGCGCACGAGAAGCCGGAGCGTGCGGGAGTGTGCAAGGAAGAGACACACACAAGAGCACGCAATGAAAAACCGTGCGCGGGAGCGCGTAAGGAAACGACGAGCGTTAGAGCGTGCAAAGAGGCGGAGCACGCGAGTGCGCACTAGGAGGCGGAGCGTGCTGGGGCGCGCAATGTAGAGACATGCTCGAGGGAGCGCAAGGAGGCGGAGCACGCTGGAGCGTGTAAGGAAGAGATGCGCACAAGAGCTCGCAAGTAAGAGATGCGCACAAGAGCTCGCAAGTAAGAGATGCATGCAAGAGCGCGCAAGGAGGCGGCGCGCGCAGGAACGCACAAGGAAGAGAAGTGGAGTAACGCGCGAAGAGAGATGAAGATTTTCGAAGAGAAGTTTGAATATCAAGAAGATCTTGAAGAAGTGCTTGAAGATTTTCTAAGGGAGAGAAGAGGATGAAAAAGATGAAGGGGGAAGGAGAGAGAAAATACGTAGGAGGATTGTCCGATTCAGCAGAGAATGCGAATTAAGGAGCATCTGGGGGCCTATTTATGAACTTCATGGGTGGTTATGGAGGTCTTGAGGCTATCCGTAGTCCAGAACTACCATGGTTGCTATTCATAGGCCGATTTTATGACACATTATGCCCATTTTATTTTATAATTTTACTAAGCGCAAACCGGTCCTATTTTTGGCAATGCATTTACTCCACTACGAGAGATCATGCGGGCGGTTACGTTGGTGTTACTTATTTAACCAACGGTTCCGATCGCAGGAGCGCGATCGAACGGTGGAGAATCGGTGACGACCAAGAATCTGGCCGGCGGGGCCGGTCAGCGACGGACTCCAGTCGGCGGCGGACGGCCAGTGCGGGGCAGTACGGCCGGGCGGTAGCTGCCCGATCAGGGTTGTTTGACTCGTGCGTGTCTTGGGTTGCGGTAGCTGTGGGAGGTTTGGGGAACTGCCCGCTCTCCCCACTAATAGCACTACCTAAGTTAGTAGGGAGGTGGGGCTATTGGCACTCATTTTAATATTCACAACTCAATTCGCTGACATTTATAAAAGAAAACGATGGAGAACTAAGGGAATATATGATTCTACATCTTCTCTATCAAGGAATGGATTTGAATTCACAAATTCTTAGGAGAATACACAAGAAGTTATATTAGTAGCATATAAATGTCTTTTGCAATAGTAAAGCATGATGGATCATGCACGCCCAAATTTAGAAAGTGTAATTTAGGTTAAAAGAGCCGTCAAGAAAGTTCAAAAAGTGGGCAAACCACCACCATTATGTTTACTATCATAGTTTCACATGATCATCGCTCAAACTCACGACAAGGGGAGGATTTTCTGTTACTTGGAAATCAAATGATGTTTTGTTATTTGTGACTTCTGTATCATAGAGATTGAACTTGACAATAGATGGACGACACACCTATTTAAAGAGGGTTGAAACAATGCTATTGTTAAATTTTGGGATCACATTGGATAAATGTATGCTTTGTGGTTTGTGCTCAAATGAAAAATAAATGGGAATAGTTGAAAAAAAAGAGTTATGGAAAGAACTCCACCTAGAAGAGAGGAGTTTAATTCGGTAGGTATCCAATTAGGAGAATAATTGATGCATTAGATGATTGGTGGAAAGAGAGACTTAAGATTAATTAACTATCATTATCTTATTTCACTTATAATATTTTGCCTACTCTAATACATATGCCATTATTTATTCTTAGGTTGTGCCCGCCGCAAAGAAGTTTTGATATGCAGACATTACACCAGAGTTAGAAGAGAAGATGCATGCAATGTTGAGTAAAGTTTGTTGGAAATGTGTATGGGCTCTCGCGCAATCCCAACTCCACACTCAACTTCACTTGACACCAAAACTCAACACCTAAGGCCGAGACCGCCACCACAAACCGCGCGACCTCCCTCCTACTAGGCGAGTACCAACTCGCGCGACCAGCCTTCCGCGAGACGACCACACCAAACCGCCTACCCACGCGGCTTGCCTCCTCCACACAGCGAGCTCCCGCCTTCACACGCGAGATCAACCCAGCGAGACCGTCTACAACACCTTGCGGCTAGACCACCAGACGCGAGCCTTCAACCAGCGACTACACCCATTCGCCCACAGGCCGCGAGACCCTTCTCGCGGCGAGATCACTGTACAACCCCGTGTCCGGCGAGCAAGGTCACCAGGGGGCCAGGCAAACAGGGCTGAGGACAATAGGCGAGCTCGGCAAAAAAGAGGGCGAGCCCGAGCTCGGCATCCGTCGACCAGAGATCGACGGTCGGCGACCCCGAGCTCGGCATTCGCCGAGCGACACGCAACTCGCGTCCTCGCAGTGGAGCTCGGCAGCGGTAGGCGAGCAGCACATGCCGAGGTGGCCAGAACTCCCCAGCTCGCCCGGACGTGTGAGGTACTTTTTACTGTTTTGCCCCTGCTGGTCTGCCCATAGCCCTTCAAAACAGCGGAGTTTGACTGTTGGCAGACCCAACCAAGGGTTTTCTGGTAATTTCAGGTCAGTTCTTTTAGTTATTGGCAGTCCAGATTTCAAAAGCTATAAATAGGACCCAAGGGGTACCCCAGAAAGCAGGTTCTTCCCTGTGCTCTTTTCCCCAAAATCTTCAAGTGCTTTCTGAGGGTACCTCAGCTCGGCTTCAGGCTAAGGAGGGGAAGCGCTCTGAGATCTTCCGGGTTTGTGGTGGGACCTCCCTGCCGAGCCCTTGGGTCTGTTTCTCCTTGCTTTGTTGTTTTTCTTGCAGGAGCGAAGTAGGCGCGAGACCACCCCCTTCCCCAAGGGCGAGCTCCACAGGAAGCCGGGTTCCGGTTTCAACAATCACCAAGTCCTGCGGGCAGCACAACTCCGCGAGCACACAGGCCGCGAGACCCCTTTTCGCCTAGCCAGCGAGAAATACAAACTGCCCGGCTTCTCCTTCTAACCGCCCAGTTAGATCTCGCTCCAGCGCTGCAGCGCTACTCTCTCAAAACTCACACTAAGACTTGGAGAATTTTTTCTCTCTATTTCATCATAAGAAAAATGTACAAGGGGGGCCTTTATATACGCAACCACAAATCAACCACCTTCTCTCTCCTATTTAAAACATACTCTCTCTCCTATTAATTGCTCATACATTCAAAATAATATTAAAAACAACCTTTTGACTTGTTGACTGGTCAACCAAGTCAATCTCCAACAAACTCCCCCGCAAACTTGGCAACACATGCCGAGTTTGCCTTTGAGCCTCTCGAACGTCTCCACCTTCAACGCCTTGGTGAATATGTCCGCGATCTGCTCTCCGGTAGGGCAATACACAACTTCCACCGTCTTCTGCTCTACCTGCTCGTGAAGGAAATGGTACCTCGTCTCGATATGCTTGCTGCGCCCATGTAACACAGGGTTCTTCGCGAGCTGGATGGCGGACATGTTATCCACTAACAATGTCGTTGGGCCATCCTGCACATGATGTAACTCTTCCAGAAGATTTCTCAGCCAGATAGCTTGGCAAGCACATGCCGCAGCTGCAATGTACACTGACTCACATGATGATAAGGCTATCATAGCCTGCTTCTTAGAACTCCATGAGAACGCCACGGTTCCCATGTTGAACGCATACCCGGAAGTGCTCTTCCGGTCGTTCACATCTCCTCCATAGTCGCTATCCGAGTAGCCGACTAGCTTCAACTCTCCTCCATATGAGTACTTCAGGCCATGGTCCCGAGTCCCGTTCACATACCTCAGGATCCTCTTCGCTGCTGTGAAGTGGTCCTGCTTGGGTTCCTCCATGTGCCTGCTTACTACCCCGACCGCATACATGATGTCCGGCCTAGTGAAAGTCAAGTATCTTAGACTTCCGACCAGGCTCTTGAACATAGTTGGGTCCACTCCTTCCTCTTCGGAATCCTTCCTCAGCTTCGTTCCAGGGTCCGCAGGAGTGGAGATAGCCTTGCTAGCCTCCATCCTGAACCTTTTCAGAATCTCCTCGGCATACTTCTTTTGGGAGATGAAGATCTCATCTTCTCTCTGCTGCACCTCAACTCCAAGGAAGTAGCTCAGCTCTCCCAAGTCCGTCATCTCGAACTCCTTCTTCATCAGCCTCTTGAATTCTTCGAACATCGCATGGTTGCTCCCGGTGAATATCATGTCATCCACGTATAGACATAGGATCATGATGTCCCCGTTCTTTTCCACCTTCATGTAGAGAGCATACTCATATGGGCACTTGATATACCCTTGCTCCTGAAGGAATTTGTCTATCCTCCCATTCCAAGCTCGAGCTCCCTGCTTCAGTCCGTACAAGGCCTTGTCTAGCTTGCAGACCTTCCTCTCCTTGCCTTTCTCCATGTACCTTGGAGGCTGCTCGATGTACACATCCTCCTCCAGGTACCCATTCAGATACGCCGCCACAACATCCATTTGCATGATAGTCCATCCGTAGTGTGCCGCCAGTGCGATGATCAGCCTTATAGTATCGATCCGCGCTATTGGGGCATAGACTTCATCATAGTCCACCACTTGGACTTGCCTATACCCTTTCACCACCAGCCTTGCCTTGTGTTTCTCCACAGCTCCATCTTTATTTTTCTTCACCTTGTAAACCCACTTCACACCGAGGGGTTTGTGGCCAGCTGGAGGGTCTACAAGCCTCCAGGTGTCATTCTTCTTGATAGATGTCATCTCATCATCCATCGCCTTCCTCCACGACTTCTCCTGGACAGCTTCCTCATAAGAGTGTGGCTCAACATCTGCAAGTAAACAGTATAAAGAAAAATTGTTATGGGTTGCAGCCGTCTCTTCATAGATCTCCTCCAACCTCCTTGTCTGAGGTTGAGGATGATCATCCTTGATTCCGCTGGTGCTTGCTCCACCAGACCTTCCTCTGCTCGTACTTGCTCCACTTGAGTAAGGGGTGAGGTGGACGTGGTGGAGGAGCAGCTAGAATGGTTGATGGGCTTCCGGGGGCCTTAGAAAAGGGGTCAGGTATTCCTTCTGGAACCCAGGTGGATGGGGGGATAGTCATGAGTCCAGGAAGTGGGCCCAATGTAAGGGGGATAGGGGACAATTTGCATTCACAACGTTGCGACGGCGATCGGGATGGTGGCAACCATGTTGACGAGCCTCCCAAGGCCCCTCATGGGCCGACTGGGTCTGCTTGCCACAACAGCTTTAAGTAACTTGGGCAGCTGGTGGATGAGGGCCTGATGGAGGAGGAAGTTAATATTGATCCGATGGGCGAGGACCTTGTTGGCGAAAGTCCTAGCGAGCTGTCACCAACTGGTCATCATCATCTGGAGCTGGACCACCCGGGCCGGCTCCCCCCTGAGAATGTGGTGTTGGCTACGGGAGACTCTGCCCTTGTCTCATCGAACGGGGGTTCTATGGGTGTCGTGAGCGGTGCGGAGGCTGGGGAAGGGTCGGGACTGAAGCGAGGACGCAAGCCCTTGGGGAGAGCCCGCCTGTTTGCCAAGGCGGCTAAGCTTGAGCAGGAAAAACGCAGGAATGCTTCCAATTTCAAGGACTGGCGGAGTGGTGCTACTACTCGGCGTTCGGTGCAGGGTGGGGGTTCTGTGCGCGGCGGGGACGCGTCCTCTTCTGTTCCTAATGTCTAGCATCCTCTTTTGGAACTGCCGGGGTGCGCGGAAGAAGGGAACGCGTCACTACCTACGGGACCTTATCCTTCGACATAAGTTGGGTTTGGTGGGCCTGTTGGAAACCAAGGTTGAGGACGTGCTTCGCTCGGAGGTGGACAAAATTGCGGGACGGGGATGGGAGTTTTTTCACCAGCCTGCAGTCGGGAAGGCGGGGGGCATCCTGGTTCTCTGGAACTCGGCAGCGGTTAGTTTTGAGGTGATTGCGTCGGGACCGCAGTGGGTGGTAGGCTGGGCTGATTTCCTAGGCCTCCCCCGCTTTCTCGTCGCCTTCATCTATGCTAACAAAGATCTGTACGTTCGGCGCGAGATTTGGCAGGCTTTGGGGAGCTGGCTGGCTGATTCCTGTCCTTCTTTCGTTGGTGGGGATTTTAACTGCATCCTGCGGCCGGAGGATAAGATGGGGGGGCAAGGAATTCGTATACTCTGCGGGCGCGCGCGAAATGGAAGATGCATTTTCGGGAGCGGACCTGCGGGAATTTGAATTCACTGGACCACGTTTCACTTGGTGCAACAAACAGCCGGGTAGAGACCGTATTTGGATTAGGCTTGATCGAGTCCTCTCTAATTCTGAGGGCTGGGCCCTGCTCCCCTCAACCCGTGTTCGCCACCTTAACCGTGTTGAGTTGGATCATTGCCCGGTCCTCCTCCCCCTCTCCGGACCGGCGCTTCACCAGCGCTCAGCTTTCCTCCGGTTCGAGGATACTTGGCTCTCCTACCCGGCTGCTAGGAGAATTGTGCTGAAAAACTGGGCCCGCTCGGTGGAGGGCGGCTCTTCGGATGTGCTGCAAAAGAAGTGCTCACGGACGTTGAGGGCGTTATTCTTTTGGAGCCGAAATAGGTTGGAGAATTTGGAAGGCCTTAAGACTACCCTGTAAGCGGAGGTGGCTGAACTTCAGTCCTTGGAGAGCCAACGAATTGGCTGGTCTGATGCCCATGCTACCACTCTCATCAGCAAGGTGAAGAGCCTCTCGGCTACTCTCTCACGCTTAAATACCTGGTGGACACAATGAGCAAAAGTGCGTTGGATTCAACATGGCGATGCCAATACCTCCTATTTTCACTCGATGGCTTCGGCACGTCGTCGTCAAAACCGTATCTCCCAGGTTGAATTGTCCGACTCCACAGTTTCGGAGGATCCAGACGTCATTCACAACACGTTCTGCCAGTTCTTTGCGCAGAAGTGGCAATGTGCTACGCCGATGCTGGAGGGGTGGCCGTCCTTCGGCCACCAGGCTGAGATCGTTTCTCATCATGCGACGGAGCTGACCTGCGATGTTACGGAGGCGGAAATTTGGGCGGTCGTTCGTTCCCTCAAGCCTAACCAGGCCCCGGGCCTTGACGGTATGACTGCTTCCTTCTTCCAAAATTTTTGGGATATCGTTGGGGCTGATGTTTGCAGGGCTATCCTCGAATTCTTTCTCTCGGGTATCATGCCAACTGACTGGAAAAAGACTGTGGTTGTGCTTATCCCTAAGGTGCCTAATGCGGACCGACCGGACAAGTTCCGACCTATTAGTCTCTGTTCGACTATTTACAAAATTGCGGCAAAAATTCTGGTGGGGCGTATGAAGGGCCTCCTACCCCTACTTGTTTCCCCTGAGCAAGGAGCTTTCGTTCCCGGCCGGAGTATCTCTCACCAATGCCTCCTCGCTCAGGAGGCCATCAACAAACTTAGGGTCTTGACGTCCAAAGAGGGTTTCCTTGCGGTTAAGGTTGACATGGAGCAGGCTTACGACCGCATGAGTTGGACCACGCTTCATCACGTCCTTGGACTCTTTGGGTTCCCTCCTCGATTTGCCAATTGAGTCCTCCAATGTATCCAGGCCCCTGCATTCACGTTACTTATCAACGGGCAACGCTCCAACTGGATTGAGGGCGGCTGCGTATTCCGTCAGGGATGCCCGCTGTCCCCGTATCTTTTCATTCTGTGCTCTGAGCTTCTGTCCTCTGCGATTCATGAGAGCCTTACTCCGCTGGGGTTTCAGCTCTCTGATGGGGGCCCTCTCCTGTCTCATCTTCTCTATGCTGACGATGTTCTCCTGTTTCTCCGTGCTAATGTTGGAACGGTCCGGGCGTGCTCGAGCTTGCTGCAATCCTATTGTAGCTGGACTGGGCAGCGTGTTAATTGCGCCAAATCAATGCTTATGGCGAGCAAAAAGATGTCCCGTTGGAAGGCGAATAGGCTGGCCCGTTTGACTGGCTTCCGGAGGGTTGAAGACTTTGATTACCTTGGGGTAAAGCTTGCTATGCGGAAACTCACCAAGACTGATTTTGCTGCCACTTTGCTCAAGTGGCAATCTCGGATTCGACAATGGGGGAATAGACATCTTTCCCTTGCCGGCCGAATTGCCCTTATCCGTTTCTCTTTTCTTGCGGGTCCGGTCTTCCTATTGACCCACTCTGCGATCCCCCGGGTGATTTTGGACGAGGTGGAGCAGTCCGCTCGGCGCTTCTTGTGGCAAAAGAATGCTGCTTCTCGGGGACTTCATTACGTAAAATGGGAGACTATTTGCTCGCCGGAAAAGACTGGAGGCTTGGGCCTCCGCCAGCTGCGAGGATGGGAGGGCCCTTTGCGGGCGCGGGTTGCGTGGGATCTGCTGAAGGCTCCGAGCTCACTCTTTGGGTCCATCTTCCAGGCGAAGTACGACTCGCGTATCGGCTCCGAATCAAGGTTCAAATCCGATTGCCCGGCCTGGTCGACTATTCAGCACGGATTGTCCAGTCTTGCTCCTATTATTCGGTGGCGGATCGGTAACGGTAGACGGGTGGATGTCTTGCGGGATGTGTGGATCTTTGATACACCGCTTATCAGGTGGCCTACCTTTGTGGACACTGCGGCATTGGACGGCCTTCGGGTTGCTGATCTGCTAACTACGGGATGTTGGCGTACGGACCTCATTGGCCAGCTTTTCAGTCCGGACTGGTGAGCTTAATCCTACGTCTTGATGTTGCTGCGGGGGAGGATGCCCCGGATCTCGTGCAGCAGTTCAGCGACAGGGGAATATCGGCGCTGGCATACCCCCACTCGATCGGGTGTCGCCCAGACAAGGACGTGAGCTGGCTCCGGCGGCTCCGCCTTCATCCACGTGAGAAATTCTTTTGCTGGCGTCTATTTTGGGATGCAGTCCCCACCCGGGCATGGCTCCATCGACGCAGTTTGGTGGATACCCCACTTTGCCCATGGGACTGTGGGGTGGCGGAGGATCGTGACCACCTGGTTGGCGGGTGTCTACGGCTTGCGGCTGTTGGGCAGGAGCTAGGTCGCTGGGGAATGAGGCTGCCGGTTGGCTGGAATTGGGATGAGGTCCAGACGTTTGTCACCGTTGGCGGAGAGGCTGCGCTCCCTCGGGCCCGCCTCTTGTGCTATGCTATCTATCAATGCTGGAGGGCGCGAAATGCTAAACTTCATGATCGGGAGGTGGGCACACCGGTGGTTATTGCTGCAACTATTTTGGAGAATATGACATTATTTGATCATGGTCGTACGTCGGGATGTTGGCGCATCAATCGCCCCTTGGGGCGTACCCTTTCTTCTTGGTGCCCACCACCGCCCGGATGGATCAAGGTCAACGTTGATGGCTCTCTTCTACCTTCTGGACGTGCCGGTATTGGAGTGGTTGCCCGCTCGGAGGATGGTCTCGTCCTTATTGCGGCTGGCTTTGCTTGGTACCACTGGGATCCGGGGCGCGTGGAGCTGGAAGCTATCCTTGCTATCCGCCGCGTGGATCTTCCAACGATGCTGGAGGCTCGGGGTATTATTATTGAGGGGGATGCTGCGAATGTGCTGGATTTTTGTTGCAAGGCTGCCTCGGGCTCCGTCCGCTTGACCACTTATCCGGGGGATGCCGATCTCTCCTTCCTTGCGGACTTCGCGGCCATACGCTTTCAGCAGGTTGACCGTCTGGCCAACCGTGTGGCGGATCACTGTGCACGTGTGGCTATCGAGGGAGACTTTACTTGGGAGCATGGTGATGGTGCAGATGGGACATTCCTCGACCTGGTTGCGGAGGACTGTCGTGGCCTTGATGGCAGCTGATTTCTGTTTTTGCTTGTATTCTGTTCTCATGTCCCTCCTCTGTTGTACTTCTCTTTTTTATTAATGCTATGGAAATTTTCACGAGTAAGGGGTGAGAGCTCCCCCTGACTCTCTGCTGGGTTGTGATGGTGGCTCAGCTCCACCCATCTCAGTTTCTGCTTCCTGACCACCCTCTTCTTCTTCATCATCAAAAAACATCCCCTTGATGTTCCTCACTTCTTCATCCCAGCTCCAGCTACTACCTTCCTCAAATACAACGTCTCTTGAGATGATAGCCTTCTCTGTCACCGGGTTGTACAAATTGTAAGCTTTGCTCGCGGGAGCGTAGCCTACGAAGATGCACTTCTCACTTCTGTCATCCAACTTCTTCCTCCTCTGGTCCGGGACATGGACATAATCCACACACCCGAAGACCCTTATGTGTTTCACACTCGGCTTCCAGCCGCTCCATGCTTCAAACGACGTCATGAACTTCACACTCTTTGTGGGGCATCTGTTCAGTAGATACACCGCACAATGCACTCCTTCTGCCCAGAACATCTTTGGTAGCCCCTTCTCCTTCATCATGCTCCTTGCCATGTTCATGATGGTGAGGTTCTTCCTCTCTGCCACTCCGTTCTGCTGCGGTGTGTATGCCGCCGTCAGCTGGTGAGAGATCCCATTCTCCTTGCAGAAATTATCAAACAACCTTGAGGTGTACTCCCCACCTCTATCTGTCCTTAACACCTTCAGTGGTTGCCCACTCTCCTTCTCAGCCATTGCCTTGAACTCCCTGAACTTGTCTAGAGCTTCAGCCTTCTCTCTCAGAAAATATACCCAACACTTCCTGCTGAAGTCATCGGTGAAGGTAATGTAGTACCTGCTTCCTCCTATTGAAGTAGTCTCAAACGGACCAGCGATATCCGAGTGAACTAGTTCCAGCTGTCTTCTCGCCCTTCTGGACTTACCTCCTTCAAATGTCAACCTCTTCTGCTTCCCCTTCGTACATGCCTCACAGACCTCCGGTGGAGGCGAGATCATAGGCAATCCTTCCACCATCTTGGAGTGGGATAGGAGCTTCAAGCCAGTGAACCCCAAATGACCCATCCTGTGGTGCCACAACCATGCTTCCTCTTCTTCTTCGGTCCTTGCGAGACACGCCGTCTCCTTGACATCCATCCTCAATGTAAAGAGACGATTCGCCGTCATCTTCACCGTCACTACTTCCTTCCCTTCTTGATCTTTCATAGCTAAAATGCCATCCCTCAACAAAACACGGTAGCCCTTCTCTACCAACTGCCCAAGACTTAGGATGTTACTCCTCAAGCTCGGCACATAAAAGACATCATTGAGATGCACCTTCCTCCCATTCATAGTGACTGCAATCACTCCTCTGCCTTCCACTGAGATCTTTGAAGCGTCGCCGAAACTGACCTCACCACCATTTGGTTCAAGGCTAGTAAACAGCTCCTTTTCTCCGCACATGTGGTTACTTGCTCCAGTATCCAAGTACCACACTCCATTCTTCTCACCTCCAGCTCCTTGGACGGTTAAGAACATCATTGGGTCGCTTCCCGTGTTACTAGCTTCAGCAAAATGGTTGGTATCTCCTCCCTTCCTTGGAGCCCAACAATCGTAGCTCATATGCCCAAACTTGTTACCGTTGTAACATTGAATTTGGGACATATCGCCTCTTCCTCTTCCTTGACCTCTTCCCTAGTTTCTTCCCTGTCCTCTACCTTGGCCTCTCCCTTGTCCACTTCCTCTTCCTCCTCCATTGTGTCTCCAACCCTGAGGTTGCTCTGCCTCCTTCTGGTTATATTGATTTCTCCCGAAATCTCTTCCACCTCTTCCTCCTCTACCCACTAAGGCCGAGACCGCCACCACAAACCGCGTGACCTCCCTCCTACTAGGCGAGTACCAACTCGCGCGACCAGCCTCCCGCGAGACGACCACACCAAACAGCCTACCCACGCGGCTTGCCTCCTCCACACAGCGAGCTCCCGCCTTCACACGCGAGATCAACCCAGCGAGACCGTCTACAACACCTTGCGGCTAGACCACCAGACGCGAGCCTTCAACCAGCGACTACACCCACTCGCCCACAGGCCGCGAGACCCTTCTCGCGGCGAGATCACCAAGTCCTGCGGGCAGCACAACTCCGCGAGCACACAGGCCGCGAGACCCCTTTTCGCCTAACCAGCGAGAAATACAAACTGCCCGGCTTCTCCTTCTAATCGCCCGGTTAGATCTCGCTCCAGCGCTGCAGCGCTCCTCTCTCAAAACTCACACTAAGACTTGGAGAATTTTTTCTCTCTATTTCATCATAAGAAAAATGTACAAGGGGGGCCTTTATATAGGCAATCACAAATCAACCACATTCTCTCTCCTATTTAAAGCATACTCTCTCTCCTATTAATTGCTCATACATTCAAAATAATATTAAAAACAACCTTTTGACTTGTTGACTGGTCAACCAAGTCAATCTCCAACAAAGTTGTTGTGCGAAAGGAAATATAGAACAAACGTTTGTCGCGTGGAAGAAGAAATGGTGCATCATTCGCGATATGCTGCAGTATACTTTCAAAAAAATAGCGGAATATTTGTCTCTATGATGAAATTGCATATGTAATTCTATACACAAACATCATTCACCTAGAGCTGCAGATTTGTACCCATGTGATCATGATGAAACTTTTGTTGCCTTGAGACATGTGAGATTAGGGAAGGGCTAAACATGATAAGCAGGGCAAGGAAGGAGAACAATGGAACTGTTAGTGCTGCGAGTAGAACTAGTTAAATGTCTGTACTACATGACTTCATTGCTGAACAACTATATGAGGCCGCAGACATTGAATACAGTTCATTTTTATCTTTATCCTAATTTAGGCTTCATTTGTTTTAGCTGTGGCGGGTCGATCCAACGGGTGGAAATGGAGAGTTCGAACCGGAGGGGGGTGGCAGCTGCTACAAACAGAGTTTTTTTGGGCGTTTCTGATAACTTCTCAAAATGAAGTTATTTAGCCTAAGTTTCGGACCTTTCGCTCGTCGATCCGGGAGAAAAATCATTTAGTTGAAGTTTAAATGCAAGTAAATTCACATTTATTTTATTTATGTCTAAAGTGGTCTTTTTCCTAGGTGTTGGTGCAAGAAAAGCGAATGAGAACGGCTTGGAAGAAGAATTTGGCCAAATATGCTGTCTTGGTGAAAAAGTTGCAGAATCCTGAAACAGGTTGCAACCTTTTCTGGACGAAATTCAGATTTTCAAATTCAAATTTGGCACCATTTTCAAATCTGGAAGGAGGCACCTTTTGAGCAAGAGATGCACGTTTTTGGAGGGGAAATTTCTGGAGTTAAAGAGGAGAGAGGAGAGAGAAAATTTTCGGATTTTAAAGGAGGGATATTTAGGTTTTAAAAGGGTGCTGAAATTGACATTCTTACTAGTGGAGGAAGCCTTCTTCTTCCTCATTTTCAAAGGGAGCGGCTAGAGAAATAGAGGGTATTTTCCGGGCTGAGCGAGTGAGCAACTCCGGCGAAGGAATCCTACGTCGTTTATTCTGTAATTTCAACATGATTTGTAAGATCTCTCCAACCGTTATGCTTGATCTCTCTGCCGCCATGAACTAAATATTTCTAATCTTGTATTGTGAAAGTACTTGGTCTTTGTGTTGATGAAAACTTAACTTTTTCTTTGTGAATGTTTGGTGTGTGTCTTTACCGAATCTATAATCTTTCTTTGAAACTTTTGGCCAAGGTTTCGCCATTTTACTACGCTTCATAATTCGAGAGAGGAGTTGCGTAAGTGTGTTATAGATCTGGTATAGTATTTGAAGGGAGAAAGAGATTTCCCCTTGATATTAGCAACTTTGGTTTTCGAACTTTATGCGGTACTTGTCTCTCCCGAGGGGGAAATAGAGGCTAGGGATTTCCGATATCGAGAGGTACGGATCTTCTAATTTAAAATCGTTGCAAGATGTGTCACCACTCACTATCACAAAGTCATCTTCACAAGATTCGTCACACAAGACTTAGGAAATCATAATACAAGATTACTTCTCCGATAATCAAGTACTTCCTTTTAGCGAATCGTAGTCTATTTTAATTCGTAGGCGTTGTCATTCATAATCTTAGTATTTAACAAATCACTATTTTATTCTCCTTGAATTTAAAGAAAAGGCACAACTAGTAATTGCAAGCACTGAATTCACCATCTCCTCGAGGGAACGATCTTTACTTACTATTTATTACTTGACACGGCACGTACACTTGCGGTTAATTACGTCTACCCATTTTGGGCGTATCAAGTTTTTGGCGCCGTTGCCAGGGAGGTGCGACGTATTTAGTGTTTTATTTCTTGCAATATTAGTTAAACCCGAGTACTTAGAGATCAAGTTCTTGTTTTGTTGTTTTATCTTGTATTGTTTGTGTTGTTACTGCTATCTATAATTCTGTTTGTGCATGTCCAGACATCGAACTTCTGAACTTTTGCCTTTCAATTCAGAAATAGAGCGTACGTGTAGGCAAAACAGAAAAATTTGTAGAACGCTGAATATTATTCATCAAGAGATGGATAATCACGATCACGAGAATATGAATAATCATGAAGGACAAGTGGATCATAATGGTCAAGACGCTGCGCCACGAATGACGTGTCGCGATTATAATACACCTTTGAGAGGAGGTTTACACTTTAGTATCGCGCGACCCGCAATTGCGGCAAACAACTTTAAAATGGATCCACTAGTTATGCAACAAGTGCAATATAACAAGTTTGGGGGTCTTAGTCATGAAGATGCGAACTCTCACTTACGTACTTTCTTAGCGATTTGTGACATGTTCAAATTCAATGGAGCATCTGAAGATGCAATTCTGTTGAGACTATTTCCGTTTTCGTTAGAAGGACGAGCGAAGGACTGGTTAGACTCATTACCCAATGACTCTATTACCACATGAGATCACTTAGTTGAAAAATTTCTAAATAAGTATTTCCCACCCTCGAAGACGGCAAAGCTCATTAGGGACATAACGACTTTCATGCAAAATCATGGGGAGACTCTTTATGAGGCGTGGGAGCGTTTTAAAGAATTATTGCGAAAATGTCCACACCACGGATTAGCCCAACACCAACAAGTCTCTACATTCTATAATGGTTTGCAAACGGCAACCATGATTTTAGTGGATGGAGCCGCGGGTGGTTCCTTAATGAAGAAATATCCCGAAGACGCCTACGCAATATTAGAAGATCTTACTTCTAATAATTATCAGGCTTATGAGAGACAAGGTAATACTCAACCGGCTGGAGTCCATCAAGTGGACCAGATTACATCATTAGCTGCACAAATGTCATCCCAGTTTAATCTAATTAATAAAAGATTAGATTTGTTATCTACCTCTACACATAATGCACCCCTAACGGTTGAACAACTAAATCAAATGACGGAGGAGGTAAACTATGTCGGAGGCCAACCAAGGCAAGTACCACCGGGTTTTGCAAATCACTACCATCCAGAGTGGAGAAATCATCCAAATTTCTCTTGGAAGAATAATGCGGGAGCGACCCATCCACCCGGATTTAATCTGAATAACTCACATCCACAACATAATAATGCTTTTAATCAACCTAGTATTTCTAGGAAACTGACGGAAGAGATGATTATGGAGTCGATGCAAAAGAGAGATGTATGCATTTCAAATCTAGAAGGGTCACTGCGCATGATAGAATCTCAGTTAGGTCAAATTGCCAATGCCTTAAGTCTTAGGCCACCAGGCACACTTCCAACGGATACCACTCCAAATCCAAAGGGAGATAATCAACATTGTAAGCAGTCGAGTTACGAAGTGGTAAGTAATTAGTGAGTGCACCTACACATGAACTGGGTAGAAAGAGTGATGAAGAAAAAGAGTTTGTGGAGGGAACCCCTCGTATTCCCAAGGAAGAAGTGAGACTAGATGACTTTTCTGAGAAGGAAGTGGAAGTTCTAGGAGAAAGAAAGAGAGAACCGATCACTGATTACGTTAAGAAGAAGGATGATGTGAAAGTCTACCCACCGCCACCGTTTCCTCAACGGTTGAAAAAGAGTAAGCTCGACCAACAATTCCAAAAATTCGTCGAGATATTTAAGAAATTACAAATTAACATCCCGTTCGCTGAAGCTTTAGAACAAATGCCAAGTTACGTTAAATTCATGAAAGATATCCTGTCCAAAAAGAGAAAATTTGGAACAAATGAGACGGTAGCACTCACTCAAGAGTGTAGCGCTATTCTTCAAAAAAGACTCCCACCTAAGTTGAAAGATCCGGGAAGCTTTACTATTCCGTGCTCTATAGGATATAAATTTGAGGGTAAAGCGCTATGTGACTTAGGAGCGAGTATAAACCTAATGCCGTTCTCTATTTATAGAAAGCTAGGTTTGGGAGAAATAACAAAGACTTCCATAACCTTGCAGTTGGCCAATAGGACCTTGGCATTCCCAAAAGGGATAGTTGAGGATGTGTTGGTGAAGGTAGATAAATTCATTTTTCCGGCTGACTTTGTGGTTCTAGATATGGAGGAGGACAAGGAAGTCCCCATCATTGTAGGGAGACCGTTCCTAGCCACGGGTAGGACACTGATAGATGTTCAAAGAGGAGAATTGACTATGAGAGTGAATGACGAGCAAGTCACCTTTAATGTACTTAAGGCATTAAAATTTCCCCATCGAGAGGAAGACAATATGGAGGTGGTCAACTATGTATCTATAGGAGACTATAAGCCTAATGTATCGCTGGATGAACAAGATTCCCTATTGACTCGTGTTTTGACTGATGGTGAATTTTCTGAGGAAGAAGAAGACATTCAAGAGTGCTTGCAAGCATTTGAGAAGCAAACAGTTTGGTTCCGTAAGCCGGAACCATTAGAGATGCCTGAAAGATCTTTGTCAGTAAAATCGTCTATCTTCGACCCGCCATCATTGACATTGAAACCTCTTCCGGACTATCTCACTTACGCGTACTTAGGTGATAATGACACCTTGCCGGTCATCATCAACTCACATTTATCATCTGATCAACGTCAAAAGTTAGTAGACTTACTCAAGCAATTTAAAAGGGCTATAGGGTGGACCATAAACGATATCCGAGGAATAAGTCCCTCATTATGTATGCACAAGATTCTTTTGGAAGAATCATTTACGGGGTCGATCGAGCATCAACGTCGTCTAAGTCCACCTATGAAAGAGGTGGTAAAAAAAGAAATTATTAAATGGCTAGACGCGGGAATCATATACCCCATCTCGGATAGTCCATGGGTTTCACCTGTACAATGTGTACCCAAGAAAGGAGGAATGACGGTCGTAAGAAATGAGAAAGGTGAGTCGGTTTCCACTAGAACAGTCACGGGGTGGCGAATCTGCATTGACTATAGGAAGTTGAATAAAGCCACCAGGAAGGATCATTACCCATTGCCTTTCCTTGACCAAGTTTTAGATAGGTTGGCAGGGAATGACTTTTTCTGTTTTCTTGACGGGTACTCAGGCTACAACCAAATTACCGTAGACCCCGTAGATCAAGAAAAGACCACATTCACATGTCCTTACGGGACCTTCGCATTTAGGAGAATGCCCTTTGGTCTATGTAATGCACCTGCCACGTTCCAGCGTTGCATGATTGCCATTTTCTCTGATATAATGGACCAGGGTATTGAGATATTCATGGATGATTTTTCCATTTTTGGGAAATCGTTTGATGATTGCTTAGAGTGTTTAGAGAAGGTACTTACCCGTTGTGTGGAGACAAATCTTGTTCTAAACTGGGAGAAATGTCACTTCATGGTGCGTGAGGGAATTGTGCTTGGTCACCATGTTTCTAGAGAGGGACTAAGGGTGGACAAGGCAAAGTTAGATGTGATCGAACAATTACCACCACCCAAGAATGTTAAGATGCTACGAAGTTTCCTAGGACACGCAGGTTTCTACCGTAGGTTTATCAAGGACTTTGCGAAAGTAGCAAAACCGTTGAGTAGTTTGTTGGAAAAAGACGTGAGCTTTCAGTTTAGTGATGAATGTATAACAGCTTTTGAGGAACTTACAAAGCGTTTAACCATGTCACCCGTCGTAGTGACGCCTGATTGGGAAGAGCCTTTTACTCTGATGTGCGATGCTAGTGATTATGCAGTGGGAGTTGTCTTAGGGCAAGTGAGGGGAAAGATATTTCACACGATAGCTTATGCAAGTAAAACCCTCGCTGACGCCCAAGTCAATTACACTACCACCGAGAAGGAACTATTAGCAGTCGTTTTTGCATTCGAGAAATTTAGATCTTATCTCTTATGCACAAAGGTAATAGTGTATACCGACCATGCTGCAATTCGCTATCTGATGGTAAAACGAGATGCAAAACCACGGTTGATCCGTGGGTACTCCTTTTGCAAGAATTCGATGTCGAGATAAAGGATAGGAAAGGATCAGAGAACCCCGTAGCAGACCATTTATCTAGGATTGAGTTTACCCATCCGTCGTTATGTTCTGAGGTTGATGAGAGGTTCCCTGACGAGTGTCTATTAGCGATCTCTAATAGTGTAGCACCTTGGTACGCTGACCTTGTAAATTACCTAGTGAGCAACATTATGCCTTCTGAGCTTACATATCACCAAAGAAAAAGATTCCTACACGAGGTGCGGTCATATTTATGGGACGACCCTTATCTGTTTAAGATGGGAGTCGATGGAGTATTGAGACGTTGTATTCCCGAGAGTGAAATGAGGACTATTTTAGAAAAGTGTCATAATTCACCATATGGAGGCCACTTCATGGGTACTAGGACAGCCATGAAGGTGTTAGAGGCTGGATTCTATTGGCCTAACTTATTCAGGGACTCAAATTCTTTTGTTAAAGAGTGTGATAGATGTCAAAGAACTGGAAATATACAAAGAAATGACTCAATGCCCATGAATACAATGCTTGAGGTTGAATTATTTGACGTATGGGGCATAGATTTCATGGGGCCATTCATTAACTCAAAAGGAAACTTATATATATTATTGGCCGTAGATTATGTGTCTAAGTGGGTGGAAGCAATAGCTACAACTAAAAATGATGCTAAGGTCGTCTCGCATTTCATGAAAAACTATATTTTTAATCGATTTGGAACGCCGCGAGCTATCATCAGTGATGGGGGGAGCCACTTTTGTAATGCCCACTTCACAACCTTGCTACGAAAATATGGGATCACACATAAAGTTGCATTGGCTTACCATCCCCAAACAAATGGGCTAGCCGAGGTGTCCAATCGGGAAATCAAAAGAATTCTCGAAAAGACGGTTAGCACAAATCGTAAGGGTTGGTCGCAGAAGCTTAATGATGCATTATGGGCATATCGAACTGCTTACAAAACGCCCCTTGGTCTCACACCGTATAGACTAGTCTACGGGAAAACATGTCATTTACCTTTAGAATTAGAGCATCGAGCTTATTGGGCTATAAAAAAAATAAATTATGACTTTCAAGACGCGGGTAAGAAAAGATTTTTGCAACTCAACGAATTGGAAGAAATACGAATGAATGCTTACGAGAATGTAAGAATTTATAAAGAGCGTACCAAGAAGTGGCACGACCGACGGTTGAAGGAAAAACATTTCGAGCCGGGACAATTAGTTTTGTTATTCAATTCTCGTTTACGAATTTTCCCCGGAAAACTTAAATCACGTTGGTCAGGCCCTTTTCTTGTCAAGGAGGTGCATCCGTATGGCGCGGTGACTATCCTAAATGAAAATGATAGAACGGAGTTTAAAGTGAACGGCGAAAGACTGAAATTATATCTTAGGGAGGACGACGACCGAGCGGTGTCGTGCGTGACGCTCCATTAGTTTTGTACCGTCCTGCCGGGACGGTAAATTAGGCGCTTGGTAGAAGACAACCCATCCTTTATATTTATATATATTTATATTTTTCGTGTTGGTCATAATAAGTAATAATAATAAATTTTAAATCATGAAACATGTCTACTATGGTTTGGTAATCAAAACTGACGAGGAATCCTTGGCCTGAATTTAAGTTATAAGCATATTTTGAATGTTGCAACCCATAAAAATAAGGTTGCAACCTTTTTTTTTTCTGTCTGGATAGGAAGAATAAAAAGCTGGACCGGTTCAGTTGAACCGGTGTTTTCATTGGGAAGAAATTAAATGTTGCAACCCAGAAATAAAGGTTGCAACCTTTTTTTTTCTGCCCGGCGTATGCACAAAACTGTTTAAAAGTTGCTGGACCCGGTTCAGCTGAACCGGCGCTGTTCTGAGCCGGTTTGGAGAGGTTGCAACCCAAAATTTGAGGTTGCAACTCTTATTTTTCTGCCTCCGTCTTCAGCATGACGCTGCTGAACCGCCGCGCCTGTTCAACTCCACCGGTTCGACTGAACCGGCGCGCCGATTCACTCCAAATTGAATTAGGCCAGACTATTTAAATTATTCCTAAAATTAAACCCACTGGCTCACTCGATGCAACTGTTTAAATTATTCCTAAATAAGATCCTACCCAAATTAAACCCCCCTAACATAATCACCCCGTATTTATGACTCATCTTTCTTAAACCCGCCGGCTCACATCGACCTTTTCGCCTTCCCCATTTCTGTCGCGACCTAGGGCACGGGAGCTCAGGCGAGCGGCGTTGGCGGAGAAGTATTCCGGCGGGCAAGCGGCATTCCAGAAGGGTTTCGTAGATTCGCCGCCATCGTTGCCGACGTGAGAGCTTCAGCGCAGACTCGCGCATCATTCCTTGACCTGGAAGGTAACTACAGCTACCCCTCTCCATCTTTAGAACTTGTATGTGGCGGTTTTGGTTTCCATTTCCCTGCTTGAATCATTCTCCTCAGTTAGATTTAATTTTAATTAGTTGAAGATGGCACCGAAGACAAAGGGAAGGGACAAGGGAAAGGGGAAGGATGTGTTACATAGCAAAAATAAGTTCTTATCTGAAGAAGCGTGGCATCATTTTGAGGCTCTTAAGTCCGCCCCTCTCATCTATGAAAGGGGATTTAAAATGGAGATTAGGGAATGGAGCCGGACATATGTCGGACACATCAAAGCCCTGTCATGGGAGATATTCTGCCATCCTAGAACCGAGGCCGTGCTTCCGTGGGTGTACGAGTTCTACGTCAACGCTAGATTCCGGGAAGGAACCACTGTCTCAGTTAGAGGCAAGCAGGTGGATGTTTCTGCAACAACCATCAACAATTTCTTCGAGTTGGATGACGATACTGAAGGAAGCTTAATGACGCTCCAAGCAACAGTGCCACCGTCTGAGATTGCAACTGCTGTGTGCTGCGTACCTCAACCCGAGTGGGCACGTCGTTCTTTTAAAGCAATTAAGTCAACTAGCCTGTCGCAGGAGGCAAAAGTGTGGCTCCTCTTCATCAATGCTAGCATTCTACCCACTCGCCACCTGAACAACATCTCTCTAGACCGCCTAACATTAATCTACAACATTTTGATGGGCAAGCGGATTAACATGGGAAGACTCATTGCTGAGCAATTGGCTCTCCGAGTAATGGAGGATAGGGCTCGCCCGCTTTGGTTTCCAACACTTATTACGGAATTATGTCGCTTGACTGGAGTTGGTAGTGAGATGGGTGATCTTGTTACGCAAGTGGGCCACCACATCACTGAGACGGTGGTGGAAGTTAATATTAAAGTGGCCGCTGAAACAGGAGAGAAGAGATCAAAGTTTAGCAAGTTGGGGGGCAAGGAACCTGAGACATCTGGAAAACCCCCATCGTCTGCCCCCATGAAATTGGTGATTGGAAGATCACAGTATGAGGGGGAACGTGGCTTAGCGACCGAGAATGCCGAGTATATTAAGGCCTACCTCAGATGCCAGCATGTGTACTTTGAGTCTCGATTTGAGGACATCCGTCGGAACCAGGAGAAATTGATGCATGCGGCCAAAATCCAGGTGGAGACACCCTCATACCAGCTTCAGTCACAGTTCGATTCCGAGGGATATCTGCTTCAGAGTGATTGGTCACGCGCCGACCCCGCCAAAATTGCTGCAACTGCGTCCTACTTGGAGGGGGAGACTGACCCGGAAGACTAGGATGGTGAGGATAAAGAGGAGTCGGTCGATAGCATAGCTGACTAGCAGTTCTTCCTTTCCCACATTCATGATTTGACATTTTGTTATTTAGGGTGCTGCAAAGATTTTTGTTATTGTGTGTGGTTACTCTTTGGTATTTTGATGGATATGATGTGATGTGTGGGACTATTTTGACATTTTGATATTCTGTGCTGACACTCAGAATAGTAATTCCTTTTAGATATTATTCTATATGCTTAGTGTAGTCCTTCACATTCTGTCTACGTCATTTTCCGTATGCTGTGAAAATAGTATCTTGAACAAATGTAATGAGCAGACTGGATGATAATTACTTTACGACTGTTGCATATCACTTGTCTTGAATTATCAGTTGTACTATCTATAGTGTCATGCTCTCTTATTGCTGTCCTGAATTTGTTGAAATGAAATGAGCTACTTTATACTTTATATCCTAATTACATGGTTGTCTAGCCAGAGGTTTAAGTGTCTTGCAGGTCACACCACACGGATAGGAGCGCTGAACCATCACGTGTCAACGGAATTTATGGAACACAAGACTGCAGTTTGGATTGTTTTTTTCTTTCAGCCACCCGAACATCAGGGGAGTTTTTAGATTTCTTTAATTCGTGCTTTCATTGGCTGCATTATATTTAACTTTCTGCACGTTCTCACACTTATCGTTATGAGAAGTGAGGTCGCTTTGCTAGGGACTAGCAAAGGGCAAAAGTGTGGAGGTGGAGGTAGTGTAACCCCTACCAATTGGATGAGCAATGAAATTATAAAAATTTTTGATCCTAGTTCTCGAAATAACTAATGCATCATGCAGTCCATGCTGATTTTCATCTAGGAGGATAGCTGACACTAACGGTTCACACCATTTTGATTTGAAGTTAGCAAGATGGGTCCAATTTCTTTTAATATTTCATCTTCTCACATTATCTTTTAAAATAAGCGATCTTCCTAAAAATCGACCCGTATGAACTTCTAAAAATAATAATGGAGGGTGAGCAAGAACCGAGTTAGAGATGTAAACCACAGTATTGACCACCATGTGTACCCCTGTGAGCTTGAACGTTGAACTTTTATGCATATTTCGCTTAGGTGCCTAGTTGATGATTCTTAGTATGCTCCTCAATTATGAGTGATTGTTAAAATAAAAGTGTGTGAGTCGTAGTGATATGTGGCCTAAGTGTATGTACACCCACTTGGAATGATCCCAACTATGGACTCTCTTTAAAAAAAAAATCATATATGAAAAATGTGTCATAGTGATATGCGGCCTAGGTATGTGCATTCATACCTGTAATGATCCCAACTGTGATTATAAAAAAAAGGATTGGAAAGAGTCGTAGTGATATGTGGCCTAAGTGTGTGTACAACTACTTGGAATGATCCCAACTACGGACCAAAAAAAAGAAGAGAAAACAAGCCTCATAGTTTGGAGAGTCGCTAAGAATTTTTCATCTAAGGAGACACCTTCTACCATCCATACACATTTCTAACCACAACAAAGCCACTTCATCACTAACCATCATGACATTTCTTCAAACCTAACTACCAAATCTTGCAAAGGTTACGTCAAAGACTCGGCTTATTCTCATTCCTTTTTAAGTCATTAAAGGAAGTTCGACGGGAAAGTTGAAGGGAAGTGAACGATTTTAAAGGGTAGCACGCTCCACTCTAGAAATATTAATTGAGATTTCTCTTCCATCAACCTTACGAATTATCAAATGTTTTGAACTCTTAATGGTCGGAAAATCCTCAAATGGTTTAATCGGTACTCTGGACTAAGCTTTTATCTTCGAGAAAAAGTATCATGCGAGTTATTTATTTTAACCATCTCCTCACTCAATTCATTGATTAGAATTTTCTTTGCTAGGGACTAGCAAAGGTTCAAGTGTGGAGGTGTGATAACTTCCCAAAATGAAGTTATTTAGCCTAAGTTTCGGACCTTTCGCTCGTCGATCCGGGAGAAAAATCATTTAGTTGAAGTTTAAATGCAAGTAAATTCACATTTATTTTATTTATGTCTAAAGTGGTCTTTTTCCTAGGTGTTGGTGCAAGAAAAGCGAATGAGAACGGCTTGGAAGAAGAATTTGGCCAAATATGCTGTCTTGGTGAAAAAGTTGCAGAATCCTGAAACAGGTTGCAACCTTTTCTGGACGAAATTCAGATTTTCAAATTCAAATTTGGCACCATTTTCAAATCTGGAAGGAGGCACCTTTTGAGCAAGAGATGCACATTTTTGGAGGGGAAATATTCTGGAGTTAAAGATGAGAGAGGAGAGAGAAAATTTTCGGATTTTAAAGGAGGGATATTTAGGTTTTAAAAGGGTGCTGAAATTGACATTCTTACTAGTGGAGGAAGCCTTCTTCTTCCTCATTTTCAAAGGGAGCGGCTAGAGAAATAGAGGGTATTTTCCGGGCTGAGCGAGGGAGCAACTCCGGCGAAGGAATCCTACGTCGTTTATTCTGTAATTTCAACATGATTTGTAAGATCTCTCCAACCGTTATGCTTGATCTCTCTGCCGCCATGAACTAAATATTTCTAATCTTGTATTGTGAAAGTACTTGGTCTTTGTGTTGATGAAAACTTAACTTTTTCTTTGTGAATGTTTGGTGTGTGTCTTTACCGAATCTATAATCTTTCTTTGAAACTTTTGGCCAAGGTTTCGCCATTTTACTACGCTTCATAATTCGAGAGAGGAGTTGCGTAAGTGTGTTATAGATCTGGTATAGTATTTGAAGGGAGAAAGAGATTTCCCCTTGATATTAGCAACTTTGGTTTTCGAACTTTATGCGGTACTTGTCTCTTCCGAGGGGGAAATAGAGGCTAGGGATTTCTGATATCGAGAGGTACAGATCTTCTAATTTAAAATCGTTGCAAGATGTGTCATCACTCACTATCACAAAGTCATCTTCACAAGATTCGTCACACAAGACTTAGGAAATCATAATACAAGATTACTTCTCCGATAATCAAGTACTTCCTTTTAGCGAATCGTAGTCTATTTTAATTCGTAGGCGTTGTCATTCATAATCTTAGTATTTAACAAATCACTATTTTATTCTCCTTGAATTTAAAGAAAAGGCACAACTAGTAATTGCAAGCACTGAATTCACCATCTCCTCGAGGGAACGATCTTTACTTACTATTTATTACTTGACACGGCACGTACACTTGCGGTTAATTAGGTATACCCATTTTGGGCGTATCAGTTTCTCAAGGCGGGGGGGGGGGGGGGGGTGGAAACGGAGCAAATGCCGCGCGGGTAGGGGCTCGTGTGTGCGAGTGGCCCATCACGCAGGGGTAGACTCGCCCGGCTAGTGGTGTTGCCGCGCGGGCTGGACACTCGCGGAGGAAGGTTAAACGCGAGTGGGGTGTTAACTCGCCGGGAGACCATTCACTGGGGCGTCTCGCTCTCACGTGCGAGAGGGATCTCGCTGGGGTAGTCGCGCGGGTTGTGGCGGTCTCGCTGGTTGTTGTATTTTCTCGGTGGTGTAGTTTGTGGGCAAGAAGAGTAGAGTTGTAAAGCAAGGAGAGTGGGTGCCTGTACACGTTTCCAACACAAACCACCACCATTATGTTTACTATCATAGTTTCACACGATGATCATCGCTCAAACTCACCGCTCAAACTCACGACAAGGGGAGGATCTTCTGTGACTTGGAAATCAAATGATGTTTTGTTATTTGTGACTTGTGTATCTTAGAGATTGAACTTGACAATAGATCGACGACACACCTATTTAAAGAGGGTTGAAACAATGCTACTGTTAAATTTTGGGATCACATTGGAAAAATGTATGCTTTGTGGTTTGTGCTCAAATGAAAAATAAATGGGAATAGTTGAAAAAAGAGAGATTAATGGAAAGAACTCCACCTAGAAGAGAGGAGTTTAATTCGGTAGGTATCCAATTAGGAGAATAATTTATGCATTAGATGATTGGTGAAAAGAGAGACTTAATGTTAATTAACTATCATTATCTTATTTCACTTATAATATTTTGCCTACTCTAATATATATGCAATTATTTATTCTTAGGTTGTGTCCGCCGCAAAGAAGTTTTGATATGCAGACATTACTGTGGAAATTGGAATGTGGAAATAACGGAGAGTGCAAACAGAAGAGTGTTGTAAAAGATACTTTCTCATTGCATTCAAATGAAGAGAATACAAGTATCATTTATACTTACTCTAATTTTGGTTGCTCCTTCTTCTTTTTTATTTTCTTCTAACAGTCTTCTTAGCCATAGGGCTTCTTTGGCTTCTTCTCCGATGGCGACGTATTCTGCTTCTGCGGAGGAGAGGGCGGTGCACTTTTGCTTACGCGAGCTCCAGGTGATGGTGTTTGACCCAAGTTGAAACAGAAAACCACTGGTGCTCTTTCGATCTTTGATGCTACCGGCCCAATTGCTGTCGGAATAGCCGATAAGCTTCTTTCCTTCTTCTCCTTCTTTTCTGGTGTAGAGCAAACCGAAGTCTTTGGTTCCTTGAAGGTATCTCAATATCCGTTTGATGGCTTTCATGTGACTGAGTTTTGGATTACTCATATATCTTGATGCAATGCTCACTGAGTACTCAATGTCTGGACGGGTGTTTGTGAGGAACATCAAGGAACCAACTATACTTCGATAGATTTCTCCTTCCTCTTCCTTATCTTCTTCATTTTCTGATAGCATACCACTCGTAGAGATTGGAGTTGAACAAGGCTTACAATCCTTCATTCCAAATTTATCTAATAGCTCATTGATGTATTTATTTTGGTATATGAATATTTTTTCGGGTTGTTGGTGAATTTGCAACCCTAGGAAATATTTCATAATACCTAAATCACTCATTTCAAAATCCTTCTTCATCATTTCTTTGAAGTGAAGGATGAGACTAGTAGTTGACCCTGTAACTAGGATATCATCCACATAGACACATACCAGCAGAAAATTGTTTTCATCCCTTTGTATGTAGAGGGCTGGATCATTTGGGCTTTTGATGAAGTGTTTGATGCACAAATATTTATTAATTTTGGCATACCATGCCCGAGGGGATTGCTTAAGGCCATGGAGGGCCTTTTGAAGCAAGCATACCTTGTCTTCTTCCCCCTCTTGTATATAGCCTTCTGGTTGGGAAACCAAAACTTCTTCTTCCAGTTCTCCGTTTAGGAATGCTGAAATTACATCTAATTGATGAACTTGTAGGTTATTTAGAACAGCAAAAGCTAAGAGAAACCGAATGGTCTCCATTCTTGCCATAGGGGAAAAAGTTTCAGAGTAGTCGCTGCCAAATTTTTGAGAATATCCTTTGGCCACAAGTCTTGCCTTATATTTCTTTACTTGCCCCTTTTCATCAAGTTTTATTTTGTATACCCATTTCAGTCCAATTACCTCCTTGTTTGGGGGTTTTGGAATGAGCTTCCATGTTTTATTTTTGTGGATCATTTTGATTTTTGTATCCATTGCAGCAGTCCAGTTGGGGTCCTTGGCTGCCTCTTTATAGTTTGTTGGTTCTTTGCAAAGTAGAGCAATATTTTGGGAATTGTAAATGTCAGTAATGGAACGGTACCTTTTAGGAGATGATGAATCATTGCTTTCCTCATTTGATTGAGATGAAGAATGTGTACTTGTAGGACTGGAAGGTGGTGTGGTCTCTTCTCCAGGAGTGACTTCGACCTCAACCTCCTCTTGATTGGCTTGCAAAAGATTCTGATCCTTGTGTGTGCCCCATCTCCAGATATCCTCTTCATTGAAGATTACATCCCTATTAATCACCAGCTTCCTTGTTGTTGGGTTATATAACCGGTATGCCTTAGATTCATGGCTATACCCTACCACTATGAGTTTTGCTCCCTTTTTCTCTAATTTGTCTCTGTTTTCTGTGGGAAGCAGTGAGTAGTCAATGCTTCCAAAAGTTCTCATATGCTGTACAGATGGTTTTTTGTTGTACCACTCTTCATATGGTGTAGTGCCTGCTAGGGCTTTGGTGGGAGATCTATTTAAGATGTAGACAGCTGTATTCATGGCTTCACCCCAAAATTCTTTTGGCATTGACTTATATTGTAGCATACTTTTCCCCATCTCTACTAAGGTTCTATTTTTTCTTTCCACAACACCATTTTGTTGTGGATTTTTAGGGGCTGTAAGCTGTCGTTTAATTCCATGGTGTTGACAGAAGTTGTGAAATTCGCAGCTAGTGAATTCACCACCTATGTCTGACCGTAATCCCTTTATTTTTACTCATGTCTGGTTTTCCACATAACTCTTGAATTGAATGAAATATTTGAAAGCTTCTGATTTCTGATTTAGGAAGTAGATCCAGGACATCCTAGTTTTATCATCTATGAACAATAGGTAATATCTATTACCCATCCATGTTGGAGTTGTGGAGGGCCCCCATATATCTGTGTGGATTAATTCAAGTTTTTCTGAAGCCCTCCAGGGAGACAGTTGGGGGAAAGGAAGTTTGTGTATTTTGTTCTGCGTGCAGGTTTCACAAAACTTCCTTTCCACTACAAGTTTTGGTATTCCTTCTACCATATCATGGAGTTTCAATAGATTATTATGGTTGATGTGCCCATACCTTGCATGCCATAAGGTTATCTCCTTTGTTGTTGTTGCAGACTGAGCCTGTGGAATAGCAACTTCATCAGCCAAGTCTTGGCTGATTGTGAGAGGGAAGATTTTATTTTTTGTCATTTTTGCAATAGCTACTATCTGATTGTTATCCTTGTTGATTATTCTGCATTCATCTTTGTCGAAATGTACCATATAGCCTTTGCAAAGAAGCTGGCCAATGCTGAGAAGATTTTGTGTTAGTCTTGGTACATATTGTACCTCATGGACGGTTCTTCTTTCACCATTTTTAAGTTGTAATGTTACTGCACCTTTCCCTTCTATGACAGAGACTTCTCCATTCCCCATCATGACTTCTGACTATTGCTTTTCATTAAGATATATGAATGATGATTTGTTGTTGGTCATATGATTTGAACAACCACTATCCAATAGCCATACATCATCTTTTGTATGACTTGAAGGAATGCTGGTATAGAAGAGAGATTCTTGATCTTGTTCTCCAATATTGGCTTCTTCTTTGGGTTTGGAGTTCTTGAACCAACAATCCTTCTTTAGATGATTTTGTATTTTGCATCTTGTGCATTTTGAAAAACAATCTTTTGTGTTGTGTGTTTTCTTGTTGCACAATTTGCAAAATAAATTGGGAGACTTATTTTCATATTTTTTCTCTCCCCCATAACCTCCAAGTTTTTCAGGTTTGTGTTTACTTTTCCAATCTCTCTTCTTTTCAGAGGTAAGTAATAACTTACTTTGAAACACTTGTTCTATTTGAGGCTCTTTCTTTTTCATCCTTTCTTCATGGCCTTGCAATGACCCCATCAGGTCAGCTACCGTGAGTTTGGAGATATCTCTAGCCTCCTGTATAGCAGCTACTACATGCTCGAACTTTGAGGTGAGACTGCTTATTATTTTGAGAACAACTCTTCTCTCTGGTAATTCCTCTCCGTAGGTTTTGAGTTGATTTGCCAGTGAAGTCACCCGAGAGATGAAGCTATGGGTGGTTTCTCCTTCCTTCATGTTGGCAGTGTCAAATTCCTTCCATAGAACAGTTAGCTTCATGGAAATGACCCTTTCATCTCCCCGGAACTCCACTCTTATGATTTCCCAAGCATCCTTTGAGGTTTCTGCATCGATAATTAGAGGAAGTATTGATCTTCCAACTCCTTGTTGGATAGCAAGGACAGCTTTTGCATCTCTTTTGAGATTTTCTTGAAATGTCCTTAGTTGTGCAGCATCAATTGTGTTTTCAGGTGGCTGGGTGAATCCATTCTGGACTAAATCCCATTGCCCCTGTGATAAGAAGTAGACTTTCATTTGCTTGCTCCAAAAATCATATGCTTCACCTTCAAAGATAAGGATGCCAGATTGGGTGTATGTGAATGCTTGTTGGGAAGAAGAGGATGCCATATGATGAGATCAAAGGAGATGAACAAGAATGATTCAGATGCTATACTGATCACTGATGGCAAGAGCAACCTGGCTCTGATACCAAGATGTGGAAATTGGAATGTGGAAATAACGGAGAGTGCAAACAGAAGAGTGTTGTAAAAAATACTTTCTCATTGCATTCAAATGAAGAGAATACAAGTATTTATAGTAGGAGTGGAAAATTCTAGAGAAGGTAAATCTAGATAACACATGAAGCTTCTAGATTACATCATATCTTATATATATATATATATATTTTAATTACTTTATGGGCATTCTTTATTTTTCCTAACAATTACACCAGAGTTTGAAGAGAAGATGCATGCAATGTTGAGTGAAGTTGTTGTGCGAAAGGAAATATAGAACGAACGTTTGTCGCGTGGAAGAAGAAATGGTGTATCCTTCGCGATATGCTGCAGTATACTTTCAAAAAAATAGCGGAATATTTGTCTTTACGATGAAATTGCATATGTAATTCTATTCACAAACATCATTCATCTGGAGCTGCAGATTTGTACCCATGTGATCATGATGAAACTTTTGTTGCCTTGAGAAATGTGAGATTAGGGAAGGGCTAAACATGGTAAGCAGGGAAAGGAAGGAGAACAATGGAACTGTTAGCGCTGCAAGGAGTAGAACTAGTTAAACGTCTGTACTGCATGACTTTATTGCTGAACAACTATATGAGGCCGCCAGACATTGAATACAGTTCGTTTTTATCTTTATTCTAATTTAGGCTTCATTTGTTTTAGCGGTGGTGGGTCGATCCAGCGGGTGGAAATGGAGAGTTCGAACCGGAGGGGGGAGGTGGCTGCTCCAAACGGAGTTTTTTTGGGGCGTTTCTCAAGGCGGGGGGGGGGGGGGGGGGGGGGGGAGCAAATGTCGCGCCAAATAAATGATGGTTTGTATCTATTGTTTGGTGAGCTCGTTGCTGAACTGAAGACGTTGAATACTTGCAGTAGTTTTGGGAGCAGAACACACGAAGGTGCGTTTGGAGCGGACTTGATGGCAGAGCGCGCGGAGAGCTGGCTGATGGAGAGCGCGTGGGGCGCTTGCTGGAGCAGTGCGCGCGGGACGCTCGTTGGAGGAGAGCGCACGAGACCCTTGCTGGAGGAGAGCGCGTAGAGTGCTTGCAGGAGGCGAGTGCACGGGGAGCTTGTCGGCAGAGAGCGCGTGGAGCGCTTGCTGGTAGAGAGCGCGCGGGGCGCTTGTCGGAGGAGAGCGCGCGAGTGCTTGCGGGAGGTGACCGCGCGAGGTGATTGTCTAGAGTGCTCATTGAAGGGGAGTGTGTTGAGTGCGGAGGGAAGAGGCGCACGCAAGGAAGCGACGTGTGCGAGAGCGCACGAGAAGACGAAGCGTGCGGGAGTGTGCAAGGAAGAGGCACACACAAGAGCACGCAATGAAAAAGCGTGCGCGGGAGCGCGTAAGGAAACGACGAGCGTGAGAGAGTGCAAAGAGGCGGAGCACGCGAGTACGCACTAGGAGGCGGAGCGTGCTGGGGCGCGCAATGTAGAGACGTGCTCGAGGGAGCGCAAGGAGGCGGAGCACGCTGGAGCGTGGAAGGAAGAGATGCGCACAAGTGCGCGCAAGTAAGAGATGCATGCAAGAGCGCGCAAGGAGGCGGCGCGCGCAGGAACGCACAAGGAAGAGAAGTGGAGGAGAGAGAAATTCCGGGCGGCGAAGAGAGATGAAGATTTTCGAAGAGAAGTTTGAATATCAAGAAGATCTTCAAGGAGTGCTTGAAGATTTTCTAAGGGAGAGAAGAGGATGAAAAAGATGAAGGGGGAAGGAGAGAGAAAATCCGTAGGAGGATTTTCCGATTCAGCAGAGAATGCGAATTAAGGAGCATCTGGGGGCCTATTTATGAACTTCATGGGTGGTTATGGAGGTCTTGCGGCTATCCGTAGTCCAGAACTACCATGGTTGCTATTCATAGGCAGATTTTATGACACATTATGCCCATTTTATTTTATAATTTTACTAAGCGCAAACCGGTCCTATTTTTTGCAATGCATTAACTCTACTACGAGAGATCTTGCGGGTGGTTACGTTGGTGATTACTTATTTAACTAACGGTTCCGATCCCAGGAGCGCGATCGAACGGTGGAGAATCGGTGACGATCAAGAATCTGGCCGGCGGGGCCGGTCGGCGACAGACTCCAGTCGGCGGCGGAGGTTGGCCGAACGGAGGGGGAGATTGGCAAATTGGTGAGGAAGAGGCCGGCGATGACAGCGGAGAAGGCCGGCGAAGGTTCATTTGTTTACCCTCCTTCCGGCAGCGTTTGCCCAAAACGGAGTTGCGAAACGCCCAAACAAATAGAGCCTTAGTTTGCATTTCAACTTCTTACAAAATTATGTTTGCATTTCGCTTTAGATATTTGTTTCAATTTTAATTAAACCAACACAGGAATTGTGTTTTCTCAAACATGTACATTGTTTTTCTATTTTGAAGCTGAATTTAAGCGGAGGTTACTCAAATAATTTTTTTAGCTTTGAAAATACAATTTATTATCTACTTCATTTTACACGACCTCCTTTTAATTTGACACCGGAATTCCAAACAGAATCAAAATATGTAATTTGTTTTCTATAATCTGCAGCTTCTAGTTGTGTTTCATTTGTTCTTGCAAGAGGTTTACTAATCTGGGTAATTTGATATTAGTTGGGCTGCAGAAATCAGATTACATCTAAAGGAAATAAATTAGGCTATTAAATTATTTATGACTTTCCTGAGAGTTTTCATAATTACTTGACTCTTCCTTGGATCTTTTAAATTTACAACCCCCTTGTTGATGCGCGGAAACGTCGCGGGGCACCAGCCAGCTAACACGGAGGGGATGTTCGGTCTCACAAGCTAGGAGAGGAGGAGAGGAGGGAAGGAAGGAAGCCTCTGAGTGCTCGAGAGTGGAGTAAACGGCTTGTCAAAGAGAGTTGCGGGGATAGATAGGAGAAGCTTGATCAACAGAGCGGGTTGATCAAGAGAGGAGAAGGAGGTTGATGAGGAGCTGTCGAGCAGACGGCTAATGTGACAGTTGTGCTTGCAGGTTGGTTGCCGAGAAGAACTGAGCTGAGCTGAGGAGCAAGACTTGCTGAGCAGAGGAGCAAGGCTTGCTGAGCAGAGAGAAGAAGAAGGGGGCCGCTAGCAGCGGCAACAACACACTTCGCCCGCCGCGGCCTAAATGCCACTCTTGCGATGGGCTTTCCTTTGATTAATAGCGAGAGATTACAAGTTTGCAAGTACACATTTACAACAAATCAATAAAGGGGTACAAGGAGAAGCTGACGGCTAAGAGAGAAGAAAATGCCAGAAAGCAGAGAAGAGAAGCTGCCAGAGACTAAGTAAAAGAGTCTGCCAGCTGCTGGAGGACTGAGAAACTGAGTCTGCAGAGTCTGCAGGCAAGCTGCTGAAGAGCTGTGGAGGACTGCGCAGACAGGGAATCTGAGTCCGCAGAGTCTGCTGCAAGGCTGATGACGGACTGCGCGGACTGGAAAACGGAGTCCGCAGGGTCTGCTGGCAAGACTTGTATCCACCTTCTGGCCTCTGGAGCGATGCAGAATGAGAGGCACCAGGGGCTATTTATAGGCCCAGGGAAGTTCTTCTAGAAGCGGGGCCCAGTGACGTCAGCATGACGACCTGCGCGGACTCCGCGGACTGGGAATTTGCGTCCGCCACCTTGACCGGTGAAGCAAGCGGAAGGATGCCCCTGGAGAGAACTGGAGGCCGCCCCCTAGCGGGCGACCTGGGCGGACTCCGGGAGGAGTCCGCCCGGCAGGCCGGAGGCCGCCCCCTAGCGGGCGGCCTGGGCGGACTCCGGGTGGAGTCCGCCCGGCAGGCCGGAGGCCGCCCCCTAGCGGGCGGCCTGGGCGGACTCCAGGGGGAGTCCGCCCGGCAGGCCGGGCCGCCCCCTTGCGGGCGGCCTGGGCGGACTCCAGGGGGAGTCCGCCCGGCTGGATGCCGGGGCCGCCCCCTAGCGGGCGGCCTGGGCGGACTCCAGGGGGAGTCCGCCCGGCAGGCCGGAGGCCGCCCCCTAGTGGGCGGCCTGGGCGGACTCCAGGGGGAGTCCGCCCGGCAGGCCGGGCCGCCCCCTTGCGGGCGGCCTGGGCGGACTCCAGGGGGAGTCCGCCCGGTTGGATGCCGGGGCCGCCCCCTAGCGGGCGGCCTGGGCGGACTCCTCGAGGAGTCCGCCCGGCTGGCGGGCAGAGGCCGCCCCGGGTGGGCGACCTCGGCGGACGGCGGCAGGAGGCTGCCGCCCCTCAGGCAGCAGGGAGGCCACCCCTGGTGGGCGGCCTCGGCGGACGGCGGCTGGAGACCGCCGCCCCTTGGGCGAACTAGGAGGCCGCTCCTAGCGGTGCTGTTGGCGGACTCCTGCAAGGAAAAGCACTGCACGATTAGCGGATCTAACCGCATGTCCCGCGAGGGTTAGCCATGGGAATAGCCCGCCGTCCCGCAGGGCACGCAGTCGCTATGAGATCTAGGCGAACAGGGAAAACCGTCCGCCTACGCTGGGACTCGTCGCGATCGAAAGGGAAAATCTAAGGGTCGCGACTAGCCAGCTGGCCACCTTGGGAAGGATCACCGATTTCTGGGTTAACATAATCCCCGCACTTTTTCAAGTTCCGAAAAGAACTTCGAAAAAGTTGGAGACCCACGAAAATCGTGATCCACCCCAACGGAAGAAGAGGAGCAAGGAAAGACAGAACCTGAAGACTCTCCTTACAAACCTGGTGCTTCCTGTCTATTTTCCTGCAAGAGGAAATTCAGGGTAAGCATGTATGTGTGGCACATCGAGTGTGTACCTGAATTTGCTTTTGCAAAACGAATAAAGCGTGTCTTCTGTCAATGTTCTGCAAAACAAAAGTGAGGAAAACAGAAAGGCATAACAACTCACAAGTACCTGGAAGGGACCTGCAAGTCTTTGCTGGTTTCTGCAAAGGAAGAGTTAAGAGTATGCACAATATATGAGAGTAACTTGCAAGCACCTGGATGAGGCTTGCAGGTGTCTGCTAATCTCTGCAAGAAGAGAGTTAGAAGCAAATAAGACATGAAAATAACTTGCAAGTACCTGTGAAGAGAAGGCTTGCAAGTGTTAAGTGTTAACTGTTGACGAGATAAAGCCGATATGACCAATTAGCAAGGAGAATGCCTGATGAATACTATTATGAAGCCCAGATCAATAAACTGAGTGTTAACTGTTTGACAGATATGACTGGATTGCAATATCATGGCTGATAGCGCTTGAGCAAGCAGTGTATATAAGATGAGAGCAATAGAGCTTATATAGGTAGAGTGCGAGTCATCATCCGATAGAGCTTTGAACAAGCAATTCATATAGGATGAGCATGAGCAAAGTGATTGCTGGAAATCCTTTTGGTAGGTCGGAATAACCTGTTCACCTGTGAAAGAAGGCAATAGACGAAAAGGGGAGGTCTATACTCGGAATGACTAAAGAAGGTTGAATGCTGTCATAGGTGTTCCCCGTGGGCCTTATGCATCACTTGCCTGAAAAATCATCCCGAGTATAGTCCTACTCAAAGCGGACTGGCCGCGCATCCTGAAGGAGGGAAAAAGAAAAGGTCCATATTCGGAATGACTAAAGAAGGTTGAATGCTGTCACAGGTGTTCCCTGTGGGCCTTATGCATCACTGGCCTGAGAAAATCATCCCGAGTATGGTCCTGCTCAAAGTGGGCTGGCCGCGCATCCTCAAGCAGGGCACAGAAGAGAAAAGTAAGGGAAGGTCCTGAGAAGGACCGCTAGAAGCAAGGAAGATCCTGAGAAGGATCGCTAGAAGCACTGCTCTCTTGCCTTGGGCACAAGCATCACTGATCAACGAGACAGGTTGCGCCAAGAGGCCTATATTGTCTGTGTATTGATCAGTGGAGTTGTGAGAACCCGAGAGGCACGGATCGAGGGTGCCGGAGAGTGCTCGCCACCACAGTTGAAGGATGATCAAAGAGACAAGGCTACGCTTGATCGTCATTGCTTGTCCAGCGAAGATCATCCTAACCGTAATGTATCCTATACGACGCACAACAGAGCTAACACATGGGGCTCCCATAGCACACACTCTGTGTCAGATGCCGACTAGGATCCTAAGTCTGAAGCCCATAATCGTAGAGTTTACTGCTCCCACTACACATATGGGTATACTCCCGCCATATGTGGTCGAAGCGGTAGTGCGAGAACAAACTACGGAGGGAACGTTTCAGACTCGGCGATATCTCATTGGCGTACTGATCCCAAAGAGAGAGAGAAGAGGAAGGGGCAACACAAAAAGGGAACTGTGTCAGTACGGGATCCCTGAATAAAAGCTTTACTGGAAAGCAAGAAAAGAACACTGAGAAGTATTGTAATGAAAATGTTTGAAAAGGAGAGAGAGTAAGGGTTGTGATAACCCTTGAAGGTTGTAAGAAGCTCTGGAGGACTGTGAAGTCCATCGCTTTGGAGGACTGTGAAGTCCTTGCTAGTTTAGAATAGCCTTCCCAGCACACCCTCGTCATCGGCATCGAAGCATTCGACGGTTGGGTTAACAACGAGGAGAGGAGGCTCTTCGACGTGGTTCACTCCTCTTGAGGAGCAAGGAACGTCTGCAATTTCTTTGCCCTTTGAAGTTGATGGATCAGGGCGTTCTTCTTTAGGAAGCAGGTCATGCATCTTGCCCTGCCGGAGCATCCTTTGCACAAGCTGGCGGAATGCTCGGTAGTCTTTTGTTCGATGGTCTGACTCTTTGTGGAATTCACAATAAGGCTCTGAGTTTCTAGACCTCTGATCGGTCGACCGATAGGGCTTCTTGTAGTTGGCCCTGTCTTTCATAATTTGGCTTACTTCTTGCATGACGTCGTCGAGATCAGACTCATGCAAGTCGTCGTCCTGCTGCTGTTGAATTGCTGCTGCTTGAGAAGGAGCTAGTGGTAGCAATGGATCTTGAGCATCGCGTCTCGGGAAGGAGTATCGCTGGCGATGAAGCCTTCTCTCCTTCCTTGAGTGAGTTGGGAAATGATTGCAAGGAGACCTCGGGGGCTGCTTGTGAAACGGATCTTTCTCTGATACGAACTTGGAGACGAAGCCTGGATTGCTCTTCTCGCCTCGGATGTACGAGTTGGCTAGAGCAATTTGCTCTTGGTATGTCCTTGGAGCACGGATATTGGCTTCAAATTTGAGAGGCCCTTCACGAAGACCGTGGATAAGAGCCACTCGGTACATTTCTTGATCAACGATTTCGATGTCCAGAATCTCTCTCTGGAATCGATCAATAAATTGAGACCAAGTTTCATCGCTGCGCTGTCTGATCTCAAAGAGGGCTTCAGGACCGCCCTTTCTCTTGGAGGAGGTAGAGAATCTGAGAAGAAACTCCCTTCGTAGATCGACGAAGGAAGTGATGGAGTGAGGACGGAGGCCATAGAACCAGTCCCTCACTTGCCCATCAAAGGTTGTCACAAGGAGCTTGCACTTGGTTGCATCTGACAGAGTCTTGAGAGCAACGGCTGATTCGAAAGCTTGAAGATGCTTGACCGGATCAGTCTCTCCAGTATAGATTGGCAGTCGAGGCTCTCTGAAGTTTGCTGGAGTAGGTTCAAGGCGAACGCTCTCAGTAAAGGGCGATGGCTCTTCCTGCTCTCCCACAGCATATGGATTAAAGGGAACATAGGCTGCAGCTGCAAAAGAAGCAGGAGGGTAGAAAGGAAAAGTCACTGTGGGAGGAGCAGAGGCAGGAGCTGGGGGGGCAAGGATGACTTCCTTGAAAGTTAAGAAATCTAGCAGGACTTCCCCGGGCTGCTTGCCGGAAGAAGTTTTGGCGAGCGACGAACTCTTCATCTTGAGTTCGCAAAGGAGCAGCAGGAACTTGCGGGAAGGTTGAGGTGTAAGGCGGATAGAACGGCGGACAAGCTTGAGAATAAGCTTGCTTATGCTCCGATGTTGGTGTTAGATTGATTGGAGCAGCTAGAGCAGCCGGAGCTCCTGCTGGATGAGAGTCTAACTGCTACGTGATTGCAGCAAGGACTTGGTTGATTGCTTGGAACTGTTGAGCATTCTCACGGCGCGACTGCTCAAAGGCTTCCCAGAGAGGATCTTCACTGGGACTTGGAGCAAAGTTCTCGGCTGATTGATCTGACATGACTAACTGTCGCTGTTCACCGTCTGACCGGATCTGAAGGTCGCGTGTTAACTGTTGATGCGCGAAAACGTCGCGGGGCACCAGCCAGCTAACACGAAGGGGATGTTCGGTCTCACAAGCTAGGAGAGGAGGAGAGGAGGGAAGGAAGGATGCCTCTGAGTGCTCGAGAGTGGAGCAAACGGCTTGTCAAAGAGGGTTGCGGGGATAGATAGGAGAAGCTTGATCAACAGAGCGGGTTGATCAAAAGAGCAGAAGGAGATTGATCAGGAGCTGTCGAGCAGACGGCTAATGTGACGGTTGTGCTTGCAGGTTGGTTGCCGAGAAGAACTGAGCTGAGCTGAGGAGCAAGACTTGGTGAGCAGAGGAGCAAGGCTTGCTGAGCAGAGAGAAGAAGAAGGGGCCCGCTAGCAGCGACAACAACACACTTCGCCCGCCGCGGCCTAAATGCCACTCTTGCGACGAGCTTTCCTTTGATTAATAGCGAGAGATTACAAGCTTGCAAGTACACCTTTACAACAAATCAATAAAGGGGTACAAGGAGAAGCTGGCGGCTAAGAGAGAAGAAAATGCAGAAAGCAGAGAAGACAAGCTGCCAGAGACTAAGTAAAAGAGTCTGCCAGCTGCTGGAGGACTGAGATACTGAGTCTGCAGAGTCTGCAGGCAAGCTGCTGAAGAGCTGTGGAGGACTGCGCGGACAGGGAATCTGAGTCCACATAGTCTGCTGCAAGGCTGATGACGGACTGCGCGGACTGGAAAACGGAGTCCGCAGGGTCTGCTGGCAAGACTTGTATCCACCTTCTGGCCTCTGGAGCGATGCAGAATGAGAGGCACCAGGGGCTATTTATAGGCCCAGGGAAGTTCTTCTAGAAGCGGGGCCCAGTGACGTCAGCATGACGACCTGCGCGGACTCCGCGGATTGGGAATTTGCGTCTGCCACCTTGACCGGTGAAGCAAGCAGAAGGATGCCCCTGGAGAGAACTGGAGGCCGCCCCCTAGCGGGCGACCTGGGCGGACTCCGGGAGGAGTCCGCCCGGCAGGCCGGAGGCCGCCCCCTAGCGGGCGGCCTGGGCGGACTCCGGGTGGAGTCCACCCGGCAGGCCGGAGGCCGCCCCTAGCGGGCGGCCTGGGCGGACTCCGGGTGGAGTCCGCCCGGCAGGCCGGAGGCCGCCCCCTAGCGGGCGGCCTGGGCGGACTCCAGGGGGAGTCCGCCGGGTAGGCCGGGCCGCCCCCTTGCGGGCGGACTCCAGGTGGAGTCCGCCCGGCTGGATGCCGGGGCCGCCCCCTAGCGGGCGGCCTGGGCGGACTCCAGGGGGAGTCCGCCCGGCAGGCCGGAGGCCGCCCCCTAGCGGGCGGCCTGGGCGGACTCCAGGGGGAGTCCGCCCGGCAGGCCGGAGGCTGCCCCCTAGCGGGCGGCCTGGGCGGACTCCAGGGGGAGTCCGCCCGGCAGGCCGGGCCGCCCCCTTGCGGGGGGCCTGGGCGGACTCCAGGGGGAGTCCGCCCGGCTGGATGCCGGGGCCGCCCCTAGCGGGCGGCCTGGGCGGACTCCTGGGGGAGTCCGCCCGGCTGGCGGGCAGAGGCCGCCCCGGGTGGGCGGCCTCGGCGGACGGCGGCAGGAGGCCGCCACCCCTCAGGCAGCAGGGAGGCCGCCTCTGGTGGGCGGCCTCGGCGGACGGCGGCTGGAGACCGCCGCCCCTTGGGCGAACTAGGAGGCCGCTCCTGGCGGTGCTGTTGGCGGACTCCTGCAAGGAAAAGCACTGCACGATTAGTGGATCTAACCGCATGTCCCGCGAGGGTGAGCCATGGGAATAGCCCGCTGTCCCGCAGGGCACGCGGTCGCTACGAGATCTAGGCGAACAGGGAAAACCGTCTGGCTATGCTGGGACTCGTCGCGATCGAAAGAGAGAATCTAAGGGTCGCGACTAGCCAGCTGGGCACCTTGGGAAGGATCACCGATTTCTGGGTTAACACCCCTCACGAGTTTATTATTATTTTGATGTTCTGTTTAGCAGGGAGGCGGTCACGAACCGTATATTTTTATGACAGTGACATTTTATTCAATAAACTCATCTCAACAAAAATGTCGCGCCAAATAAACGATGGTTTGTATCTATTGTTTGGTGAGCTCGTTGCTGAGCTGAAGACGTTGAATACTTGCAGTAGTTTTAGGAGCGGAACACACAAAGGTGCGTTTGGAGCAGACTTGAAAGCAGAGCGCGCGGAGAGCTGGCTGATGAAGAGCGCGTGGGGCGCTTGTTGGAGGAGTGCGCGCGGGACGCTCGTTGGAGGAGAGCGCACAAGACCCTTGCTGGAGAAGAGCGCGAGGAGTGCTTGCAGGTGGCGAGTGCGTGGGGAGCTTGTCGGCAGAGAGCGCGTGGAGCGCTTGCTGGTAGAGAGAACGTGAGGCGCTTGTCGGAGGAGAGCGCGCGAGTGCTTTCGGGAGGTGAGCGCGCGAGGTGCTTGTCTAGAGTGCTCATTGAAGGGGAGTGTGTGGAGTGCGGAGGGAAGAGGCGCACGCAAGGAAGCGGCGTGCGCGAGAGCGCACGAGAAGGCGGAGCGTGCGGGAGCGTGCAAGGAAGAAACTCGCACAAGAGCACGCAATGAAAAAGTGCGCGCGGGAGCGCGTAAGGAAACGACGAGCGCGAGAGCGTGCAAAGAGGCCGAGCACGCGAGGGCGCACTCGAAGGCGGAGCGTGCTGGGGCGCGCTAGGTAGAGATGCGCTCGAGGGAGCACAAGGAGGCGGAGTGCGCTGGAGTGTGCAACGAAGAGATGCGCACAAGAGCGCAAAAGGAAGAGATGCATGTAAGAGCGCGCAAGGAGGCGGCGCGCGCAGGAGCGCACAAGGAAGAGAAGTGGAGGAGAGAGAAATTCCGGGCGGCGAAGAGAGATGAAGATCTTCAAAGAGAAGTTCGAAGACGAAGATCTTCAAGGAGTGCTTGAAGATTTTCAAAGGGAGAGAAGAGGATGAAAAAGATGACAGGGGAAAGAAAGAGAAAATCCGTAGGAGGATTTTCCCATTCGGCAGAGAATGTGAATTAAGGAGCATCTGGGGGCCTATTTATGAACTTCATGGGTGGTTATGGAGGTCATGCGGCTATCCATAGTCCATAACTACCATGGTTGCTATTCATAGGCCGATTTTATGACACATTATGCCCATTTTATTAGGGCGCTGCTATCCGCACCGCAGTTTTGACTATTCGCACAACATTTTTCCTAATTTTTTATGTCTTTTGAAAATACGCCTTGTACATGCATTTTTAGGAAAAGTGTTCAACACGAAAGTTGTACATCTCGATGAGATCTACAACTTTCGTGTTGAACACTTTTCCTAAAAATACATGTACAAGGCGTACTTGGGAAATACGTCCAGGTTTCACGCCTTTTGGAAATACACTTTGTACATCCATTTTTAGGAAAAGTGTTCAACATTAAACTTGTAGATATCGTCGAGATCTACAACTTTCGTGTTGAACATTTTTCATAAAAATACATGTACAAAGCGTATTTTCAAAAGACACGAAAAATTAGGAGAAAGTGCGGTGCGAATAGCCAAAACTGCGGTGCGGATAGCAGCTCCCTTTTATTTTATTATTTTACTAAGCGCAAACCGGTCCTATTTTTGACAATGCATTTCTCCACTACGAGAGATCATGCGGGCGGTTACGTTGGTGATTACTTATTTAACCTACGGTTCCGATCACAGGAGCGCGATCGAACGGTGGAGAATCTGGCCGGCGGGGCCGGTCGGCTACGGACTCCAGTCGGCGGCGGAGGCTGGCCGAACGGAGGGGGAGATTGACAAATTTGTGAGGAAGAGGCAGGCCATGACGGTGGAAAAGGCCGGCGACGACGGCGGAGGAGGCCGGCGACGATGGAGGCCACAGTTGGGAGACGATGATGGCGGCGGCGGCCGTGACATTGGGAGACGACGACGGAGACGGCCGTGAAGTTGTGAAACGATGGCGACGGCGGCCGTGGTGTTGGAGACGACGGCGGAGACGGCCGTGAAGTTGAGAAACGACGGCGGTGACGGCCGTGGTGTTGGGAGACGGCGGCGGCAGCCGTGGCATTGGGAGACGACGGTGACGGCATCTGTGGTGTTGGGAGATGATGACGGCGGCCGTGGCGTTGGGAGGCGATGGCGGTGGCCGTGGCCTTGGGCAATGACGACGGTGGCGGCGGATGTGGCGTTGGAAGATGACGATGATGGCGGCGGCCGCGGAAGGGCGGGGGACTTGGTTTTGTTTGGCGTGGCCGATGGGGATTGCGAACTTGGTTGTTATGAATCGTCGCTTGTGAACGATCGACCTCACTAAAAAATTCATGCATTTTTTTGCTCAGCATTAATTTATTTTCTTGATAGCAGTCAAAAACTTTATCTTGGCATACATATATTTTATCATAATGACATTTTTAATCAAATTCTTGAGAGCAAAACGAAGCCTTATAATCAACCACAAATTCAAAAGAAATGATGAAAGAATACAGAAGCACTTAGATAAAAGAGAGAGAAATAGATAGGGAGAGACGAATCCTGCAAGACCCTTTATATGCGCCACGCACGAACATTATTATGGTCCTCTATAGAGAGAGATAGAGAGCTCTATAGAGAGAGAAAGAGAGATCTAGAGAGAGACTCTCACGCAACAGTTGGCTGGAACACCCAAGACATGGGGATGCGCTCATTGGAATAATTGTGAAGGACCAGATAACCGAAAAACGACCCTTCAGTTTTCCCTCCCTTCACTGAGCTGATAACGAAAAAGTAGCGTACGCCGTTTGTCACCGGCCAACGCTTGGCCGAGACCACCTCGCGGAAGGTCATCTTCTCCGAGCTCTCGGAAACCTTTTTGTTTGCTTCTTCCAAGGTGAACCTTCCCAGCTCCTGCACCTCCTTGTTATGCTTCACATCCTCCATCTCTTCAAGTCCGTCGTCGTACTGTTCCGATGCCGGCGCCGGCGCCTCGTAGAGCTGCCGAGCGGCAGCTGCTTTGGAATTGAAGAAGAGAAGGGCGGCAACGACGACGACAGAAAGGATGAGCACGCTGTATACTTTGACCGCCATGGCTAATCAAGCGTTGCTGTGGTGATTGCTGGAGGGATGCTGGGTGCATGCTTTTATTGATTGGGAAGAGGAGAAGAGTTTTGCCATCTCTTAATTTATTTTTTTTATTTTTGAAAATATGATCTGATCAGTTAAATAATATATATTGAAAAAGTATATGATAGCCTTTAATTAGCCTGTTCAAAATATTATGCAAATGTATAAGTTTGGCATATTATATATATATGTATATATATTTTGTATGTATTATATATAATATATATAAGAAAATATAGCCGTCTCTCCACTTTTATCATGATTTCAAATTTATAAATAAACCTTGGACATTAGTAGATTTACCTCCGAATAAAACTCACATAGGACTCAAGTGGCTCTACAAAATTAAATACACAGAAACTGGAGCTTTAGCCAAGTATAAAGCTCGATTGGTTGTCAAAGGGTACTCACAAAAACCTGGAGAGGATTTTGATGAGACATTTGCCCCTGTAGCACGTATGGATACAATACGTTTAATTATTGCATATGCAGCACAACACAAATATCCGATTCTACACTTAGATGTAAAAGCTGCATTCTTAAATGGATCCATCAAGGAAGAGATATATGTAGAGCAACCCGTGGGATATGTAAAGCAGCATGAAGACAAAAAGAAGGTATATAGATTACATAAAGCATTGTATGGACTCAAACAGGCACCCAAAGCATGAAATGAACACATCGATCATTATTTCCTGCAGCAGGGTTTTCAAAGATGTGTAAATGAGCCATCACTTTATACCAAATGGCAAGAAGGCAATCAACTTATTATTGGGCTATATGTCGATGACCTTCTCATTACAGGAAATTCAGTCAAGCTGATAAATGCATTCAGAAAACAAATGAAAGAAGCCTATCAAATGACTGACCTGGGACAGATGAAATACTTTCTAGGAATTCAAGTGCAGCAAACCCCAGAAGGTATACATCTATCACAGCACAAATTTATTTTGGATCTCCTCATCAAAACACAATTTCAAAACTGTAATTTCTGTACAACACCCATGCCGGTTTCGGAAAGTCTGAGAAAAGAAGATGAAGAAGAATGTGTAGACACGACTTCATATAGATCCACGGTAGGATCTTTGATGTACATTACTAATACTAGGCCAGATATCGCTAATGCAGTAAATCAAGTGGCCAGGTATATGCACAAACCTTCTAAGAAGCACCTATTAGCAGTTCATCGGATCCTCCGATACCTGCAAGGAACTGCTAACTATGGAATACGATACCAACAAGATCCAAAGTCAGAATTACTCGGCTATACGGACTCCGATTGGGGCTCAAATGTGGATGATCGTAAAAGCATAAGTGGTTTTATGTTCTTCCTTGGAACAAATCCTATAGCGTGGGTAGTACGCAAACAACCAGTTGTCGCATTATCATCTACGGAAGCAGAGTATATTGCCCTCAGCGCCGCAAGTTGTGAATGCCTTTGGCTGCAACGCATTCTAAATGAAATCACAAAACAAGACCTCAAAACACCTACATCTCTACTCTGTGATAACATTTCAGCGATTTTCTTAGCAAAAAATCCTATTACTCAACGGAAAAGCAAGCACATTGATTTGCGACATCATTTTATACGAGATCAAGTGGAAAAAGGAAAGATCAAGGTAGAATACTGCCCTACTGAACTACAACTAGCTGATATCTTAACAAAGCCTCTTCAACACCTCCGATTTATCAAGCTTCGCGAGCAAATTGGTGTCAAGCCGGCATCGCTTAAGAGGGGGATTGATGCCCTAATTGCTGCCGGATAAAACAAGAACACAGGTTAGCCACCCAGACAAAGAAAGAATAAGACCTGCAGGAATACAGTCAAGACACATCACCGGATAACTATGTAAAAAGTTATAAGTGTAGTCATCTGTTAGGTGTCATGGGCTAGGCCCAACCTTGTAACATATATATATAGCTGTGCCTGGTTTGTAAAAAGTATGAGAGGCTATAAGCAATAAAACTTTATGAGTTTAACATAATTCTATTCTCCTCAGTTATTTTGATTTGCTATCACTTTGACCGCCATGGCTAATCAAGCGTTGCTGTGGTGATTGCTGGAGGGATGCTGGGTGCATGCTTTTATTGATTGGGAAGAGGAGAAGAGTTTTGCCATCTCTTAATTTTTTTTTATTTTTGAAAATATGATCTGATCAGTTAAATAATATATATTGAAAAAGTATATGATAGCCTTTAATTAGCCTGTTCAAAATATTATGCAAATGTATAAGTTTGGCATATTATATATATATGTATATATATTTTGTATGTATTATATATAATATATATAAGAAAATATAGCCGTCTCTCCACTTTTATCATGATTTCAAATTTATAAATAAACCTTGAACATTAGTAGATTTACCTCCGAATAAAACTCCCATAGGACTCAAGTGGCTCTACAAAATTAAATACACAGAAACTGGAGCTTTAGCCAAGTATAAAGCTCGGTTGGTTGTCAAAGGGTACTCACAAAAACCTGGAGAGGATTTTGATGAGACATTTGCCCCTGTAGCACGTATGGATACAATACGTTTAATTATTGCATATGCAGCACAACACAAATATCCGATTCTACACTTAGATGTAAAAGCTGCATTCTTAAATGGATCCATCAAGGAAGAGATATATGTAGAGCAACCCGTGGGATATGTAAAGCAGCATGAAGACAAAAAGAAGGTATATAGATTACATAAAGCATTGTATGGACTCAAACAGGCACCCAAAGCATGAAATGAACACATCGATCATTATTTCCTGCAGCAGGGTTTTCAAAGATGTGTAAATGAGCCATCACTTTATACCAAATGGCAAGAAGGCAATCAACTTATTATTGGGCTATATGTCGATGACCTTCTCATTACAGGAAATTCAGTCAAGCTGATAAATGCATTCAGAAAACAAATGAAAGAAGCCTATCAAATGACTGACCTGGGACAGATGAAATACTTTCTAGGAATTCAAGTGCAGCAAACCCCAGAAGGTATACATCTATCACAACACAAATTTATTTTGGATCTCCTCATCAAAACACAATTTCAAAACTGTAATTTCTGTACAACACCCATGCCGGTTTCGGAAAGTCTGAGAAAAGAAGATGAAGAAGAATGTGTAGACACGACTTCATATAGATCCACGGTAGGATCTTTGATGTACATTACTAATACTAGGCCAGATATCGCTAATGCAGTAAATCAAGTGGCCAGGTATATGCACAAACCTTCTAAGAAGCACCTATTAGCAGTTCATCGGATCCTCCGATACCTGCAAGGAACTGCTAACTATGGAATACGATACCAACAAGATCCAAAGTCAGAATTACTCGGCTATACGGACTCCGATTGGGGCTCAAATGTGGATGATCGTAAAAGCATAAGTGGTTTTATGTTCTTCCTTGGAACAAATCCTATAGCGTGGGTAGTACGCAAACAACCAGTTGTCGCATTATCATCTACGGAAGCAGAGTATATTGCCCTCAGCGCCGCAAGTTGTGAATGCCTTTGGCTGCAACGCATTCTAAATGAAATCACAAAACAAGACCTCAAAACACCTACATCTCTACTCTGTGATAACATTTCAGCGATTTTCTTAGCAAAAAATCCTATTACTCAACGGAAAAGCAAGCACATTGATTTGCGACATCATTTTATACGAGATCAAGTGGAAAAAGGAAAGATCAAGGTAGAATACTGCCCTACTGAACTACAACTAGCTGATATCTTAACAAAGCCTCTTCAACACCTCCGATTTATCAAGCTTCGCGAGCAAATTGGTGTCAAGCCGGCATCGCTTAAGAGGGTGATTGATGCCCTAATTGCTGCCGGATAAAACAAGAACACAGGTTAGCCACCCAGACAAAGAAAGAATAAGACCTGCAGGAATACAGTCAAGACACATCACCGGATAACTATGTAAAAAGTTATAAGTGTAGTCATCTGTTAGGTGTCATGGGCTAGGCCCAACCTTGTAACATATATATATAGCTGTGCCTGGTTTGTAAAAAGTATGAGAGGTTATAAGCAATAAAACTTTATGAGTTTAACATAATTCTATTCTCCTCAGTTATTTTGATTTGCTATCACTTTGACCGCCATGGCTAATCAAGCGTTGCTGTGGTGATTGTTGGAGGGATGCTGGGTGCATGCTTTTATTGATTGGGAAGAGGAGAAGAGTTTTGCCATCTCTTAATTTTTTTTTATTTTTGAAAATATGATCTGATCAGTTAAATAATATATATTGAAAAAGTATATGATAGCCTTTAATTAGCCTGTTCAAAATATTATGCAAATGTATAAGTTTGGCATATTATATATATATGTATATATATTTTGTATGTATTATATATAATATATATAAGAAAATATAGCCGTCTCTCCACTTTTATCATGGTTTCAAATTTATTTTAAAAAATTACTGGATTCAATGTGTTGCAGGTTACTCCACTCTCATACCTAACGGTCAACTTGAACCGTCTAATAAGCTCTAGAGTGAGTCGGATGTGCAAACAAGATTTTTACATGGAGAAATTCAAGGAAAAAAATTAGGGGGTCGGGACTGTGGTGGCAAAATCCATTATTTTTTCGGTGAGTTGCAAGAGATTTCCTTCGAAGGTGAGACATGTTACCGCTCGCTACAATAGTTTGTTTGGATCGCGAAGGTCTCTTGCATTGGAGCAGAGTACAAAGGAGAATGTTTGGAATTGAAGCACTCCTGAATGATAAATGCGGCAATGATGGGCTCTGAACTTTGGAGACGTTCTTCAAGTACTGATGGAAATCCTCAATGAATCTGGCCATCCGCACACTATTGCCATATATTTTGTTAATTGCACAACCATAATTATATATTTTGTTATACGCACACTCATCATGTGATATTTCGCTATACACACATTTATGATAGGAATTTTGCTATACACACACCTATGATAGAAATTTTGCTAAATGCAACCCATGATAAAAATTTGCTATATGCACACTCATGATGAGGTATTTTGATATACTCACATCTAGTCGTACACAAAAAACCCGACGGGGCCGTGCTTGGATCGGGCCGATCGGGCCTAGGCATTTTGCCAACTGGGCCTGATCCGGGCCCAACTTGAGTCGGGCCGGGTCGGGCACCCTCTAAAAGAGGGGGCCCGATAAGGCCCTCCAGGCCGGCCCGGGTCGGCCTGATTTCCAGGCGGGATTAAAATCCCGCCTGGATTATGTGTGATTTTAATCTCGCCTAATCGACGGGGCCGTGCTTGGATCGGGCCGATCGGGCCTAGGCATTTTGCCAACTGGGCCTGATCCGGGCCCAACTTGAGTCGGGCCGGGTCGGGCTCCCTCTAAAAGAGGGGGCCCGATAAGGCCCTCCAGGACAACCCGGGTCGGCCTGATTTCCAGGCGGGATTAAAATCCCGCCTGGATTATGTGTGATTTTAATCCCGCGTGGATAAGGCGGAATTTTAATCCCAACTGGATTAGGCCGGATTTTATAAATAAGCGAGACTAAAATCCCTCCTAATTGGCGGAATTTTCTACCAGCCCGGGTGACGTGTGTAACACCCACTATCCGTCGCATAACATATAGCAGTTGGTCCGGTCGGGGCCCGACTCCATATACCACAGACAGACCGGGTGGATAGTCAATGAAAACCATCCAACTAATTAGCAACGTCCTACACAGAGTCATTCTAGCGGAAGCAATTTAAAGTTACAAGTTAAAGAACCCAACCAAACATGAATGTCCACTTCTCAAAGCAATAGGAATGAAGTACAATACACAAGTACGTTGGCCTTAAGACCTTACATTTGTTTACTCAAATAACATGTTTTCCAAACCTCGACACGCAGGCCGGTCACACATGAATAAAACTAGTAAACACTCAATTTAGGCCTTCGAGGGCCGGCTTCTCGACTTGGGCTTTGGCCCGCTATTTACCGCTCGGCTGCGCAGCACCTACAAGCAACAATCCACCACACGGTGGCAAACAAAAGCAACGGTCAGCTATGCTGACCAAATTATAACGATCCCGCCCCCATAATCGGGGCGGCGATGCTCTTTCCCTGCACTTTGTTAGCATAACCAAGCAGTATAGTGAATAAACACTTCATCACAAGCATGGGCACACACAGCCTCACACCCCATGCTCTCAGCGCACATTCTCGGTAAACCGGTCAATGTCACGTCAATTCAAGCCATATACGTCTCAGTCTCACCACCGCCACAAGGACGACCAATCTCGTGAGCATTTAGGTCCTTCCGGCCGATGTCACGTCAATTTAAGCCATAGACAACCCGAGACCTCCTATCTATGCTAACGACAAGTCCCACGTAGCTTTAGGTCGCTTGTACTGAACGACATAGACCGGGCACGGTTCCGCTTAACCCGTTGCTCACACCGCAACGTCAATTTAAGACATATGCGCGGGTTAGCTCCCCGAGTCCCAAATCGTTTACACATATCACATAACTCAGTTATGTTCAAGTGGGCTCCCAGGACACCATGTTGGCAGAATCACGCATCTGCCCATTTTTTCGGGTGCACCTTGGAGTTAATCCCCTCGGCTCCCTGTTGCAATCTACCGCGTAGAAAACCCGAAAAACAATCATTCGCACGGAGTCTTCTCCGGCCATTCATGCAATGCAACATCACCGATCCAGACCAACTTGTCCGGGTTGGCTTCACACATCATACCTATATCCGTTCTCGATTACGGACTCTACATGTACACAACGGGGACTATTCATGTCTACCCGAAGGAACGCCTCACCTCACCGCAAACTCGCGAGAGCGGGCTTCCTATGCAAAGAAAACGAGGACTTCACATGTCCTAGGATGAGAATCATTACCCTAGCGTTTTCCCTTGGCGCCATGGAAATGTATGCGGATGGAAAGCACCACAATCTCCTTGCCTCCGTAGATCCGAAGTCGGCTAAAGATTTGGAGCTCTGAAACTCTGCCGGTAACCGGATCTAGCCACCTTTCTTCTTCCTTACTCTCCCCTCTCTCAAGACTTTAGAAAGAGACTAAGTGAAAGAAATGAGGGATTTGAAACCCTATTCCCGGGTATATCCCAGCAGGAACAACCCTCAGCTGTCGGATCCTAAAATAAGGAAACGAACGGCCGAGATCCGGAGCTGAAATGTAAAATCTGGGCCGAACACGGCCTGTGACACGCCCGTGTCCCGGGCCGTGTTCCCCATTCGCCGTCAAAACTGACGCATCCCAAAAAGCACACGGGCACCCAACACGCCCGTGTTCGACCTGACACGCCCGTGTCATTCAGTACATGCCCGTGTTCACGGGCGTGTTCCTCCATCAACACAGGACCAACACCAACCCGTGACTCACACGGGTCTTGAACACGCCCGTGTCCTATTTGACACGCTCGTGTCGTACCCGAACACGCCTGGGATCCAGGCCGTGTTCACTATCTCGACACTTTGTCGAGCACAGTTCGTCGACCACCTGATAGGGCCTTGGACACGCCCGTGTCCTAGGCCGTGTTCCCTGCTCGACGATCGTCGACCCAAAATTCGTCGACCGCTCGATCAGATCGTCGACACGAGCTTGACACGCCCTGGGATACGAACACGCCCGTGTCTCAGGCTGTGTTCGCTGCTCGACGATCGTCGACTCCAAAATTCGTCGACCTCTCGACCAGATCGTCGAACCAAACACGACACGCCCTGGGATACGCCCGTTTCCCAGGTCGTGCGCCCCTTGCCAAATTCCAAACTTGGCTCAAAACGCCTCCCATCGCTCTTTTGAGTTTCGGGGAGTTACATCGGGCCCAGGCTAGCCCGGCGCCCGGGCTTTGCCCAGGTTGGGCCGGGCAACCGACTAATGTGGGGGCCTGGTAAGGACCCAAAGCCCGACTTTTGCCTGGACCGGGCCTAGTAGGGCTTTTTTCGGGTCGGGACCAATCAGGCTTTTTCCTGGCCGGGCGCTGGCCGGGCCCTGGCCGGGCCCGGGCCAGGCCCGTGCGGGCTTTTTCCTAGCCCGAGCGGGCTTTTTCCGGGTCGGGTCCGTGATAACTTTTCAAATGAAGTTATCTACGCCAAGTATTTATACTTCATAATTAGTAAAAAGGAGCCTAAATGGTAATAAATATGATTAATTATTGTTTAAATGTTTATGGTACTAAGTTGGTCTTATTCCATGGTTTTTATGCAAGATTTGTCGAGGAAATCAACTTGAAAGAGTAATGCAGAATTCTTATTTTCGGCCTGGACCAGTTACTGCAACATCCAATTCTGAAACTGCAACATTTGTCTGTCTGAAATTCAAATTTTAAATTTGAATTGCCGTCGTTTTTAATTATGGAAGGATGCATCTCTTCAGCAAGGGTGGACGTTTTTAATGCCAAAAACTGACCAAATGAGGGGAGATTGAATTTATTTTCGGATCTAAAGGGAAGAGCACCACCTAGGGTTGGCTTGGGAAGAAAACCTCCATTGGAGATCGACGGCGAGAGGAAGAAGAAGGAGATCTTCGTGCAGATCAAAGAAGCGACTCTAGGAAGAGATTCCTGCAGTGATTAAGCGTGAACCACTATGTTTTATAGGATCTATTTCAATATGTTGCGTGATTTCTCCAACGCCATGAACTAATTCTTCCATAATCTTGTATTATGAGAGTACTAGGTTGTGTTTGATGGATATTTTCTAGTTTATCTTGTTGAGAATATTTTTTATCAATCTTATAATCTTTATTTCTGAAATGTTTGGCCAATGTTTCACTTTTATGCTACGTTTCATAAATCGAGAGAAGAGTTGTGGTAGTATATCATAATCTTGATATAGCATTTGAAGAGAGAATGAGACTTCCTCTTGGTGTTAGCAACTTAGGTCTTTGTTCTTTGAGTGGTTCTTATTTCACCCGAGGGGAAATATAGAACTATGGATTGCCGATATCGAGAGATACGGTTCTCTATTTTAAGATCGTTGCAAGGCACGCTCACCACGCATTTTCACAACGACTCATTCACTTATTCATCGTACTAAACCTAGGAAATCATAATATAAGATTATATCTCGATCTCCTTTGATAAGAAAAGTATTTTTCCTAAGATTAATAGTAGTTTCATTTATAAGTTTGCATTCTTATCTTTAGTAATTCAAGAAAATCACCTATACTATTTTACTTGGATTTTAGGAAAAAGCCTAACTAGTATTTGCAAGCACTGAACCAATCACCTCCATGTGGAAACGATTATTACTCACTTTTTATTACTTGACACGGCACATGCACTTGCGTTTAAATACGTAGACCATTTCAGGCGTATCAGTCCGGGCGGGCTTTTTTTGCACTACTACTCACATCCATGATGAGGTAATTTTCTATGCGCACCCCCATAATGAGTGATTCTGTGAATGATGCGGAACAATAATGATGTTACGGAGAAGGCCGCAGGGAGACGCGAAGGCGGGCAAGCGGGGTCGCCTGGCTGAGGCAACCATGTGGTGGTGTTCACACGACGGGAGTCAGCCTGACACTGTGCGCGCTACGGGCCACACGACAGAGGCTGGGACGGCGGTGGAAGGGTACGCGCGACCGGCGCGCTGTCGGGCAACCTGTCCGCGCATCCGTGCTGCCAAGGGGAGGCGCATGGTCGTGCGGCCGCACAGCGTGCCGCACGTGGCCGGACGGCCAGCGTGGGGCAGTGCGGCCGGGCGGTAGCTGCCCGATCGAGGTTGTTCGACTCGTGCGTGTCTTGGGTTGCGGTAGCTGTGGGAGGTTTGGGGAACTGCCCGCTCTCCCCACTAATAGCACTACCTAAGTTAGTAGGGAGGTGAGGCTATTGGCACTCATTTTAATATTCACAGCTCATTTCGCTCACATTTATAAAAGAAAACGATGGAGAACTAAGGGAATATATATATGATTCTACATCTTCTCTATCAAGGAATGGATTTGAATTCACAAATTCTTAGGAGAAAACACAAGAAGTTATGTTAGTAGCATATAAATGTCTTTTGCAATAGTAAAGCATGATGGAGCTTTTCAAATTAAATTATTAGATTTTTTACGGGTAATGCTGACTTTTTTTTCATTGTCTTTCTCAATTTTATAGTTGTTTTCATGCATAATCTTCTTTCTATGGATACATGAAATAAATGTTTCTCTACGATCACAACCGTCACCTCCGGTAAACTCGAGCACCACAACCATGAATGACCCACCTTGGGCCATCTCTTCCCATCATCTATAGGTCTCTGGCATGGAACTTGGATTTTTTTCCAGGTTCTTCATTATTATATTTTGTCGTTTGCTGATTCTGATATTTTGTTTAAGGTCTATGCGTTTGAACTCGGGGCACTGTAGTCATGGCTCATTTCCGGCCTCCGTTTTGTCAAATTACAAACGGTTATTGTCTAATTTGCACTTTTTTGATACATGACCCGATTTTGACAGATAAAATATCGATTTTCATGAATTTTGTCATTTCGAAGTTCTGCCGAATTCGTTTTACATTGCATAACTTCGTTTTACCAAATTCGCATCGATTGCACTGAAAATTGCACGAACTCTAATTTTAGCAAATTATATATTGATTTCCATGTTTTTTGATGTTCTGTATTTACTTACGAACTCTATTTTCCAAACTTTACGCTGGTTGCCCCAAAAATTGTGAATTTTCAATACTATCTGATTATAATAAATAATATGTCAATTGTAATGTTAATGTTTTTCAACCTTCTGAACCTAATCACGGAGTCCATTTTTTGTTATTCAGCTTTATTGGATAAGTTTGAACATACTTATTACAGTAAAACGTAATTATTTAAACATACGATATTACACCCCGACCACCGTCGGCCGTCCTCCCCTCGCTGGCGAACTCGGCGACGAGTTCGCCACCCGCCCGTGGAGTACCACCTCCATCGTCCGATCGGTTGGGGACGTTCCCGGCCATCCGATTCGCGCGTAACCACCCACTAACCATCAGGTTAGTGAGAGGATTTAATTAGAAATTTAATTAATAGTTCAGGGGTGCAAACAACGGTATTAATACACACCCTTGAACAATGAGAAAATATTAATATTGGGTGGTTACGGTGTGCGGATAGCCGCATAACCACCGTAACCATCCCTTGGAGTCTATAATAGGAGCCGCATGCTCCCTCATTTCTCGCCTTTTTTTTTTCCTCCGAGTCTTCTTCTTTCTCAGGTCGAAGCTCTGCCGAATTCCTCCTACAAGCATCACTCGAGCAGAAATCAAGCCGCACCCGAGCCGCACCCGAGCTACGTATGAGCCAAGTACGAGCCATCTGACGAAGCCTAATCTCTCAAGTTCCAAGAGACCTTCGCAACCGCACATCCAAGTGCTCCGTTCCCACGTCCAGAGTCAGCAGGACACCCATTGAAGCCCGTCGGCGCAAAGTGAAATCTGTAACAATAATCGGGCGCGACGGCCCATCGTTCACCGAGAGCAAAAGTGTTCTCTCTCTCACCCCAGAATTGTAACGAGATGCGGTCTGTCACCCTCGATTCAACTAGCAAGTTGTAACAACAAGGAAATAGTGGAGTTTAAACGGCACAGATCCGGTCACGTGGTTTTTTACCAGGTTGAGGGGGGTTTTTCACGTTAAAACTTCGTGTGTACGATCGATCTATTTTATTGACTGTTTGCGCGCTCGACCGTTCCGAGAGGTAAGACGGTCCAAGTATTCCGGTCCGACCTGAATGTCGAGTTAGACCGCAACAAGTTTATTATTATTTTGATGTTCTGTTTAGCACGGTGGCAGCGGTCACGAACCGTCGTTTGTGACCAATATCTATGTTCAAAAATAGTTTTTTTTTTCTTGGTGGCCGTCATGCATAACCAATATCTATGTCAATACATATATTTTATGACATAACATTTTGTTCAATTAACTCATCTGAATAAAAATGTCACGTCAAATAGACGACGGTTTGTTACTGGCATGAGTTCTATTTTTATTCATATATTTAAAAGCAATGATGACAAAATCATACAACTACACAACATAAATAATAACGTACCCTCATCCTTTCGAATTCTTTCTATTGTTTGGGATGAAGCAAGCTCACATGCAACACACTGTCTTCTTTGATCAGTTGAGAATTTTCTTCCTAAAACTCCTCCCAATTCAAATCCCAAATCTCTCCCAGTATGAAAGAAGATCCTAAACACAATTTATCATCTTAGGTTCTCTTTGGCACTTCATTGGGCCGGAAGAGCTCCTTTCGCTTTTTCAAAATGACCAGTGTACAACCCAATATTCGCTGAGTCTGATCAGCAGGCACCAACAGTCACAATTATGATAGCCAGAAGAGTTCTCGCCCTAAAGGAGATCTCGCCCAAGTAGGCGGGAACGCTTGCGCTAGAGCCATGCTCCCTCGCCTACAAAGCGCCCTGCGCTCGACGATCGTCGAACCCAGATCGTCGGGCGCAGCCAAATCGTCGAACGGAAATCAACAGGCCAAGATCATCGAACGCAGCCAACACGGGAACGCTTGCGCTTGCGCCAAGCTGATAACTTCTCAATTGAAGTTATCTAGTCCCCTAGTTTTACATAATCGTTGTGATAAATGAGAAGAAATGACTTAAATTAGTATAAATATCCATAAATTAATAGTCATTTTATTCACGCTTAGTTAACCTATTTTGCCTATGTTTTTCTTATTAGAAATGACGTAGAAATCGAACCGGCAAAGTAAGTGCAGGAATTATATTTTGGCTGTGCAGTTGTTACAGAAACCTGTTGCAGTTGTTATAACAAGTCTGAGCGGTTTTAAAATTCGAATTTCGAATTTTGCGCCAAAACTAAATATGGAAGGAGGCATCTATTGGAAAAGGGCTGCTCGTTTTTAACAGAGGATTTTCATTCCTAAAAGGGGACAAAATTAGAGAGAGGAGAGAGACCTTAGAGCCATCATCTTGGAGAAGAAGAAGAGGAAGAACGGCTAGGGTTTGGACGCACCGGCGAGAAGGAAGAAGGGTCTAAGCGCGATCTACACGCATATTCCTGCAGCATTAAAACTCATTAAGCATGTTTAGTAAGACTTTCTTTGTTGTGTGGTTTCATTCCTCTAGCATGAACTAATTGTATGAATCTTGTATGATGTGAGTACCTTGTTTTATTGTGATGATTTTACTTTAAATTTATTTTATGGTTGTTTGAATCGCTATTTTTATTGGGTTTATGTTCCTTGTTAGTGGAAATTTTTGAGCAAACGTTCATCTTCTAGTTAGCATGACGAGATTCGAGAGAGGAGTTATGCTAATTTAGGGTTGAATCCGTTATTCTACGCGGCGAGATTCGAGAGAGGAGTTGCGTAGTTTCTAATTCAAAATTCCATCTTTTTACTGCGCTGCAAGATTCGAGAGAGGAGTGTCGTAAGTGTGACATAAACTCCAATATAGCGTCAAGAGAGAGAGATTTCCTCTTGAGTTAGCATCATTGATTTTTGCTCGTCACATTATTTACTTTCCACCTAAGTTAGAGATAACTAGGGGAAATTGGGTAACAGAATTCTGAGATCGAGAGACGATGAATTTCAACTTAAAATCGATGCAAGATAGTAATGAAGAGAACCATTAAATATCACTAGAAATCTCGTCACAATAGGCAAGGGAAAACAACATGCAAGATCATTTCTCCAACCCTGATAAAAGTATTTTCTAAGAATCGTGTTTAGTTTTATCATTATTAGTTTAAGTTTTCTTTATTATAAAATTAACCCACTAAAGAAAAAGTATCCCACTTGGATTCACGGAACGGGTAAGGCTAGTAATTACGAGCACTAACGTTGCACTTCCTCTAGGAACGATAACTCAACTCATCATTTTATTACTTGATTCGACACGTGCATTTGCGTGATTACGTAGATCCATTTTGGCCGTATCAAGTTTTTGGCGCCGTTGCCGGGGAAGCGCAACTGGTTTAGTGTTTTATTTCTCGTAATATTAGTTAAACTTTAGTAGTTGGAGATCAAGTATTTTGTTTTTAATTGTTTTCTTGTCTTAGCACTTATTTCGAAGCTTTGTGGTGTATGTCAAGGTATAGAAACCCGAAATTATTGCCACTAAACTTAGAAATAGAGCGCACATGTAGACAAAATCGAAGAAACCGTAGAACGGAAAACATTGATCATCCTGAGATGGATAATAACGGACAACAAGTTATCGATGACATAGAGGGTCACGTGAACCATAACGGGCAAGCGAATCCAAATAATCAACACGTGCCGCCTCGAATGACATGTAGGGATTACAACACACCTTTTAGGGGAGGTTTGCACACGAGTATTGCCCGACCACCTATAGAAGCTAATAATTTCAAGATGGACCCTTTCATTATGCAACAAGTTCAACTAAATAGATTTGGGGGTCTTAACCATCAAGATGCAAACTCTCATTTAAAAACCTTCTTAACAATATGCGACATGTTTAAGGCAAATGGTGTGTCCGCAGACGCAATTCAACTAAGAGCATTTCCTTTTTCCTTAGAAGGTCGAGCAAGGGATTGATTGGACTCTTTACCCGATGATGCTATCACCACATGGGCCCAATTAGAAGATAAATTTTTAAATAAGTATTTTCCACCTTCTAAGACGGCTAAGTTGATTAGAGATATCACTACATTTATGCAACATCATGGGGAGACTCTTTACGACGCATGGGAGCGTTTTAAGGAGCTGTTAAGAAAATGTCCACACCATGGGTTAGCACAACACCAACAAGTATCCACATTTTACAACGGGTTGCAAACCGCAACCATGATTCTAGTAGATGGAGCCGCGGGAGGTTCCCTAATGAAAAAATATCCGGAAGATGCGTACGCCATTTTAGAAGATTTAACGTCTAATAATTATCAAGCATATGAAAGACAAGCAACAAGTAATCCAGCAGGGGTGCACCATGTAGATCAAATCACATCCTTAGCCGTCGAAATGGCATCACAATTCAACTTGATTAACAAGAGGCTAGATTCATTATCTAATCCTGCGCCTAGTGCACCACTAACGGTGGAACAATTAAATCTATTAACGGAGGAAGCCAACTATATAGGAGGACAACAGAGGCAAATTCCACCGGGATTTGCTAATCATTATCACCCCGAGTGGCAACATCACCCTAATTTCTCTTGGAGAAATAATCAAGGAGTGAACCAATCGCCGGGATTTCATAAAAATCTGAATCCCACCCAAGGGAATCCTCAAAACAATCCTAGGAAGTTAACTGGTGAAGTTATTGTGGGGATGTTCCAAAAGAATGAGTCTAGGATTGGAGGGATTGAGTCATCTCTAAGATCTTTAGAGACCACATTGGGGCAATTAGCAACCACGTTAAGCAAAAGGCCGATTGGATCATTACCTTCGGATACCATGCCTAACCCAACAAGAGAGGAACCTCCTAATCATTGTAATGCAATCGCTTTAAGGAGTGGGGTGGAAATTCAAAGTGGAGATGAGTTGTTAGAAAAAGCTAGAGATGACGAGAGGAAGGAACAAGGAAATGAACCTAGGGGGATGCAAGAAGAAGAGCCCGTAGAAGTTAAGGAACCGGAGATAGTTGAAGTCCACTAAATAATAAAAAGAAAGAAATCATCTATCCTCCACCTCCCTTCCCATCTAAATTAGCGAAGACAAAGCTCGATAAGCAATTCCAAAAGTTTATGGAAATCTTTAAGAAATTAACTATAAATATTCCGTTTGCTGAGGCTCTTGAACAGATGCCTAGTTATGTCAAGTTTATAAAAGACATCTTATCCAAGAAGAGGAAATTCATTGAGAGGGAGATAGTCGCCCTAACGGAAGAATGTAGTGCAATATTACAAAAGAAACTACCTCAAAAATTAAAAGATCCAGGTAGCGTTACAATACCATGTTTGATAGGAACGACATTTTCAGGGAGAGCATTGTGTGACTTGGGAGCTAGCATCAATCTGATGCCCTTATCTATTTACACAAAATTAGGCCTGGGAGAGATTACACCAACATCTCTTACTCTACAGTTGGCCGATAGGTCTTTAGCTTTTCCTAAGGGAATTGTTGAGGATGTACTGGTTAAGGTGGATAAATTCATCTTTCCAGCCGATTTTGTGGTGCTAGATATGGATGAGGATAAGGAAGTTCCTATTATTCTAGGAAGACCATTTTTAGCCACAGGACGCACCCTTATAGATGTACAAAAGGGAGAGCTAACAATGAGAGTCAACGAAGAGGAGGTAACCTTCAATATCCTTAAGGCCATGAAATTCCTTGAAGATAGAGAAGAATGCTATTTAATTAAAGAGGTTGAGGTGCCCTCTAGGTTGACACACGAGGAAGAAGATTTTGATCATAGATTGTTAGACATCTTAGTTAACGACGAGGGTGAAGAAGATAAAGTAATGGAAGAAGTTGTTCACATACTCAATACATGTGAAGGGTTGCCACCATATAAGAGTTTTGAAGTGATAACTAGGACAAGCGAACCAAGAATGATAAAACCTTCTATCATTGAACCACCTAAGTTGGAATTAAAACCACTACCTGAACACCTTAAGTATGTATTTCTAGAGGAAGATAACACTCTTCCGGTCATAATCAATGCATCATTAAGAATGAAAGAAGAGTTAAAATTAATTGAGTTACTAAGGGAGTTTAAGGAAGCGATTGGTTGGACTCTTGCCGACATCAAGGGGATTAGCCCATCCATCTGTATGCACAAAATTCTATTAGAAGATGGGGAGAAAGGATCCATCGAACATCAATGAAGGCTTAGTCCTCCAATGAAGGAGGTGGTGATGAAGGAAATCATTAAGTGGCTGGACGCGGGCATTATTTATCATATTTCAGATAGCAAGTGGGTAAGCCCAGTGCATTGCGTACCAAAGAAGGGAGGGATAACACTTGTTAAGAATGAAAATAATGAACTTATACCTACTAGGGCTGTCACGGGATGGAGGATATGTATTGATTATCGAAAATTGAACAAGGTGACTAGAAAAGATCATTTTCCGTTACCATTCCTTGACCAAGTCTTAGACAGATTGGCAGGTGCCAGTATTTTTGCTTCTTGGACGGATATTCGGGATACAACCAGCTTATGGTTGTACCAAAAGATCAAGAGAAGACAACATTTACATGCCCCTTTGGCACATTTGCATTTAGGAGACTACCATTTGGATTATGCAACGCTCCCGCCACATTTCAGCGTTGTATACTGGCAATACTATCCGACCTTATCGCTCGAGGCATTGATCCGGCAGAGTATGGAATCGAGGTATTCATGGATGATTTTTCCATCTTTGGTAAATCGTTCGATGCATGTTTGGCATGTCTGGGGAGGGTATTGGCCCGCTGTGTTGAGACTAACTTAGTACTGAACTGGGAAAAGTGCCATTTCATGGTACGTGAGGGCATTGTCATTATGCTAGTAAGACTCTTATTAATGCCCAAGTGAACTACACAACTACAGAAAAGGAACTCCTAGCGGTGGTTTTTTGCGTTCGACAAATTCCGCGCTTATCTGATTAGTTCTACAGTCATAGTTTACACGAACCACGCGGCAATCCGTTATCTAGTGGAGAAAAATGAGGCTAAACCTAGGCTTATTAGATGGGTTCTACTCCTCCAAGAGTTTGATTTTGAGATCAAGGATCGTAAGGGGGCAGAAAACCCGATTGCCGACAACTTATCGAGATTAGAGAATGGGTGTGAGAAAGACGTACACGTTGAGATTAAGGAAAGTTTCCCAGATGAGAGTTTACTTGCAGTCACAGAAGGGAGCATCCCATGGTATGCTGATTTCGTTAACTATATAGTTAGCAAAGTTTTTCCACCGGATTTTAGCTACCAACAAAGGAAGCGATTCCTTCATCAGGTGAAGTTTTACCTATGGGATGAATCGTATCTATTTAAAATTTGTGTTGATCAAATTATTCGTAGGTGTGTGCCCGAGATGGAAGTTCATAGTATTCTAGAAAAGTGTCATGCATCACCCTATGGAGGACACCATAAGGGAGACCGGACAACGAGGAAGGTTTTAGAGTCAGGATTCTATTGGCCAACCTTATTCAAGGACTCTCATCACTTTGTAGGACAGTGTGACCGTTGTCAACGGGTTGGAAATCTTCAGTGGGGAGCAAGCATGCCCATGAATGGAATCCTTGAAGTAGAAGTCTTTGATGTATGGGGGATTGATTTCATGGGCCCCTTTGTCAACTCCGATGGAAATTTATATATTTTGCTAGCAGTAGACTATGCGTCGAAGTGGATAGAGGCGATAGCCACACAAAGGAATGATGCCAAGGTGGTGCTAAAATTTCTAAGGTCTAACATCTTCACTAGATTTGGTACACCGAGGGCAATAATTAGTGATGGAGGGGCGTACTTTTGTAATTTACAATTTAAAACTTTACTAAAGAAATATGGTGTAACACATAAAGTAGCTCTTGCCTACCATCTGCAAACCAATGGCTTAGCCGAGGTGTCAAATCGTGAGATCAAGACCATCTTAGAGAAAACGGTGAATGCAACGCGCAAGGATTGGTCACGAAAGCTAGGTGATGCATTATGGGCCTATAGAACGGCTTTTAAAACTCCGATCGGATTAACACCATATAAAATGATCTATGGGAAAGCGTGTCACCTACCGGTGGAGTTGGAACATAAGGCGTATTGGACAATTAAGAAATTAAACTTTGACTTCCAAGAGGCGGGCAATAAAAGGCTATTGCAAATTAATGAATTGGAAGAAATTCGGTCCAACGCATACGAGAGCGCCAAACTTTATAAAGAGCGAACAAAAAAATGGCACGACGCAAGATTAACGGTGAAAGAGTTCAAGACCGGACAATTGGTATTGTTATTTAACTCAAGACTTAAATTATTCCCGGGAAAACTAAAATCGAGATGGTCGGGACCATTCATAGTGACGCAGGTGCACCCGTATGGGGTAGTCACGATTTGCAACGAGAAGGATGACTCCGAATTCAAAGTAAATGACCAAAGACTAAAGGAATATCATATAGATATTGATCGTCGGGAGTCGACGATCGTGAAATTGCAATGACGGGTGACGAAGAGATACGTCCGGCCGAGACGTTTTAAAGGAGGCGCTTGGTGGGAGGCAACCCATCGTATCGTAGAATATATATATATAAATAATAATAATGATAATAATTATATATATTCGTTTGTTTTCATTAGTAAAAAAAAATATGTTGAAGGAAGCAAGGCCATATGAACCTAGTTGACTATGCTCAATAATTTTTAGGAGTGAAAATGCTGGAGGAGAGAAAAAAAAATTGGCCAAAAATCTGTAGGAATTTAAAGTAAATAGATTTTGTAAAACAGAAGGCAGTTGTTACAACGCTACGAAAACATGCGTAATGAATTTTTTTTTTCTGACTGCTTCTTCATGGATGCCGCGGAAGTCCTCAAGCCGCCGGTTCAACTGAACCGGCGCGCGTGAATCGCCGCACCGGCGGTTGGAGTTAAATTAAATTAAGTTAATTTAGGTTTTGAAATCTAAACGCAATTATTTATTGCAAAACCGGTTCAATGTTTTATAAAAATTCCTTAATCCATCCATTAATTGCTTGCACTTAATAAATATAAGATGGGCTGATTCCCTCACCCCAGCCGAGATTTAGGGCAAGAGTGAGAGCGGCGAATCCAAAAGCATAGCGGTGAACGGCGGCCTTGAGATCGGCGAGAAGCAAGTGGCAGAAGCTCCGCTTCTCGGCGATTTCGACCCGGGCGGCGGCGGCCAAACCCTGGCTCGGAGTTTTCGAACCAGGTGGCGCATTTCTCTGAGCTTTGGCGATCAAGAGAGAATCGCCACGGGGTGAGTTCTGGGGGAGGATCTCCGAGTTTGTTGAAGGTAAAACCATTGAACCTTAGCACATTGTCGAATCTTGCCCAACATTAGTTCCTCCGTTTTCTGGCTAGGTCAAAAGCAAAGGGGGACGAGGCGATCTGCGAACAGCTTTGAGACAAGCATGATCGTTTTTCCTTGGAAGTGTGTGGTGGGCGGTGAGTACAAGCGCACCAGCTGCATAACACGGAAGTGGGGCAAGTGTTTATTCTCTTCATTACTGAAGCTTTTTGAGGTATAACTCTTAACCTTGCACTCATGGAGAGAGGAGCAATTGGTGAATAATTTATTTTTTTTCTTTTCTCTTGTTCAGTGTGTTGTGATTAGCTGGAGTTATGTCATCTAAATAGAGGTTTAGTAAGAAGAAGGGGAAGGAGGTTGTTAGAGAACAAGCTGTAAAATTTTCGAGTGAGGCAGCGGAGTATTGGTTTCGCTCATTGAAAACGCTCCCTTTCATCTTTAAAAGAGGATTTAAAATGGAAAAGAGGGCTTGGAGTGTAACCTATGCTGATCAGATCAAGGCACTCCAGTGGGAGGTCTTCTGCCATCCGAGGACTGAGGCTATTCTCCCCATGGTCTATGAATTTTATGCAAATGCTAAAAGCATAGAGGGAGAAGTAGTGACTGTTAGAGGGAAGGCGGTTGAGTTTTCTGCAGAGATGATTAGTGATTTGTTCAATTTGGAGGATCATGGGTATGGCGACTATGCTGAAATTCTTAATAAGGTATCTCTTCAGGAAATGACGGATACAGTGTGTTGCACACCGACACCAGAGTGGGCAAGTAAGACACATAGAGTACTGAAGACATCTTGTCTAACTAGGGAAGCTAAAGTGTGGCTGCTGTTTATTAATGCTAGTATCATGCCCACTCGACACCCGAACACTATTACATTGGATAAGGTAGCGTTGATCTACGGTATTATAAAGGGCCTATACTTTGATTTAGGAAAGATTATTACATTGCAACTTCGGCAGAAAATTAGAGAGGAGAAACCTAGGCAGCTATGGTTTCCAACCCGCATAACTGAGTTATGTCTGCAAGCTGGTGTGGAAAAGGATGAGGAGGACATGGTTACACCTGTAAAGCGACATATTACTGAAACGGTTGTCGAAGTCAACGTCAAGGTTGCTGCGGAAACACAGGGAAGGGGACGTAGTTGGAAGATAGGGGGTGAAGGTCAGACTTCACAGGCACCAATAGTGAAACCAATGCGAATTGATATTCCAATTGTCGACCATGGCACTGATCCCGACCTGTTGATGGAGCATATTGAGTATATCAAAGCCTATCAGCGATGTCACCACTTGTTTGCAAAGGAGCAATTTGAAGATATTCATACCAACATCCGTAAAATCATGGAGAAAAGGAAGATTCCGGTGTCTGAGCCGAATTTTAGGATGATGGGGCAGTTCGACGATAAAGGCTTCCTCTTGACTTGTGACAAGACTAGAGTTGATCCAGCGACGAAAGCAAACGCGAACGATGATGACGAGGATGATGACGATGAGGAAGATGACGAGGAGGCAGAAAATGATGACGCCGACGATGACGATGAAGCGGATGATGACGAGGATGACGACGATGACAAGGAGGAGTAGGAATACCCCTTTACTCTTGCATGAGCTGATTGCATTTTGCTGCAGTTTTTTTTTCAATTGGGATATGTTTGGGGGCTATAACAGTTGACTGTATTTTGGACCATATTTTTGGATATGTTATTGGGCTATGTTATTTGACTATATTTTGGGTGCTTAATATTTTGTGGGATGGTAACTGTGCTCGATTTTGGATGAACAATTCATGGAATTTTTATATGTTGCTTTGAATGTTAATCGTTCATGTTTGCCATGTTTGCCATGTTTGCCATGTTTTGAAAACCATGCCCCAACTTTTGATAAACGATTATACTGGGCAGTTGTGCTGTTCCATGCTTGATCATATCTTATGCCCGATTTCATGCTGGTATCCCCATCAACATAGAACAAGTATTATGATATGCAGTATGTGCCTCGTTGTGTTTGTTTTAATCTCGTTATTTACTGCAATGTTTATATTTCTCATACTTGAAAAATCCCTTCCAATTACACTTGCATTTTAGTTTATCAATTGGATCGTAATTGAGAAAAATTGTGTAGAATGGGGTGTTTCCAGGTTTTGTACACACATTAACCGTGCAGATTATTAGGACACGGGAAGTGAATCTCTATGCACTAAGTTCCTACTACGAACATTTGGCCAAAGTATCTTTGCAGGCACTCCTACTTCAGGGAAGTTCTTTGCAGTTCATTTCCGCTCTTTTATATGATTTTGTACTTATTACTACAACTATTTTACAATATCATAGTCCAACGATAGTTTTGCTAGGGACTAGGAAATCATTTAAGTGTGGAGGTGGGGGTATTACAACCCCTACCATTTGGATGATTCGTTAAACCACGTTTTGAATGATCTTAGTTCTTGTTTCATTTAATCAATAGACTATTCTAGATATATTCAATGATAATTGATTGGTATGGCTGAACATTCCAAAGTGTTCAATTAGTGAATTTGAAATTAGTAAGATTTTTTTTATGATAAAGCTCACTTAAGCATTTTTGTTTTTATGCACAAAATTTTTGTTTACTTCCATGACAATCTTTTGATATTGACCTCTACAAATAACGGGAGGGGCGAGCAAGAACTAAGTCAACGATGTAAGCCAAGACATGAGCTTAAGTAGTTATTCCATTTTGATTTTCACTAGAATAGTTGAGCTTGAACTTTTTCATACATATTATTTCATGACTAAATTCCTTATATTTCGACTAGTTGTATCTTAGTAAGTTAGTCATTTATGGGTGTTTAATTTGTATAAACAAATGATTGAACTTTATAGTGATATGCGGCCTAAGTATATGTCCACATACTTGGAATGATCCCAACTATGATGATATAAAAAAATATAGAGAAATTTATGTCATAGTGATATGCGGTCTAGGTATGTGAAAACGTACTTGGAATGATCCCAACTATGAGTAAAAAAAGAAAAAAATGTGGTTGAGCATCATAGTGATATGTGGCCCGGGTATGTGCACTTATACTTGGAATGATCCCTACTATGAATAAAATATGTTAAAGAATATATGTTGTTAAACCCCATAATACGGTAAATTACTAAGACTATTAACTAGGGAATGTCATTTCATTATCAAGGTTATCCATAAATTTTTAACCAAGCCAAGTTTATCCTCTTTTCAATTGAACTACTAACTCATGTGTATGCTAAATCGAAGCTTAGCCTATTCTTATCCTTTCCAATAAATGCTGAGGTTTAATGAGAAAAATTGCATGGGAGTAAATTACTTTTAAAGAAAAGCACGCACCGCACTAAGATACTTATTTGAGCGTTATCTTCTATCTAACTAATGAATTTGTGAATTTTGAGCTCTTATTGATTTCTAAGCCTATCAGTTAAGTAAAGTGAATTTCTTGAGTAAGCTTTGATTAAGTTATTTTACAAGAAAGATCATTTGAATTTGCATCTTGATAGTATATCTTCATCCAATCCATTGATCTGAATTATCTTTGCTAGGGGCTAGCAAAAGTTCAAGTGTGGAGGTGTGATAACTTCTCAATTGAAGTTATCTAGTCCCTTAGTTTTACATAATCGTTGTGATAAATGAGAAGAAATGACTTAAATTAGTATAAATGTCCATAAATTAATAGTCATTTTATTCACGCTTAATTAACCTATTTCGTCTATGTTTTTCTTATTAGAAATGACGTAGAAATCAAACCGGCAAAGTAAGTGCAGGAATTATATTTTGGCTGTGCAGTTGTTACAGAAACCTGTTGCAGTTGTTATAACAAGTCTGGGCGGTTTTAAAATTCGAATTTCGAATTTTGCGCCAAAACTAAATATGGAAGGAGACATCTATTGGAAAAGGGCTGCTCGTTTTTCACAGGGGATTTTCATTCCTAAAAGGGGACGAAATTAGAGAGAGGAGAGAGACCTTAGAGCCATCATCTTGAAGAAGAAGAAGAGGAAGAACGGCTAGGGTTTGGACGCACCAGCGAGAAGGAAGAAGGGTCTAAGCGCGATCTACACACATATTCCTGCAGCATTAAAACTCATTAAGCTTGTTTAGTAAGACTTTCTTTGTTGTGTGGTTTCATTCCTCTAGCATGAACTAATTATATGGATCTTGTATGATGTGAGTACCTTATTTTATTGTGATGATTTTACTTTAAATTTATTTTATGGTTGTTTGAATCACTATTTTTATTGGGTTTATGTTCCTTGTTAGTGGAAATTTTTGAGCAAGCGTTCATCTTCTAGTTAGCATGACGAGATTAGAGAGAGGAGTTATGCTAATTTAGGGTTGAATCCGTTATTCTACGCGGCGAGATTCGAGAGAGGAGTTGCGTAGTTTCTAATTCAAAATTCCATCTTTTTACTGCGCTGCAAGATTCGAGAGAGGAGTGGCGTAAGTGTGACATAAACTCCAATATAGCGTCAAGAGAGAAAGAGATTTCCTTTTGAGTTAGCATCATTGATTTTTGCTCGTCACATTATTTACTTTCCACCTAAGTTAGAGATAACTAGGGGAATTTGGGTAACAGAATTCTGAGATCGAGAGACGATAAATTTCAACTTAAAATCGATGCAAGATAGTAATGAAGAGAACCATTAAATATCACTAGAAATTTCGTCACAATAGGCAAGGGAAAACAACATGCAAGATCATTTCTCCAACCCTGATAAAAGTATTTTTAAGAATCGTGTTTAGTTTTATCATTATTAGTTTAAGTTTTCTTTATTATAAAATTAACCCACTAAAGAAAAAGTATCCCACTTAGATTCACGGAACGGGTAAGACTAGTAATTACGAGCACTAACGTTGCACTTCCTCTAGAAACGATAACTCAACTCATCATTTTATTACTTGATTCGACACGTGCACTTGCGTGATTACGTAGATCCATTTTGGCCGTATCACAAGCTCCAATCTCAAAGGAGCTCTCGCCTATAAGCAGGCGAGAACGCTTGCGCCGAGCTCTGGACAGAAGGCTCTCGACTCAGAGCTCTCGCCGAGTGGGGCCCAGGGCCTTGGGTAAAATGACCTAATGGCCCTCAGGCAAAATTACCCCTATACCCTCAGGATAAACCGCAGGATTTGGCTATTGGCAGATCAACCAAGGGCATTTCAGTAATCTCAGGTCAGCAAAGGCTATAAATAGACCCATAAGGGCTCTTTGGAAAGCAAGCTTTCATAATCTTCCAACTTCCAGTGCTTTCTGAGGAGCTCCTAGCACAGCTTTTGGCTTTGAAGGGGAAGCTCTCAGAGATCTTCCGGGTGTGAGGTGGGACCTCACTGCTGAGGCTTTGGGTCAGTCTTAGATCCTTCGCATCTAGTCGAGGGTTGAGGCTTGAGAGAAGTAGCTGTTGGCTGCACCCCTGTTTTGAACTCTAGTTGAGGTCATTTTTGGCTACAACAGTTCTGGTGCGGTGAGCGTGGAAGGCAGCCGATACAAGAAAGCATTGAGTTTTGTCCCATGGCTGGAGGTGAAGGTGAAGGGTCTGGTTCTGGAGGCTCCCCCACCCGGAGAGAGGAAGCGACGAAGAAGATGCTGGATGACTTCAGGCGAGAAGTCATGCAGACCATCAGCCTGGCCTTCTCAGCATGAAGCGAGTGGGCCACCCCTCAGGTTCCGATAGAGGAGGTCCCGCTCTTGGGCGAGAACGCCCCTGGACAGCGCCTGGGGAAGGAGGTCCCGGCGGAGGCTGGCGAAAGGGACGTGGCGGCGTGAGAGCTCTTCCCAAGCCAGCGCCCGGGCAAGGAGGCTTTGACAGATCTGGGCGAGAGGGAGGCGGCAGTGCAAGAGCTCTTCCATAGGCACGGTCTCGCGGATCGGGCCAGCCAGTCGAGGCCGCGGGATGTGCCCTCTCGCTAGGCAGGAGGCGAGATCCCATTCAAAGAGCTCATCATCTCAGCTTCGGTACCGGAGGGGTTCCGGGAGCCTGACATGTCCTACTACTCGGGAAATGATGACCCTGTACAACACATACAGTGGTTTGAAGATGTCGTTTCAATAAGCCAGATAACGGATGCCTTCAAATGCCGGCTATTTGCTATCACGTTGAAGGAGAAGGCTCGGGACTGGTTGCACCAGTTGCCAGCAAGGTCGATCTACTACTTTGAAGATCTGCGAAGAAGTTTCCTGTTGAGGTTCTCAACGTCGAAGAAGAGGAAGAAGGAGGCGGAGTGCTTGTTTGCGGTGAGGCAAAAGCCAGATGAGACACTGGGTCACTATGTCGACCGGTTTCAGGAAGAGATCCTCCTGGTCGAGGAGGTCTAGGGTACGCATTGATGCTCGTCTTTACCCTGGGGTTGAGGCCAGGATTCTTCAGTATGGAGTTGAAGAGAGTGCCCCCCCTCTCCTTTGAGGAGCTCATGGAGAGGGTGGCAAAGGAGATAGAATTCGAGAGAGCAAACCCAGCATTCGCCAGGAATTTGGCCAGGCTGGTGGAGGATGATGTGAAGGAACCTGCAGCAGGAAGGTAGAAGGAGCAGAGGGAGTAGAGAGAAGAAAGGAGGAGGGAAGAGCCCCGAAGGCAGGGGCAGCAGCAGGGATGGGGGGCCCGGAGCCGAACAACTGGTTGGGTTGGAGGCCCCGGGAGGGTCTGTTAAATTTTCTCAAAGTGGTTAGCAAGGTAGCCCAAACACCAAATTAATCTCTTCGGCACTACCCAGTTCACACTCTGAACCAGCGGAAAACCAAGGAATAAAGGTTAACACCAACAAAAAATGGAAGCACAAGCAGATCTCTTATACATTCACTTCTTTACAGGGCGAAGTATACATAGCGAGACATGATTTCGCTAGTACACGAGCTATCATAGAAAGTTACACAAAACAAGCCGGCGGACAGCACCGGAGTCCGCCGAGACCGCCGAGGTCGCCAAGCCCGCCGAAGCCGCCCAAGCTATGCTGCAATCCACCGAATAGACACAGAGTCCGCCTAAGCCGCGAGGCCGCGCGGACACACCGTTATTCACCTCCTGCTGATAAACTGAGGAACATACCGCCTACAAACCTGAGACCGGCGGACAGGTTATTGAAGCTGGCAAAGTTGAAACAGAGAACTGACAAGCCGCAAAGCGACCTACTGAATTCGCAGAGACCGTACACTTCCAAGTACTTGACCGAAGTCAAAGCCAAACTCCTGGCTCCTTGAAGCTATCCGCGCGACCTGCACACAGCAAACCGTCAGCTCTGAATCAATCCGCGCGGAAAGAAAACTGAGACCGCAACTCCTCGCCCAACCCAACTTACTGTTCACTCAAGTTTCTGTAGACCTGCCAGGGGGGTCCTATTTATAGGCGAGGTGAGGAGTGTGGTTACCGCCCGAGAGATAGAGACACCACCCCAGCCCGCGCGATAGCTAAACCACCGACCGCCGAGTCCGCACAGACTTAGCCGGTACTAAGGATAAACCCGCGAGGAGCAAGGCAACTTTGGCGAACCCTCATTAGTCCGCCCAAGCTATGTGGACAAGGCAACAGCCCGCAAAGCCTCTAACCACTGCAGGACAACAACCCCCTTCAATGGCTGTCTGCACAAGCCCGAGGTAGTCCGCAAGACTCAAACCTCAATCCGCCACAAGTCCACGACCAAAAGCAGATAGCAACAGTCCGCCCGGTCAACAGCGAACTTGGCGGATACTGCGGACACCGTGGTCTTGGCACAGAATGTGTAACGCCCCTAGCCGATCCAACGTGACAGCGTCACGGCTCCGCTCTAGGCGACGCCACCGGGCTGCAGCCCAAGCACCCCAACCCCTCTCCCCCCCACAGGCGGGTTGTTGGTGGCCACAGCCTCCCTTTGATGAGGTAAACTCGATAGTCAAGCCCGCACTACGGGGATTTCCCAGGAGGTCACCCATCCCAGTACTACTCCAGCCCGAGCACGCTTAACTATGAAGTTCTTTCAACTCTCATCACCAATTGAGCTCAATTGGTGATGAGAGTTGAAAGAACTCCATAGTTAATCGTGCTCGGGCTGGAGTAGTACTGGGATGGGTGACCTCCTGGGAAATCCCCGTAGTGCGGGCTTGACTATCGAGTTTACCTCATCAAAGGGAGGCTGTGGTCACCAACAACCCGCCTGTGGGGCGAGAGGGGTTGGGGTGCTTGGGCTGCAGCCCGGTGGCGTCGCCTAGAGCGGAGCCGTGACGCTGTCACGTTGGATCGGCTAGGGGCGTTACAAAAAAGTGCATTTTTTGTAACGGTCCAGGCCCATCAACATGGGACCCAGCTGGAACCGCCGGCCTACCAGGGTCCAGACCCGGGCCCACCACTGGTAGTAAGCCTTTCACATTCAAGCCTGCAGGCCATGCACCCCAACCCCTCTCCTGCCTGTTTATCAGCACGGTAGGTTGTTGCCACTAGGTCTCGAACCCAGGACCTTGATAAGAGAGCTTTCCACCACTCCCTCATCACCAACTGAGCTGCACCACTGAGTCTCGAACCCAGGACCTTGATAAGAGAGCTTTCCACCACTCCCTCATCACCCTAAACCTCTAATACCACTTGTAAGATCCCCCCCTTTTTTTCCTTTTCGACACCGGGGTCTTAGGCCCAGAACCGCCGTTTTGCGGTGACTCCTTCACGCCCTGAAGGGTCATCACCACAAAGCGCCGATTCTGCCGGCCAATTTGATCACAGAAAAGTAGCACAATAGTGTAAATGCAAATTGTAGTCCACAGAAAATCACATATATTAGAATAAATCTCCACGAAGGGAGTGTCCACAGAATAAAACATCAGAGTAGCAAAATACGGGCTTATGCCCGGTACAACATATCCTCACTACAAAAATCACTCATGCGGAAGCAAAAGCAGAAACACTACTCAAGGTCGAGACTCACGGTCCCGACTGTATGAACTCCGGAGCTAGACTGCCCCACCTCCAAGCGCACCGGTCTCTGGGGCTGCTCCTCCATGCTGGTCTCCACGATCCCCTAAATGATGCAGTTCGAAAACCGTTAGTCTAAAAGACTAAGTCCTATCATCCCCCGCCCCTTCCCCCACGGATCCTAGGCACCGAGCGGAGAGGAAGAAAAGGGAGGACGTGAAGGTGGAGAATATCAAAAACAGATGACAGCGGACCTATACTAGCAATTCTATAACATGTATAGACAATAAGCTGAAATATGAAAGGTAACCTTCACTTATGTGAGAACACATAAGCCAAGGGGTCTTCTGCAAGGCTCCCATCATATAAAAAGTCTCATACCAATTTATACGTTGGGGTGTCGGTTATCAAACAGCAGTAAATATATATATCAAAATTAACCTTAATTTATAAACTTGCCCACACAAGCTTATAGACCAAGTGGTCGTTTTGCAGGTCCTAATGTATAAGCATCCCATTCCACTTATACATTAGGTGTCAGGGGTTAAATGATTCGATTATGCTATGGACATGCAAGTGCAACGCACACACCCGACTCTGTGCACACAGACCTTTAGTTCCCCCTTTCTGGAGCCGTAACCTCCCAGGATACCTCCGCAGTGGCAGACGGAAGCGGTGGGTTGGGCCTCGCCCACCTCTAAACCAGTAAAGCACTACCGGTCAGACCTATCGTACGCCTCAACGCTTGGTGCACGAAGCGGACTCCTGCGTACTCTTGCCGGCTGGCGCACCGGACTTCTGTTGGCGAAGTGCTAACCACACTTGCCGAGTCAACGTATTGGCGTCGGTGCATCGAAACTCCAATACCGAAGACCCACCACCTTAATTTCCTTTCCTTTTTATGCACATGCAAATTAGCGTAATCAAGAACCAAGCCGAAGCTCCCCGGACCAACACGTCCGTCTCAAACAATCGAGCCGAAGCTCCCCGGACCCAAAGTCCGCCTTTTAACCATCCGAGCCGAAGCTCCCAGCTAACTTCCGGTGCTAACAGTGTTTGTGTAAGGTGCAACCCTAATTACTAAGTTACTCTTTTCAGCTTGTTAATACAGTTTACGTTAACCCAGGACTGCCCCCGGTATTCCCTGTGAAGGGCTCTCAAGGGGCACTAGGAACTATGTTGGGATTACGCCCAGCGTTCCCTTTCGCAAGGTACTTATTATTATTATTGGTTGATCCCCTTACCCATTACTTCCTCATGTTACGATAGGCTAATCCTAAGGTGATTTGACTCCACTCACCTCGGGGAGGACGATCTTTCGTCGGTCCCGAGCGCCTCTAAACCCTAGCCAAAACAAACTCCCTACTCACTTTATCTTCCATGATGCACCTATTACTGTTTATCCTTCCAGCAAGCCAACAAGACCCATCACATATGCTCTAATACATATCCCAAATGATTTCCTGCAGTTTTGCTAAATGCAGACCACTTAAGCTATATGACCCGTAAAAAGGGAAGTATGCTATATGATCATCCAATGCTTATATAATAATTATTAGAGGTCTATATGGGCATATGTAGACTGAATCCACAATTTTGTAATTTTCATAATTTAAATGCTAATTTATTTATTTATTTTAAAAACCCAAAGTTTCAAGGTTGAACAGGAAGTACAAGATTTATGCAAGATGAAGCTCCACTAAAATTATGATAAATTCAAGATGGGTAATCATCTACAAATCCAGAACCTCCAAATTTTTCAGTAAGATTTCAGCCCTCAAATTATATTTCCAAATTTATTCCAAAATAAATCATTAAAAGGGGATGTACAATAAAAATAATTCCAAAAATTCAGAGAACATTCCAGGATGGTTGTAAGGGCACATAAAACCTCTAAGTAAACTTTCATAATTTGTTTGAAAGAATTATTCCCTAAATTAATTAAATATCCTATTCTCAAAAATATGGCCTTGTAAAGAAAGTTCTGAAAACAGACCTCTAAAAATTATAAATAAATTTCTACAAGTAAATGTTGGCCTAAAAACATCAAAACCTAAGCCTCATGATTTTTCAATAGATATATCCTCAATAATGAATTTTCTTTACCCAAGGCCCCTTTCTGAAATTAATGAAGGAAGTACCAAATAAAATTAATTGAAAATTGTGATAAAATCTAGAGATTATCAACTAGCCCTATAATAACCTCTGACCAAGTTTCATCATATTTTAAAGCACATAACATCCCTAATAAAATCAAACATCACTTTGGTCCTTTTAGTAATTAACAAATGAAGTACCAAGAATAAAATCCATAAAATTCTACAAAAATTACTAGAGGTCCTAGGTGGCCTAAAACCTATTCTGCCCAAGATTCAAAACATTTGGGAAAGGTTTAGTGGCTGAATCTCCAAATTTGTTCTCCTACCCTAAAACTAGGGTTAGGGTTTTGAGGTGTCTACCTTGCTCTAATTATTCTAAATTTCCTACCAGAGATCTTAGGTTATACTAGCCTCAATTCTACTAGGTTTCCAGGGACATGCAAGGGCATTTGCCCCCATGTCCTTCACAACCCTCAAAAGTCCTTCCTTAGGGTTTGAGGTTGAACCCTAGGGCAAATCAAGTCTCTAACATCCCATTTTCCTCCAGGGGGGTGGCATTGTCCATGCCAAGTCAGTGTCCAAAACCTCTACCTCTGTTGATGGGAGGGGACCACCCTAAGTCCATAGTGCACTTTTAATCAACAATGCCCTCTTAAGGCCAATCTAGGGTTTGGTGATTCCCTAACCAAAACCTATCCAAATGTGCTCAAATTTTGTACAATACTAGGTCTTGATGCCAGGGACCACTCCCCAAAATGTGGGAGGGTTTGGAGGTCATTTGACCACTTAATTAAATTACCCTAGCTTTTATTAAATAAAATCAAAAACTTTAGGAAATGTGTGTCCAAAAATTCTGAGTTTTGGGAAGGCCCTAGGTATAGCTAGGTTAGGCTCCCTGCCAAAATTGCAATAGATTTGGACCAGGGATGAGGTGTGGGCACTCAGTTTAATGACTTCCTAGCCCTAAGGGTATGTCCCACCAAAATGGGTGCCCTGGTCAAACCAGGCACCCCAATTGGTCTAAATCAATTTTGGATTATATTAGACCCATAGGGCTACAACTTTCATATTGAAAGTTTTTCCACCAGATGGCCCTAAGTATTTTTTAAAATTAAAACCATTTAGTGTATATAGTGTGATAGAAATGAAATAATCAAGAAATTGATTCCTATAGTTTAATTTCTGATGGAGCACGAATCTTGGCGCAGATGAACGGGATCTGTTCATCTCCTTCGTTGAGCCGACGACCAGATGCATTTTTCCTGGGCCGACTTCAAGCGGCTGCCGCCGGCCATCCAGCCCCTTCCCCGGCCGGCCACCGCCACCACCACCTCCGTTGAGGTGGGGGCTATCGCCAGGCGGTGGCTCTGCCGCCGAGAGGCGTTTTCCGGCGGTTTAGCAAGTTCATTTTAGCCGAAAACCATGAAAATTCCTGGTTTGGATCGGCTCAATGAGCCCGAAACTTCAACCTAAGTAGTCCTATGATCTACCCGTGAGTTAAGGAGAGGGAGAGGACCTTCCTGGCGGCCTGAATGCGAGTCGATCTTCGGGTTGCCATGGTGGTGGTGCCGCGGCCGGATTTCTGCAACAGTGCAGTCAAGTTGCCTGAATTCCTAGGTAAACGATGGGAAGGGATCCTCTCATGTCACTGATGGTGTATAAATCATCAGTTGGGGGAGGGAGAGGCCAAACATCAATGACCATTAATGCCCTTGAAGGCTTGGCTCGGGTTGAGGGGGGGGAGGGGGGGGGGGGTGGGGCTGAATCTTCCTCTTGGTGGCCGAGAAATGGCTGGAATCAACTCCTCTTCCCTAGAGGAGTTGATTGCAGCCATAAATGGTGGCTGTTGATCTCCTTGGCCGGCTTTCCACTCTCCCCTTCCTCTCCCCCATTTTCTCTCTCCACCATTAACATGGAGGGAGCTCCTTTCTCTCTCCTAGTCACCCATGTTGACTGGTCAACACCAGTGGCTATGTGCAGCCCACTTAGCCATGATGATTATGAAAGTGAGATTAGCCTAAGGGAAAAATGGCTTGAGCTTGGGTTAGCCCTTTGGGCTAGGTTTGACTTGGCTTAAATGAGGGTTGACCTGGGCCAATTTGACCATCTGGGTTGACCCCATTGGGTTTTTAGTGACCCATTGGACTCCCTTAAGGTCTAGGATTACTTGAATAGGGTGGGATGGACATCTTGGTGGTCACATGTCCCTTGGTAAGGGCACTTCTTTGACCATTTTAGGGCTAGAGTTGACTTGGGTCAACATGCCCAATTGGGTTGACCCCTATGGGTCCTTGGTGACCCATTGGCTTCCCCTAAGGTCTAGGTAGGGTTATGTAGGGTTACCCTGCACTTTGGAGGTCACGTACCCTTAGTAAGGGTACTTTGACCAGATTAGGAGCTTGAGATGACCTGGGTCAACCTGGCCTCTAGGGCTGGCCCCAATGTGTCCTTAGTGACCCATTGACCTCACTTTAGGGTTAGGAGGGCATAGGTGGGGTCCTCTAGGATAGGAGCAGGTCAATTGACCCTAAGTAGGCTAGTTTGACCCATTTAGGGCTAGGGTTGACCTTGGTCAACTGAGCCTCTTTGGTTGACCCCAATGGGTCCTTATGGCTCTAATGAGCCTCCCAAGGTATTAGGGGTGTTGTGGCAGGGTCTTGGGGTTAAGGTGTAGCCCATGGTCATCCTAAACCATTGTTCAGAGTTCTACTATTTGCAGACCATGATGATTTTCCACATTTTGTCCCCTATCTCTTGGCCCATTTCTGGCTTCCTAGGGTTTTGTCATGACCTAGTCATGACCAAACCACTCTTAGGGGTCTAGTTGGAAATGGGATGTTACAGAATGTGCCCAAGTCCAAAACCATCAAAGTCCAATGCGAGCATGGCGGACATAAACTCCCGTCCGCTAAACACCCTAGCACACAGACCGCCAGCAATCCGCAAGCTACTCGCACACCTGCCCAACGCAGCAGCCATCTCCCGGACTCCACACACCAGTCCGCCAACGACCTCCACAGCAAAGCACCTGCTGTATCACCAGAGCTCGACAAGGCCTCAGCCAAGCTCTAAGCCCAGTCCGCAACAGCCCATACCGCGGACACACCAGTCCGCAAGCTTCCCGCGGATATTAGCCAAACCGTCGTTAAGCACAAGCTTGCACCACGGCCACTGATCAAAGCACAAGTCCGCAAGCCTCTATCCGCTCAGGCCGCACCTTGGCTAAACCAAACAGCCAACACCATATCCGTAGATAACAGGCCGCATAGTTTGCGGACTTCACCCGTACAACCCGCTTAGAAGAACAACCGGCTTCCACTAGACTTTCCACCAGGCCGCACACAGCAGTCCGCCTAGTCCGCCTAGTCTGCCAATGTTATCCGCCCAGGCCGCCCGGCCTGTCCCGTCAACCACTTCCACTTCACAAATTTCAACACCCCCCCTTGAAGTGGGAAGTGGTGACCAAGCCCAGCAAGCTGCGCAACCGCTCAAAAGGCCCCTTCGACAGTGGCTTCGTGAAAATGTCAGCAAGATTATCTTCACTCCGAACATGTCCGACCAGCAAAGATCCTTCCAACACCTTCTCCCTGATGAAATGGTGATCAATCTCTATATGCTTGGTCCTGGCGTGACACACTGGATTGTTAACCAGTTTGAGAGCACTCTTATTGTCACCCCGGAGTAAAGTTGGCCCTTGCACTTCTTCATGAACATCCTCTATAAGCCTCCTCAACCAGATGGCTTCCCGAGCAGCCAAGGCCGAAGCCTTATACTCTGCCTCCGTAGTTGAGACTGACACCGAGTCCTGCTTCTTGCTACACCACGAGATGTTAGCTGAACTGCAAGTTAACACATAACCTGAAGTAGACCTCCGATCATCCGAATCACCGCCATAGTCAGCATCCGTGTACCCAAGCAAAGCAAACTCCGAGTCCCTTCTATAGAGAAGTCCCATGTCAGAAGTCACCTTGACATACTTCAGAATACCCTTCGCCGCCACTAGATGAGATTTCCTTGCGTTTGGAGCGGACTTGATGGCAGAGCGCGCAGAGAGCTGGCTGATGGAGAGCGCGTGGGGCGCTTGCTGAAGCAGTGCGCGCGGGACGCTCGTTGGAGGAGAGCGCACGAGACCCTTGCTGGAGGAGAGCGCGCTGAGTGCTTGCAGGAGGCGAGTGCACGGGGAGCTTGTCGGCAGAGAGCGCGTGGAGCGCTTGTTGGTAGAGAGCGCGCGGGGCGCTTGTCGGAGGAGAGCGCGCGAGTGCTTGTGGGAGGTGACCGCGCGAGGTGCTTGTCTAGAGTGCTCACTGAAGGGGGTCTGTGGAGTGCGGAGGGAAGAGGCGCACGCAAGCGACGTGCACGAGAGCGCACGAGAAGCCGGAGCGTGCGGGAGTGTGCAAGGAAGAGACACACACAAGAGTACGCAATGAAAAAGCGTGCGCGGGAGCGCGTAAGGAAATGACGAGCTTGAGAGCGTGCAAAGAGGCAGAGCACGCGAGTGCGCACTAGGAGGCGGAGCGTCCTGGGGCGCGCAATGTAGGGACATACTCGAGGGAGCGCAAGGAGGCGGAGCACGCTGGAGCGTAAGGAGAGTGATGCGCACACAGAGCGCGCAAGTAAGAGATGCAGGCAAGAGCGCGCAAGGAGGCGGCGCGCGCAGGAACGCACAAGGAAGAGAAGTGGAGGAGAGAGAAATTCCGGGCGGCGAAGAGAGATGAAGATTTTCGAAGAGAAGTTTGAATAACAAGAAGATCTTCAAGGAGTGCTTGAAGATTTTCTAAAGGAGAGAAGAGGATGAAAAAGATGAAGGGGGAAGGAGAGAAAAAATCTGTAGGAGAATTTTTCGATTCAGCAGAGAATGCGAATTAAGGTGCATCTGGGGGCCTATTTATGAACTTCATGGGTGGTTATGGAGGTCTTGCGGCTATCCGTAGTCCAGAACAACCATGGTTGCTATTCATAGGCCGATTTTATGACACATTATGCCCATTTTATTTTATAATTTTACTAAGCGCAAACCGGTCCTATTTTTGGCAATGCATTTACTCCACTACGAGAGAATCATGCGTGCGGTTACGTTGGTGATTACTTATTTAACTAACGGTTCCGATCGCAGGAGCGCGATCGAACGGTGGAGAATCGGTGACGACCAAGAATCTGGCCGGCGGGGCTGGTCGGCGACGGACTCCTGTCGGCGGCGGAGGTTGGCCGAACGGAGGGGGAGATTGGCAAATTGGTGAGGAAGAGGCCGGCGATGACAGCGGAGAAGGCCGACGATGACGCGGAGGAGGCCGACGACGATGGAGGACATAGAGTTGGGAGACGACGATGGCGGTGGCGGCCGTGACATTGCGAGACGACGACGGAGACGGCCGTGAAGTTGTGAAACGATGGCGGCGGCGGCCGTGGTGTTGGGAGACGACGGCGGAGACGACAGTGAAGTTGAGAAACGATGGCGGCGGCGGCCGTGGTGTTGGGAGACGGCGGCGGCCGTGGCATTGGGAGACGGCGACAACGGCGTCTGTGGTGTTGGGAGACGACGACGACGGCCGTGGCGTTGGGAGGCGATGGCGGCGGCCGTGGCGTTGGGAGATGACGACGGTGGCGGCGGCTGTGGCGTTGGAAGATGACGATGACGGCGGCGGCCGCGGAAGGTGTGATTGTTCATCCGGATGAGGATCAAAGTGGAATCCACTACCCGTTGCCCCTAGGTGGGTATAAATAGGCAAACCCTTAGGAGTTACTACGGGTATGGGTTAACCGTATACCCTAACTGACCGTTAAGCCTCCGAACCCGTTATTCTCCACTTTCTGCACTCCGAAACGTACACGTTATTTGTCACAAATATAGGAGAAGATTGTTAGTATATATTTGGACTAATAACGGGTTCGAAGGCTTAACGGGTCAGTTAGGGTATACGGTTAACCCATACCCGTAGTAACTCCTAAGAGTTTGCCTATTTATACCCACCTAGGGGCAACAGGTAGGGGATTCCACTTTGATCCTCATCCGGATGCTTCGAGCAACGGGGCATTAACTTCGTGATTGTGATTGTTGCTCGAAGCATCCGGATGAGGATCAAAGTGGAATCCCCTACCCGTTGCCCCTAGGTGGGTATAAATAGGCAAACCCTTAGGAGTTACTATGAGTATGGGTTAACCGTATACCCTAACTGACCCGCTAAGCCTCCGAACCCGTTATTAGTCCAAATATACACTAACAGAAGGAGGGGGGGGGGGACGCGCCGCCGGCACATGCCGACGTCCCCCACTAACCACCACGGCAGTTAGCCCATCATCACTGTTGGGGAGTGCACAACACTCCCCAACATGGAGGCCAAAAATAGGCGCTGACCAAGTCAGCGTCTAAATGAGCGCATGTTAATCCCCATTCCAGCCAATGAGGGAAATTCCCATTGGCTGGAAGACAACTCTGCGCGGGGTTAATCATGTTCTTACTGCGTGCACGGGGTTAATCCCCCGCGCGCGGGGTTAATCCCCCGCGCACAGTGCGCAGTGCGCGGGGTTAATCCTGCACGCGCAGTGCAGCACGCATGACGATTCCCGCGCGCGCGGAGAACTCCCATGCCCGGCCTTCGCTGCGTAGGGCGATTGCCGTGCGGGAGGCTCCCACAGAGCGGCTCGGGCGGCCGTGCCGCGGGATTGCTCTTTACGAGATATTACTGCGGTTGTGCCTGTTGGACCCACGGTTCGGTCGAACCCGTTCATGGAACCGCATCAATTTCTATATAATTTTAAAATATTCAATATATAGTACTTAATTTTATTTTTTAAAAAATTAAAATAATAAAAAATAAATAAATAAAATTACTGTTGATGAGTTAATTTTGAATATAATTTAACTATGCCTCAATTTTAAAAATATAATTTATCATCTCCCTTCTTTCAAAATACACTTTTTAAAAACATACTTTGGCTTTGTTTGGCGTGGACGGTGGCGATTGCGAACTTGGTGGTTATGAATCGTCGCTCGTGAACGATTGACCTCACCTAAAAAATTCATGCACTTTTTTTGCTTAGAACTAATTTATTTTTTTTTATAACAGTCATAACCTTTATCTTGCCATACATATATTTTATGACATTTTAAACCAAATTTATGAGAGCAAATAATTAGTGCAAAAAGAAGCCTTATAAGTTATAATCAACCATTATTCAACCACAAATTCAAAACAAATGATGAAAGAATACAGAAGCACTTGGATAAAAGAGAGATAAATAGATAGGGAGAGACGAATCCTTCAAGACCCTTTATATGCGCCACGCACGAACATTATTATTGTCCTCTATAGAGAGAGATAGAGAGCTCTATAGAGAGAGAAAGAGAGATCTAGAGAGAGACTCTCACGCAACATTAGGCTGGAACACCCAAGACATGGGGATGCGCTCATTGGAATAATTGCGAACGACCAGATAACCGAAAAACGACCCTTCAGTTTTCCCTCCCTTCACTGAGCTGATTGCGAAAAAGTAGCGTACGCCGCCTGTCACAGGCCAACGCTTGGCCGAGACCACCTCGCCGAAGGTCATCTTCTCCGAGCTCTCGGAGACCTTTTTGTTTGCTTTTTCCAATGCGAACCTTCCCAGCTCCTGCACCTCCATGTTATGCTTCACATCCTTTATCTCTTCAACTCCGTTGAGCTGCCGGGCGGCAGCTGCTTTGGAATTGAAGAAGAGAAGGGAGGCAACGACGACGACAGAAAGGATGAGCACGCTGTGTACTTTGGCCGCCATGGCTAATCAAGCGTTGCTGTGGTGATTGCTGGAGGGATGCTGGGTGCATGCTTTTGTAGATTGGGAAGAGGAGAAGAGTTTTGCCATCTCTTAATTTATTTTTTATTTTTGAAAATATTATCTAATCAGTTAAATAATATATATTGAAAAAGTAAATGATAGCCTTTAATTAGCCTGTTCAAAATATTACGCAAATTTATAAGTTTGGCATATTATATATATATGTATATATATTTTGTATGTATTATATATACTATATATAAGAAAATATGCCGTCTCTCCACTTTTATCATGCTTTCAAATTTATTTTAAAAAATTACTGAATTAAATGTGGTTACTCGACTCTCCTATCTAATGGTCAACTTGAACCGTCTAATAAGCTCTAGGGTGAGTCGAGTGTGCAAACAAGATTTTTACGTGGAGAAATTCAAGGAAAAAAATTACAGGATCGGGACTGTGCTGGCAAAATCCATTATTTTTTTGGTGAGTTGCAAGAGATTTCCTTCGAAGGTGAGACATGGTACCGCTAGCTACAATAATTTGTTTGGATCACGAAGGTCTCTTGCATGGGAGCAGAATACAAAGGAGCATGTCTGGAATTGAAGCAATCCGGAATGAAAAATGCGGCAATGAGGGGCTCTGGACTCGGTTAGGGAAGCTGGATGAAGTCTTCGAGTTGTCTTCTGGGGTCTTTCGTGGAGCGAAAGAGGTCTTCGAAGTTCTGAAGAGAACTTCAGAGGTTGTTGGAATTTTCCGAGCATTCTTCGCGGAGTCTTCGAACTTTGGAGACGTTTTTCAAGTACTAATGGAAATCCTCAATGAATTTGGCCATCCGCACACTATTACCATATATTTTGTTAATTGCACAACCATAATCATATATTTTGTTATACGCACACTCATCATGTGATATTTCGCTATACACACATTTATGATAGGAATTTTGCTATACACACACCTATGATAGGAATTTTGCTAAATGCAACCCATGATAAAAATTTGCTATATGCACACTCATGATGAGGTATTTTTATATACTCACATCTAGTCGTACACAAAAAACCCGACGGGGCCGTGCTTGGACCGGGCCGATCGGGCCTAGGCATTTTGCCAACTGGGCCTGGTGTGGGCCCAACTTGAGTTGGGCCGGGTCGGGCTCCCTCTAAAAGAGGGGGCCCGATAAGGCCCTCCAGGCCGGCCCGGGTCGGCCTGATTTCCAGGCAGGATTAAAATTCCGTCTGGATTATGCGTGATTTTAATCCCGCCTGGATTAGGCGGGATTTTAATCCTGCCTGGATTATGCCGGATTTTATAAATAGGCGAGACTAAAATCCCTCCTAATTGGCGGAATTTTCCGCCAGCCTGGGTGCCGGCCCCAGGCTAGCCCGGCGCCCAGGCTTTGCCCAGGCCGGGCCGGGCAACCGACTAATGTGGGGGCCTGGTAAGGACCCCAAGCCCGACCTTGGCCTTGACCGGGCCTAGTCGGGCTTTTTTTGGGTCGGGTCCAATCAGGCTTTTTCCTGGCCGGGCCCGGGCCGGTCCCGTGCGGGCTTTTTCCTGGCCCGGGCGGGCTTTTTCCGGGCCGGGCCCGAGCGGACACTTTTTGCACTACTACTCACATCCATGATGAGGTAATTTTCTATGCACACCCCTATAATGAGTGGTTTTGTGAATGATGCGGAGTAATAATGATGTTACGGAGAAGGGCGGAGGGAGACGCGAAGGCGGGCAAGCGGGGTCGCCTGGCTGAGGCAACCATGTGGTGGTGTTCACGCGACGGGAGTCAGCCTGACACTGTGCGCGCTACGGGCCACATGACAGAGGCTGGGACGGCGGTGGAAGGCCGAGCGATCGGGGGGCCCCACGGCTAGGTGCTTGGGTGGCCGCCGTGCGGTCAAAGGTATGCGCGATCGGCGCACTGTCGGGCAGCCTGTCCGCTCATCCGTGCTGCCAAGGGGAGGCGCATGGTCGTGCGGCTGCACAGCGTGCCGCACGTGGCCGGGTGGCCAGCGCGGGGCAGTGCGGCCGGGCGGCCGACCGGCGATAGCCGCCTGACCGGGGTTATTTGACTCGTGCATGTCTTGGGTTGCAGTAGCTGTGGGAGGTTTGGGGAACTTCCCGCTCTCCCCACTAATAACACAACCTAAGTTAGTAGGGAGGTGGGGCTATTGGCAATCATTTTAATATTCACAACTCATTTCCCTCACATTAATAAAAGAAAACGATGGAGAACTAAGGGAATATATGATTCTACATCTTCTCTATCAAGGAATGGATTTGAATTCACAAATTCTTAGGAGAATACACGAAGTTATATTAGTGGCATATAAAATGTCTTTTGCAATAGTAAAGCATGATGAAGCTTTTCAAATTAAATTATTAGACTTTTTACGGGTAGTGCTGACTTTTTTTTATTGTCTTTCTCAATTTTATAGTTGTTTTCATGCATAATCTTCATTGTTTCTATGGATACATAAAATAAATGTTTCTCTACGATTACCAACGTCACCTCCGGTAAACTCGAGCATCACAACCAGGAATGACCCACCTTGGGCCATCTCTTCCCATCATCTATAGGTCTCTGTGTTAAGGATTGTGAAAATACTGTGCAGGAAAGGCCATCGGCCTGAGGAGAGGAAGAAGAAGATGTAAGGAGAGAGAGAGAATTAATGAGGAAAGAGAGAACTGATTTATTATAAAAATGCTGTACACCGTTTCCATCATATTATTTACATATTTATAGGCTTTATAATATAGCCGTTGCACCTATCTGCAATACTAAAGATCCTATAGCCAACCCTGTAGCGGGAAAGCTCTAGAAGCGCTACACTTCTACCCTTCCCCAAATAAAGGCTCCTGCCTGAAAGAGAAAAAAAAACATCAGCTTCATTTTATGCTTCACTTCAAACCCTAGCGCCTGGAGTTGAGGGTTGTCTGCCGTCGTCGTGGAACTCGCGGAAGACGAGGGATGCTGTGAAGGAGCGTTGAAGCCGTGCGCAAAAATCGACGCTGAGGAAGAGTAGCTGCATGTACTGGTATGAGCTCTGATTGATTTCTTTTGGAGCTGGACGAACCGGGTAAGCACGCATCCTCCTTCAGTCCCTGTAAGATAGAAGGATTAGAGGTAGTATTGGTAATATTTGGTCGGATGACTTGAGAAGTTTGTGAAGCGAGGACGTCCCTGTTGTTTATTTTGTTTGAAAGCTGAGCTGGATCTAGTCTGTTGTCCAGAAAAATCTCTGGATCTGTCATGTTACTATTGTGTGGGCGTTCCTGTGATGAAATGACAGTGTTATTAGAGGTAGAACTACTTGAAAATTTAGGGATGACATGAAACTGAAGGGGTAAAGAAGTTTCCATGTTCGATGTAGTTTCCATTGTTGAAGCCAAAATTGACCTCTGTGGAGTTCGGGGTCCCAAAAGAGGGGTGACCGCGCACCTACTGCCCTCAAGCGAACGATCTAGGCGCAAGATTAGGAACACAAGGGACAAACCCAAGGTCTCAGCGTGGAGGACCCACCACATACCCGGAAGACTAACAAACTCTTCCCCTCCCAAGCCAAAGGCTGAGCTAAGACACCTTCGGAGGGCACTCTCGGCCGACCGGAATATCTAAGGAGAATCTCGAGATCAACTCTCTCCTATCCAGATGTGTCTCCTTGGGTCTACACAAAATGCTCCTCACCCGCCCTACTAATGGCGCAATCTCGCCGAGCAATTCCACGACACGCTGCCCAAGTTGGGCCACTAACAGCGTAATCCCGCTATTCTAAAAGGCTGTCAACAGGCCATGAGGGGCTTCCCGGCAACTATACCTCGGGGCCCCCACGGGGCGAGCGGTTCACGAGAACACCGCCCGCCTAATACGAAGAAGAAAGCTACACATCCACAGAGCATCAGAGATATTAAAAGAATATTACAGGAATATGAATTCCATACTTCGGCACGCACGCCGACAATATAAGAAAAAATAGGCCTTCGTGGGCCGGCACCAGCTTGGGCTTAAGCCCGCTACTCCCCGCTTGGAACTGCAACACCTGTACGTCAATGTCTCGACAAGCGGTGGTCAGCTAAATGTTAGTTGGTTAACATAAGCTGGTCGAACATATTACACATACCCCTTTTTCGGGGCTATGATGCGCATTCCCTGCAAATGAAAAATATACAACTTCTTCGGAGTCTTCTCCGGGAACCCCAGAACATCACCAATCCGGCTCAAATGTCCGGATGGGCTTCACACAGCAAGACTAAACCCGTACTCACGCTTCCGGGTGCTAACACAGCTAATTGCGGGGACGTACACGTCAACCCGTCGGAGTGCTCCCTTCCTCCACCCGTTGGTGGAGAGGGGCTTCCATGCAAATATGGAAACTGAGGGCTTCACCTGCCCAAGCAGAAATTTCGTTACCCTTGACGCGTGTTTGGCGGGGCCGCAACCGCGCTCATTGCCCGAGGCTCCACGTCTATCGTCCGTAGTGGTTGTTCATGCTCGGATCCGACCACCGTGGGAGAGTTAAAAGCTCCGAATGATTTTCCCCCTCCATGGCCGAGCCTCTCCATGGCCGACCGTGCTCCAAGTGGCTGGCCGCTGGTGTACGAGGCCGATCCCGGCTCCAAGTGGCCGCCCTCTGCTGTATGAGGCCAATCCCGGCTCCAAGTGGCCGGCCTTGCCCTGGGCGGAGACGGGAGGAAAGAAGGGAGGTGGCGTCGGGCTCTACTGCAGGCCAACAGGACAGAGAGAGAGAGGCGGCGTGGGGGTTGTTGCTCCAGGCCAACGGGAGGGAGGAAGAGCCGGGGTCGGCCTTGCTGCTCCAGGCCGACGGAGAGAGGGAGGGGGAGGGGATCTGCTGTTGCTCCAGGCCGAGAGGGAGAGGGAGGCGGACGGGGTTGCTGCTGTTGGTCGATGGGAGAGGACAAGAGGGGGGCGGCGGGGCTGCTGCTGTTGGCCGACGGGAGAGGAGAAGAGGCGGCGCGGCTGTCTTCTTCTTCTTGGCCGAAACCTAACTGGGCTCATCCAATCCCGATCCCCTCCTGCTCCCCTTTCCCCCCATTTTTTCCCCTTTCTTTCCTTTTTTATTTTCTTCCCCCCCCCCCCCCACACCTGCTGTCCTGTACCGACCCCCCTGCCTTTCTTATCTTCTTCCTTTTTGCTGTACCCGGTGTCCCCCATCAAATCTCCCGCTCCCCTTTTTAATCTCTCCCCTATATTATATATAATATAATATATATATTAATATTAATCATATATCTTTATAGATATATATACATTTATGAAGGCCCACACACATAAAACCTCCGCACGCACGCACGAGCACCCGCAAATCCTTGAACGGGGCTATACCAAAACGTCGCTCATAGCGCGTGTAAGACCCCCCCCCCCTCCCGGATCCCAAAACACGGCACGAATGGGGGTCTTATGCCCGGAACAGCCGCCTTGCGGTAGCATTAGCACACGGGCTAACCTGTACCACAAGACGCCTATTCCGCCGGCTGAAACCATATCAATATATCATGCCAACCCAACCAAAACAAATAAGCAAGAGAAGTCAAATCCACACTAAGTTATACAGTCCAAATACATCAATAATGAGAAGCTAAACATGCTTCTACAAAATATCAGAGTACAGCTAATCATTGCCCAAACGGGCTACATCAGAGTAAGCAAAACACTAACATCAGTAACAGACGGTATCGACGGCACCGTCACATCAGGCCCTGTCGTCCTGGCCTGGCTGTCCTGCTGCGTAGTCTGCGGCTGTTCTACCTGCGGCGTGACCTCCTAAAAAGGAAGACGTAGCAACCGTTAGTCGAAACGACTAAGTGGTTTCACATCCGCTCCCCCGGCGACTCCTCGGCACCGGCCGGAGAAAAGAACAAGAGTATAGTATATAATAAGTATGCAAGTAAAGAAGTACAAGCAGGTGACAAGGTAATGTAAGAGTAACAACATCATATTCAGCATTTAAGTAAGAGCTACACTAAACTAGCAAGTATAAGTAACAGCAGAGTAACTTAACTTATAAGAATGCCCATACAAACTTATAAGTTAAGGATCGGGTTACATAAAAGTAACTCATCGTATAAGAGTGCCCATACAAACTTATACGATGAGGATCTTGTTGTGCAATGATATGAAATGCTATGAATGCTATGCAATGACTCACCCATGCACACCCATGCAATTGCTATGTCGACACAGACTGTAGTTCCCACTTTTCGAGCAGGTAGCTAACCTCTCAGGCATCAGCCGCCGTGGCCAGGCGGTGACAGTAGAACGGGCACTTCTACTACTAGGCGGGTATCACACTACTTCACCTAGGCCTCCGTACGCCTCAACGCTAAGAACACAACAGCGGAGCCCATGCGTACTATGGCCCAGCGGGGTTTGGGTAGATGTGCACCAAGAACACAGCCCGAACTGGCCTTGCGTGACCCGGAAGGGGCCTCGGAAGAAAGCACGAGGACACAGCCCCAACCGTTCACATGGCCGGAGGGGCCTCGGGACGTGAACACCGAGGACACAGCCCAAACCGACCAAGTCTAACTGCCAACTCCCGTCGTTGTGACGACTGGCGAGCCCGTAGACCTGCCACACTATCCTTAACCCAGGATTACGACACCGCGTGTCGACTCACACCACATGCACATACCACATCAACATATCATGGAAGGGGTCTCGGAAGTAAACACGAGAGGACACAGCCCAACCATCCATCCATACCTTACCTCAACACAACCAAAACAAGTGGCGGTCAACCCCGCACTTACATCCCTTCATAATACAAACCCGTAGGGAGACGACGCTCTAAGTATTGGACTAACGAATTTCATTTCACCAATCAACATACACATGGCCATAGTTTAATCTGCTATATGTCATTCCATATGAACTCTACATAAGACTTATATGATGCGCATATGTTTATAATCTATCAACATCTTATCAATTCGATTCGATTAAACATAAAGGGAACCATCCAAACCTCAAGACATCTTGCAATAAGAAATCAGTTGTATGCATTTCAAATAATAAACACCATCAATCACAGTTCTTCGGTGATTAGCACAAATTATTTAATCTTGACAGAATTCCACCGACTCTAATTGCACTTTATATAAAACCAGAATTCTAGGTGTATCACTAATCTGGATAGCAACTTCGACCGGAGATTCCCGAAGCTACAGGAATCCGGTGGAGGCGTGTAACCCCTCGTTGGAAAGATCTTTTCATGATCTACAACTTTCATATCCAGGTCACAACCCAGATCTGAAAATAACGTACTCGAAATCGGCTTCGAAGTTCGCTGCGCACAGAACACGATTTCTGTGTACAGGAAATTGCCGGACAGCAAACTCGATTAGGTTTTCCCGGGGCCACAGACATCACCTGAAGTCGTGCAACCACTCGTTGGAAAGGTATTTCCAAGGGCTACAACTTTCGTGTTTAGCGAAAAACCCAGATCTGCCCCTATCCTACATGAAAATGGCATAGAAGATCGCTGCGCGCAGAATACAGATTCTGCGCGCATCTTAAAGGAAAATGAACGGCATCGGTTCATCTTCCTCCTCAAGGCGATCGTCCATAAATTTTCCAGAAATATTCTCCTCCCTTATTCAACCTCAAAGGCCATAAACTCCTCACGAGACCATCCACCCATCGTCATATTGAAGAAAAGGGAAGGGTTGAAGAGATCTAAAGTCTAGAACACAAGTTCTAACATGGCCTAACCTAGAGATCTTCTCCTCTCCATCAAGACTCTCTTGAGTCGATGTCTCTCCTAAGCATAACTATAGATCTAGCACCAAGGAGGAGAGGGGTAGGAAACTCACATTGACTCCAGCGGTACCACCATTTCCGGCATGGATCGCGTAGTTCTCCTTGGCGGCATCTTCTCTCTCGCGGCGATGGCGGATCTCCTTCGGTAAAACTTGCTCCTGCAGTTTCCCTCTCACCAGGAGCTCTCACAGGAAATAGGGAAAGGAAATGAGAGTGAAAAACGGCTAGGGTTTCTCTGCCCCTTATATGCAAAATGTGACACGGGTAGGGACACGGCCGTGTCCTTACCCGTGTCCTGCCTGGCGAAACGGCAACGACAGTTTCCATGTCGGTTCAGTGTTTGACACGGGTCGGGACACCGCCCGTGTCCCAACCCGTGTTCACATGACACGGCCGTGTGCCTGGCCGTGTCATTGGCCGTGTGCATCTTCAGTTACATCTCGCCACTTCTCGTCGAGCTCAACTCGACGCACACGGGTAGGGACACGCCCGTGTCACTACCCGTGTCACTTAGTGTCGACCCCGCTCTCTCGACGATCTCGACACGCCTCGTCGAGATCATCTCGACGCACACGGGTAGGGACACGGCCGTGTCACTACCCGTGTCACGATCTCGACGACTCTCGACGGTCTCGACACGGCTCGTCGAGATCATCTCGACGCACACGGGTAGGGACATGGCCGTGTCACTACCCGTGTCACTTGATCTCGACGATTCTCGACGATCTCGACACGGCTCGTCGAGATCATCTCGATGCACACGGGTAGGGACAACGGCCGTGTCTCTACCCGTGCCACTTCTCTCTGCACTGATTTCTCCCCTTCTCCACAAGTGCAGCCCAATTCCCTGCACTTCTCAGGACTCGAGTCAACCCTCCTGACTCAAAACACACACACTAGGGGCCTAGAGCGATTCGGGACGTTACAAATCCTATAAACAAAATAAAAGATTTCGTCCCCGAAATCAGGCTTAGGCTGTGTGGAGAAAAACCTAACAGAAAGTTTATCATATGTTTTTAATAAGATTACCTTGGGTAAACAACTCGGGTAGCGTTGCTGCATCAAATCCATTGGCTCCCAGGTGTACTCCTCCTTCCCATGATTCATCCATAGCACCTTCACTAAGGGGACACTTTTGCGGCGTAATGTTCTTGTCTCGCTGTCAACGATTCGTACCGGCTCTAGTCGCACAGACCTATCTGACGCCACCGCACCATCAGTAGTGGGAATCAATTGGTCGGGGCCGCAATAGTGCTTTTCGAAGCGACGATACGTGGAACACGTCATGAAGATTTTCTAGTTCCGGTGGTAACTCCAACCGATAGGCCAACGGGCCAATCCTTTCCAATATAGTATAAGGCCCAACATACCTTGGGCTGAGCTTTTTCACTCCACGCACCCGCGAAACTCCATGCATCGGCCGAATCTTAAGGAACACCTTTTCGCCCACTTGGAATTCCACCATCCGGTGCTTTTTATTGTAATATTTTGCCTGTCGACTTTGAGCCTCCAACATGCGATCCCGTATCAATCTGACCGCCGCAGCAGTATCATCTATGTATTCGTTTCCCAATGCCTTCGGATCTTCATCTTGCACCCAAGACAAGGGAGTCCTACACCTTCTTCCGTAAAGGGCTTCATGGGGCGCCATACCGATGCTCGCTTGATGACTATTATTTGTAGGAGAATTCTACAGGGGCAAGAGTCTTTCCCACGGCTCTCCTCTGTCCAACACACAAACCTTAATAAATCCTCCAGCGTTCTGATGGTCCGCTCTGACTGTCCGTCAGTCTGAGGATGAAATGCGGTACTAAAGGTTAGGCGTGAGCCAAATACGCCTGTACCGCCTTCCACTCATTGGATGTATACCGACCATCCCGATCTGAAACAATTGTCTTGGGCACGCCATGATACCGTACAAATTGCTCCACGAAAAGGCGTACCAAAACATCCACGTGTGCTTCCTTCTTCATTGGAATGAACCGGGCCACCTTTGTCAGTCGATCCACAATAACCCATACCGAATCATTCCCGGAGCGGAACGAGGTAGCCCATGGACAAAGTCCATGGAGATGTCCTCGAACTTCCATTCGGGGATGGGCAACGGCTGCAACAAACCACCGGGACTCCTGCATTCAGCCTTCACTCTTTGGCAAGCTTCGCAATGTGTAACATAGTAGCGAACATCCTTCTTCATTCCCGGCCAACACATGGTCTTCCGCAGTCCGGCGTACATCTTAGCAATACCCGGGTGCACTGAATATTGAGAGGAATGCGCCTCTCTTAATATATCCTCCCGAATTTTGCCGCCCTTGGGAATATAAAGTCGGCCACGAAAATAAACGAGACCGTCTTTTAGTGTGTACTCATCGGTGGTCCCATCTTCAATTGCCTTGATTGCCGGGGCCAAGGCCGCATCCATTCCTTGCTCCTCCACCCGAATCCGGTCTCGGATATCACAAATTATGCTCATGTTGGCCAAATACTCCGCATGCTCTGCCGAGGGAGCCTTGAATACTAGAGTAATTTCCATCTCCTCGATCATCCGAGCCAGCTCCATGCACATCAGCCGAGACTCTGGGCTAGAGCCTGGCACTTTTCTACTCAAGGCATCGGCTACCGAGTTCGCTTTCCCGGGGTGGTAGTTCATGGTGAACTCATAGTCGCATAGAAATTCCAACCACCGCCGTTGTCTCAGGTTCAACTCCTTTTGAGTGTGAACATACTTCAAGTTTTTATGATCGGAAAGATCTCGCAGTGCACGCCATATAAATAATGCCTCCAGACCTTCAAAGCGAACACCACTGCTCCCAACTCCAAATCATGAACCGGGTAATTGATTTCATGTTTCTTTAACTGCCTTGAAGCATAAGCGATCACATGCCCGTGCTGCATCAGCAACCGCTCCCATCCCTTGATATGATGCGTCCGTGTAAACTTGGAATCCTTCCTTCCCCGACGGAAGTGCAAGGATGGGGGCGGAGGTAAGCCTATCTTTCAATTCTTGAAATGCCGCTTCACATTGAGGTGTCCACTCAAATGGCACACCCTTCTTCGTCAAGGAGGTAAGAGGAAGGGCAATCTTGGAAAATCCTTTCACGAACTTGCGGTAGTAGCCAGCAAGTCCAAGAAAGCTCGTACATCGGCCGCCGACTTCAAGGGCGACCACTCCTTCACGGCCCGCACCTTGCTGGATCCACAGCTAATCCTGCTCCACTAATCACATGCCCCAAGAAGGCTACCTCCTTAAGCCAGAATTCACACTTGCTAAACTTGGCATACAAGGCATGCTCCTTCAATTTCTTCAAAACCAAGGTCAGGTGCTCGACATGCTCCTCCTCCGTCTTTGAGTAGACCAAGATGTCGTCGATGAAAACAATGATGAAGATGTCCAAGTATGGTTCAAAACACCTTGTTCATCAGGCTCATGAAGGCCGAAGGCGCATTCGTGAGCCCAAACGGCATTACTGTGAACTCATACAAACCATATCTCGAACTGAAGGCTGTTTTCTGAATATCCCCCTCTTGTATCCTCAACTGATAGTATCCAGAGCGCAGGTCTAGTTTAGAGAACCAATGTGCTCCCACTAATTGATCGAACAACTCGTCAATCCGAGGTAGCGGATAAGTGTTCCGCACCGTTAGTCGATTGAGTTCCCGATAATCTATGCACAATCGCAGGGTTCCATCCTTCTTCTTTACGAACAGCACAGGGGCACCCCATGGTGATGAACTGGGGCGAACGAACCCTGAATCTACTAGTTCCTGCAATTGAACTCTAAATTCTGCTAGTTCTTTCGGGGTCATTCTGTACGGGCCTTGGATACAGGCTTGGCACCTGGTACTAGATTGATCTGGAAGTCAATCCTCTCTATGCGGAGGTAATCCTGGTAGCTTCTCAGGAAAGACCTCAGGAAAATCCCGCACTACCCGTACATCCTTTAACTCCAACGCTTCCTCCTTCAACTCGAACCAGATCATGAAGACCTCGTCCCCCTTCATATGAGCTTTTACAGCCTGAATAGAAGATAATATCATACGTGGCGCGAAGCCAATACCTTGGAAGATGACGTCAGAGTCTCCATGCCTGCCTCAAATAGATCTGCTTCTCCGCGCAGTCGATCCTCGCGAAGTGCCAGTCCAGCCATGCCATGCCCAAAATGATGTCAAACTCCGGCATTCTCAGAACCGTGGCCGGCGTATCAAAGGCCTTCCCATCAATAAATAACTCCAACTCGCACTTGGCAGTTGCGATCATCTCCGAGCCGTCCGGAAGGCGTACACGTCGGGCTATTCCCGTGAAGTACTGAACATCCCCCACGTCTTTTATGAAATCCTCGGACACAAAAGAGTGTGAGGCACCGGTATCGAACAGCGCATAGGCCGTCTTCCCGCCAATAATCACGGTGCCTAAGTGCCAACGACCAAAACTTATTGCTAGTGTCTAATAAGTTCTAAGCAATTCATGTTAAACCATGCAAGTATGTAAACTAATTAAATCATACCTGCAATCACATCTTGTGGGTTTCCGTTCCTGTGCCATGTCAAGCGCGTACACCTGATCCCTAGCAGGGCCGGGGTTACCTCTTGGCGGTCCTCGTCCTCGACCACGCATGTATCCCCGCCCTCGTGGAGCTGCTGGAGGGAGAGCAGGAGGGAGAGCAAGAGGGGCGTTCCCATATAGCTGCGGGCAGAAACGCCGGATGTGGCCCGGCTGGTTGCATTCGAAGCACACCAGACCACGACGCCCTTCAGGTTGTTGAAATCGCTGAGGCTGTGGGGGTGGAGGCAACGCAGGCGGCTGCGGAACTGGATGCTCCACCCTATAGTTTCGGTGGACACGCCCTCCACCTCTTTGATAACCTCTTCCTCCTCTGAAGTCCCGTCTCCTTCTATTACTTGGGCCGGCTTCCATTACGTCCTCCGCAGGCCTCTTACTACATCCCAGGTGGTCCGCCTCCAATCTTTTCGCCATATCAATGATCTCCGCCAAGCTACCATCCGCTATAAACAAAAGGGACTGCCTTAGGGATCTCGCAGCCCTTTATAGAAGCGCTTGGCATAACCTCTGTCATCCAACTCATAAGAGTCCGCAAACCTTGCGAGATGCTGGAATTCCCGCTGGTATTCTGTAACCGACTTTGATCCCTGCTTTAGTAGAAGGAACCTCTGCTCAAGCTCATCTCGGGCCGATGTAGGGATAAAGTGCTCCAAGAAAACCTCCGAGAATTCACTCCAACTTATCTCAGTGTAGATCCGGCCTTGGAAGGTAGAGCCCATGAGGGACTTCCACCACCTCTTCGCACGTAAGTCCAAGACGGACACTGCCAATGTTTACTGCCATGTTGGCCGGGCAACGGATACCAGCCAACAACTCTTGTATCGTGTCTAGCCATTCCTCTGTACGTACGGCTGACTCCGTCCCAAGGTAGACGGGAGGGGAGAGAGCTCGGAAGGTGCTCAGCCAGTTGGAGCTCGGGGCCTGTTGTTGCACCGGAGCCTGTTGTGCCTTAAAAGCATCAAGAATGGCGGGTGAGTGTTTGCCCCAACTCAGACTGTTGGAACTGAGTCGGTATGGGAGGGGTAGGAGTACCCCTCATCGGCTCAACATGCAGTGGAACCTACACGTACACGACAAATTTGTGGTCAGGTTGGCTAAACTTAAGGTCAAAGTTGGACAAACTTAATGTGAATTACATATGGGCACACCACTGCTTCCGCTAAGTCAGTTTGTCCCCAAACTGACTAATCAAACGGGGTGGCACCATTGTTGAATGACTTCTTAGTTGAGGATCGTGGCAAACTGATACCATTTGTAAGACCCCCCCTCCCGGATCCCAAAACACGGCACGAAGGGGGAGTCTTATGCCCGGAACAGCCGCCTTGCGGTAGCATTAGCACACGGGCTAACCTGTACCACAAGACGCCTATTCCGCCGGCTGAAACCATATCAATATATCATGCCAACCCAACCAAAACAAATAAGCAAGAGAAGTCAAATCCACACTAAGTTATACAGTCCAAATACATCAATAATGAGAAGCTAAACATGCTTCTACAAAATATCAGAGTACAGCTAATCATTGCCCAAACGGGCTACATCAGAGTAAGCAAAACACTAACATCAGTAACAGACGGTATCGACGGCACCGTCACATCAGGCCCTGTCGTCCTGGCCTGGCTGTCCTGCTGCGTAGTCTGCGGCTGCTTTACCTGCGGCGTGACCTCCTAAAAAGGAAGACGTAGCAACCGTTAGTCGAAACGACTAAGTGGTTTCACATCCGCTCCCCCGGCGACTCCTCGGCACCGGGCGGAGAAAAGGAACAAGAGTATAGTATATAATAAGTATGCAAGTAAAGGAAGTACAAGCAGGTGGCAAGGTAATGTAAGAGTAACAACATCATATTCAGCATTTAGTAAGAGCTACACTAAACTAGCAAGTATAAGTAACAGCAGGAAGTAACTTAACTTATAAGAATGCCCATACAAACTTATAAGTTAAGGATCGGTTACATAAAAGTAACTCATCGTATAAGAGTGCCCATACAAACTTATACGATGAGGATCTTGTTGTGCAATGATATGAAATGCTATGAATGCTATGCAATGACTCACCCATGCACACCCATGCAATTGCTATGTCGACACAGACTGTAGTTCCCACTTTTCGAGCAGGTAGCTAACCTCTCAGGCATCAGCCGCCGTGGCCAGGCGGTGACAGTAGAACGGGCACTTCTACTACTAGGCGGGTATCACACTACTTCACCTAGGCCTCCGTACGCCTCAACGCTAAGAAACACAACAGCGGAGCCCATGCGTACTATGGCCCAGCGGGGTCTTGGGTAGATGTGCACCAAGAACACAGCCCGAACTGGCCTTGCGTGACCCGGAAGGGGCCTCGGAAGAAAGCACGAGGACACAGCCCAACCGTTCACATGGCCGGAGGGGCCTCGGGACGTGAACACCGAGGACACAGCCCAAACCGACCAAGTCTAACTGCCAACTCCCGTCGGTGTGACGACTGGCGAGCCCGTAGACCTGCCACACTATCCTTAACCCAGGATTACGACACGCGTGTCGACTCACACCACATGCACATACCACATCAACATATCATGGAAGGGGTCTCGGAAGTAAACACGAGGACACAGCCCAACCATCCATCATACCTTACCTCAACACAACCAAAACAAGTGGCGGTCAACCCGCACTTACATCCCTTCATAATACTACCCGTAGGGAGACGACGCTCTAAGTATTGGACTACAACGAATTTCATTTCACCAATCAAACATACACATGGCCATAGTTTAATCTGCTATATGTCATTCCATATGAACTCTACATAAGACTTATATGATGCGCATATGTTAATATATAATCTATCAACATCTTATCAATTCGATTCGATTAAACATAAAGGGAACCATCCAAACCTCAAGACATCTTGCAATAAGAAATCAGTTGTATGCGTTCCAAATAATAAACACCATCATTCACAGTTCTTCGGTGATTAGCATAAATTATTTAATCTTGACAGAATTCCACCGACTCTAATTGCACTTTATATAAAAACCAGAATTCTAGGTGTATCACTAATCTGGATAGCAACTTCGACCGGAGATTCCCGAAGCTACAGGAATCCGGTGGAGGCGTGTAACTCCTCGTTGGAAAGATCTTTTCATGATCTACAACTTTCATATCCAGGTCACAACCCAGATCTGACAATAACGTACTCGAAATCGGCTTCGAAGTTCGCTGCGCACAGAACACGATTTCTGTGTACAGGAAATTGCCGACAGCAAACTCGATTAGGTTTTCCCGGGGCCACAGACATCACCTGAAGTCGTGCAACCACTCGTTGGAAAGGTATTTCCAAGGGCTACAACTTTCGTGTTTAGCGAAAAGCCCAGATCTGCCCCTATCCTACATGAAAATGGCATAGAAGATCGCTGCGCGCAGAATACAGATTCTGCGCGCATCTTAAAGGAAAATGAACGGCATCGGTTCGTCTTCCTCCTCAAGGCGATCGTCCATAAATTTTCCAGAAATATTCTCCTCCCTTATTCAACCTCAAAGGCCATAAACTCCTCACGAGACCATCCACCCATCGTCATATTGAAGAAAAGGGGAAGGGTTGAAGAGATCTAAAGTCTAGAACACAAGTTCTAACATGGCCTAACCTAGAGATCTTCTCCTCTCCATCAAGACTCTCTTGAGTTGATGTCTCTCCTAAGGCATAACTATAGATCTAGCACCAAGGGAGAGGGTAGGAAACTCACATTGACTCCAGCGGTACCACCATTTCCGGCCATGGATCGCGTAGTTCTCCTTGGCGGCATCTTCTCTCTCGCGGCGATGGCGGATCTCCTCGGTAAAACTGACCCATGCTCCTGCAGTTTCCCTCTCACCAGGAGCTCTCACAGGAAATAGGGAAAGGAAATGAGAGTGAAAAACGGCTAGGGTTTCTCTGCCCCTTATATGCAAAAATGTGACACGGGTAGGGACACGGCCGTGTCCTTACCCGTGTCCTGCCTGGCGAAACGGCAATGACAGTTTCCATGTTGGTTCAGTGTTTGACACGGGTCGGGACACGCCCGTGTCCCAACCCGTGTTCACATGAACACGGCCGTGTGCCTGGCCGTGTCATTGGCCGTGTGCATCTTCAGTTACATCTCGCCACTTCTCGTCGAGCTCAACTCGACGCACACGGGTAGGGACACGCCCGTGTCACTACCCGTGTCACTTAGTGTCGACCCCGCTCGACGATCTCGACACGCCTCGTCGAGATCATCTCGACGCACACGGGTAGGGACACGGCCGTGTCACTACCCGTGTCACGATCTCGACGACTCTCGACGGTCTCGACACGGCTCGTCGAGATCATCTCGACGCACACGGGTAGGGACACGGCCGTGTCACTACCCGTGTCACTTGATCTCGACGATTCTCGACGATCTCTCGACACGGCTCGTCGAGATCATCTCGACGCACACGGGTAGGGACACGGCCGTGTCCTCTACCGTGTCACTTCTCTCTGCACTGATTTCCCCTTCTCCACAAGTGCAGCCCAATTCCCTGCACTTCTCAGGGACTCGAGTCAACCCTCCTGACTCAAAACACACACACTAGGGGCCTAGAGCGATTCAGGACGTTACAGCGCGCCCCAAGTCCGCCGCTTGGGGAGGATCCTGCTCGACCGGATATGGGGTTGTACACAATACCCGCTCTTTTCGAGGTTGACACAAGCTCGGAAAGAAATGTCCAACCCCAAATATCCGGCGAGTGGGAGCCGACCCAAAGAAAAATTTTGGGAGAGTCCAAAATTTGCATTTAAAACACTAATCTCTTCGTGCCCCTCTTGATGAGTATCACTTTCACAATCCTGTTAGATATTTCAACAAGAGTATCACTAGCCCGTGGTTTTCCTCCCATGCTCATCATCCACAACATACACATTAAAACAATGAACTCTAATACAACTAATAATCCACTCCCTTTATAGAGGGAAAAAGGCATGCTGGTGCCTAAAGATCAAAGAACCCTGAAATAAAAATAACTACAATACTAGAATCTACTGAAAAAATCACTATTTGCCCACGCCTCTATGAGTGGCTCTTACTAGTATCGTTGAAACGTTCACTGTCTATTCCTCCAAGATTCAAAGTTGCCCTTACAGATTTAAAGAACTAGAAAATAAAAATAGCCTTTTCCTGATATCAGTCGCATGATACCTTCACACAAAATCCGGTTGTAAACATAATTGAGGTAAGTGTCGCCTATCCAACTTTCAAACATGAAGACAAACGTGGGATGAGGGTGATCCCATGAAAATTTTGAACATACCATAAGGTTTTTGCTCTTGAAAAAATCAGTATTTCTTCAAATCCTGAAAATTGACAAGTTTTAAAAACAAAGCTTCCTTCTTCTTAAGAACAAAATAAAACGAGTACTCTTGTGTTGATGCGCGAAAACGTCGCGGGGCACCAGCCAGCTAACACGGAGGGGGTGTTCGGTCTCACAAGCTAGGAGAGGAGGAGAGGAGGGAAGGAAGGAAGCCTCTGAGTGCTCGAGAGTGGAGCAAGCGGCTTGTTAAAGAGGGTTGCGGGGATAGAGGAGAGAAGCTTGATCAACAGAGCAGGTTGATCAAGAGAGGAGAAGGAGGTTGATCAGGAGCTGTCGAGCAGACGGCTAAGGTGACGGTTGTGCTTGCAGGTTGGCTGCCGAGAAGAGCTGAGCTGAGAAGAAGAAGAGGGGGCCGCTAGCAGCGGCAACAACACACTTCGCCCGCCGCGGCCTAAATGCCACTCCTGCGACGGGCTTTCCTTTGATTAATAGCTAGAGATTACAAGCTTACAAGTACACCTTTACAACAAAATCACTTAAAGGGTACAAGGAGAAGCTGGCGGCTAAAGGAGAAGAAAGTGCCAGAAAGCAGAGGAGAAGCTGCCAGAGACTAAGTAAAATAGTCTGCCAGCTGCTGGAGGACTGGGAAACTGAGTCTGCAGAATCTGCTGGCAAGCTGCTGAAGAGCTGTGGAGAACTACGCGGACAGAAAACTGAGTCCGCAGAGCTTGCTGGAGGAGGTGACGACGGACTGCGCGGACTGGAAAACGGAGTCTGCAGAGGCTGCTGGCAAGACTTGCAGGATCCTCTGGCCTCTGGAGCGATCCAGAATGAGAGGCACCTTGGGCTATTTATAGGTCCAGGGGAGTTCTTCTAGAAGCGGGGCCTAGTGACATCAGCATGACGACCTGCGCGGACTCCGCGGACAGAGATTTTGCGTCCGCCACTGTCGAGCGATGAAGCGAGCGGAAGGACCCACCTGCAGAGAACTGGAGGTCGCCCCCTAGTAGCGGGCGACCTGGGCGGACTCCGGGAGGAGTCCGCCCGGCAGGCCGGAGGCCGCCCCCTAGCGGGCGGCCTGGGCGGACTCCAGGGGAGTCCGCCCGGCAGGGCGCCGGGGCCGCCCCCTAGCGGGTGGCCTGGGCGGACTCCAGGGGAGTCCGCCCGGCGGGCCTGGCCGCCCCCTTGCGGGCGGCCTGGGCGGACTCCAGGGGGAGTCCGCCCGGCAGGGCGCCGGGGCCGCCCCCTAGCGGGCGGGCCTGGGCGGACTCCAGGGGGAGTCCGCCCGGCGGGCCTGGCCGCCCCCTTGCGGGCGGCCTGGGCGGACTCCAGGGGGAGTCCGCCCGGCAGGGCGCCGTGGCCGCCCCCTAGCGGGCGGCCTGGGCGGACTCCAGGGGGAGTCCGCCCGGCGGGCCTGGCCGCCCCCTTGCGGGCGGCCTGGGCGGACTCCAGGGGGAGTCCGCCCGGCTGGATGCCGGGGCCGCCCCCTAGCGGGCGACCTGGGCGGACTCCAGGGGGAGTCCGCCCGGCGGGCCTGGCCGCCCCCTTGCGGGCGGCCTGGGCGGACTCCAGGGGGAGTCCGCCCGGCTGGCGGGCAGAGGCCGCCCCCTAGCGGGCGGCCTCGGCGGACTCCAGGGGGAGTCCGCCCGGCAGGGCGCCGGGGCCGCCCCCTAGCGAGCGGCCTGGGCGGACTCCAGGGGGAGTCCGCCCGGCTGGCCTGGCCGCCCCCTTGCGGGCGGCCTGGGCGGACTCCAGGGGGAGTCCGCCCGGCTGGCGGGCAGAGGCCGCCCTGGCGGGCGGCCTCGGCGGACGGCGGCAGGAGGCCGCCGCCCCTCGGGCAGCATGGAGGTCGTCCCTGGTGGGCGGCCTCGGCGGACGGCGGCTGGAGACCACCGTCCCTTGGGCGAAATGGGAGGCCGCTCCTGGCAATGCTGTTGGCGGACTCCTGTAAGGAAAAGTACTGCATGATTAGCTGACCCAACCGCATGTCCCGCAAGGGTGAGCCATGGGAATAGCCCGCCGTCCCGTAGGGCATGCGATTGCTAGGAGACCTAGGCGGATAGGGAAAACTGTCCGCCTACGCTGGGGCTCATCGCGATCAAAAAGGGAGAATCTAAGGGGCGCAATTAGCCAGCTATCCACCTTGGAAGGATCGCCGATTTATGGGTTAACATAATCCCCGCACTTTTTCAAGTTCTGAAAAGAACTTCGAAAAAGTTGGAGACCCACGAAAATCGTGATCCACCCCAACGGAAGAAGAGGAGCAAGGAGAGACAGAACCTGAAGACTCTCCTTACAAGCTTGGTGCTTCCTGTCTGTTTTCCTGCAAGAGGAAAGTTAGGGTAAGCATGTATGAGTGGCACATCGAGTGTGTACCTGAATTTGCTTTTTGCAAAACGAAGAAGGCATGTCTTCTGAAAACGTTCTGCAAAACAAAAGTGAGTGAAAACAGAAAGGCATAAAAACTCGCAAGTACCTGGAAGGGACCTGCAAGTCTTTGCTGGTTTCTGCAAAGGAAGAGTTAGGAGTATGCACAATATATGAGAGTAACTTGCAAGTACCTGTGAAGAAACTTGCAAGGGTTTGCTGATCTCTGCAAAAAGAGAGTTAGGAGCAGGTATTGTATAAAAATAAGCTGCAAGTACTTGGATGAGGCTTGCAGGTGTTTGCTATCTCTGCGAGAAGAGGAGTTAGAGGCAAATAAAATATGAAGATAACTTGCAAGTACCTGTGAAGAGAAGGCTTGCAAGTGTTAACTGTTGACTGTTAACTGTCGACAAGATAAGGCCGATATGACCAATTAGCAAGGAGAATGTCTGATGAATACTATTATGAAGCCCAGATCAATAAACTGCGTTAACTGCTGACAGATATGACTGGATTGCGATAGCATGGCTGGTAGCGCTTGAGCAAACAATATATAGAAGACGAGAGCAATAGAGCTTATATAGGTAGAGTGCGAGTCATCATCCGATAGAGCTTTGAATAAGCAATTCATATAGGATGAGCATGAGCAAAGTGATTGCTGGAAATCCTTTTGAGATAACCCATGAAGGTTGATAAGATGGGGTCGATATGACCAAGTAGCAAGAGAAATGCCCGATGATCATTATCACGAAGTCCAGATTAATGAATCGAGCGCTAGCTGTTGACATGACTGGATGGACATGATCAAAATGAATGCCAGAATCCTTTTAATAGGTGGGATTAACCTGTTCACCTGTGAAAGAAGGCAAGAGAGAAAAGGAGGTCTACACCCGGAATGATTAAAGTGGGTTGAATGCTGCCACAGGTGTTCCCCGTGGGCCTTATGCATCACTTGCCCGAAAAATCATCCAGAGTATAGTCCTACTCAAAGCGGGCTGGCCGCGCATCCTCAAGGAGGGGGGAAAGGAAAAAGAGGTCCATGTTCGGAATGACTAAAGAAGGTTGAATGCTGCCACAGGTATTCCCCGTGGGCCTTATGCATCACTGGCCTGAGAAAGTCATTCTGAGTATGGTCCTGCTCAAAGCGGGCTGGCCGCGCATCCTCAAGGAGGGCACAAAGCGAGGGAAGGTCCTGAGAAGGACCGCTGGAAGCAAGGAAGATCCTGAGAAGGATCGCTAGAAACACTGAAGATCCTGAGAAGGATCGCTAGAAACTCTGCTCTCTTGCCCTGGGCACAAGTATCACTGATCAACGAGACAGGTTGCGCCAAGAGGCCTATATTGTCTGTGTATTGATCAATGGAGTTGTGAGAACCTGAGAGGCATGGATCGAGGGTACCGGAGAGTGCTTCGGCCACCACAGTTGAAGGATGATCAAAGAGACAAGGCTATGCTTGATTGTCATTGCTTGTCCAGCGAAGATCATTCTAACCGTAGTGTTTCCTATAAGACGCACATCAGAGCTAACACATGGGGCTCCCCTAGCACACACTCTGTGTCAGATGCTGGCTAGGATCCTAAGCCTGAAGCCTATAATCGTAGATGAACTGCTCCCACTACACACATGGGTAAACTCCCGCCATATGTGGTCGAAGCGGTAGTGCGAGAACAAACTACGGAGGGAACGTTTCAGACTCGGCGAAATCTCATTGGCGTATTGATCCGAGAGAGAGAGAGAGAGAGAGAGAGAGAGAGAGAGAGAGAGGAAGGGGCAACAAAAAGGGAACTATGTCAGTACGGGATCCCTGAATAAAAGCTTTGCAGAAAAGCAAGAAAAGAACACTGAGAAGTGTTGTAATGAAAATGTTTGAAAAGGAGAGAGTAAGGGTTGAGATAACCCCTGAAGGTTGCAAGGAGCTCCGGAGGACTGTGAAGTCCATCGCTTTGGAGGGCTGTGAAGTCCTTGCTAGTTTAGAATAGCCTTCCCAGCACGCCCTCATCATCGGCGTCGAAGCATTCGACGGTTGGGTTAACAACGAGGAGAGGAGGCTCTTCGACGTGGTTCACTCCCCTTGAGGAGCAAGGAACATCTGAAATTTCTTTGCCCTTTGAAGTTGACGGGTCAGGGCGATCTTCTTTAGGAAGCAAGTCATGCATCTTGCCCTGCCGGAGCATCCTTTGCACAAGCTGGCGGAATGCTCGACAGTTTTCTGTTTGATGGCCTGACTCTTTGTGGAATTCACAATAAGGCTCTGAGTTTCTAGACCTCTGATCGGTCGACCGGTAGGGCTTCTTGTAGGTGGCCCTGTCTTTCAAGATTTGGCTTACTTCTTGCACGACGTCGTCGAGATCAGAGTCATGCAAGTCATCGTCTTGCTGCTGTTGGACAGCTGCTGTTTGAGAATGAGCTAGCGGTAGCAATGGATCTTGAGCATCACGGCTCGGGAAGGAGTATCGCTGGCGATGAAGCCTTCTCTCCTTCCTTGAGTGAGCTGGGAAACGATTGTAAGGAGACCTTGGAGGTTGCTTGCGAAACGGATCTTTCTCTGATACGAGCTTGGAGACGAAGCCTGGATTGCTCTTCTCGCCTCGGATGTATGAGTTGGCTAGAGCGATCAGCTCTTGGTATGTCCTTGGAGCACGGACATTAGCCTCACATTTGAGAGGCCCTTCGCGAAGACCGTGGATAAGAGCCACTCGATACATTTCTTGATCAACGATTTCGATGTCCAGAATCTCTCTCTGGAATCGATCAACAAATTGAGACCAAGTTTCATCACTGCGCTGTCTGATCTCAAAGAGGGCTTCGGGACCGCCCTTTCTCTTGGAGGAGGTAGAGAATCTGAGAAGGAACTCTCTACGAAGATCAAGGAAGGAAGAGATGGAGTGAGGACGGAGACCATAGAACCAATCCCTCACTTGCCCATTAAAGGTTGTCACAAGGAGCTTGCACTTGGTTGCATCTGACAGAGTCTTGAGAGCAACGGCTGATTCAAAGGCTTGAAGATGCTTGACCGGATCAGTCTCTCCTGTATAGATTGACAGTCGAGGCTCTCTGAAGTTTGCTGGAGTAGGTTCAAAGCGAACGCTCTCAATAAAGGGCGACGACTCTTCCTGCTCTCCCACAGCATAGGGATTAAAGGGAGCATAGGCTGCAGCTGCAAAAGAAGCAGGGGGGTAGAAAGGAAAGGTTGCTGCAGGAGGAGCAGAGGCAGGAGCTGGGGGGCAAGGATGACTTCCTTGAAAGTTAAGAAATCTAGCAGGACTTTCCCGGGCTGCTTGCCGGAAGAAGTTTTGGCGAGCGGCAAACTCTTCATCTTGAGTTCGCAAAGGAACAGCAGGACCTTGCGGGAAGGTTGGGGTATAAGACGGATAGAACGACGGACAAGCTTGAGAATAAGCTTGCTTATGCTCCGATGTTGGCGTTAGATTGATTGGAGCAGCTGGAGCAGCTGGAGCAGTTGCTGGATGAGAGTCTAACCGCTGCGTGATTGCAGCAAGGACTTGGTTGATTGCTTGGAACTGTTGAGCATTCTCACGGCGCGACTGCTCAAAGGCTTCCCAAAGAGGATCTTCACTGGGACTTGGAGCAAAGTTCTCGGCTGATTGATCTGACATGGCTAACTGTCGCTGTTCACCGTCTGACCGGATCTGAAGGTCGCGTGTTAACTGTTGATGCGCGGAAACGTCGCGGGGCACCAGCCAGCTAACACGTAGGGGGTGTTCGGTCTCACAAGCTAGGAGAGGAGGAGAGGAGGGAAGGAAGGAAGCCTCTGAGTGCTCGAGAGTGGAGCAAGCGGCTTGTCAAAGAGGGTTGCGGGGATAGAGGAGAGAAGCTTGATCAATAGAGCAGGTTGATCAAGAGAGGAGAAGGAGGTTGATCAGGAGCAGTCGAGCAGACGGCTAAGGTGACGGTTGTGCTTGCAGGTTGGCTGCCGAGAAGAGCTGAGCTGAGAAGAAGAAGAGGGGGCCGCTAGCAGCGGCAACAACACACTTCGCCCGCCGCGGCCTAAATGTCACTCCTGCGACGGGCTTTCCTTTGATTAATAGCTAGATATTACAAGCTTACAAGTACACCTTTAAAACAAAATCACTTAAAGGGTACAAGGAGAAGCTGGCGGCTAAAGGAGAAGAAAGTGCCAGAAAGCAGAGGAGAAGCTGCCAGAGACTAAGTAAAATAGTCTGCCAGCTGCTGGAGGACTGGGAAACTAAGTCTGCAGAATCTGCTGGCAAGCTGCTGAAGAGCTGTGGAGAACTGCGCGGACAGAAAACTGAGTCCGCAGAGCTTGCTGGAGGAGGTGACGACGGACTGCGCGGACTGGAAAACGGAGTCCGCAGAGGCTGCTGGCAAGACTTGCAGGATCCTCTGGCCTCTGGAGCGATCCAGAATGAGAGGCACCATAGGCTAATTATAGGCCCAGGGGAGTTCTTCTAGAAGCGGGGCCCAGTGACATCAGCATGACGACCTGCGCGGACTCCGCGGACAGAGATTTTGCGTCCGCCACTGTCGAGCGACGAAGCGAGCGGAAGGACCCACCTGCAGAGAACTGGAGGTCGCCCCCTAGCGGGCGACCTGGGCGGACTCCGGGAGGAGTCCGCCCGGCAGGCCGGAGGCCGCCCCCTAGCGGGCGGCCTGGGCGGACTCCAGGGGGAGTCCGCCCGGCAGGGCGCAGGGGCCGCCCCCTAGCGGGCGGCCTGGGCGGACTCCAGGGGGAGTCCGCCCGGCGGGCCTGGCCGCCCCCTTGCGGGCGGCCTGGGCGGACTCTAGGGGGAGTCCGCCCGGCAGGGCGCCGGGGCCGCCCCCCAGCGGGCGGCCTGGGCGGACTCCAGGGGGAGTCCGCCCGGCGGGCCTGGCCGCCCCCTTGCGGGCGGCCTGGGCGGACTCCAGGGGGAGTCCGCCCGGCAGGGCGCCGGGGCCGCCCCCTAGCGGGCGGCCTGGGCGGACTCCAGGGGGAGTCCGCCCGGCGGGCCTGGCCGCCCCCTTGCGGGCGGCCTGGCCGGACTCCAGGGGGAGTCCGCCCGGCTGGATGCCGGGGCCGCCCCCTAGCGGGCGGCCTGGGCGGACTCCAGGGGGAGTCCGCTCGGCGGGCCTGGCCGCCCCCTTGCGGGCGGCCTGGGCGGACTCCAGGGGGAGTCCGCCCGGCTGGCGGGCAGAGGCCGCCCCCTAGCGGGCGGCCTGGGCGGACTCCAGGGGGAGTCCGCCCGGCAGGGCGCCGGGGCCGCCCCCTAGCGGGCGGCCTGGGCGGACTCCAGGGGGAGTCCGCCCGGCTGGCCTGGCCGCCCCCTTGCGGGCGGCCTGGGCGGACTCCAGGGGGAGTCCGCCCGGCTGGCGGGCAGAGGCCGACCTGGGCGGGCGGCCTCGGCGGACGGCGGCAGGAGGCCGCCGCCCCTCGGGCAGCATGGAGGTCGCCCCTGGTGGGCGGCCTCGGCGGATGGCAGCTGGAGACCACCGTCCCTTGGGCGAAATGGGAGGCCGCTCCTGGCAATGCTGTTGGCGGACTCCTGCAAGGAAAAGTACTGCATGATTAGCGGACCCAACCGCATGTCCCGCGAGGGTGAGCCATGAGAATAGCCCGCCGTCCCGTAGGGCATGCGATTGCTAGGAGACCTAGGCGGATAGGGAAAACTGTCCGCCTACGCTGGGGCTCATCGCGATCAAAAAGGGAGAATCTAAGGGGCGCGATTAGCCAGCTGTCCACCTTGGGAAGGATCGTCGATTTATGGGTTAACATCTCGGTCAGGACATGACCGTGTGACTCTCAATGCTAAGGAGATAGGGTCAATTCTTTTAAGAAGAAAAAGTTTGTCATTCTTGTGACACGTTCTTAGCTCCCCATTATTTTTACCACGATTACTTAATTGTTCAAAGTCACGATATGTATGAGGTGCATGGTCAGTATAAAACAGACACTTGAGAGCAAATCTCTTTCAAAGGAAAATTAAGGGAATAGAAACAAATTATTCAAATCATTCTTTTTTCGTGCAGCGTATCATGAGAACCAAACCTATCCCCCCACAAACCAAACCTATCCCCCACAGGCGAGCCTTCGGAACTGTCAGCTAGATGAGAGCCTTCGCAGCGAGTCTACCTGTGGCCGAGCTGAGCTCGGGGGTACCGATGACGTTCTCAAACCAACCAAACCTATCCCCCACAGGCGAGCCTTCGGACCTGCCAGCTAGATGAAAGCCTGCGCAGCGGGTCTACTTGGGGCCGAGCCGAGCTCGGGGTGCCGATGACGTTCTCAAACCAACCAAACCTATCCCCCACAGGCGAGCCTACAGAGATGTCAACTAGATGAGAGCCTGTGCAGCGGGTCTACCTGGGGCCGAGCCGAGCTCGGGGTGCCGATGACGTTCTCAAACCAACCAAACCTATCCCCCAAAGGCGAGCCTACGGACCTGCCAGATAGATGAGAGCCTGCGCAGCAGGTCTACCTGGGGCCGAGCCAAGCTCGGGGTGCCGATGACGTTCTCAAACCAACCAAACCTATCCCCCACAGGAGAGCCTACAGACCTGTCGGCTAGATGAGAGCCTGCACAGCGGGTCTACCTGGGACCGAGCCGAGCTAGGGGTGCCGATGACGTTCTCAAACCAACCAAACCTATCCCCTACAGGAGAGCCTACGGACCTGCCAGCAGATGAGAGACTGCACAGCAGGTCTACCTGGGGCCGAGCCGAGCTCGGGGTATCGATGACGTTCTTAAACAAACCAAACCTATCCCCCACAGGCGAGCCTACGGACCTGCCAGCTAGATGAGAGCCTGCGCAGTGGGTCTACCTGGGGCCGAGCCGAGCTCGGGGTGCCGATGACGTTCTCAAACCAACCAAACCTATCCCCCACAAGCGAGCCTACGGACCTGCCAGCTAGATGAGAGCCTGCGCAGCGGGTCTACCTGGGGCCGAGCCGAGCTCGGGATGCCGATGATGTTCTCAAACCAACCAAACCTATACCCCACAGGCGAGCCTACGGACCTGCCAGCTAGATGAGAGCCTGCGCAGCGGGTCTACCTGGGGCCGAGCCGAGCTTGGGGTGCCGATGACGTTCTCAAACTAACCAAACCTATCCCCCATAGGCGAGCCTAGGGACCTGCCAGCTAGATGAGAGCCTGCACAGCAGGTCTACCTGGGGCCGAGCCGAGCTCGGGGTGCCGATGACGTTCTCAAACCAACCAAACCTATCCCCCACAGGCGAGCCTACGGACCTGCCTGCTAGATGAGAGCCTGCACAGCGGGTCTACCTGGGGCCGAGCCGAGCTCGGGGTGCCGATGACGTTCTTAAACCAACCAAACCTATCCCCCACAGGCGAGCCTACGGACCTGCCAGCTAGATGAGAGACTGCGCAGCTGCTCTACCTGGGGCCGAGCCGAGCTCGGGGTGCCGATGATGTTCTCAAACCAACCAAACCTATCCCCCACAGGCGAGCCTACGGACCTGCCAGCTAGATGAGAACCTGCGCAGCGGGTCTACCTGGGGCCGAGCCGAGCTCGGGGTGCCGATGACGTTCTCAAACCAACCAAACCTATCCCCCACGGGCGAGCCTACGGACCTGCCAGCTAGATGAGAGCCTGTGCAGCAGGTCTACCTGGGGCCGAGCCGAGCTCGGGGTGCCGATGACGTTCTCAAACCAACCAAACCTATCCCCCACAGGCGAGCCTACGGACCTGCCAGCTAGATGAGAGCCTGCGTAGCGGGTCTACCTGGGGCCGAGCGGAGCTCGGGGTGCCGATGACGTTTCCACAAACCTAACCTAACCTATCCTACCCTATCCTAACCTATCCCCCACAGGCGAGCCTTCAGACCTGCCAGCTAGATGAGAGCCTGCGCAGCGGGTATACCTGGGGCCGAGCCGCGCTCGGGGTAGTGTAGAACCAAGAACCAGGACCTCTCCCCCAAAGGCGAGCCTACGGACCTGCCAGCTATTAGGAGCCAGACAGCGGGTCTACTTGGGGCCAAGCCGCGCTCGGGGTAGTGCAGAACCAAGAATTAGGACCTCTCCCCCACAGGCGAGCCTACGGACCTGCCAGCTAGTAGCAGCCAGGCAGCGGGTCTACCTGGGGCCGAGCCGCGCTCGGGGTAGTGCAGAACCAAGAACCAGGACCTCTCCCCCACAGGCGAGCCTTCGGACCTGCCAGCTAGTAGGAGCCAGGCAGCGGGTCTACCTGGGGCCGAGCTGCGCTCGGGGTAGTGCAGAACCAAGAACCGGGACCTCTCCCCCACAGGCGAGCCTTCAGACCTGCTGCTAGTAGGAGCTAGATAGCGGGTCTACCTGTGGCCGAGCCCCGCTCGGGGTAGTGCAGAACCAAGAACCAGGGCCTCTCCCCCACAGGCGAGCCTTCGGACCTGCCAGCTAGTAGGAGCCAGGCAGCGGGTCTACCTGGGGCCGAGCCGCGCTCGGGGTAGTGCAGAACTAAGAACCAGGACCTCTCCCCCACAGGCGAGCCTTCGGACCTGCCAGCTAGTAGGAGTCAGGCAGCGGGTCTACCTGGGGGTCTCCTCTCCAACGCAAATATAAAGCAAACATAAAGGTAAACAAATAACTCAAAAGAACTGTTAACCTGATCAATCAAGTCAAAGTCCGACACGGGGCACATCTACCCGCTACGTCCACCCTCTTGGGAAACATGGTCGATCATATAATATTCTCCTTAAGGCACGTTTTGATCTCCAAGATCGAACATCCTAGCGACAAGAGGGGAATGGGAGAGGACTTCTGTCATCACATGACCCTGGTCGTCACTTGGTTCCTCTTCCATAGCCATGACGTTCGACTGAGGTTTTCTATGCTGGCCACTCTCCACGCTCACCTCACCATAGTGTTGAAGCCAAAATTGACCTCTGTGGAGTTCGGGGTCCCAAAAGAGGGGTGACCGCGCACCTACTGCCCTCAAGCGAACGATCTAGGCGCAAGATTAGGAACACAAGGGACAGACCCAAGGTCTCAGCGTGGAGGACCCACCGCATACCCGGAAGACTAACAAACTCTTCCCCTCCCAAGCCAAGGGCTGTGCTAAGACACCTTCGGAGGGCACTCTCGGCCGACCGGAATATCTAAGGAGAATCTCGAGATCAACTCTCTCCTATCTAGATGTGTCTCCTTGGGTCTACACAAAATGCTCCTCACCCGCCCTACTAATGGCGCAATCTCGCCGAGCAATTCCACGACACGCTGCCCAAGTTGGGAAACTAACAACGTAATCCCGCTATTCTAAAAGGCTGTCAACAGGCCATGAGGGGCTTCCCGACAACTATACCTCGGGGCCCCCACGGGGCGAGCGGTTCACGAGAACACCGCCCGCCTAATACGAAGAAGAAAGCTACATATCCACAGAGCATCACAGATATTAAAAGAATATTACAGGAATATGAATTCCATACTTCGGCACGCAGGCCGACAATATAAGAAAAAATAGGCCTTCGTGGGCCGACACCAGCTTGGGCTTAAGCCCGCTACTCCCCGCTTGGAACTGCAACACCTGTACGTCAACGTCTCTACAAGCGGTGGTCAGCTAAACGCCAGTTGGTTAACATAAGCTGGCCGAACATATTACACATACCCCTCTTTCGGGGCTATGGTGCGCATTCCCTGCAAATGAAAAATATACAACTTCCTCGGAGTCTTCTCCGGGAACCACAGAACATCACCAATCCGGCTCACACGTCCGGATGGGCTTCACACAGCATGCCTAAACCCGTACTCACGCTTCTGGGTGCTAACACAGTTAATTGCGGGGACGTACACGTCAACCCGTCGGAGAGCTCCCTTCCTCCACCCATTGGTGGAGAGGGGCTTCCATGCAAATATGGAAACTGAGGGCTTCACCTGCCCAAGCAAAAATTTTGTTACCCTTGACGCGTGTTTGGCGGGGCTGCAACCGCGCTCATTGCCCGAGGCTCCACGTCTAGCGTCCGTAGTGGTTGTTCATGCTCGGATCCGACCACCGTGGGAGAGTTAAAAGCTCCGAATGATTTTCACCCTCCATGGCCGACCGTGCTCCAAGTGGTCGGCCGCTGCTGTACAAGGCCGATCTCGGCTCCAAGTGGCCGGCCTCTGCTGTATGAGGCCAATCCCAGCTCCAAGTGGCCGGCCTTGCCCTAGGCGGCGACAGGAGGAAAGAAGGGAGGCGGCGTCGGGCTCTGCTGCAGGCCAGCGGGACAGAGAGAGAGAGAGGCGGCGTGGGGGTTGATGCTCCAGGCCAACGGGAGAGAGGAAGAGCCGGGGTCGGCCTTGCTGCTCCAGGCCGACGGAGAGAGGGAGGGGGGCGGGGGATCTGCTGTTGCTCCAGGCCGAGAGGGAGAGGGAGGCGGCCGGGGTTGCTGTTGTTGGTCGACAGGAGAGGACAAGAGGGGGGCGGCGGGGCTGCTGCTATTGGCCGACGAAAGAGGAGAAGAGGCGGTGCGGCTGTCTTCTTCTCCTTGGCCGAACCCTAGCTGGGCTCCTCCAATCCCGATCCCCTCCTGCTCCCCTTTCCCCATTTTTTCCCCTTTCTTTCCTTTTTTATTTTCTTCCCCCCCCCCACCTGCTGTCCTGTACCGACCCCCCTGCCTTTCTTATCTTCTTCCTTTTTGCTGTACCCAGTGTCCCCCATCAAATCTCTTGCTCCCCTTTTTAATCTCTCCCCTATATTATATATAATATAATATATATATTAGTATTAATCATATATCTTTATAGATATATATACATTTATGAAGGTCCACACACATAAAACCTCCGCACGCACGCACGAGCACCCGCAAATCCTTGAACGGGGCTATACCAAAACGTCGCTCATAGCGGGCCCCAAGTCCGCCGCTTGGGGAGGATCCCGCTCGACCGGATATGGGGTTGTACATCCATGAGCTGTTGTTCGATGGTCGTGTGCGTGGAAGCTCCATCCTCCTTCCCGTTAGAGTTTGTTGGTGTTGAGATATTCGTGATAGCATCCGTGCTGCAATTTTCCTTTTCCCATGCCAAATCAAAGTTAAAATGTCCTGTTTTTTTCTGTACATGGATGACAGTAGGAGATACAAGAGTTAGATTGTCCCTGTCTCGGATGCCGGTAGTCTGTAGAACTTCTACCCGGTCGGGCGGAGCATCGGAGGAGACCTCGTTGTTTCGGTTGCAGGTACAACTTTGGTCCAATAACAGATGTGAATCAGTGTTTCCCTCTTCCATTGTTTCCCAGACCGCTTCCTCAGGTAAAAAGCCTTCTCGATGCAGGAGACCCTGTTTGATTTGCCTCCCATTTTCCTCTATATAACGGGTTTTCAGAATCTCTAAGGGTGCTGGCCGTCGAAGGTCAACAGTATCCGATGGCGGAAGATCATGAATGTTAAAAATGGTATTATGAGTATAAGGCTTAAGTAGGGACACATGAAAGACAAGATGGATTTTGCTAGTCGGAGGTAAGTCTAATTTGTATGCAACCTGCCTATTTGTTGGAGTACTGTGTAAGGGCCGTAATAACGTAAATTGAATCGTTTGCAGGATTTGTGATGAAGCGATGACTGCTTATAAGGGTGAAGACGGAGCAAAACCAAATCCCCTGGCTTAAAGCTAATTGCTACCCTCTTTTTATCGGCTAAGGCTTTCATTTTAGCCTGAGCCTGTTGTAAATGGTGTTGTAATCGTAGTAATAAATGGGTTCGAGATGTGGTAGTCGTAGGTATGACTTCTGTGGCCGACCCTCCCGTGGACACGAGGATGAAACAGGGAGGGGGTCTTCCGAACATGGCCTCAAAAGGGGACATGCCGGCTGCAGAATGGTATGAAGTATTATAGTGATACTCGGCCCAGCTCAAAAGAGACGTCCAGTGTTTTGGGTGTTGAAACGCAAATATGCGGAGATACTGGTTAATACAGCGATTGACTTGTTCAGTCTGCCCATCTGTTTGCGGATGGTAGGCCGAGCTGAAACGGAGTTTTGTGCCATTTGCCTTAAAGAAAGTCAACCAAAAAGAGCTTAGAAAAATGGAGTCCCTGTCCGAAACGATCGACTCCGACAGGCCGTGTAATTTGCCGCAATAATCCCAAAAAACACGTGCAACCAAAGGGGCTGTATAGTGTGGGGGTAGGGGGGCGAAATGCGCCCCTTTAGATAGGCGATCGACCATCACCAAAATTGTAGTAAAAGAATTAGACCGAGGGAGATGAGTAATAAAATCTATTGTAATGTCAGCCCAGATTTGTATTGGAATGGGAAGAGGTTGAAGTTGGCCATAAGGTGCCGCATTGCGATCTTTAGCCTTCTGGCAAAGGTCACAATGTTGAATATATGTCAACACATCCTGCTGGATGCCCGGCCAATAAAAATACTGAGTCAGTCGTTTAGTGGTAACCTTGACCCCTAAGTGGCCGCTCATTCGTGTATCATGAGCTTCACTGATCAGAATGATGCGTCGAGATTTGGGAACATACAGTTTCGTCCTAAAAAATAGCCGGTCGCCGACTAACATCCAATCGGGGACTTGAGCAGGTGAGTCGTTTAATAAGGACAAAATTTTTTGGGCATGGGAATCCGTGTGATAAAGAGTGTGAAGGTTGTCAAATAGTGTCGAGAAGGAGAAAGAAATATTTTGAAAACTATTTAGTTCGCTAGGGTCTGGTGGTTCTTGTAGTCGAGAGAGCGCATCTGCTACTTCGTTCATTTTTCCCGGTTTATACAGAATAATGTAATTAAAACCTAGCATTTTGGATAGAAATTTTTGTTGTTCGGGTAATGTAATAACTTGGGAGTTTAGATTATGCAGAGTTTGATGATCAGTAAAAATTGTGAAGGTCAAACCGATTAGGTAATGTCGCCATTTGCTAACAGCAGATGTGATTGCGAGCATTTCGCGGATATAGGTAGATTGTGTTTGTTCTCGAGGTGTTAGCTTTTTACTGAAAAATGCAATGGGATGACCTTGCTGTTGGAGAACTGCGCCTATTCCAGAGGCCGATGCATCACATTCAATTGTGAAAGGAAGAGAGAAATTGGGTAAAACTAAAATTGGCGTAGTCATTAAAAGTTTTTTAATGTGTTGAAAAGCCTTATCCGATTGGTCTGTCCATTGAAATTTATCCTTGACCAATAAATCGGTAAGGGGGTAGTTATGTGCGCATAATGGTGAATAAAACGGCGGTAATAGCCTGCTAATCCTAAAAAGGATCTAAGTTGCTTGATATTTGTAGGAGGGGGCCAATGCTGAATAGCTTCAATCTTCGAGGCATTCGGTTGAATGCCCGCCGGAGAGATTAAATGTCCTAAGAATTCAATTGAATGTTTGGAAAAAAGAACATTTGGAAGCCTTAAGCAAGAGTTGATGGGCAGTCATGAGAGAGAAAACTGCTTGAAGGTGTTTAAGGTGTTCATCGTGAGAGATGCTATAAACTAGAATATCGTCAAAAAAGATGACAACAAATCGTCGTAGGAAGGGCTGAAATATGGAATTCATAAGAGCCTGAAAGGTGGCTGGAGCGTTTGTGAGGCCAAATGGCATCACGACAAACTCGTACAGTCATTGATGGGTCCGAAAAGCGGTTTTATGGATGTCCGAAGTATTCATTCGAACTTGATGATAACCTGAGTGTAGGTCTAATTTAGAGAAAATTGTTGCCCCATGTAACTCATCAATGAGTTCATCTATAGTGGGCATTGGAAAACTATCCTTAATAGTTAGTGCATTCAAGGCACTGTAGTCGACGCAAAAGCGCCATGTTCCGTCTTTTTTTTTTAATTAACAAAACTGGTGAACTAAAAGACGAATTACTAGGTCGTGTTAAACCATTATTTAACATGTCCGAGATGAGTATTTCGATTTCATTTTTTTGGAAAAAAAGATATCTGTAGGGTTTGACCTTGACAATTTTCGTTTCATCAATGAGTGGTATTTTATGATCAATCACTCTTTGAGGAGGAAGCCCTGTAGGTGCTTGAAAAAGGTTAGAATAGGTGGAAAGTAAGGTCTGTAACGCGTCTGATTGAGAGTCTTGGGGGTCCTGGGGCTCAATATCGTGAGTAGGGATATTTAATGAGGGATCAGGCCCGTCCAATTGGAAACATAGCAACAAGGATTCGACAGAATCCTGAGCAAGTAACTTGTGAAATTGTGAGGCTGTAACTGATCCATTCTGAACTTGGGAAGGATGCAAGGCCTTAATAACGCATGATTTATTTTGATAAGGAAATGACATTTCTAAGGTTTTGTAATTTGTGGTTATCGGTCCTAGCATTTCAAACCAATGAAAACCTAGGATAACGTCTGCTCCATGAAGGTCTGTAATAAATAGATCAAGAGTAAAAAGAATGCTTTGAATTGATAATGCCACCTGTGGGCATTTTTCTTTACAGAGCATTGCTTGACCATTTCCTACATGTATTTTAAAAGGAGGTATTGATGTGATAGGGAGTTTAAGGAAAGAGGCAGTGCGTTTGGTGATGAAATTATGTGTGCTACCATTATCTATGAAGATATGTACTTCCGTATTTCCTATGTTCCCTTGGACTCGAAGCGATTTGGCCGTAAAGGTACCCATTAAAGCATGAAAACTAATCATAGGATTATCTAAGAGTTCTGCACTAGATTCGTCAGTAGCTATAGTAGAGGGATCCTGATGGTCATCCTCTAAATCTTCCCCTAAATCGCCTTCCAAGAGGTAAAGTTTTGCACGATTTTTACATTTATGTCCGGGAGTGTATTTGTCGTCGCATGTAAAACATTGTCCTTTTTCGCGTCGGATTTTCATTTCGGTTGGGGATAAGCGTTTAAGAGAGTGTTTTTCCTGGTACGAGGAAAATGTTCGATGTGGTGTAAATGGTTTTTGAGGTCGGGCGTGTTGTTCGACAGATATTTTGTCTTCAAAGAGACGGGCTAGTTTAAAAGTTTGGTGGAGTGATACTGGTTGTTGTGCAATAACGACGCGTTTAATGTGAGGTTTAAGGCCTGCAATACAGTTTCATTTTAATATGTCCGGAGTGAAACCCGTAGCATGAGACGAGAGATCCTCAAATGATTCTTGGTAAGCAGAAACAGTAGAAGTTTGAAATAATTTCATAAATTTACCTAATGGATCTTCATAATCTGTTGGTCCAAATCGATCTTGTATGGCTTTTTTGAAAGTGTGCCAATCTGGGCACAAATTGTCGCGTAGTAGTCCTTGGAACCATTTTGAGGCTGCTCCTTCTAAATGCATAGACGCAAAAAAAACATAGTCAAATGGATTAATGTTATTATACCTGAAAAATATTTCGGCTTTGTAAATCCATTCCGTGGGATCCCCAGTTGAGAAGTGCGGGCAATGCATTTTTGTTGGCTTTTTGTGATAGTTTTCTTGAGCATTGTTTTGTCCGGAAGATTATGGATATATGTTGTTTTTCTGTTTGAGCTGATCGGAGTAGGAAGAAAAAGGTGGGAAAGAAGTAGCTGATAGTGAATTATTCAAAGGTGGGACAACTGTTGAATCCGCCTGGAATAGTGGACGCGGGAAAGTGCCTAAAATGCTGGGCTGTGATGATTCGGGGCCGCCGGTATTGATTATCTGAGCCCGGAACCTGGTTGGTCCTTCTGGTAGGCCGGCTGATATGCCTGTAGCTTGTGCCGGAGGGAGACCTTGGTTGCCTGGCAAGGAAGGTACTGTGAATCCCGCTTGATCACCGTTCTGGGCCCGGAACCGGGTTGATCCTTCTGGTAGGCCGGCTGATATGCCCATAACTTGTGTTGGAGGAAGCCCATGGATGCCTAGCAAGGACGGAAATGCAAGTCCGGCGTGATCACCGTTCTGAGCCCGAGCCGACTGAATAACGTCATTGGGGGATGTTAATGAAAAAGAACGCATGAAATTATGCAATTCTCCTCGAAACTCTTTGAATTCTTGATAGAAACCCGTGTGTGCAGAGTTTAAGACGATCCTGTTGATCGTCTTGCTTGGCCAGCGATTGAAAAACTTGTTGAAGATTCTTAGAAAACTTTTCTTGAATGGATTGAATGTTATCACACACCATTGAATGTTGCTCCATGTACATAGCATGCCTCATATCCAAATCTTGCCAAGTGACGGTGCGGGCTGATTGTGCGGTTGCGTGGTGGTCGGAGGGGGATGCGGACGGAGGTGCCTCCATGACTCTCAACGAGAGCGCCAATTGTTACGGCTTGTGGAAATACTGTGCAGGAAAGGCCATCGGCCTGAGGAGAGGAAGAAGAAGATGTAAGGAGAGAGAGAGAATTAATGAGGAGAGAGAGAAATGATTTATTATAAAAATGCTGTACGCCTTTTCCATCATATTATTTACATATTTATAGGCTTTATAATATAGCCGTTGCACCTATCTGCAATACTAAAGATCCTATAGCCAACCCTGTAGCGGGAAAGCTCTAGAAGCGCTACAGCGCTACACTCTGGCATGAACTTGGATTTTTTTCCATGTTCTTCATTATTATATTTTGTCCTTTGCTGATTCTGATATTTTGTTTAAGGTCTATGCGTTTGAACTCGGGGCACTGTAGTCATGGCACATTTCCGGCCTCCGTTTTGTCAAATTACAAACGGTTATTGTCTAATTTGCACTTTTTTGATACATGACCCGATTTTGACAGATAAAATATCGATTTTCATAAATTTTGTCATTTCGAAGCTCTGCCGAATACGTTTTACATTGCAAAACTTCGTTTTACCAAATTCGCATCGATTGCACTAAAAATTGCACGAACTCTAATTTTAGCAAATTATATATTGATTTCTATGTTTTTTGATGTTCTGTATTTACTTACGAACTCTATTTTTCAAACTTTACGCTGGTTGCCCCAAAAATCGTGAATTTTCAATACTATCTGATTATAATAAATAATATGTCAATTGTAATGTTTTTCAACCTTCTGAACCTAATCACGGAGTCCATTTTTTGATATTCAGCTTTATTGGATAAGTTTAAACATATTTATTACAGTAAAACATAATTATTTAAACATACGATATTACACCCCGGCCACCGTCGGCCGTCCTCCCCTCGCTGGCGAACTCGGCGACGAGTTCGCCGGCCGCCCGTGGAGTACCACCTCCATCGTCCGATCGGTTGGGGACGTTCCCGGCCATCCGATTCGCGCGTAACCACCCACTAACCATCAGATTAGTGAGAGGATTTAATTAGAAATTTAATTAATAGTTCGGGGGTGCAAACAACGGTATTAATACACACCCTTAAACAATGAGAAAATATTAATATTGGGTGGTTACGGTGTGCGGATAGCCACATAACCACCGTAACCATCCCTTGGAGTTTATAATAGGAGCCTCATGCTTCCTCATTTCTCGCCTTTTTTTCTTCCGAGTCTTCTTCTTTCTCAGGTCGAAGTTCTGCTGAATTCCTCCTACAAGCATCACTCGAGCCGAAATCAAGCCGCACCCGAGCCGCACCCGAGCTACGTATGAGCCAAGTACGAGCCACCTGACGAAGCCTAATCTCTCAAGTTCCAAGAGACCTTCGCAACCGCACATCCAAGTGCTCCGTTCCCACGTCCAGAGTCAGCGGGACACCCATTGAAGCCCGTCGCCGCAAAGTGAAATCTGTAACAATAATCGGGCGTGACGGCCCATCGTTCACCGAGAGCAAAATTGTTCTCTCTCTCACCCCAGAATTGTAACGAGAAGCGGTCTGTCACCCTCGATTCAACTAGCTAGTTGTAACAATAAGGAAATAGTGGAGTTTAAACGGCACAGATCCGGTCACGTGGTTTTTTGCCAGGTTGAGGGGTTTTTCCACGTTAAAACTTCGTGTGTACGATCGATCTATTACATTGACTGTTTGCGCGCTCGACCGTTCCGAGAGGTAAGACGGTCCAAGTATTCCGGTCCGACCTGGATGTCGAGTTAGACCTCAAAAAGTTTATTATTATTTCGTTGTTCTGTTTAGCACGGTGGCAGCGGTCACGAACCGTAGTTCGTGAACGTCCAACCCAACATAAGGACCTTCATCCATTTTTATGTTCAAAAATAAATTTTTTTTCTTGGTGACCGTCATGCGCGCATAACCAATATCTATGTCAATACATATATTTTATGACATGACATTTTGTTCAATTAACTCATCTGGACAAAAATATCACGCCAAATAGACGACGGTTTGTTAGTAGGGCATGAGTGCTATTTTTATTCATATATTTAAAAGCAATGATGACAAAATCATACAACTACACAACACAAATAATAACGTACCCTCATCCTTTCGAATTCTTTCTATTGTTTGGGATGAAGCAAGCTCACAACACTCTCTTCTTTGAGTTGAGAATTTTCTTCCTAAAACTCCTCCCAATTCAAATCCCAAATCTCTCCCAGCATGAAAGAAGATCCTAAACACAATTTATCATCTTAGGTTCGCTTTTTCAAAATGACCAGTTTAATATTATTTTTCTATTTTTTAATTTTTTTATTTAATCGAAATTGTATAAAAAATAAAATTATGTTTATATATTTTTTTTAAATATTCAATATATAATACTTAATTTTATTTTAAAAAATTAAAATGAATAAATAAAATTACGGTTGATGAGTTAATTTTGAATATAAATTAAGGTGTCGGCTCAATTTTAAAACTACAATTTATCATCTCCCTGCTACTTTTAAAATACACCTTTTTAAAACGGATTTTGACTTTGTTTGGCGTGGCTGAACGAACGTCCTCACCTAAAAAATGCTTTCATTTTTTTGCTCAGAACTAATTTATTTTCTTGATAGCAGTCATAATCTTTATCTTATCGTACATATATTTTATGATAATGACATTTTTAATGAAATTCACCAGAGCAAATAAACAGTGCAAAAAGAAGCCTTATAAGTTATAATCAACCATTATTCAATCACAAATTCAAAACAAATGATGGAAGAATAGAGAAGCACTTTGATAAAGAGAGATAAATAGGTAGGGAGAGACTAATCCTGCAAGACCCTTTATTCGAAGATAATTATTGTCCTCTATAGAGAGATAGAGAGCTCTATAGATGGAGAGAGAGGGAAAGAGAGACCTGGAGAGAGAAAGACTCATGGAAAAGTAGGCTGGAACACCCAAGACATGGGGATGCGCTCATTGGAATAATTGCGAACGACCAGATAACCGAAAAACGACCCTTCAGTTTTCCCTCCCTTCACTGAGCTGATTGCGAAAAAGTAGCGTACGCCGCCTGTCACAGGCCAACGCTTGGACGAGACCACCTCGCCGAAGGTCATCTTCTCCGAGCTCTCGGAAACCTTTTTGTTTGCTTCTTCCAAGGTGAACCTTCCCAGTTCCTGCACCTCCTTGTTATGCTTCACATCCTTAATCTGTTCAACTCCGTTGAGCTGCCGGGCGGCAGCTGCTTTGGAATTGAAGAAGAGAAGGGCGGCAACGACGACGACAGAAAGGATGAGCACGCTGTGTACTTTGACCGCCATGGCTAATCAAGCGTTGCAGTGGTGATTGCTGGAGGGATGCTGGGTGCATGCTTTTATAGATTGGGAAGAGGAGAAGAGTTTTGCCATCTCTCAATTTATTTTTTTTATTTTTGAAAATATGATCTGATCAGTTTAATAATATATATTGAAAAAGTTAATGACAGCCTTTAATTAGCCTGTTCAAAATATTATGCAAATGTAAGCGTTTGGCATATTATATATATATATATATATATATATATATATATATATATATATATATATATATATATATATATATATATATATATATATATATATATATATATCGATATAGGAATATATAAGCTCAAGCTTTTTAAGCCTAAAAAAGCTTGAGTTGGTTCTACCATAATACATATAAGAAATAGGCAAATAATATATGCATTTTGTACCCAAGAACGAGATCTACAACTTTCATGCTAAACATTTTCCCAAAATTTGCATGGTTTAGCCGAAATTTGGTCCTAAAGGTTAAAAAGGCTTGAGTGTATATATTCCCTTTTATAGCATGTTTTCGCCATCTTTCTCAAAAAAAGTTTAAAGCCACTGAACTAGTTAGCTAGCTGCTGCTGCCGCACATCATAGAATTCAACTCGGCTTCCATCTCCAGATCTTGCTACATTTTTACAGGAACAAAAACTAATAAATATAGTTATAAAAATTTAGAATACGAAAAGTTGACGAAATTACTTGATCTTTTTGCGGACATGTTGTTGAGTAATGGCCTTTCCTGCCACATGTACCACAAGTTCTTTTTTTACCTTGTGCTTGAGAGGTTTCTATACCCGATTCAATTTTTGATGCAATTTTTGGTCTTCCTTTAGTTTTCACAATGACAGGATCTCGAATAGAAATACCATACGATCCTGAAATAAATGGAGTTGACCCTACTTGACTGACAATACTTGTAGGTTCTGAGTAGTGTAATGAATCTCTTATATTGTCCAACAATCCATCTAATATTGATATAACAAGTTCATATGCTTCCTTTGATGCAGTTGCGTGATTGAAAATCTTTGTTTGGGTACTAGTTAGCTTCCATTTCATCATGGGCGTCACAATATCACTGTTATCAACCAATTTTACATTGTTTGATTGACTTATAGCAGAAATAGACCATCTCTTCAATAGATATAAGTCAGGAATACTTTGTAAATGCTTCTTAGCAATCATTATGTGCAAAATGTGTTTGCATAAAAATCCATCTGTCTCAAATTTTGCACATTCACAAATTATTCTTGTATCGCAATCATCGTAGATAACATTGCACCAATTGCTTACTTCCTCACAAGAAAGGCCAACTCTAAATGTCGTGTTGGTACCAATTATATTTAATTCCTGGAGCATATGGAGCATGAACATTCTAAACTCTGCTTAAATTCTTGTTGAAAAAGCTTAAACATATTTTTGGTATAAAATTGTGCTGCGTTTCTTTCAAGTGCATAGCTTGTCAACAATGTTGAAACCGGAAACCCGGCCTCCTGTGGAGCTCGCCCTTGGGGAAAGGGGTGGTCTCGCGCCTACTTCTCTCCTGCAAGAAAAATAACAGCAGGCAAGGTGAAATAGACCCAAGGGCTCGGCAGGGAGGTCCCACCACAAACCCGGAAGATCTCAGAGCGCTTCCCCTCCTTAGCCTGAAGCCGAGCTAAGGTACCCTCAGAAAGCACTTGAAGATTGGGGCAGGAGAGCACAGGGAAGAACCTGCTTTCTGGGGTACCCCTTGGGTCCTATTTATAACTTTTGAAATCCGGACTGCCAATAACCAAAATAACTGACCTGAAATTACCAGAAAACCCTCGGCTGGGTCTGCCAACAGCCAAACTCCGCTGTTTTGAAGGGCTATGGGCAAACCAGCAGGGGTAAAACAGTAAAAAGTACCTCCAATACCCAGGCGAGCTGGGGAGCTTTGGGCACCTCGGCATGTTCTGCTCGCCTACTGCTGCCGAGCTCCACTGCGAGGGCGCGAGTTGCTGCTCGCTCGGCAAATGCCGAGCTCGGGGTCGCCGGTCGTCGATCTCTGGTCGACGGATGCCGAGCTCAGGCTCGCCCCAGTTGCTGCCGAGCTCGCCTGCTGTCCTTAGCCCGATTTGCCTTGACCCTGGTGACCTTGCTCGCCGGACACGGGGTTGTACACAATCCCCGCTCTTTTCGAACTTGTAAAAGCTCGGAAAGAAACATCCAACCCCAAGTGTGCCGCGAGCATTGGTTGGCGAGTTGGAGGGAATCTTCTGGTGGGGGCCACCTACGGCTATATATATGTGCACCTGCTCAGCTGCCTGGCTCTTGCCATTCCTTCTGCTGTCTTGCCAAGATGCCTCTTCCTAAGGAGATCCAAGAGCGCATAGACCGAGCCCGCCAGGCCTCCGCGGCTCACGTTGCCGCTCTGACGGCGGTCCCCTCGAAAGCTATCTCGAGCTCCAAATCGAGCCGAGCCGAGCTCCAAGAGGTCAAAGCCATTCCCCGAGGCGGCTGAGCCCATTTTCAACGACCTGAGGGCCACCCTGGCTCGCGAGACCGGCTCTTCCACCCGAACTATCCTCGAGAAGGACAGGGAGGTCATCGTAGTCGGCGACGATCAGGATGGTCAACCAGATGGCGAGGACGTCGCACTGCGAGACCCCACGCCGCGGGGCGAGGTCGCGCTCGCCACCTCGCGATTCTCGGCACCGGACAGCCATCCTCGGGATCCGCCGCTTCTCTTTGGGATCCTACCTGTGAGCTCGCAGAGGCCAAATTCGCCAGCGGGCTCCCCCCTCCTCGCCAAATTGATGCGGCCGCGGGGGAAGGTCTGGAGACCATTCCCACCTCGGGCTTCGAGCTCATCTCGCCGGAGGCTCGTGGCCCAGGTCGCGGGAAGGACCTGAGGTTCATTCCTCCCCGCATCTCTTTTGAACTGCCGAGCTCTTCAGGTCAGTCTCGCTTGACTTCTCGCTCCATGAGTTTTTGCTTTTTGCTAATACCTGTCTTCATAGCTCTTCCCAGTCAGTCGGCTTCCGAGGAATCCTCGCGGGCAGCCCACTATTCTCCCCTCCCTTCCCCGAGCTCGCTGGACTCTTACCTGGGTCCTGAGGTGGATCAAGGCGAGTTGACGAGGAGGGAGGTCAAGCTCCTCAAAAAGTTGGTGTGCGGACTGCGCGAGGTGCAAGGGGTCAACGAGATGCTGCAGTGCGACTACGCGCGTCTTGCTGAGGAGGTGCGCCACGGCCAAGCTGGCGAGCTGATGTCCCCCTCCCGACTCCTGGACGAGATAGACGACAGTCTCTCGGTTGCGCCGAGGAATTCCGGAAGGATCCGCGAGCTGCTCCGCGCGCGGCAGCCTGGGGGGCGGGGGTCGCGAGGCCGGGGTAGGTAAGTCAGCGGGCTCCTTTGCCGAGCCGACCGACACTCGCATCTCGATGCCCCCCTGCTCGCGCGCCCTGCTTCTTTAAATCCCGAACTTTATTTCTGTAACGAATAAATCTCAGAATATTCTTGATCATGTTACTTAAATAAAATGCTGCAATGTTTGACTTAGCCTTGGATGGGATGCGTCGGAAGTCAGCGAGCTGGGGTGGCGAGCTGGGGCAGCGAGCTGCGCTGATTGGACAGCCTGCCTCAGATTTCTTTTCCTATAAATAGCCCCCCCTCACCTACCCCGTACTGTGCCTTTATTGCTTTCTTTCCTTCTCCCTGTGCTTCTCTCTTTCTGCTCGCGCTCCGTTCGTTCATCTGCGATCATGGGCAAGACCAACCCGGATGCCGACGGCCGCTCAAAGTGCGCACAGCACTTCACTGACTATTGTTTCTTCGATGGCCACACCAGCGAGGAGGAGCTCGCGGAATTCAAGGCCGCGTATGTGCCGCCAGGTTTCGAGGCGCGCAGGCCGGGGGAGGGGGAGGCTATCAACACGTTCTATGAGAACGAGCTCGCCTTCCCCATCTCATATTTCGAGGTGGGATTACGCCTCCCCCTCTGGCCGGAGATCCGACAAATCTTGAAATATTATGGCGCGGTACCCGCCCAGCTGAACTCCAACGCCGTCGCAATGATGGTGGCGTTCGCGAGCTATCTCCGGCGGGAGAGGATCGAGTTCAACCTGACAGTGTTCAGGAAGCTCTTCTCCTACAAGGCGACGCTGGACGGGGTCGCCTACTTTGGCGGCTCGCTGATCAAAGTTCGCGAGATCGCGAACAAGCACCATACCTGGATGACCAAGATCGCCTTCATCAAGGGCGATCTCAGCAACATCCCCTACTCGCCTCAACAAAAAGGCGAGGAGGTCTACCGCCCGCCTACCGTGTCCGGCAACGACGCCGAGCTCCAAAAATTCTTCCTCCATAAGGACTTCGAGGTCGCCTTCCTGTGGAGGGGCCTCGACGCGCTCCCCCCGGTTCTGCCCGGCGAAGGTATGCTCCTCTCCTCATCTTATCGAGCTCGCCTACCCGCCAAACTCGTTATATCATTACTAAATTCCAAGTGTTTTCCGGTGTCATTTCCTTTCTTCTTTCTTTACTATGTTTGTCGTGCTCTGAATGTATGCGAGTGCTTCCCCCCGCGACCTCGCCGAGACAGGTTCCGCGAGTAGAGTGATTATGAGAGCGCGCCCACGAGTGAGATGCGTTTTGAGTGTTCGCTGAGCCCCAAATGATTCGGGGCGAGTTGCTCCCTGCTCTTGTCACGCCACCTTAACTCGCATGCGAGCCCTCCAGGTTGAGCCCGAAAAAAGGAGAAAATTTTCCAAGTTTAGCGGGCAAAGGGGGCGAGGTGCCCCCGGCCTGGCTCACCTTCCTTTGGCGAGGCCCGGGTTCGCGGCCTACTCGCCAATGCCGAGCCGGGAGTGACGAGTCCGAACTCGCCCATGCAGAATCCTCTTGCTGATGCCGAACTGGGTTTGCCGAGCCCGAGCTCGCCTCACCCGAGCCCTTCTCCCCTTGCTTCCTGACACTTTGAGATTTCCTGATCTTTATCTGGCGATTTCGGGGCCGACGTCATCGAGTGACTTCTAGCCCTGTCAGTTAGGTGAGAGCTTGACAGCGGGATCTGCTCGAGGCCAAGGATGACACCGAGTGACTTCCGGCCATGCCAGCTAAGTGAGAGCCTGACAGCAGGATCTTCTCGGGGTCCAAACACATTCCATCGAGTGACATCCGGCCCTGTCAGCTAGGTGAGAGCCTGATAGCGGGATCTGCTCGAGGCCAAGGATGACACCGAGTGACTTCCGGCCCTGCCAGCTAGGTGAGAGCCTGACAGCGGGATCTTCTCGGGGTCCAAACACATTCCATCGAGTGACATCCGACCCTGTCAGCTAGGTGAGAGCCTGACAGCGGGATCTGCTCGAGGCCAAGGATGACACCGAGTGACTTCCGGCCCTGCCAGCTAGGTGAGAGCCTGACAACGGGATCTTCTCGGGGTCCAAACACATTCCATCGAGTGACATCCGGCCCTGTCAGCTAGGTGAGAGCCTGACAGCGGGATCTGCTCGAGGCCAAGGATGACACCGAGTGACTTCCGGCCTGCCAGCTAGGTGAGAGCCTGACAGCGGGATCTTCTCAGGGTCCAAACACCTTCCATCGAGTGACATCCGGCCCTGTCAGCTAGGTGAGAGCCTGACAGCGGGATCTGCTCGAGGCCAAGGATGACACCGAGTGACTTCCGGCCCTGCCAGCTAAGTGAGAGCCTGACAGCGGGATCTTCTCGGGGTCCAAACACATTCCATCGAGTGACATCCGGCCCTGTCAGCTAGGTGAGAGCCTGACAGCGGGATCTGCTCGAGGCCAAGGATGACACCGAGTGACTTCCGGCCCTGCCAGCTAAGTGAGAGCCTGACAGCGGGATCTTCTCGTGGTCTAAACACATTTCATTCCTCTACGCAGGCTAGCTATGATAATATGAGAGAGTTGAAGAAATTTATTATATTCAAAGTACCGCTTACATGCTTCAGGGGAAAAATCGTTTTAGGTCGTCACCACTCCAGGTGAGACTCAGGGTCTCGCCCTCTACATTTTGGAGTAGATAGCCTCCTGTCTTCAAGGCTTCCTTCACAATGAATGGTCCCTCCCAGCTGGGATTGAGCTTTCCTACGGATGCTGACCTCCCTGCTGCATCAACTTTCTTCAGTACCAAGTACCCTTCCACGAACTGCTTGACCCTGACATGCTTGTCAAAGTACTTGGCCATTCTTCTTTACACCTCCTCCTGCCGAATAGCGGAAAGGTCCCTCACCTCTTCCACCATGTCAAGGGAGAGCCTCAGTTCCTCCTCATTCTCTATTTGCCATTCCTCACGGCCTTCTTTTGTCGCCACGACTCGAGGTGTTTGGACTTCGAATTCTATGGGGAGCACTGCCTCGCACCCGTGGGTGAGTTTGAAGGGGGTCTCTCCCGTAGCCGTGTTGGGGGTGGTCCTTAGGGCCCAAAGAATCGCAGGAAGATGCTCCACCCAGCTCCCCTTCAGATTCTCCACCTTCTTCTTGAGGAGGTTGACGATGATCTTGTTTGCGGCCTCCACCTGCCCGTTACTCCTGGGGTGATGGACCGAGGCGAACCTGAGGTCGATTCCAAGCTGCTCGCAGAAGCTGGTGAACTCGGCACTGGCGAACTGGGGCCCGTTGTCCGTGACGATGGCCTGGGGCAGCCCATGGCGACAGATGATCTCCCCCCAAACAAAGTTCCTGATCACCTGGGAGGTCACCTTGGCTAACGCCTTCACCTCCATCCACTTTGAGAAGTAGTCAATTATTACTAGGAGGAACCTTCTCTGACCGCTGGCTTGGGGGAACGGTCCAACCAAGTCCATTCCCCAAATTGCGAAGGGCCATGGGGCCGTGATACTTCTGAGTCGCTGGGCCGGCTGCAGCTGGAGAGGGGCAAACAGCTGGCATTTATGACATCTTCTTGCGAACTCTGCGGCGTCTCGGCCCAGGGTTGGCCAGAAATACCCTTGCCTGACTATCCTCCCTTCCAAGGTCCGACTCCCGGAGTGACTTCCACATTCCCCGGAGTGGACTTCCTCCAAGATCCTCCGTACTTCGCCCTCGGTCACACAGCGAGCCAGCATCCCTGATAGGGTCTTCCTGTATAACTGCCCGTCCTGAAGGAGGTAATATGCTGACTTGTGCCTCAATTTCTTCTTATCTACCCCCTCCGGATACTCTCCTGTGGAGAGGAAAACCACGACTGGATCCATCCATGAAGTTTGCTGATCGATTTCCATGAGCTCTCCTTCTTCGATGGAGGGGCGGAACAGGTCGGTGATGGTGCCCCCCACCTGGGGACCATGCTTCGCCAGCTGATCAGCTTGCTCATTCTCTTCCCTGGGCACGTGTCGGATGGTGAAAGTTTAAAAAGTGCCAATGACCCCCTTCACCTTGGCCAAGTATGATCGCAGGGTGGGCTCCCTTGCCTCGAACTCCCCGTTGATTTGAGAGGCTACTACCATGGAGTCTGTGAGGACCTCTACATCCGACACCCCAAGCTCCCTGGCCAGGCGAAGCCCTGCTATCATGGCCTCGTACTCGACCTGGTTGTTGGTAATGGGGAAGTGTACCACCACAGTCTGCTCGATTCGGGTCCCTTGAGGGCTTTCTAGGATCACCCCCACTCCAAGGGAATGCCTCCCTGAGGCTCCGTCCACCCTCACTTTCCAAGGAGTCGGGCGGGTGAGTTCTTCCTCCGCTACTTCAACCACATAGTCGGCCAAGAAGTTGGCCATCGCTTGAGCTTTGATTGAGAGCCGCGGAACGAAGGAGACATCGAACTCGCTCAGCTCTACCGACCACTTAGCCAACCTGCCTGAATGCTCCACCCCCTCGAAGATGTTGAGGAGGGGATGATCGGTCACCACTCGGATTGAGTGCGCCTGGAAGTAAGGTCGTAGCCTCCGAGCCGAGATGATCAGTGCGAAGGCTAGCTTCTCCAAAATCGGATACCTGAGCTCGGCCTTCCTCAGGACCCGGCTCACGTAATAAATTGGGAGCTGTCTCTTCCCTTCTTCACGAACTAGGACCGAGCTCAAGGCCTCCGCCACGACCCCCAGATATAAGAACAGGTCCTCCCCCTCCTTTGGCCCTTGGAGCAGCGGAGCCTGTTTCAACTGCACCTTGAGGGCCTGGAACGCCTCTTCACACTCCTTGGTCCATTCAAACCTCTGACCACCCCTTAGTGTTTTGAAGAAGGGGGAGCACTTCTCCCCTGCCCGTGAAAGGAAGCGACTCAGCCCTGCTAGCTTCCCCATCAGCCGCTGGACCTCCTTTGCATTCCGCGGGGACCCCAGCTCTAAGATAGCCTTGACCTTGTCTGGATTCGGCTCGACCCCCATGGGGGTGAGGAGGTGCCCCAAGAACTTTCCCCTGCTGGCCCCAAAGACACATTTTAGGGGATTCAATCGCATCTTGTATTTGCGCAGGGTGGCGAAGGTCTCCTCCAGGTCCCGGAGGTGGGAGTCCACATCCCGACTTTTGATCATGAGGTCATCTACATACACCTCCAAATTCCTCCCCCTCTGCTCCTCGAAGACCCTGTCCATCATCTTCTGGTAGGTAGCCCCAGCATTCTTCAGCCCAAAGGGCATCATCCTGTAGCAGTAGCATCCATCCCCTGTGATGAACGAGACATCCTTGATGTCTGGGGGGTGCATCCTGATCTGATGATAACCTGAAAACGCATCTAAAAAACTCATTACAAAAAAACTGACTGCTGAGTCAACCAGCTCGTCGATCCGAGGCAAAGGATAACAGTCCTTAGGACAAGCTTTATTAAGTAAGGAAAAGTCGATACACATCCTCCATCGGTCGTCCCCTTTTTTAACCATAACCACGTTGGAGACCCAGCCAGGGTACTGAATCTCAGACACGAAGCCGGCCTTGAGGAGTTTCGCCACCTCCTCCCTGATGGGCTCCGCCAGCTTGTCCGCAGTGGACCTCTTCTTCTGTTGAACGGGGGGTGTTCCCGGGTCCAGGTTGAGGCGGTGGCAGGCCACATCCGCGTCAACCCCCGGCATCTCCGCGGCGTTCCAGGCAAAGATGTCCACATTCTTTTGGATGCACTCCAGAATCCTGCCTTGGTCCTCTGGGGTCAGCCCCCCGTTGACGCGGATCTTTTCCATCCTGCCTCCACGGGTGAGCACCTCCAGCTCCACCACTTCCTCTGCTGCCTCCAGCCTGGATTGTTCCACCCATCCTTCAGCATCCCCTTCCTCTGTAATGGGGACCTCTACCTCCATCTCTTCTCCCACGGCCCTCACTTCGGTCACTTCCCCCAGGTCTCCTCCTCTGCACAGTTCTTCGTTTTCAGCTCCTCCTCTCCTGCTTCCTGCCCTGCCTCCTCCATCCTTCGCCCCATCTCTTTGGCTCCCTCCATCCAAGAGATGGTGTTCACCGCAGTGACATAGCACTCCCGCGCCACCTTGGGGTCCCCTCTGACCCTGACCTGAATCCCCTCAGTGTTGAATTTTAAGCACTGATGGAAAGACGAGGGGACGCAGCGGAAGGCACTGATAAGGGGCCTCCCGAAGATTGCGCTGTAGCTGTTGGGGGCGTCCACAATGACGAATCTGCAGTTTCGGGACTGCCCCCCAAGGTAACATGGAGGCCAACTCCTCCCTCCACTTCCTTTCTTTCTCCTGAAAATCTGAACAAGGGGCCATCTGAGGCCAGCACCCTCTTTGCCTCTACTTTCATCGCGTCAAACGCCTTTTTGAAGACGATGTTTACGGATCTCCCGTTGTCCATTAGGATCCGAGAGACAGTAAAATTCTCGATGGCTGCTTTGATGACCAGCGCATCACAGAACGGATCCTCGTGGTCTGGCATATCACTCCTGGAGAACATGATCCTCTCCTCCGGGGGTGGGGTTTGGGACGTGGAGGCAACGCTCCACCGGTACATGGTGTAGAGGCTTGCCTTGCGGGAAGCCTCGACCCCCACCCCTCTGTGGATCACTCCGATCCCTCCTCGGGTCCCCACATCCACCCGGTTTTCACAACGATCCTCCTCCGCCCGAGGCAGGACCTCTTCATTCCTCACTTCTTGTCGCGCCTGCTGCTGCTGCTGCTCCATATTCCCTCGCATCTCCAAGAATTCCGAGCACGTGGCAGTTGCGTGCCCCTCTTCCTGATGGAAGTCACAATAGGGCAACTCCACCCTGACCTCTCTTCTCCTCCTCCTCATAATCCCCCTCCTTTCTCCCAGTGTTATGGCCATGGCCTCCTCTTGGTCGGGGAGCCGGGGCCTCTGGCCTTGTCTCCAGCCCTGATGGTGGAACTGATCTTGCCTCCCATAGTAGTGACCCCTTCCGTAGTACCCTCTCTGTGGCCCCTGCCCCTGCCACTTAGATCTCCAGCCCAGCCGACGGTCGGGCTCCTGACTCCCCCACCCCGGCTACTGCTGCCCTTGGAGCTGCCTCTGCTCCCTCTGCCTGGGCTCCCCTCTTCTCTCCTCTTGCCCTCTTCCTCCCTTCGACTCCTTCTCTTCCTCTGTGGCCCACCTGGCCAGCTTCCTTGCAAACTCTGGGTTCGATGCCTCCCCATCAACCTCTCTCGCCGCCCTCTCCATCAACTCCTCGTAGGAGAGGGGAGGAACTCTCTTCAGCTCCATTCGGAAGAACCCCTACTGCAGGCCCAGGGTAAAGGCCATCATCAGACTATGGCCCGGCATCTTTTGGACCTGAGTAACTTCCTCCTGAAATCGGTCCACGTAGCTCCCCAACGTTTCGTTCACCCCCTGCTTAATGTGAAACAAAGACTCAGACTCCTTCTTCCTCTTCTTTGAGGTAGTGAACCTCTGCATGAACCCTCGACACAGGTCCTCGAAGCAGTAGATGGAGCTGGCCGGTAGCTGGTGGAACCACTCTCTCGCCTTCTCCCAGAGGGTGATGGCGAAGAGTCGGCATTTGAATCCGTCCGACATCTAACGGATGGAGACCACATCCTCGAACCATTGGACATGCTGGACTGGGTCTCCCTTCCTGGTGTAATAGGACATCTCGGGTTCCCTGAACCCATCTGGAACTGGAGCTGAAGAGACTAGCTCGCTGAAAGGACTCTCTACCCCCACTGGGCGAGCTGGCGAGTCTCGCGAGCCCAGCTCGCCGAACCGACCTCGGCCTGCCGAGCCGGGGAAGAGCTCGCGCCCGAGGAGCTCGCACCCTCGACCTTCCTCGGCCACTTCCTTCCCAGCTCGCCTGCCGGGAGCGTCCTCGCCCAAGGAGGGGGCAGCCGCGATCTGAACTGCCGGAGTCGAGCACTCGGCCCGCGTGCCGAGTGCAAACTTGACCAGAGTCAGCACCTCATTTCTGAAATCTTCAAACATTCCCACCGTTGCGAGAGGCGGGGGGGGGGGGGGGGGGCGGCGAGTTCGGCCTGTCGGATCCTTGTCCCGTCATTGAGCTCGCGGAAGCTTTTCTGCACTGACCACTGTACACGCTCACCGCACCAAAATGTTGAAACCGGAACCCGGCCTCCTGTGGCGCTCGCCCTTGGGGAAAGGGGTGGTCTCGCGCCTACTTCGCTCCTGCAAGAAAAACAACAGAAGGCAAGGTGAAACAGACCCAGGGGCTCGGCAGGGAGGTCCCACCACAAACCCGGAAGATCTCAGAGCACTTCCCCTCCTTAGACTGAAGCCGAGCTAAGGTACCCTCAGAAAGCACTTGAAGATTGGGGCAGGAGAGCACAGGGAAGAACCTGCTTTCTGGGGTACCCCTTGGGTCCTATTTATAGCTTTTGAAATCCGGACTGCCAATAACCAAAATAACTGACCTGAAATTACCAGAAAACCCTCGGCTGGGTCTGCCAACAGCCAAACTCCGCTGTTTTGAAGGGCTATGGGCAGACCAGCAGGGGTAAAATAGTAAAAAGTACATCCAATACCCAGGCGAGCTGGGGAGCTTTGGGAACCTCGGCATGTTCTGCTCACCTACTGCTGCCGAGCTCCACTACGAGGGCGCGAGTTGCTGCTTGCTCGGCGAATGCCGAGCTCGGGGTCGCCGATCGTCGATCTCTGGTCGACGGATGGCGAGCTCAGGCTCGCCCCTGTTGCTGCCGAGCTCGCTTGCTGTCCTTAGCCCGATTTGCCTTGACCCTGGTGACCTTGCTCGCCGGACACGGGGTTGTACAAACAAGTTTGCTATGGAATTCAAGGTCTTGAAATCTTTTTGTTCTTCTGCTTGATGACATGACTGTAATGCCTTTTCGTATTGAGTTATAAATTCTAATAATTGTGTTTTAGAATTTACAAAACCATCAAAAAATGCTTTAATGCTTTCACTCTGACCACTCGACGTCATTCCGGCAACAAAATGGTCTTTTAAATAAGATGGAACCCAATGTTGTCTTCGATCCCACATCTTTGACATCCAACTACTATGTTTAATGTTGTACTTTTGAGTAAATATTTTCCATCTCAGTTCACTTGTGCTAACATCCTTGCTATTATACCATTCATAATAATCTTTCTTGAAATTCCCATGAATATCTCGGATTTCAAAAACATGCTCGATTAGGTGTTTTCATATATGCCATGAGCAAAATCTATGGCGTGTTTGCGGGAAAACTCTTTTAATTGCATTGTACATAGCTCCATCCATATCAGTAATTATAACTTTAGGAGCTTTGTCAAACATACACTTTAACCACTGATGGAACAACCAATGAAAAGTTTCTTCTGTCTCATCTACTAATAAAGCATAACCAAATAAAATTGACTATCTATGATGATTTACACCTGTAAAAGGTGCAAATGACATCATAAATTTATTTGTTTTATAAGTAACATCAAACACAACAACATCCCCAAATGTTAAAAAATCATTTCGTGATCTTGAATCTGCCCAGAAAAAAGAATGAAGTACTAAATTAGAATCCAATTCTATGTCAAAGTAGAAATTTGGATCTAACTCTTGCTGCTTCTTTAAATACGCAAACACCGATGCACCTTCATTTCCTATGTTATTCTTGCGGTGTTCACTCAAATGCACTGAAACTTGTTTTGCAGATATTGAGCTATTAAAATTGGTTTCATTTAAAATCTTTGCAATCTTAGCAGGACCCATTCCAGCACTATAAAGTTGATCCATTAATTTTTTAACTTCCTTATCTTTGTGAAGTATATTATGTGAGCGATGTCTTTTAGCTTTGCTGGGAGTATCTAACTCATGATTATGCTCCTTTATAAATCCAGTGACAACACATTTAAAGTCCGTATTCTTGCGAATATCTAATTTGGCTTTGCATTTAACTCTTGTCAATCGATGTGCTCTCGTTGAAGATCCTTCGCCCACTTTTGAAGTCTTTAACCCAGACTTATTACATTCGAACCTTCTGGCAATAACATCTCCTGAAGTAAATGATTTAGAAGTGGACCCTTTCTTAATTCCAAACACTAAATTAAGAGCATAACTATTATAAAACCAGTACGCTTCATCAACACTTTCAAACACCAAACTAACATATGGTTCAGTAACACTGCGCTCAGTAGAATCTGTATTCGTTTCAGGTACAACATCCATACTTTCAGAATTTGATGACTCAGAAGTCATTGCGACTGAAGTGAAGCTGTACATTACAAGTTGATATACATTATACTTCTGGCAAGAAATGCTGAAATGCAAGAATAGGGGCGGAACTCCTATTTAAATTATTATTTTTTTAATTTATGGTGTCGACACACCCTAGTGTCGACACACTAGGGTGTGTGGACACCAGTGTGTCGACACACCATGGTGTGTCGACACCATGGTGTCGACACACCATGGTGTCGACACACTAGTGTCGACACACCAGGGTGTGTCGACATGAGGGTGTGTCGACACGAGGGTGTGTCGACACCAGGGTGTGTCGACACCATGGTGTTGATCTGGGCCTCTCGGTCAGGGCCACCGGTCAGGGCCACCGCCGGCAGTGGCCCCGCCGGAGAGCCACCGGAATACCCTCGGCAGGTTCGCCTAATCAAACTTTCCAAAAAATTTGGGGGGACACGTGTCCCTGTGGCCCCCCTGTAGATCCGCCCATGGTTCTTCGTCGGTGGGTGCCGGGAGGATGATGAAAGGGTTTGGAATAACCTCGCCGTCGTCGTTCTTCGCTCATCACCTGCCGACGTCCTTCGCTCGTCTGGCAGAAATGAAATCGCGCGATGAGGAGGGTAAAAGGGTTTGGAATAACCCTAGGCCCGAAGAAACTGATACAAGGCGCAGGGCCGCTCTCCGTCGGGTGATTATACGCTCACGCTTTTTTCCCCTTAAAAAAGCGCGAGTGTATAATATATATATCGATATATATATAAATATATAAATAAATATATATATATATATAGACACACACGAGCATCTTCGCACGGGTTACGCCCGTGCTCGATGCTCTCTGGCGGGCTTCGGCCGCATCCAGGCGGGCTTCGCCCGCCTTCGAACGGGCTTCTCCCGTGCTCGATGCATCGTTGCGGGCTGTGCCCGCATAAAAGCGGGATGCACCCACATCAAGACGGGCAGTGCCCACAATATATACATATGAGTACTCAAAATGACTGTAAAAAAATATAAATCAATATTACAATTTTTTTTTTATAAAAAAAATATGTTTCATCGCAAAAACATTAATTTCACGCAATCTTTCTCCCTCTTCTTTCTCTCCCTTCCCCATCTCTCTCCCTCTCTATCCTCCCCCTCTCTCATCCCCTTTCTTCTCTCCCTTCCGCCATCTCTCTCTCTTTCTCTCTCACTCTCTCTCCTCCCCTCTCTCTCTTTTCTCTCTCTCTCCCTCCTCTCTCTCTCTCTCCCAACTCTTTCTCCCCATCTCATACTCTCTTTCATGATCCAATGGCTCTTGTTTGATATATGGTGTGCCTCCAAATAACTATATTGCTTTATATAATAAGATATATATATATATATATATATTATATTATATATATAAAGCAATATATATCTTGAGGCATGCCATACTTTAAGTTTTGACCATTGAATTTGGGGAGGAGAGAGAGAGGGAGAGAGAATAGGAGAGATGACGGAAGGGAGACGAGAAAGGGGCAGAGAGAGGGGGAGGATAGAGAGATAGAGAGAGAGAGGGAAAGGGATAAAATAGGAAGAGAAAGAAGCCAAGAAATTAATGTTTTTACGTCAAAACGTAATTTTTTTTATAAAATAAAAATTGTAATACCGATTTATATTTTTTACGGTCATTTTGAGTACTCGTATGTATAAATTGAGGGCGATGCCCGCCTTGATGTCGGCGCAGCCCGCAACGACGCATTGAGCACGGACAAAGCCCATGCGGAGGCGGGTGAAGCCTGTGCGGAGGCGGGCGAAGCCCGCCTAGATGCGGCCGAAGGCCGCCCAAGAGCATCGAGCACGGGCGTAGCCCATGCGAAGATGCTCGTGTATATATATATATATATATATATATATATATATATATATATATATATATATATATATATATATATATATATATATATATATATATATATATATATATATATATATATATATATATATATATATATTGTTTCGGTCTAACTCGACGTCTCGGTCGGACCGGAATAACCTGTACCGCCTTAACTCTCGGAACTGTCGAGCGCACACACAGTCAACGAGATATATCGATTGTACACACTGAGTTTTAACGTGGAAAATCCCTCAACTGGGTAAAAAATCACGTGACCGGATCTGTGCCGGTCAAAGTCCACTATTTTTTGGTTGTTACATCTTTTTTGTGATGTCGAGGGTGACATGTCATCTCTCCTTTCATCACCTTCAGAAGCTCTTTAGCATTCAAAATCGACTCTTAGTACTGCAAACGGTGGAGAATCGAGATCGGGAGAGGTTAGCAGAAAAATGCCAAAATCTATGGCCACACGCCAGATTAGCAGCATCCAAGCCCAAAATCAGGCATGTTTCTCCCCCCTCCCATTGTGCTAGCTTCCTAGATCAATAGGACTTGAGGTTGAGCTAAATTGAGCCGATTCCAATTTTGAAATTCATGGAAAAAGCTTGGAATGGTCTTTCTCTCGGTATCGCCGGATCCACCACCTTCAGCGGCCAAACCATCGCCGAGGGATAGCCACCACCTCAATGGAGGTGGTGGTGGCAGTGGCTGACCGGGGAAGTGGACGGATGGCCGATAAATGGATGTAGACAAGCTACAGATTGGGTGGATCGCGTCCCTTGGCTGGAGGAAGAAGACACAATCACCACCATTGATCATTTTGTTATATTAATTATTATATATAATTTAGTGAATTAATAGCCCTTAATGTACATCTTTTTGAACCAGAAAAATAAGGCTCTTAGTGGATGAATAAAGAAAAGTGACCAACAAGAAAAAGGAAGCCATTTGAGTCTACTTAATTAGAAATTAAAATCAGGTCATTTGAAGCACTATTGCTCCCTGTTGGGCAATTTTTGTGGGGCTGGTCCTTAGGATAGGACAATCACTATTTCTTTAATAACTTTAAATTGGTTAAGGGGATTGACTTGAAATTTGGGGCATGTAAGAACATACCATAGATACACCTACAGTCCAAACATGAGAATTTTTGGACATTTTCCTATAGTTTATGAAAAATGTTGTTTTTCATAAAAGTGAAATATTTTGGTGAAAGATAATTATATGGACCCCAAATTTTGGTGGGAGTCTCAACATGGCAATATAAAGCCCTGGTAAAAATCTCAGGTCCATTGGACCTTAGTAGATTGGTGAATCTACTTTGCATGTGGTTGTGCTATATGAGATTCAGGGTGCATTTAGCCAAAAGAGGAAAATGGGGATTGAGGCCCATTAGACTTATGGGATGACCTTGGAGCTTGGGAATAGACTTATGATGATGGAATACACCATCCAAAGTGAGATTAGGGTTTTTGGAACAAAAACCTTAGGTATTTGATTTTATTTTAGTTTCAGTACCATTTTAAATTAAGGGAATAAAAGTGAGTAAATCAACTTAGAAAATCCTAAGACTCTACCACTAGGGTGGTGTTGACATAATAAACCTCAAATATTTATTTGGGAATTTCTATCTATGCTGTTTAGCTAAAAGTACGATTATGCTCTTTTGGTAATTCTATTTATATTATGATTAATACTACTTGAAAAAAATATGAAAATTTTACATAATCATTACTATTGTGCTAAGAGACTCTGTGAATTATCTTAGAATTTGTGGAATTTTATTGAATAGTGACATTTTCGTAATATGTGAACTTTACTGAAATTGGTAAGTAAATCTGTTTATAAAATTATCATTCTCTTGAATTGTGCTCTATTTGTCATTTATTATGTCAAAAAAATTTATGAGATTTATTTACCTAGTTTTTCAAGTACTTCCTTTGAATTGTGACCAAAAGGCCCTATTTTTGGAAAATTTATATTTGCCACACTATGTCTTTAAGACATTAAAAAATTCTGTCCAGAGTCATTATTACTTAAGATGATGTTAGGATAATTTTATCTTGCTGGTTTGACAACAGGAGGTGTCACTTCATGTTCAAAGGCCCATGTAGCAATAATTTGGGAAAATTATAATAAATGCGGATTATTTTATGAAAATTATAAATCTATGAATTTGGGTCTAAAATGTTAAGATAGACCTTAGGAAATAATCCTAGGGCCTTGGGTCAAGTGTTGGGATGATTCCTATTCATACACACAAACAAAATCATATGATCTACAATTAACAATTTTGGAAAATTAGTGTTTTCAGCAGTTGTTGTTTTGGAGAGGTTACACACTTAATAGCTCTAGGAGTGGATTTGATTAAGTGTAGCATAACATTACTAAGTGTCTTGAGAAAGGGAGCGATGGGTTTCAGCCCATCATAGTTCCTAGTACCGCTGCGAGCCCTTCATAGGGTAGACCTTAAGAAGTCCAATGTTAGCCATAAATCACTAAGTAATCCAAAAGTTAGACAAGTGTAGTCTGATAGGATTATAGGATATTGTAGCGATCTCACCCACGCGTAGGTTGGAGAAATATCGGACTTGTTTGTCCTGCGAGCTGGTGGTTCGGGTGATTGGTCGATATCCGGACAGGTTAGTCCTGCGAGCTGGGGTCTCGGGAGAGTATTGTTATACCTGATTTATGTTTATGTGGTGGGTCACTCGGTATTGGTCCAGTCGGCACACGGACAGAAGTACGGTGACCATAGGTGCAAAGTGTAGACCTTTAGGTGCCTGGTAGTGTGCCTACCTGCCCAGGAGTGGAGAGACCAGCTCCACTACCACCGTGAGCCACGATGGTTGGTACCTGTGAGGTTGTCCGCCTATAAAAAGTGGGGATGCATGAAAGGTCTGTGCACAGAGTCGTGTGTGTGAGTTATATAATCATTGCATTGCATATCATGACATTGCATACACACTTGCAGATTCTCATCATATAAATTAGTATGAACTCTTTTATATGATGAGTTACTATTTCAGAAATCTTAACTTATAAGTTTGTATGAGCATTCATATAAGTTAAGGTACGCCTATGTGATTGTAGGGTAGCTGCTTTACTTTACTAGTTTTACTTAGCTTCTCTTACTGTACTTTTATACTTTTGTTTTTACTCGCACTGATATAGAACTGCTAGAGAATTATCTATTTATACCACTGTCACCTGCTTGTACATTCTGCTATTATTGGTCCACCGCTTTCTTCCTTCAGCGCGGTGCCTAGGAGTCGAGAGGGGGGGAGGCGAGGACAAAACTGCTGAGTCGAGTTTGACTGACGGTCGTTTGACCACATCATTTTAGGGACACGTGGAGACGCCGCCGCAGTTCAACTGGGCGGAGCTAGAGATTGGGACACCAGGATCTGAGAAGCCTGAGCCACGCACTACCACTACTACTAGGTGTCAGGTTGATCATATAGTTTAGCTTCCGCGTTTTTAGTTGAGAGAGAGAGAGAGTGATATTAATATTTATGATGTTTATGTACTGGGCATAAGTCCTATTACTCGTTCCCTTATTTATTTCATATGGACCTTTTGATTGAATATTTATTATATCTATGCTGTGATGTGTGGACTTGTTTATTTCTTCTTTTGTTGACTGTGTAAATGATCATGCTTGCCTGAAGGGTCGCTGTCCTGTGGTGACAAATAACTCATAGTTGATGTCATTATAAGATGACAGTCCTAGGCATAAAATCTCTCCTCGACTGTGCCCAATTCTTGGGAGGAGGGATTTTACACCCGGGCCAGCATGATTTCCATGCGGGAATAAAATCCAGTCTGAATTAGGCAGGATTAAAATCACGCCTGGATTAGGCGGGATTTTAATCCTGCCAATTAGGAGGGATTTTATAAATATGTGAAATTAAAATCCCTCCTAATTGGCGGAATTTTCTACCAGCCCGGGTGCTGGGTCTAGGCTAGCCCGGCGCCCGCACTTTGCCCGGGCCGGGCAACAAACTAAAATGGAGGACTGGTAAGGCCCTCAAGTCCGGTCTTGACTCGGGCCAGGCCCGACCGAGCTTTTTTCGGGCCGGACCCGAACAGGCTTTATCCGGGCAGGGGCCGTGCGAGCTTTCCGGGCCCAGTCAGGATTTTTGTAAACGACTACTCACATCCATGATGTGGTAATTTCTATGCACACACCCATAATGAGTGGTTTTGTGAATGATGCAGAGCGACGATGATGTTACGCAGACGGCCGCAGGGAGACGCGAAAGCGGGCGAGGTCGCTTAGTCGAGGCAGCCATGTGGCGGTCTTCGCACGATGGGAGATTGACTAACACTGTGCATGCCACGAGCCACACGATGGAGGCTGGGACGGCGTTGGATGACCGAGCAATCTGGGGGCCACGTGGCTGGGTGCCTTGGTGGCCGTCATGTAGTCAATGGCATGCACGGCTGACACACGGTCGAGCATCCTATCCGCGCTTCCGTACTGCCATGGGGAGGCATGGCCGTGGGACCGCACAGCGTGCTGCACATGGTCGTGAGGCCTGCATGGGGTATGACGACCCCAAAAAATGCGCCAATTAAAACTAACTATTTCCCCGATGACGATCAAGAGGCAAGATGCAATATAGATTTTTTGTATTATTTTTTTTGTTTTCCATTTTGTTTTATTGTTTAAATTTCCTTTAGTTTGACATTGGGGGTGCTAATAACCATTTCAAGTAGTGGTAAATGTGCTGCCATTCAATTACGAGCTTGTGTAAGTGGGCTGACTTGGTGTTGGGCTGGCTAATTAAATTATGCTGGTTTAATTGGTTGCTGGCTGTCAACAGTATACTGGCTGGCTGTTTAGCTGTTGGATGGACCGCACTTTAGGTTTAGTTGGGCGGCATCTGGAGCGGTGCTTGGTGTTCACTTGCCGTTGACCGCTTACTTCTCTGTTATATAACGAGCCCGAGTCATTGCTTCTCTCGCACTTCCATTTCTGTCGCTGCTCTGCTGCCGTCTTCTTCCCGACGCTGCCCTGCTTCGATAGTTAACTGCTTCTCCTTCTTCTTTTACTTCTTCTTCTCTCTCCATACCTCTAAGTTATTGCTGCTGTGTCGATCTTTCTGTTCCGTCGCCGCATTGCTTCTGTGCCGACGACATTGCTGTGCCGACAAAACTGCCGAGCCGCTATTAGGGTTACTTCTCCTTCTTACGACTACTGTTCTCTCCCAAACGACTCCTGTGTAGTTATTGCTGCTTTACTATTCCACTTAGGGATGCTGCTACTATTTCCCTCTTCTACTCCTTGCCTCTGCTGCTCTCCTGTTGCTACCTCTGCCCTTGGTTTAGGGCTTGCTGTTGCTCTTGAGCTACTATTGCTCCCGAGCTGCTGGTGCTCCCGAGCCCTTTCTCTTCTCCCCTCTTGCTGTAAGGAAATTTTCTCTTCCTTTTTACTGATTTGGTTATTACATTACTTATCTAATTGGTTATTGAGTGTTGATTAAGTTGCTGGATACATTTTTGGGGAGATAATTTTATTTGATTATTGGATATAAGTCATGGGAGCTAGTATTAATGCTAGACAACCATTTTTATTTGCTGAACATATCTGTGCAGCCCTTAGAAATGCAGTTTTCATGCCAATTTTGTGTTGATGGAGGGTTGGTTTTTGTGCAATTTTTATAAATTATGTTTGACCTATTTAATTGTTATTTTTAGGATATTCTGACGTTGTTTTTGAGCTACCTATGAGCTATTTAGGCTATTTTGTGTCATTTGGACGGCTAAAGTTGAGATTTGTAGTCTCGGTCGAGGACTGTTTTGGTTGAACAACTCGTATTAAGATTTTTATCTTTTTGTTTACTTTTGAATTTTAATGGATTTTAAACGTTTATTTATTCATTTGTTTTTAAAAAAACATCACTGTTGCGAATATCAAGTGACGCAACCCAAATAAAAAGTGTGTGCAATTTCAGTGGTTCTCGAGACCCAAAAATAAGAGGATGGCGTCATAAGATGACAATGGTGGCAATGCGAACAAGAACTTGGATAAAGGCAAGGCCGTGGTGAGATTCTTATTTCTTGAATTAAGTTTAATTCTCATAATTTCTTATTTCAGAATTACTTTTTGGAATAAATATTGCCTATGCATATGAGTTTTACTCAATGATATATCGCTATGAAATAAATGTGGACGAGGGAAATTGAAAGCAATACAACCTTCTGAGGGAAAATTTTATTTTAAAACACATGTTTTAAGTAAATTACGTAGATAAGAAAATAGGGTCTTCACAACTTGGTATCAGAGGGAGGTTTTGAATAATTTGTCGTAGGTAGTACGAAGACATGACACACGTTAAGAGTATAATATAAGTAATTTAAAACTTACGTATAGGAACCTCTAAGTCTATTCTAGTCGACATCGTCCAGAGATTCGAGAAAACTTAAAAGTTTAGTAAAGATCAAAATCAGAGGAAAGCGATAATGAACATCATAAAACTTGTTTTTGAGGACGAAAATCATTTAATGAGCGAAGAATTGTGACGACCCCAAAAAATGCGCTAATTAAAATTAACTATTTCCCTGGCGATGATCAATAGGCAAGAGGCAATATAGATTTTTGTTTTTTTTGTTTTCCATTTTATTTTATTGCTTAAATTTCCTTTAGTTTGACATTGGGGGTGCTAATAGCCATTTCAAGTTGTGATAAATGGGTTGTCATTCAATTATGGGCTTGTGTAAGTGGGCTGACTTGGTGTTGGGCTGGCTAATTAAATTATGCTGGTTGAATTGGTTGCTGGCTGTCAAAAGTATGTTGGCTGGCCGTTAGGTGTTGGCTGGACTGGGCTTTAGGTTTAGTTGGGCGGCATCTGGAGCGGTGCTTGTCGTTTACTTGCCACTGGCCACTTACTTCTCTGTTATATAACGAGCTCGAGTCGTTGCTTCTCTCGCACTTCCATTTACACCGCTGCTCTGCTGCTGTCTTCTTCCCCCCGCTGCTCTGCTTCGACAGTAAAATGCTTCTCCTTCTTCTTCTTTTACTTCTTCTTCTCTCTCTGTACCTCTTAATTATCGCTTCTGTGTCGGTCTTTTTGTGTTGTCACCGCATTGCTTCTGTGCCGACAACATTGTTGTGTCGACAAAACTGCTGAGCCACTGTTAGGGTTACTGCTCCTTCTTACGACTACTGTTCTCTCCCGAACGACTCCTGTGTAGTTGCTGCTGCTTTATTATGCCGCTTAGGGCTGCTGCTACTGTTTCCCTCTGCTACTCCCTGCCGCTGCTGCTCTCCTGCTGCTGCCTCTGCCCATGGTTTATGGCTTGCTGTTGCTCCTGAGCTATTATTGCTCCCGAGCTGCTGGTGCTCCCGAGCCCTTTCTCTTCTACCCTCTTGCTGTAAGAAAATTTTCTCTTCCCTTTTACTGATTTGGTTATTACATTACTTTTCTAGTTGGTTATTGAGTGCTGATTAAGTTGCTGGATACATTTTTGGGGAGCTGATTTTATTTGATTGCTGGAAATAAGTTATGGGAGCTAGTGTTAATGTTGGACAACCATTTTTATTTACTGAACATATCTGTGTAGCCCTTAGAAATATTGTTTTCATGCCAGTTTTGTGCTGATGGAGGGCTGATTTTTGAGCTATTTTTAGAAATTGCGTTTGAGCTATTTAATTGTTGTTTTTACTATATTATGACATTATTTTTGAGCTACCTATGAGTTGTTTTGGCTATTTTGTGTCGTTTGGGCGAATAAAGTAGAGATTTGTAGTCCGGTCGGGGACTGTTTTGGTTGAACAACTCATATTAAAATTTTTATCCTTTTTGTTTACTTTTGAATTCTAATGGATTTTAAACGTTTATTCGTACATTTTTTTTAAAAAGCATTACTGCAATGAATATCAAGTGACGCAGCCTAAATAAAAAGTGCGTGCAATTTCAGTGGTTTCCAAGGCCCAGAAATAAGAGGATGGAGTCACAAGATAACCGTGGCGGTAATGCGAACAAGAACTTGGATAAAGGCAAGGCCGTGGTGAGATTCTTATTTTTTGAATTAAGTTTAATTCCCATAATTTCTTATTTTAGTATTACGTTTTGGAATAAATATTGCCTATGCATATGAGTTTAAATCAATGATATATCGCTATTAAATAAATGTGGGCGGGGGAAATTGAAAGCAATACAATGTTCTGAGGGAAAATTTTATGTTAAAGCACATATTTTAGGTAAATTACGTAAGTAAGAATTAAATTAAAACTCTGCATAGAGAAATGTGAAGGATTCGAATCCTATGATGTAGATGTTAGATTATCTAATTTGATTCGACACGTAGGAGTCCGATAGGGTGATAGTATAACGGGGTGACTCGATGAACCCATTTGTGGCGAGTGGTTCAAGCCTGATCGCGGTTTTTATGTCAAGATCCTCTAGATGGGAGGATGTACGGCCACGATCGATCAAGATTGCTTGAGGCCCTAGATTGGGGTATATATAGGAGTGTTAAACCCATCTTATAACACTTGAATTTTCCGGTTCTCTCCAAACCCTAGAAGCCCGAGCGTTTCCGGTCCCCATCGCGATCTACGCGATTTTCTCCTGCGCGCCCCCTCGCCATCGCGATCCAGGTCCGGCGAGCATCCGGCATTTCCGCCTCATCTCTCCGGCGCAGCGCCGCCTCTGCGCCCACTCGGCGATCCATCGAGGCCCGGCGCATCTCCTCCCCATCCAGATCCGGCGCATCCCGACCCGGCGCATCTCCTCTCGCATCCAGATCCGGCGATCTCCTCTCCACCCAGATCCGGCGCATCTAGTTTCGGCGCCTTTCCTCGCCATCCAGAGCCGGCGATCTCAAGCCGGGATCCAGTCGAACTTTTCGGTGGTGCGTGATCCTAAGGGCTGAAATCGGGTGTCTACCCCGACACCGCTACTCCACCGGGATCAAGTTTTCCTGCTCTCATTTGGCCCCATGGCCGGAGGTATATCTTCACTCATCCCCTCTATGCGTGATCCTCAATGGTTTCGCCTAACATTTGGTATCAGAGCGCCGTATAGAGGTCATTTTTTCTGTGAAGATTTCATCCCAAAAATTTTCTTTTCCTTTTTTTGCGAGTTGAGGGATCGTCGTGGTTTCCTATTGCCGGTTGTTCTGTGATGGTGTAATATTTTTTCAAGGCCTTGTAATAATTAATTATTCTTTTATCTGGAATGTAATGCACCGGCAATGGACACCACGCTTTCCTGACCCGAATCCGATTTTCCTGACCACCTTATGGAGGAGATCAAGCGCTTCAAATCCGGTGATCGAAGGGGTTCTCCGATGCGGTGGTGGAGGAACATATCAAAACGTCCAAGTCTTGGCGATAGTGGTGAAACCATAGTACCTTTGAAGCTTTTCAGTTAAAGGCGTTTATGAAAATCGGATTCGGGTCACTCTCTTTTGAGAACTCCAACCTTTTCTTTGCATAATATTAGAATACCGGTTTATCGTGATTATCAGGAGTAGCCGCAGCATCCTGATAAGCACGGTAAAAGTGACTATTCCGGGAACACATCGTGGGGTGCGTAGTTATAGTCGCACATATCTAGTTTATGCACGTTGCAATTAAAATTTTAAGGTTGCTATACAATTGCTCGGCCCCACAGGGAAGTAATTGATAACAACAACTTTTTTGATTGGTATATAGTAGTAAGAGTGTACCCCGATTAATGAGTCTCCATGCCCACAGGTACGAGTTCTCATTGATCGTGATACATAATCTCACTAGCTATATAAATAAAGAAAACTTTAATAAAAAATCCTATGCGATGGCTAGCGGTCTTTGCCCACAGGGAGACTGGATTTTTTATTATTCTTCTAATTAACAATTAATATGAGTTAATTGTTAAGTAAAGTTTATCTTTTTGATACTCATGTCGTTGCTTTCAAATAAATCGTAAGCATGGAATTTTTTTTTTTTTTCTTTTTTCCTACAGTTTTTAATACGGTGATCGACCCAACTCAATTCATCCCCACTCTCTCGGGGGACAACTATAAAATATGGAAAGATAAGGTGCTTCTAGCCTTAGGGTGTATGGACCTTGATTTAGCACTCCGCGTGGATGAGCCTGCTCTCCCCACGGCGGAGAGCACACCAGCTGACCGTACCTTATACGAGCGATGGGAGAGATCTAATCGTCTCAGTATAATGGTGATCAAGACCCACGTCAGTCAGAGCATTCAGGGATCTATCCCTGAGTGCAAAACTGCTAAAGAACTGATGGGGGCCATTGACGAACAGTTCGTCAGCTCCGATAAAGCACAAGCCAGCACCCTGATGGCAAAGCTCTGTTCCATGAAGCTTAAAGGGACAGAGAGCGTAAGAGGACATATCATGGAAATGAGAGACATAGCTGCTCAGCTGAAGACTTTGGACGTTGATTTTTCGGAGTCATTTCTGGTCCACTTCATCTTGACTTCTTTGCCTGCCGACTTCACTGCCTTCAAGGTGTCTTATATGACACATAAGGAAAAATGGTCAGTGAACGAGCTATTGAACATGTGCGTTCAAGAGCAAGGTAGGCTGAAGCAAGAGAAGCTGGAATCGGTGAACTTTGTGCACCACAAGAAAGGGCAATCCAGCAGGACAAAAGGTGACCCAAAAAGCAAGGGCAAGGGGATAGCTGTTCCCATAAAGAAACAGGAGAACATGAAGCTATCAACTTGTTTCTTTTGCAAAAAGAGTGGTCACATGAAGAAGGATTGCAACAAGTACAAAACTTGGCTCGCGAAAAGGGAAGGTATGACGTCTTTAGTGTGTTATGAATCAAATTTCGTAAATTCTCATGATTTTCATAACACATGGTGGATTGACTCAGGCTCTACAATCCATGTTTCTACTGTTATGCAGGGGTTTCAAAGCCTAAGGAAACCTAGTGATGGAGAACTATGCGTCTATTCAGGAAATAGGATGCCGTCTTCTGTTGAAGGTGTTGGGACATACAGGCTCGTTCTTCAAACCGGATACATTTTGGAGTTAGAGAAGACCTTCTTCATTCCTAGTTTTTCTAAAAATCTATTATCTGTATCAAGACTAACGCCTAAGGGCTTTAATTTTCAGTTTAATGACTTTTCAATTCTGATTATTAAAGATTCAGTCCCTATTGGCTCTGGTAGATTAATTGATGGTTTATATAGTCTTGATTTAGATTTAAAGTATATGCAATCATTCACTACAGTGCTTGATAACGGTAGTACTCATAATGTGAAAAACATCAATTCATCTAGTTTATGGCATAGGAGATTAGGACATATCTCCATAGAGCGCCTTAAAAGATTAGTGAAAGAAGGTGTCATTCAGGCACTCAACTTCACTGATTTTGGGACTTGTATACAATGCATAAAGGGAAAGCATACAAACAAGTCCAATAAAAAAGCTAGAAGAACTGATACTAAATTAACGATTATTCACACTGATATCTGTGGACCATTTAACACCCTCTGCATGAATGGTCAAAAGTATTTTATTACTTTCATTGACGATTTTACAAGATACATGTATCTTTACCTCTTGAATGACAAATCTGAAGCGCTCGATGCTTTCAAAGTCTATAAGGCAGAGGTAGAGAAACAATCTGGTTTGAGTATCAAAATTGTAAGATCTGACAGAGGCGGTGAATATTATGGTAGGTTCATAGATGGAACTCAAAGACCAGGTCCATTTGCTAGATTCCTTCAGGAACATGGAATCATAGCTCAATATACGACGCCCGGCACGCCACAACAAAATGGCGTAGCTGAAAGGAGGAATCGTACATTAATGGACATGGTAAGGAGCATGACTAGTGTCTCATCTCTCCCTCCTAACATGTGGAGTGAAGCCTTGAAGACTGCCGTGTACATCTTGAACCGGGTTCCATCCAAATCTGTTCCTAAAACACCGTTTGAGTTATGGAATGGATGGAAGCCCAGTTTAAACCATGTGCACATATGGGGTTGTCCAGTAGAGGTTAGGATATACAACCCACATGAAAGGAAATTAGACCCGAGGACAATCAGTGGCTTTTTTATGGGTTATGCAGAAAAATCCAAGGGTTTTAGGTTTTATTGTCCCTCTCACACGCAAAAAATAGTTGAAGCAAGGAATGCCAAATTTCTTGAGGAAATTCACACTGGCGAGAATAGTTCTCATAAGCTTGTGATAGAAGAGATGCAGGAGACTGCACACTCTGGTAGTGGTGTTGACCCTGGTGGGCTCTTGCCCGCTATGGCTCAACACCTACCTATTCAGATCCCAACTTATGAAGGCGTGATCGATGATCCCCCTATCCAGAACTCTCATGAAGAAGTGGTCAGTGAAGCAGTCATCCAGGAACCACTACCAGTGGTTGAGACTGCACCACAACCACCTGATCAACCAGATTTGAGAAGATCTTCAAGAGCCAAAAGGTCGGCTATTCCATCAGATTATGTAGTGTACTTACAAGAGACCGACGATCTGTCTGGACTCAATCAAGACCCCCTCACCTTTTCAGAGGCCATGAGCCGTACTGATTCTGATAAATGGTATGAAGCTATGAAGGAAGAAATTAACTCAATGGCCGTCAATCAAGTATGGGTTCTAGTAGAGTTACCAGCAGGTTCGCGTGCGGTAGGTTGCAAATGGGTCTATAAGACCAAAGTTGACACCTCTGGTAACATCGAACGATATAAAGCAAGACTTGTAGCCAAAGGTTTCCTTCAAAGGGAGGGTATTGATTATCACGACACCTTCTCTCCAGTTTCTAAGAAGGATTCATTAAGGATAATCATGGCCCTAGTAGCTCATTTTAATCTGGAGCTACATCAAATGGATGTCAAAACGGCATTCTTAAATGGGGATCTTGAGGAGGAAGTATACATGATCCAACCCGAAGGCTTCGTTTCGGAGAAAGGTCATAAGCTTGTATGCAAATTATTAAGGTCACTATATGGGCTAAAACAGTCCGCACGACGATGGTATATAAAGTTTCACAATGTGATTATCTCATTCGGTTTCGAGGAAAACATTGTAGATGATTGCATATACATCAAGGTCTGTGGGAGCAAGTTTATGTTATTAGTCCTATATGTTGACGACATTTTGCTAGCAAGCAATGATTTGGGAATGATATGGGAGACTAAACAATTTCTCTCTAAGAATTTTGATATGAAAGACTTAGGGGAGGCTTCCTATGTTATAGGAATCGAGATACATAGAGATAGATCTAGAAAGATCTTGGGGTTATCTCAGAAGGCCTATATCAACAAAATTCTAGAGAGATTCAATATGAAAACCTGTTCCAGTTCAATAGCTCCCATTGTAAAGGGTGACAAATTTAGTTTGTCACAATGTCCCAAAAATTCTCTGGAATTGGAATCCATGAAAAATATCCTGTTTGCATCTGCGGTTGGCAGTTTGGTCTACTTAGATGTTTGCACTAGACCGGACATTGCATTCGTTGTAGGGATGTTGGGAAGATACCAAAGTAATCCTGGAATGGAGCACTGGATAGCTGTCAAGAAAGTGTTGCGATATCTCCAGGGGACGAAAGATTACATGCTTACATATAAAGAATCCGACAATCTGGACCTGGTCGGATACACAGATGCAGACTTTGTAGGCTGCCAAGACTCGAGGAAATCCACATCGGGCTACATCTTTATGTTGGCTGGTGGTGCAGTAGCGTGGAAGAGTGTCAAACAGACCCTCATTGCATCCTCGACTATGGAGGCAGAGTTTATTGCATGCTATGAAGCAACGAAGCAGGCATTGTGGTTGAGGAATTTCTCCTCAGGTCTTAGGGTGGTGAATACAGTTCCTAAGCCCATGAAGCTTTTTTGTGATAATGCTGCAGCAGTGTTCTTCGCCAAGAACAATAAAAGTGGGAGCCGCAGCAAACACATTGACATAAAGTTTTTGGTGGTTAGAGAGAACGAGCAGGAAGGTAAAATCATCATCGAGCATATAGGCACACTGCTTATGATAGCAGATCCCATGACTAAAGGGCTCCCACCTAAGCTTTACAAAAGTCATGTAGAAAGAATGGGACTTGTGGAGTCGCTTGATGTTTGAAGTTGTCATGACATTTTTATGTTATTTTTCCTGTTGTGAGTGATTAATGCAATTTTTCAGGATACTATCTCTGTTGCGCATATTAAAGTATTATTAGAGATTTAATATTGCATTAAAGAGTGGGAGCTTCCACTCATAAAGAATTAATGCCGCGTAAAGTACTTGATAGGATTTAACGGCTACATTGTGATTGCGGAAGGGAAGTGCCTACTGCTTAAGGTACAACCGCTGCAGTCCATGTGGTGGTGACATCCTATGCAGGTATGAAGACGTCACATAAAGTTTGGGCCAAGAGTCACTGGTTTTTTCTTTTATTATGTATGGCCATACGGAAATTTTTCTTTATGTTCACTATCACCTTATGAGTCTAGTGTTATTTTACTCTTATAAAGCAAAATTATTATTTTCTAAATAATAGGAAGGATTTTCTCCGTGTCGAGCCAAGTGGGAGAATGTTAGATTATCTAATTTGATTCGACACGTAGGAGTCCGATAGGGTGATAGTATAACGGGGTGACTCGATGAACCCATTTGTGGCGAGTGGTTCAAGCCTGATCGCGGTTTTTATGTCAAGATCCTCTAGATGGGAGGATGTACGGCCACGATCGATCAAGATTGCTTGAGGCCCTAGATTGGGGTATATATAGGAGTGTTAAACCCATCTTATAACACTTGAATTTTCCGGTTCTCTCCAAACCCTAGAAGCCCGAGCGTTTCCGGTCCCCATCGCGATCTACGCGATTTTCTCCTGCGCGCCCCCTCGCCATCGCGATCCAGGTCCGGCGAGCATCCGGCATTTCCGCCTCATCTCTCCGGCGCAGCGCCGCCTCTGCGCCCACTCGGCGATCCATCGAGGCCCGGCGCATCTCCTCCCCATCCAGATCCGGCGCATCCCGACCCGGCGCATCTCCTCTCGCATCCAGATCCGGCGATCTCCTCTCCACCCAGATCCGGCGCATCTAGTTTCGGCGCCTTTCCTCGCCATCCAGAGCCGGCGATCTCAAGCCGGGATCCAGTCGAACTTTTCGGTGGTGCGTGATCCTAAGGGCTGAAATCGGGTGTCTACCCCGACACCGCTACTCCACCGGGATCAAGTTTTCCTGCTCTCATTTGGCCCCATGGCCGGAGGTATATCTTCACTCATCCCCTCTATGCGTGATCCTCAATGGTTTCGCCTAACAGTAGATGCATCTACTGATGGATTCACCAGTAGGGGTGAGCCTATACTTACTCCCTTCAGGGGCGGGGCCCAATTCAAGTTTGCGTGCCAGAGCATTTCCCATTTTAAGTAACTAAAATTACTAGGTAATTTAAAGATCAGTATTGAGAATAATCAAATAGTTGCTTTATTGTAATGTATGCATATTATTATCTCCCATTTATTTGCATATATGACTATTTATGAAATACTTTTCTCACTTAGTAATAAGTTTTATGACTAACCTTTTGTGGACCTCTTTTTTAAGGAAACAAGAACCACTTCTAGTACTCGGAAAGGAATTCCACCGGAAGAGTTGGCGAAGTTATGATTGAAGATTTTGATAGACATTGGTGAAGCTTAGGAAAGACACAAAGCATCATGTATCAATCATAGTGGTGATTATTGTATTTAATATAGTTAAATGTTTGTCGTTGCTTTATCGACAGATGTAAATAAATAAATAAATGATTAAAATTTCTGATATTCATGCTATTTGTACTGTGATGCTGCAACCTTATTTATTGAAAACATGTTTGATTCTTGAATCATTTGGGAAGTCTGGAAATAGGTCTTCACACAGGGCAGCGCGACCGGGCGACCGACTAGGAGGCAACCGCCCGACCGGTGTTGTTTGACTCGCGCGTATCTTGGGTTGCGGTAGCTGAGGGAGGTTTGGGGAACTGCCCGCTGTCTCCACTAATAACACTACCTAAGTTAGTATGGAGGTGGGGCTATTGACACTCATTTTAATATTCGCAGCTCATTTCGCTCACATTTATAAAAGAAAACGATGGAGAACTAAGGGAATATATGATTCTGCATCTTCTCTATTAAGGAATGGATTTGAATTCACAAATTCTTAGGAGAATACACAAGAAGTTAGATTAGTGGCATATAAAAGGTCTTTAGCAAAAGTAAAGCATGATGAAGTTTCTCAAATTAAATTATTAGACTTTTTACAGGTAAAATTGCCTTTTTTTCATTGTCTTTCTCAATTTTATAGTAGTTTTCATGCACAATCTTCATTGTTTTAATAGATAGATAAAATGAATGTTTCTCTACGATCACGGACTCTACCTCCGGTAAACTTGAGCGCCATAACCATGAATAACCCACCTTGGGCCATCTCTTCCCATCATCTATAGGTATCTGGCATGGAACTTGGATTTTTTCCAGGTTCTTCATTATTATATTTTGTCATTTGCTGATTCTAGCGTTTTTATTAAGGTCTATGCGTTTGAACTCACGACATTATGATCATGGCCACCCTTCTTCTTCGGTTTTCCAACGTTTGTGTCCTCGGTTAAATTTATTGTCAATCATCTGATTTACATTTCTTGTCCATCATCCGAGTAACATTTTTTGTTTATCTCTTAGACTTCAGTGTCTTAGAGACATGTGTGGACTATTGTAGAGGAAAAATGACTCATATTAAGAAGGAAGGCTCAACTCGTAGTTCAGATTTATTAAAAGTTATTCATACAGACATTAGCGACCCTTATTGGTACGCCAAGTTTGGTATACACAATTAACCGCAAGTGTACGTGCCGTGTCAAGTAATAAATAGTAAGTAAGGATTGTTCCCTCGAGGAGATGGTGAATTCAGTACTTGTAATTACTAGTTGTGCCTTTTCTTTAAATTCAAGAAGAATAAGATGATGGTTTCAGAATACTAGAATCTTAAAATAAACTTCTAATTACTAGAAAGAAACTAAAGATCCGGGAGAGAAATACTTGGTTACAAGTTATCAAAAGATAATCTTGTATCATGATTTTCTAAGTCTAATGTGACAACCCATGAAAATAGTTTTGTGATGATGAGTGGTGAAATGTCTGGCAATGATTTTAGAGAAGAAATCCGTACCTCTCGATATCGGAAGTCCCTAGTTCTCTGTTACCCCGTAGGTGAAACAAGAACCACATAAAGATCGAAAACCAAAGTTGCTAGCACCAAGGGGAAATCTCTTTCTCCCTTCAAATACTATACCAACTCTACGATATACTTACACAACTCCTCTCTCGATTTATGAAGCATAGTAAAAATATGAAGTCTTGGCCAAAGATTTCGAATTAAAGATCATAGATTCAATACAAACAATCACCAAACATTCATAACTAAGAATAATTAAGAATTTGTCATCACAAAAGACATAGTACTCTCACAATACAAGATTAAAACAAGTTAGTTCATCACGATGGAGAGAACACACCACCAAACAAGAAAGATCTTACAGCACATGGTGGGAGAAATGCAAAACAAAGCAGGAATTCACTCTCCGATGTGTGCAAAACCAGTCTGCCTCCAAGATCCGACGTGCCCTAGTTCTTCTTCTTCTCCAAGACAAGTCCCCCTTTTTTTCTCTCTTTTAGGATCCACCCAATTCCCCCCTTTTCTGTGTTCTTTTTCTCCTTAAAAATGTCTGATAACTCTCCAAAAGATGCCACCTTTCATTTTGAAAAAGGTGCAAAAATTCGAAATTTAAATGCTGAACACCGTCCAGGAGACGTTGCAACCTTTTTTCTCTGAGTGTTGCAACTTTTTTCCCAGATTTTGATATTTTGGCAGATTTCCATTCCCAAGCAAATTCCTCTTGCGCATCTAGTAAGAATACAATAGAAAGAGACCCAATTAGCCTTGAATTGAATACATAAACTTTTACTTTCATTTTTATAACCTTTAGACTTATTTGTGTCGGAATAGCCGTGTAATACATCAGAAATAATGGCCTAGATAACTTCTTTTTAGAAGTTATCACACCCCCACACTTGAACCTTTGCTAGACTCGAGCAAAGAGAAATGATTATTTTAATTAAGTGTCTGATAATTATCACACTGCAAATTAGAATAATCCTTTACTTAACCAGCATTAATCAAAGATACTCAAGAAGTCCTCTTTACTCAACTGATAAGCTTGTTGATCATTAAGAGTTCAAACATCACAAATCCATTAGCTTGATAAAAAATAAAGCACAATTAAGAATTTTAGTGTTGTGTGTGTGCCTTCTTCAAAATTATTTACTCCCCCGCTCTTTTCCATTGAGCCTCCACAATAATTTGAAAGGGTAAGAATAGGCTAAGTCTTTGAGCTAGCCTTGACAAGAATTAACAGCTTACATGAATGTAGGTTTAGCTTTGACTTGGTTAGCAATTCGTGGATGGACTTTGATAATGGAAAGGTAATTTCATAGTTAATACTCTTAATCTTTCACCATGTTACGAGGTTCAATTCTTAAGCATGTAAATATTGTGTCTACAGTTGAGATCATTCCAAGTGTGTATGCATACCTCGGCAAAATATCACTATGACAAATATTTCTTTTGTTTTTTATGGTCACAGTTGAGATCATTCCAAATAGGCATATACATACTTAGGCCGCATATCACTACGAAATTTCACTTCTAATATTGTTTTTTTATATATGCTGAATTGAAACACCTATAAATGGCTTGTGACTTAAAATAGAACTAGTGGAAATATAGGGAATTTGGTCATTCAATAATGTATAGCAAAATGATACAAAATAAGCACAAAGATTCTCATGGATGATCAAAATGATTTAGCTACCAAAACATTATCTCAGCTCACATCATTAACTCAGTTCATGCTCACCCCCCTTCTTATTTTTAGAAGTCAACATCTAAAGATTTCAGAGAAATAAAAGAAAACTGAAGAAGATTGTGCATGAATTAAACGCTTAAGAGTGCTTTACCAAAAAAAATCTTACTAACTTCAAATATCAAAATCTGTACTCTTAGAATTTTCTAGCTATACCAATTAATTATCAATGAACATCAAGAATAACTTATCAACTAATTACGGTCAGCATACGAATCATTAGAATCATGAGCGATCAAATTATCTATCACCATATTTGTAGGGGCAATACTAGCCATCACCCCCATACTTGAAGTCTTGCTAAACCCTAGCAAGGTTGTCACTACTCAACATTTTCAAGAATTAAAGAAAATATAATTGAAACAGTAGTGTTTCCCTGATATGGAAGCGGTTGCCCCTGTGTCTTTTGATCTTCATTAATGTGCTCCCCATGAATCTCAATCCAGGTCCCCTTTTCAACAGAACAACCTTTAACCTCATTTAATTCCTGCAACCTTTGTCCGTGATATAGATCATAACGACAATATATAAATAAGGTATGCAGACAACATGATAAGAACATTATAGAAATTAACTAGCAGCAACCACCCTGATTACCAGGGTAAACTAGCATGAAAGAGCACAAATGTACGATACTATCCACACAAAATAATCCAAAAGTCAAAATAATACTAGCATGAAGCATCCCACGCAGGGGGTAAACTAGAACTGCAGCAAAAAAATGCTGGAGAAATCATGCTACTCGTCTTCATCCTCGGTTTCCTCCATGTCTTGGTCCTCATTGCCCTGATCCTCATCATCTTGGTCCGCATTGCCCTGATCCTCATCATCCTGGTCCTCCTTGTCCTCTTCAAACTCAGTGGAGTTTAGGGTGCTTCTATCGGCGGCCAGCAGCTCCCCTCTCATGTCGAACTGCCATTGGTATTTAAAAGCTCTTCCTCCACCTGAAGCTTTGCTTTCTTCATTAGACTATCTAATTTCCTTTCCATGAGATCGAGTCTAGAGCGGAAGTAGCAATGTTGACATCGCAGATACACTTTAATAAACTCTATGCTATCCATAACCTCAGATAATGTTTCCCCTTCCCCAGATGGGACTGCCACTTTCTCCGGTTTTCCTGCTGATGAAGACGAAGCCACACTCCTTATTCTCTTATACGGCATCTTGAACCCACTGTCAATCTCAGTCCCCACCTTGATGTTCACCAGCACTACTCGTTCAGTAATCTGCCGCCGCGCCTGTGTAATCAAGTCCTCTGTGGCACATGCCACACCTGCCCGTCTACAAAGCTCAGTAATCAGCACGGGGAACCACAACAACCGGCTCTTGTCCTCCTGGATCTTCAACTTCAAATGGCTGCTAATGATTTTTCCTACATTAACTCTATTGCCCTTTACTATATTATAAATTAGCACAACACGATCTAAGGTGACATTGTTCAAGTGGCGGGTTGGCATAATGCCTGCGTTGATAAAAAAGAGCCAGACCTTTGCTTCTCTAGACAACGATGTCGACTTGAGTGCTTTCATGGACATCTTTGACCATTCAGGCTTAGAAGAATTGCATATTTCAGCAACCACCTCCTCTGGCTCGACTTGGTGATTTAGACTCTCTAGCTCCTCCTCATTACCTAGGTCATAAAGTTCGTTGATGGCCCTGGCGGAGATGTTGATCAGCTTTCCACGCACAGTCACCAATTCTCCCTCCATCTGTTTTGCATTCGCATAGAACTCGTAAACCCATGGGAGTAGGGCCTCAGATCGTGGGTGACAAAGTGTTTCCCAGTGGAGCTCGTGTATCTGGAGGGCATAGGTCAAACTCCAAGCCCTTTTCTCCATTTTGAACCCTCTCTCATAAATCAGAGGTGTGGACTTGAGGTTTTCAAAGCTGTGCTTGGTGGCTTCACTCATGAATTTGTGGTATTTCATGGCTACAGATTTTCCTTTCTTCCATGAAGACATTGTATACATTAGAGGGATTGTGCGGCTAGGTTTAGAACCAAAAACTCCTCACCCCTCATCATTCTTGAATAGGAATAGGTTTTGGAAGTAAGAGCTCATTACCTGACCGAAATGAAGAATAAAAAATGGCGGATTTCTTCTCTCCAGAAGTCGTCAGGATGTTGCCGAAGCGGTTCTCCCTAGAGAGTGGCGCACTTCTCGGCGGTGGTTGAGTGCCGAATCGCCGGGCGTCGTCTTCCTCTTTAAGATCGCCGCACCTTCCTCCTGGAGGTGCCAAAGCATCGCGCTATTATGGTAAGAGCAGTCTTCTGAAGCGTCAACACTTAAAAGTAGGCGGCCCGGTTCGACTGGACCGGAACCCATGAAACGACGCACTCTTCTATGTTACCTGAAATATGAAGGTTGCAACTATTTATTTTTTTAGACGTTGCAACACCTGCGCCTATCCTGCTTTACTGCTCAAACATAAATCAATAGGTTGCAACTATTTATTTTTTTTATACGTTGCAACACCTGAAACTGCACCTACAGAACTTTCCAGCCATCAATTTCTCTCATCCAATGTGACTCAACTAGCGAAGAACTAACTAAAACTGATCTAGCATGTGCTTAAAATATATATTAAATGATTGGTTGCCTCCCACCTAGCGCCTAATTTCTAGTCCCGGCAGGACTTACCGTCTAGTAATTCATTTCAACATAATAAACGACACCAGTCGTTCATCGTCTCCACATCGAAATATCTTCAAACGTTCATCATTAACCTTAAATTCTGTCCCGTCTATGTCATTCCTAATCATCACTGCTCCGTAAGGATGCACCTCCTTGACCTTAAACGGGCCCGACCAACGTGATTTAAGCTTTCCGGGAAATAAGCGTAAACGGGAATTAAACAACAAGACTAACTACCTCGGCTCAAAGTGTTTTTCTTTTAACCGTCGGTCATGCAGGAGCCTCTTTTTACTTGCGTCCCTAAAGTCATAATTGATCTTCTTTATTGCCCAAAATGTTCGGTGCTCAAGCTCTAGGGGTAGATGACATGATTTTGCGTAAACTAGTCTATACGGAGTTAATCCAATTGGCGTCTTAAATGCAGTCCGATATGCCCATTGGGCATCACTCAGCTTTTGAGACCAGTCTCTGCAGTTAACACTCACTGTCTTTTCTAAAAAAATTTTGATTTCTCTATTCGAAACCTTTGCTAGCCCGTTCATTTGAGGGGTGATAAGCTAATGCTACCTTATGAGTCACCCCGTATTTTCTTAGTAGTGAAACAAAATGATTATTACAAAAATGGCTGCCTCCATCGCTAATTATTGCTCTCGACACCCCAAATCGATTGAATATATAATTCCGTAAAAAGTTCAGGATGACCTTAGCATCATTTTTAGATGTGGCGATGGCTTTTACCCACTTTGATACGTAATCAACAGCTAACAGAATATAAATGTTTCCATGTAAGTTCACGAAGGGGACCATAAAATCTATTCCCCACACGTCAAATAACTCAACTTTTAGTATTATGTTCATTGGCATTGTGTCATTTCTTTATATATTTCCAGTTCTTTGGCATCTATCACACTCTTTAACAAAAGAATTTGAGTCCTTGAATAAGTTAGGCCAATAGAATGCATCCTCTAACACCTTCATGGCTGTCCTAGTACCCATGAAGTGGCCTCCATATGGTGACTTATGACATTTTTCTAGAATAGTTCTCATTTCACTCTCGGGAATACAACATCTCAATACTCCATTGACTCCAATCTTAAACAGATAAGGATCGTCCCATAAATATGATCGCACCTGGTATATGAATCTTTTTCTTTGGTGATATGTAAGCTCAGAAGGCATGATGTTGCTCACTAGGTTGTTTACAAAGTCAGCGTACCAAGGTACTATACAGTTAGAGATCGCTAATAGACACTCATTGGGGAACCTCTCATCAACCTCAGAACATAATGATGGATGGGTAAACTCAATAATAAATAAATGGTCTGCTACGGGGTTCTCTGATCTTTTCTTATCCTTTATCTCGACATCGAACTCTTGCAAAAGGATCACCCAACGGATCAATCGTGGTTTTGCATCTCGTTTTACCATCAGATAGCGGATTGCAGCATGGTCGATATACACTATAACCTTCGCGCATAAGAGATAAGATCTAAATTTCTCGAATGCAAAAACAACTGCCAGTAGTTCCTTCTCGGTGGTAGTGTAATTGACTTGGGCGTCAACGAGGGTTTTACTTGCGTAAGCTATCGTGCGGAATATCTTCCCCCTCACTTGCCCCAAGATAACTCCCACTGCGTAATCACTAGCATCGCACATCAGAATAAAAGGCTCTTCCCAATCAGGCGTCACTACGATGGGTGCTGTGGTTAAATTCTTTTTAAGTTCATCAAAAGTTGTTATACATTCATTATTAAACTGAAACTTCACGTCTTTTTCCAACAAACTACTCAACGGTTTTGCTATTTTCGCAAAGTCCCTGATAAACCTACGGTAGAAACCTGCGTGTTCTAGGAAACTTCGTAGCATCTTAACATTCTTGGGTGGTGGTAATTGTTCGATCACATCTAACTTTGCCTTATCCACCCTTAGTCCGTCTCCAGAAACATGGTGACCAAGCACAATCCCCTCACGCATCATGAAGTGACATTTCTCCCAGTTTAGAATAAGATTTGTCTCCACACAACGAGTAAGTACCTTCTCCAAACACTCTAAGCAATCATCAAACGATTTCCCAAAGATGGAAAAATCATCCATGAATATCTCAATACCCTGGTCCATGATATCAGAGAAAATGACAATCATGCAACGCTGGAAAGTGGCAGGTGCATTGCATAGACCAAAAGGCATTCTCCTAAACGCGAAGGTTCCATAAGGACATATGAATGTGGTCTTTTCTTGATCTACTGGGTCTACGGTAATTTGGTTGTAGCCTGAGTACCCATCAAGAAAATAGAAAAAGTCATTCCCTGCCAACCTATTTAAAGCTTGGTCAAGGAAAGGCAAGGGGTAATGATCCTTCCTGGTGGCTTAATTCAACTTCCTATAGTCAATGCAGATTCACCACCCCGTGACCGTTCTAGTGGAAACCGACTCACCTTTCTCATTTCTTACGACCGTCATTCCTCCCTTCTTCGGTACACATTGCACAGGTGAAACCCATGGACTATCCGAGATGGGGTATATGATTCCCGCGTCTAGCCATTTAATAATTTCCTTTTTTACCACCTCTTTCATAGGTGGACTTAGATGACATTGATACTCGATCGATCCCGTAAATGATTCTTCCAAAAGAATCTTGTGCATACATAATGAGGGGCTTATTCCTTGGATGTCATTTATGGTCCACCCTATGGCACTTTTAAATTGCTTGAGTAAGTCTATTAACTTTTGACGTTGATCAGATGATAAATGTGAGTTGATGATGACCGACAAGGTGTCATTATCTCCGAAGTACGCGTAAGTGAGATAGTCCGGGAGAGGTTTCAACTTCAATGATGGCGGGTCAAAGATAGACGGTTTTACTGACAAAGATCTTTCGGGCATCTCTAATGGTTTCGGCTTACGGAACCAAATAGCCTGCTTCTCAAATGCTTGCAAGCACTCTTGAATGTCTTCTTCTTCCTCAGAAAGCTCACCCTCAGTCAACACACGAGTCAATAGGGAATCCTGTTCATCCAGCGATACACTAGGCTCATAGTCACCTATAGATACATAGTTGACCACCTCCATATTGTCTTCCTCTCGTTGGGGGAATTTTAATGTCGTAAGTACATTAAAGGTGACTTGCTCGTCATTCACTCTCATAGTCAATTCTCCTTTCTGAACATCTATCAGTGTCCTACCCGTGGCTAGGAACGGTCTCCCTCAATGATGGGGACTTCCTTATTGTCACAACCCGCATTTTCTCACACAGACTCCGGCTTGCTAGGGAATCTTACAAACAGGCTAACAAACAAGCCACTAAAGGCCTAATGAGCGAAGATTACGTTCTAACAACATCAAAGGCCAACGTAACGCCAAACAAAATTACACACTGGCTATAAAAAAACCGGGGCGTTACACTTGTCCTCCTCCATATCTAAAACCACAAAGTCAGCAGGAAAAATTAACTTATCTACATTCACCAACACATCCTCAACTATCCCTTTTGGGAATGTCAGGGTCCTATCGGCCAGCTGCAAGGTTATGGAAGTCTTTAATATTTCTCCCAAACCTAGCTTTCTATAAATCGAGAATGACATTAGGTTTATACTCGCTCCTAAGTCACATAGTGCTTTACCCTCAAATTTATATCCTATAGAGCACAAAATAGTAAAGCTCCCCAGATCTTTCAACTTAGGTGGGAGTCTTTTTTGAAGAATAGCGCTACACTCTTGAGTGCGTGCTACCATCTCATTTGTTCCAAATTTTCTCTTTTTGGATAGAATATCTTTCATGAATTTAACGTAACTCGACATTTGCACTAAAGCTTCAGCGAAAGGGATGTTAATTTGTAATTTCTTAAATATCTCGACAAACTTTTGGAATTGTTGATCGAGCTTACTCTTCTTTAACCATTGAGGAAACGGTGGCAGTGGGTAGACTTTCACATTATCTTTCCTCTTAACGTAGTCGGCGATCGGTTCTCTCTTCCTTTCTCCTAAAACTTTCACTTCCTTCTTAGAAAAGTCATCTAGTCTCACTTCTTCCTCGGGAATACAAGGGGTTCCCTCCACCAACTCTTTTTATTCATCACTCTTTCTACCCAGTTCATGTGTAGGCCCACTCACTAATTCCTTACCACTTCGTAACTCGACTGCTTTACAATGTTGGTTATCTCCCTTTGGATTTGGAGTGGTATCTGTTGGAAGTGTGTCCGGTGGCCTAAGACTCAAGGTGTTGGCAATTTGACCTAACTGGGATTCTATCATGCATAGTGACCCCTCTATATTTGAAATGCATACATCTCTCTTTTGCATCGACTCCATAATCATCTCATCATTCTGTTTACTAGAAATTCTCGGTTGATTAAAAGCATTATTATGTTGTGGATGTGAGTTATTCAGATTAAATCCGGGTGGATGGGTCGCTCCCGCATTATTCTTCCAAGAGAAATTTGAATGATTTCTCCACTCGGGATGGTAGTGATTTGCAAAACATGGTGGTACTTGCCTTGGTTCGCCTCCGACATAGTTTGCCTCCTCTATCATTTGATTTAGTTGTTCAACCACTAGGGGTGCATTAGGTGTAGAGGTAGATAACAAATCTAACCTCTTATTAATTAGATTAAACTGGGATGACATCTATACAGCTAACGATGTAATATGGTCCACTTGATGGACTCCAGCCAGTTGAGTATTATCTTGTCTCTCACAAGCCTGATAATTATTAGAAGTAAGATCTTCTAATATTGCGTAGGCGTCTTCGAGATATTTTTTCATTAAGGAACCGCCCGCAGCTCCATCCACTAAAATCATGGTTGTCGTTTGCAAACCATTGTAGAATGTAGAGACTTGTTGGTGTTGGGCTAATCTGTGGTGTGGACATTTTCGCAATAACTCTTTAAAACGCTCCCACGCCTCATAAAGAGTCTCCCCATGATTTTGCATGAACGTAGTTATGTCCCTAATGAGCTTATCCATCTTCGAGGGTGGGACATACTTATTTAGAAATTTTTCTACTAAGTGATCCCATGTGGTAATAGAGTCATTGGGTAATGAGTCTAACCAGTCTTTCTCCCGTCCTTCTAACGAAAATGGAAATAGCCTCAACAGAATTGCATCTTCAGATGCCTCATTGAATTTGAACATGTCACAGATCGCTAAGAAGGTACGTAAGTGAGAGTTCGCATCTTCATGACTAAGACCCCCAAACGTGTTATGTTGCACTTGTTGCATAATTAGTGGGTCCATTTTAAAGTTGTTTGTCGCAATTGTGGGTCGCGCGATACTAAAGTGTAAACCTCCTCTTAAAGTGTATTATAATCGCGACACGTCATTCGTGGCGCAGCGTCTTGACCATTATGTTCCACTTGTCCTTCATGATTATTCATATTCTCGTAATCGTTATTATCCATCTCTTGATGAATAATATTCAGCATTCTACAAAGTTTTCTGTTTTGCCTACACGTACGCTCTATTTCTGAATTGAAAGGAAAAAGTTCAGAAGTTCGATGTCTGGACATGCACAAACAGAATTACAGATAGCAGTAACAACACAAACAATACAAGATAAATAACAAAACAAGAACTTGAGCTCTAAATACTCGGGTTTAACTAATATTGCAAGAGATAAAACACTAAATACGTCGCACCTCGCCGACAACGGCGCCTAAAACTTGGTACGCCAAGTTTGGTATACGTAATTAACCGCAAGTGTACGTGTCGTGTCAAGTAATAAATAGTAAGTAAGGATCGTTCCCTCGAAGAGATGGTGAATTCAGTGCTTGCAATTACTAGTTGTGCCTTTTCTTTTAATTCAAGAAGAATAAGATGATGGTTTTAGAATATTAAATTCTTAAAATAAACTTCAAATTACTAGAAAGAAACTAAAGATCCGGGAGAGAAATACTTGGTTACAAGTTATCAAAAGATAATCTTGTATCATGATTTCCTAAGTCTAATGTGACAACCCATGAAAATAGTTTTGTGATGATGAGTGGTGAAACGTCTGGCAACGATTTTAGAGAATAAATCCATACCTCTCGATATCGGAAGTCCCTAGTTCTCTGTTACCCCGTAGGTGAAACAAGAACCGCATAAAGATCGAAAACCAAATTTTCTAGCACCAAGGGGAAATCTCTTTCTCCCTTCAAATGCTATACCGACTCTATGATATACTTACGCAACTGCTCTCTCGATTTATGAAGCGTAGTAAAAAGATGAAGTCTTGGCCAAAGATTTCGAATTAAAGATCATAGATTCAATACAAACAATCACCAAACATTCATAACTAAGGATAATTAAGAATTTGTCATCACAAAAGACATAGTACTCTCACAATACAATATTAAAATAAGTTAGTTCATCACGATGGAGAGAACACACCACCAAATAAGAAAGATCCTACAACACATGGTGGGAGAAATGCAAAACAAAGCAGGAATTTGCTCTCCGATGTGTGCAAAACCAGTCTACCTCCAAGATCCGGCGTGCCCTAGTTCTTCTTCTTCTCCAAGACAAGTCCCCCTTTTTTTCTCTCTTTTAGGATCCACCCAATTCCCCCCTTTTCTGAGTTCGTTTTCTCCTTAAAAATGTCTGATCACTCTCCAAAAGATGCCACCTTACATTTTGAAAAGGGCGTAAAAATTCGAAATTTAAATGCTGAAAACCGTCCAGGAGACGTTGCAACCTTTTTTCTCTGAGTGTTGCAACCTTTTTCCCAGATTTTGATATTTTGGCAGATTTCCATTCCCAAGCAAATTCCTCTTGCTCATCTAGTAAGAATACAATAGAAAGAGACCCAATTAGCCTTGAATTGAATACATAAACTTTTACTTTCATTTTTATAACCTTTAGACTTATTTGTGACGGAATACTCACATAATACGTCAAAAATAATGGCCTAGATAACTTATTTTTAGAAGTTATCACTTATTACACTACCCTCTGAAGGAATACCTACTTCATTACATTCATTGACGACTACTCCCGTTTTGACTATTTGTACTTAATTAAAGAAAAGTCTAAATCTCTTGACAAGTTTAAGATTTTCAAGACTGAAGTTGAGAAACAAATAGGGAAATTCATTAAGATTGTTAGATCTGACAGAGGTGGTGAGTATTTTGGTAGACATGATGCCTTCGGGCAACATAAAGGTCTGTTTGTCAGATACTTGGGGAGCTATGACATTGTTGCCCAGTACTCTATCCTGGGTAGTTCTAAGAAAAATGATGTGGCTGAAAGGCACTATCACACCCTTAAGGAAATGATTAGGAGCATGATGAGTAGGACAAATCTTTCTGAGTTTTTGTGGGGTGAAGCGCTTAAGACTACAATATACATTCTTAATATAGTCCCATCTAAGTCAGTAGCCAAAACCCCATTTGAGTTGTCGACTGGTAGACGACCCAGCCTTAATCATTTGTGCATTTGGGGTTGTCCTACAGAAGTCTGTTTATATAATCCATCAGAAAGTAAGATTGCCCCTAGGTCTTGTCGTTGCTATTTTATAGGTTGACCAGATCACTCCAAGGGATTTAAGTTCAATTCCACTTCACTAGGTCCCAGAATTGTGGAGTCTCAAACAACCCAAAGGTGATTGCAAGTATGCACCAGACATAACAAAAATCGAAAAACAAACATACAATAGACTTAACCCAAGAAGATCCCTTCATACAAGCTTAATGAAACCACATCGCTACATATCAGCCGCGTCAACATCAGAACTCTCATTGCTTGAGATATGACAAAAACTAAAGCCAGATACATCACATCCCAAGCTCTTGCCAACAAGATGAAAGACCTTCGAAACTCCGTGCCTAAGAGCTAGTTCACGAACATCCTCCATCTGAGGCTCCACCTCCTTGGTCCAGATCTCATCGCGAACCTCCTCGCTAATCAAATAACAATCCCGCATATAACCCAGAGACTCCATGTACTTCCAAAGCTGGCATCCTTCAACTCTGACACACGACTATCAGAATATAACACCTCCACTTGAGTGTTCGCCGCACAAAGCTCAGTCTCTAATTGAGAAGTCTCCTCTTGGGCACACTTCAGTATTTGTGCAGTTCTTTCCACCAGAGATTTTTCCACCTCCAAAGACGCTCGTGTCTCTTCCATTTCCGCCGATCCAATTCGGCAAAATCGGGAAATGTCCTGGTCATGATCATCCCTCAGAGTGGCAAGAAAGCCCGCCGCCGCCCTAAACTCCTCCTGAAGGTCCAGATACCCGTCCTTCAAGCTCACGTAATGATCATTCCAAGTAATGACAATTTGAACTTAGGCCTTAATCTACAAGAGTGAAGATGGAGGAAAGATCGGTACAAACGCAATAATGAAGGAGAACCAGAAATAGTTAAACTCACCTACCACTTCATTCACCGCCTTCAAAGAAAAAGGCCACCTCGGAGCAGCCACCTCCGCAGGAGGAGCCGGGGGGGGGGGGGGGGGTAGAACATCCGAGTACTTGTACCTTGGAAGCAGGACCACCATGACCATTAGAAGGAGTAGACTTACCTCGAGAAACCGAAGAAAGAACCGTTCCATTGCCACCGCGAGAGACTGCAGTGGCCTTCCTCTTCTGACCGCAATCCGAAGATGTCTCGGTAATCCACCCAGAATCCGAAGAAATGTCACACCGCAACAAGCATTTTTCTTCCACAAATGAAGAAATACTGAACAGATGGTTTGCCAACTCACGAGGCTCTAAAAATACTAGCACCAAGGAAAACTCCTGCTCTTTTCCCTTTTAGCGACAACAACGATCAGACAATGAATTCCACCGCTCTGGTAGACCACAAGAATTCTTGACGTAGCCATATAAAGTATTTCAATGAAGATGGTCCGTCCGAGTATCAAAATAAAGCCAACTCTTGTTGCTATGAATTTCCACACGCTCATCACCATCTGAACGAATGTCACACTAATCTTGGAAGCAGTCCAAAGAAAGTTTCCCGCTCTATTCACGGAAGAAGACAACCAACCCCATGAGACGCACTACCCCCAAGGGAGTAAACTGGGAAATCGGCACGTCGCAAAATTTCAGAATCTCGATCGCTTCCTCGCATAGGGGGAATCGGAAACCCGATCTCAAAGTGGTCTCGCAAATTGTCAACCAAACATGAGGGCGATTTTGGACTCTACTTAACACGCGGTATCTTCACTTCAAGGTCGGCAGGCAGACCGAACCTTCTCCTCCAAATTGCAACCTGATCGTCGGTAAGGGAGGAGCAAAGATGCATCGGCCGCGCGGTATGCTTCGACCGCTGACATAAAAAATTGAAAATAAATTTAGAGAAAAAGTCTGCAAATCAAAAGTCATCCGCTACCGTTTGTGCGCATAAAGGCGCATTGCCCAATAAAATAAAAAATATACGACGCGCCCGAGAACGCACGCGCACCGGACACGAAGACGCGCGTGCCCACATAGCAGGCCCCCACGAGCCCGTGCATAGCCGCATGCACGCACGGTCGTACGCGTGCGCCCGAGTGCACCCACAGGAGGCAGCGCGTGCGCGTACGCATGACCATGTGCGCGTGCGGCCAGGAGAGCGCACATGCATGGCCCGCGCGCCCATGGCGCGCGCATGCTCGCGCATGACCAAGCCCGCGCGTGCCCATGGACGACCCCGCATGAGCATCCACACGCACCCTCGCGACTCTGGGTACGCCAGCTTCCTTCTTCGGGCACGTTGATCGCCTCTCCTCCACTGTAGTATATTCTAACTATTTTGCCCGAGTTTGCAGGGCAGTACTACTCGTCATCTCAAGTCCTTCACTGTTCGCGATCATCGCCACCGTAAAAAATGAGTAGAGAAAGATCTTTGTTTTTCTTCGTCCGAACCGGTCTCGTGCAACAAGGATTTGAGGGGCAATTGTTGGGAATGAGACCCATTTTATAAGATTAGGTGTGCACATAACCACATACCCATGATCTACACCTCAAAAGTAGTGGGATCATGGGGTTGACCGCACACGCGATCACTGCGCCCGATCCCCTGTGCGCCGATCCCATAATGCGTAGCGGGAAAACTGCCGCGAGTCCCACCCTACAGGCGGCCTACCTCCTCCCCGGATGCCGGCCGCCCACCCTCTCTCATTGCGCCGGCCCCGACCGACGCTCCCCCTCAGCCTCCCTCCGCAGCCGATAAATCGGCCGCCCGGGCCGCTCCCTCCCTCGACCGTGGCTGAGGGAGCAGTCGCCCGGGCCGCTCCCTCCCTCGGCACCCGGCGGAGCGGCCGCCCGGGCCGCTCCCTCCCTCGGCCTCCGACCGCGGCCGAGGGAGCGCCCTCCCGGGCCGCCCCCTCCATCGGCCGCCGACACGCGGCGTAAGGAGGCGGCCGCGCCGGTTGCTCCCTCCAGCCATTGTCGGCGGTCCTCCCCTCGCCGGCAAACTCGGCAGTGAGTTCACCGGATGCCCGTGGATTACCACCTCCGTCGTCCGATCGGTTGGGGACGTTCCCGGATGTCCGATTCATGCATAACCACCCATTAACTACCAGGTTAGTGGGGGGATTTAATTAGTAATTTAACTAATAGTAAGGGGGTGCAAACAACAGTATTAATACCCACCCCTAAACTATGGGAAAATATTAATATTGGGTGGTTATGCTTTGTGTATAGCCGCATAACCACCGTAACCATCTCCTGGAGCCTATAAAAGGAGCCTCGGGCCTTCTCATTTCTCACCTTTTTTCCTCTGAGTCTTCTTATTTCTCAGGTTGAAGCTCTGCTGAATTCCTCCTACGAGTATCACCCGAGCTGAACTCAAGCCGCACCCGAGCTACGTACTAGTCAAGTACGAGCCACATGAAGAAGCATAATCTCTCAAGTTCTAAGAGACCTTCGCAACCGCACATCCAAGTGCTCCGTTCCCACATCTAGAGTCAGCAGGATACCCATTGAAGTTCGTCGCCGCAAAGTGAAATTTGTAACAATAATCGTGCGTAACAGCCTGTCGTTCGCCGAGAGAAAAAGTGTTTTCTCTCTCACACCAGAATTATAATGAGGAGCGGTCTGTCACCCTCGATTTAACTAGCAAGTTGTAACGACAAGAAAATAGTGGAGTTTAACCGGCACAGATCCGGTCACGTGATTTTTTACCAGGTTGAGGGGTTTTTCCACGTTAAAACTTCGTGTTTACGATCGATTTATTTCATCGACTATTTACGCGCTCGACCGTTCTGAGAGCTAAGGCGGTCTGTTGTGAGAAACAAGTTCCCACGGACCTGAGTGCACGCGAGGAAGCGAGCTGTGATACCTGCAAAATGTCAGCAAAATATGCAAGAACAAACACAATCACAAACACACAGACGTATTCGTGGAAAACCCCCAAATCAAGTTAAAAATCACGAGACGATCGATGTCCAACCCGGAAAGCCGCCACTAAATAATGTTCAACAATACAATGACTTTCCCCCCGCGATCCACAGATGGATCCTACAGCTAGCATAAAATAAAGACAAGAGGAAAAATACATGTATACCGATAAAGACGACCAAGTTCGAGTCAGAGAGACTTTCTCCAAACTGGTTATCTGAATCCTCTGCTGTCTTCCAAGATCTTCTAATATTGTGCCTAGCTGTTCTCCTACATCGACACACAACGTCGTTGGCTCACTCCGATCAGTCCGCAACCCGTCAGTAGGTTGCCCTGTGTAAGACCCCTCCCCCTTACCAAGGAGGCTCCCGGTCTTATGCCCAGAACCGCCATCTTACGGTGGCACTAACTCACGGGTTAGTCGGCACCGCAACATGTCGATCCTGTCGGCTAGTACGATCATATAACCTGTTCGGCCAAATGAGAGAAAGAAGTAAAAGCAGTATATAGAAATAACTAGTACACAAGTCGCAACACTATCAAATAATAATGAAAGCACATAAGTCCAGAATGAGTACATCAAAAGTGAGAAAAATGGCTTATGCCCAGTATATAATGACAAATCTCTCTCTCACAAATGTCAATAAGCGGAAGCTATGCTATCACCAGAAGTCTCATCCCACCTGACGACGGGCTGTAGTAGTAGTAGTAGGGAGTGGTAGTATCAGCTCCTCACATCCTGCCACCTCGTCCTGCTGGTACTCCCTCTCCTCGAGCTCCTAAAATGATTGGTCACACCGACCGTTAGTAAAAAAGACTAAGTCATTTCCTCCACACCTCGCCACCGCAACTCTTAGGCACCGGGCTGGAGGACGAAGCGAAGGACAACAAGGGGTATAACAAAGGAAATAGGTGACAGTGAACTATACTAACAAGTACATATATGCCAGTTATTTCTACTCTAGCAGTTCTATATATAAGGTATATGAAAGATATGAAGAACTGTACAGAAACAAGTAAAGTGTTGTAAGAAATAAGTACTGAAAGTAAGCAGAGTAAAGATAGCAAGTAAAATAAGCTACTACTACCATCACAGAAGTATCTTAACTTATATGAATGCCCATACAAACTTATAAGTTAAGGTTTCTAGAAATATAACTTACCATATAAAAGAGCTCATACTAATTTATATGATAAGGGTCTATGATGCGTATGACCTTATTATGAATGTATAATATGCATGCGTTTTATGGCTCATGCAAGTTCAACTCACGTACACAACTCTGTGGTCACAGACCTTTAGTTCCCACTTTTTGGAGCATGCATCACTCTCTGGTACCACCGATGTGGCTACGACAGTAGTGGAGCGGGCATCTCCACTCCTAGGCAGGTATACAAACTACCGGGCCTGGACATCCCATACGCCTCTGTACACATCCTAGGTGCACTCTAGAGTCTTTGTGTTCTATTTGCTGGCTACGAACCAGTCTTTTTGGTCGAGTGTGCGTTCTTAGGGATCGTCCTCCAGACCGCAGTGTAAAACAACCCACTGGCCCCTCAAACCTTCACACCTCGCCAGAGTCACCGTACTGCCATCGGTGTGACGATTGGCCCAGTACCGCATGACCTGCCACAAGTTTATGTACATGCAAGATATGCCAACCCGAGGCTCCATCTCGCAGGACAAACCCGTACTGAATCCCTCCAACCCATCACTGGTGAGATTGCATATTAGTGTCTTTATTCTAAATCCATCCAACCCATCACAGGTAAGATTGCACATTAGTGCGTTTATTGTAAATCACTCCAACCCATCACGGGTGAAAATGAACATCAATACCTTAGCCTATCAGACTACTCTTGTCCAGTGCTCGTTATACATAGCAGTTTTGGGTTAATCCCAGGACTGCCCAAGGCATGCCCAGTGAGGGGCTCTCAAGGGCACTAGGAGCTATAATGGGTTGAAACCCCAAGGCTCCCTTTCGTAAGGATATTTATTTTTATTAATGACTACCCATGATCCATTCCCAGCTCTCGTTGTTACTCTGGAACGAACCTAATGAATTTAGTTATTATTGGGGAATCGGCGGTCTTTCGCCGGTCTCCGTTCTAACTACTGTCCTTGAGGTCTTGTGCTCTATCTCTTTATATTATAAAGTGACCTACTAGACACCAAACAGGGTTTGTCTTCCCAATATAGTCACCAACTCAACCCTTCTATCGTATCCCCTGTGGGTCCCAGTGACATGAGCTATATTTTTGCTAAGTGCACCCATGACCTAATGTTGACCCGTATGACATGTCATCCAAACTCTTGGGTCAAATGTTTCTAATTACATATCATGGTTGTTATGATGTATGATAATGATTGAACTAAGTTTCATTATTTTCCTAAGGGATTAAGGGACATAAATTAATTCTTTTAATTGTGCGACCGGGTCACCTTGAACATGAAGTACTGCATATAATGGTTCAACCTGCCTTTGGTTTTTACTAGGTGTTCCATAAGGTTAATTAATACTACCTACCAAGTTTCATAATATTTTCATTCAAATTTCCATTAATTTCCCATAAAACAAAAAATTCCAATTCAACCACTTTACAAATAAAGTACCTCAACTACTCAATCAAAAATTCTGAAAAAATTAGAAGATGTTCATGTTGATATAATAAGGCTATTTACAAAATTTCCAAATCTTAAACAATGATCTGACGTATCTTATACTCATTTAAGCAATATTACCAAAATGCCATTATTAGGATTTTTAACATATAGTTACATCCAAAAATTCTAAAATAATTTATTAGAAAACAAAACACAATAATAAACCACTGTAAAATTTTTCATAATTTTAATACACAAATTTCCATATTTTTAATTAATTTCCCAAAGGGGCAAAATGGTAAATTCTACCTAAAACCCAAGGGAACATTATTAAACAATGCCATAAATTTTTCCAGGTATGGCCTGCCAGATCTTGTGTCAAAAATCCATAATTTAAAAATTTTAGTTTCCCTATTTTCCAAATTTATTTCCTAACTAGACACATTTTCCAATAATTTTAAATAATGGGTTTTTGATCCCAAAAATCCAAAATATTCCATGGGAGGTGTATCCCATTCCTATGAGCCTCTGTCCAGAGTTTCATGAACTTGCAATGATCCAATTGGGCTAAATTCACATTTTCCCATTTTTACTAATGACACCCCAAATTTGAATATGTCAATCTCATGCATGTGGGATTTCCCAAACATGCAGAGGTCAAAATGATCTGAAATTTTTATCATGGATTTATCTTTACCCTATAAACATCCCACCCAAATTTGGGGGTATTTGGAGTCATATATCTCCAAAAATATACTTAATTTAATTTTTAGTATTTCATTAAATACTATAGAAACATTCCGACCAAAAATTCTCATTTTTGGTTAGACACTAGTTTTACACCTAACACAAGCTTGACCAAAATTTGAAGTCATGGTGACTTATAGTTTGGCTTGGTCATTTATTTTAAAATTTGTCATAGCCTAGAACCAGTGTTGGTAGATTGGACCTACAGGAAGTCCTACTGCTCCAAACTTCAAGTCTAGGGTGTCAAAACAAATTTAAGACCTAGATCTACAAATTTTATGTTGATGTCTAGTTCTGAAATTGCCTCTAAGCGGGCTATTTTTAGCATACAAGTCACTGTAAATGTGTGACAGAATTATACTGTTCATAATAATCAGTATCATTAAATAATTTGGAATTAAATCGATGGCATCTGTTCATCGTCTCAAATAGCCAACGGTTGATATTGAACCGTCCTGGGCGAGTTTGCAGGCCACCTAGGCCGGCGCCACCGCCGACGATTATTGTCAGCACCTCCGTTGAGGTGGTGGCTAGCATTTCCCGGCGGTGAGGCTGTCGTAGGCGGCTCCTCCGGCGATCCCGAGCAAGATGAAAAACTCGAGAAAATTCACACATTCTCTCATGGTATCGGGCTCGATTGAGTCCAATGTCTCGCCTAATTGAGCTAGTAATCTAGCACGGGGTGAGGTGAGGTGAAACGGACCTGCAGCCCGGCTTAGCGGCAAGTGCGGTGGCGGTGCTCCATGGCCGAAGCTTACTTCGGCGAACTAGCCCGGTTCTCCATTTCTCTAGCAAAAGCCTTGCTCCAGCAGTCGAATTCCACTTGTTTCCTCCTCCTGAAGCTGATGGTGGGCTCAGATTTGGCTGGAGTGGCTGAAGGAGAAGTTAGAGTTAAGGGGGTGGTCGGCCATGGCTTTGGAATTTCCTCCTGGCTACCAGGTGTCCCCAAACCCCTCCACCTTGATGGAATAAACCTTGGAAGCTCAGCCAACAGCTTGGGCAGAGGGAAGGAGGGCCACATGGCCTCCATCTCCTCTCTTCCTCTCTTCTCTCTCCTCTTTTTCTCCAAAATGTCCAAATTGCCCCCACGCATGCATTCTCTCTCCACTTCCAGGAGGGTAGGGGCTGTCATTAGCCCTTTAGGCTGGTCATGGGCCTTGGCTTATGGGCTTAGCCCATAAGGGGTGGGCTTGGCTCCTTTTCTCTTTTAGGCCACTTTGTTGACTTGTTGACTTTTAGGTTGACTTGGTCAACATGGTGAGTGGACAGACCTCACTTGGAGGGTCATAGACCCTATGGCACCACCCAACTTGGGTTGGGCCATGGTGATCCCCTACTTGGGCTAATTGGGCCTTTAGGTGTGGGTTTGACCAAATTATGGTTTAGAGTTGACTTGGGTCAACTTGGGTCAATAGATGACCCAATGATATGTCTTGTGGTTCCCTTTCGTTGTTATTATGGTTAGGGGTGCAGTGGTGGGACCAATGTGTGGCTAAGACCCCAATTTGGGCTAGTCTGACTTTGGCTAACTTGGGCCCTATGGTGGGTCCCATGTGACTACACCCTAACTATATAGTTCAAACCTAGCCTAAACCCATGCCCCCACCACATTGTTAAAGAGTAACAAGTGCAGAACTAAAACTTCTTCTTCTTATCTAACATACAGATGACATTGTTTTATATTACAAGGGATGCAATAACTGCATCGCTTAAAGCTAGTGGGCAACTTATACTAAAGCTCGTCTACACACAAGGCCCAGTTATACAACACAAGCCTTTTACATATCATACTTCAGATTATTTATTTCTGCATTCCTGCCAAGCCGGAGATAGGTTCTTCCAACATTCCCCCTTGTATGCTCTAGGCATTGGAGTTGAATGCGATAGCGTAAGTCTTCATATATTCCTTGTGCCAGCGGTTTTGTCATGAGATCAGCTAGTTGATCTTCAGATCTGCAAAAGTTTAAAACAATTTGCTTTGAGTCCACCAGTTGACGGATGAAATGGTATTTTAGATCGATATGCTTTGTTCTTTGATGTTGTACAGGATTTTCTGCAATTGATATTGCCGATTGATTATCACAATATAGCGTGATTGCAGTTTTCCATGCTTCGTTCATCATCTTTGTTTCGATTTTCTTTTTCGTTTCTGTCGCCTAGGTTTCCATTGTCATTTCCTGGAGCATTCGTTGAAGCCAAATGGCTTCTGATGCGGCATGTGCAATAGCTACAGATTTCTGTTGTTTTGTACTCCAAGCGATTAATTTGGAACCAAGAAAGAACAAATTACCACTTGTACTTGTGCGATAATCTAAACATCCACCCTAGTCACTATCACAGTACCCTTTTATGATATCGTTTTGATCTTGTTTATAGTATAAACCCATGTGTGTAGTACCTTTCAGATAGCGAAAAATTCATTTTACTGCCATCATGTGCATAGTTGATGGATTACTAACATATCTTGACACAATATTTATTGCATTATGTATGTCTGGACGTGTAGCTGTCAGATAAACCAGCGTGCCAACCATTTTGCGATATAACGTAGCATCTGTAGCTTGGGAACCATCTCGTTTCAGTAACTTGTTATATGTCACCATGGGTGTCTTTACTACATTTGCCTCTAACATGTTGAAGCGTTGTAATAGATCTAAGCAATATTTCCCTTGATGTATAAAGGTATAATGTGGCTGTTGTTCCACTTGTAAGCCTAGGAAATATTTCATTTGCCCTAAGTCTGACATCTCAAACTTTTGTTGCAAGTTTTCTTTGAATACTTGTACTAGTGCTGTGTTTGTTCCTGTATAGATGATATCATCAACATAAATGTCTAGAATTAACTAATGGCCATTAGTATACCTTTTGCAATATAATGCCGGTTCTGATGGACATCTTTGGAAGCCTTCTTGTTGCAGATATCTATCAATATGATGATTCCAGGCGCATGGGGCTTCTTTCAAGCCATACAGTGCCTTTCGTAATTTACATACTTTCATTTCTTCATTGGGCTTTATAAAACCTTGTGGTTGAGATACATACACCTCTTCAGTTATGTCACCATTTAAAAAGGCTGATTTGATATCTAATTGATACACTAGAAGATGGTATTGCAGGGCAAGAGCAAGAAATAGACGTACAATATCCATTCTGGTAACAGGAGCATAAGTTTCCTTGTAGTCTCTACCTGGCACTTGTGCATACCCTTTTGCAACTATACGAGCTTTATACTTTGCTAGTTTACCGTCTGCATTTTATTTGAGTTTATACAACCATTTCAAACCAATGATTTCTCTATCATTTGGTTTCTCTACTAAGTCCCATGTATGGTATTTGTGTATCATGTTCATTTCTTGTCTCATTGCTTCCATCCAATGTGGGCTTTGTTGTGCTTCCTCAAAAGTATGTGGTTCGGTTGCCAAACAAGCCGCTTATATAGATCAGCCACTTTCTTGTATTTCTTTGGGGGATATGATGTTTCAGCTGAATCAACTTCTGGTTGAGAAATGAGACTTGTGCCTCGGAAAGGTGAACCTTCACAGGATGGTTGAGAGTGTTGCTCCTCTTCATATACGGTAGCATCATCATCAATAACCGTGGGTACCTTTGCTGCTTCTTGATTCTGATCCCCCTTATTTTGCCAATTCAATGCTTTATCTTCATGAAAGATGACATTTCTTGAAATAAGGACACTTTTAGTAATAGGATTAAATAATTTATACACTTTTGATTCTTGACTGTAGCCAATCAGAATACATGCAACACTCTTTGCATCCAGTTTATCTCTTTTAAAACTTGGTATGTGAGTATAGCCGATAGACCCAAACACTCGTAAATGGGCCACAAAGGGTTTTCTTCTATACCACATTTCAAAAGGGGTACTACTCTTTAAAGCCTTTGTTGGCACCCTGTTTAATAAATATACTGCACAATTTACTGCTTCTGCCCATAGGTCCTTTGGTAATTGCTTTGCTGTCATCATTGTACGTGCCATTTCAAGTATTGTCCTATTCCTTCTTTCAACAACACCATTTTGTTGTGGTGTCATTGGAGTGGACAGCTGTCTATTGATTTCATGTTTTTTACAGAATGTGATGAAGTCATTATTCAAAAATTCACCACCTCTTTCACTTCGTATAGTTTTTATTTGAAACTTTGTTTGCTTCTCTGCCATTGCTTTAAACACTTGAAAATACTGATATATGTCTGATTTATGCTTCATGAAGTATATCCATTGCATGCGTGAGTAATCATCTACTATGAGTAAAAAGTAAATGTTACCTGATATCGATGGTGTTCTTGCTGGGCCCCATACATCCATATGAATCAGTTGTAATGGATTAGACGCTCTCCAAGTTGAATATTGAGGAAGTACTTGTTGGCTTTGCTTGCCTTGTGCACAATATTCACATGCTTCAGCACTATCCGCTATTGTTGGGAGTCCTCTCACTAATGAGTATTTACCCAGTTTATGTAGATCAACCATATTCAAATGACCATATCTTTTGTGCCAAAGCCTAGAAAGGTAATGTTCCACTTGAGAGACATAAGTCATGTGGTGTCTCATTAAACAAGGGAATATTTTATTATGAGCCAGATTAACTGTCATGAGGACATTTCGAGATGCCGCAGCAATGATTTGACACTGATTATTTTTAAAGATAACTTCATTCCCGGCTTGAATAAGTTGGCATATACTTAGCAGATTATGCTGCAACTGTGGTACATATAGAACATCTCGGATTGTTTTGGGAATACCCTGAAAATTGCAGACAGTCACATCACATTGACCTTCAATTTTCATCATATTGTCATTGCCAATCATCACATCAGCTTTATAGACTGTATTCATATGTTGAAATATGGCTAGGTTGTTGAACATATGATTTGTACAGCCACTATCAAGTAGCCACAAATCATTTGCCTGACTGTCATACACCTCATGCTGTGCAGTTGGATAGTCTTCCTGCTCATTATAAAACATTTGGTCTGGGGGCTCTGCATGTGTTGTCGATGATTCTGAAATCTGGGTTCCTTTATTTTTATACCAACAGTCTTTTTCGAGGTGATTAGCTCGTTTACACGTCTTACATTTATAAAAACATGTCCTCATATCATGATCGGAGCGTTTACACAGTACACAATATAGTTTCGTTGTACCACCTTCTGAAATATTCTCTCTATAGTCTCTTCCTTCTCCACTTTCTCGACCACGGCCTCTTCCTCGAAGTCTTCCTCTAAAGGTCCCTCGATTACCCTTATGTGGAGGCTGAGGTTTTTCTTCAGGATGTGAAGGTGCTTTGTTATCCCTCTTTGAGAAATATTTGGTATTTAGTGTCTGCTCTGATGAGAGATTCTCATGATCATGAAACCTCTCTTCATGTACCAAAAGTGTGCCTCTAAGCTCTATCATGGAATAATGCCTCAAATCCTTCGATTCCTCAATAACTGCAACTATATAATTATATTTCTTTGGTAATCATCGCAACACTTTGGTAACGATCTTCTGTTCTTCTATGATATCACCATAGGAGCGAATATCATTTACCATCACATGAATTCGTGAAAAATAGGAGGACATACTCTCCCCTTGCTTAATATTCATGTTTTTAAACTCAGTCCATGCATCCTGTAATTTTAGGACTATAGTCTTTTCATTATCTTTATATTCCGTTTGCAATGTTTCCCAAGCTTGCCTTGCAGATTCAGCAGCAATTATGCGTGAAAAAATGACTTTACTGACACCTTGCTGGATATTCAGAAGTGCCTTTGCATCTGTTTTCAGATTCTCATTATATTCCTTCATGGCTGTAGCATCCCATGTTGTCAATGGGTGCTTCTCAGTGGGTTTCTAAAAACCTTCAATTACAAGTGTCCAAAGACCTTGTGATTGAAACAAGGTTCTCATTTGTACTTGCCAAAGGGTGTAATCTTCGCCATCAAAGATTGGAACACCCGTTTGAGAGTAAGTATTGTGGGTTGAGGATGTTGATGAGGTACTAGCCATATGATGAAATAGTAAAGAGAAACAACTATGTGCTCTGCTCAAGAACTGTTACCTAATGAAGAACAGCTAGGTGCTCTGCTTTTTCTCTTTTTGTTTTTATGCAAAACTTGGCTCTGATACCAATGTTAAAAATTAACAAGTGCAGAACTAAAACTTCTTCTTCTTATCTAACATACAGATGACAATGTTTTATATTACAAGGGATGCAATAACTGCACCGCTTAAAGCTAGTGGACAACTTATACTAAAGCCCATTTACACACAATGCCCAGTTACACAACACAAGCCTTTTACATATCATACTTCAGATTATTTTTTCCTGCATTCCTGCCAAGCCGGAGCTAGGTTCTTCCAACACACATGTCCTAACCCAAACTAAGCAGAGGGGTCTAATTGGGATTGAGATGTTACACCCCGCTCGAGGCTCAGATGCTTCGCAACCAAAGTCCACTTGAGGCTAAGATGATGCTTCGCGCTGACCGCCGCTAGCCGCAAATGCGACCCCGATATACTCGTATGAGTAAATATGACGGTTGCACTCCACCGTCCTTTGCATCAAGATGTACACTCAGAAATTGCCCTCCGTCAACGCCGCTCCAGCTCTGCCCAAATCAGCCTCCACCTACGCCGCTCCGGCTCCGCTCAAATCGGCCTCCGCCAACGCCGCTCCCCAGCACACGTTGTCACAACCCACATTTTCTCATACATTTAAATAATATCAGAGCACGAGAAAATACGTGTCGTGATGCCACGCCGTTCAGGGGATAACTGCACGCGATCAAGCAAACCTAAACTCGTACTTGTGGAATAAATTATCATTTCTTATGCAAGTAAACCAGTTACAGTTTGATGGTCGTATCCCTCGGCACCGTGGATCAGCTAGTGCACATGAAAAACTATAATTTTATACGCAGCGAAAATACATAGTTAAGGTACGTTGACATCCTACATGAGTAGAATCGTCCCCAAGGGACCTCTCATGGAATGCAGGACTCTAGGTGACTCATAATATATTGAAAATAGCTTTTTACGTACTCGAGAAATAGTGCGTTAGTGTTTTTAAAACATGGCATGCATGAGATACTTATACTATTTCTTTTAAGGTTTAACATAACTAATGTGCAACCTAGCATAAACATTCCCAGAAGCAAGTATATAATCTCCAAAAAAATAAAACTAGCAGTCTTTAGTTCATAGTACATCACTAAAAGAAACCATCAGTGGGCATCAACAACCTGACACGAAACCACTGGTGGGTGTGTATGTCTGTACAAAAAGAAGAAAAACTACCTCGCCAACACGAGGAACAACAACCTCAGCGGCCGCAAGCAAGCTCCACCAAAAGAACATTAGCCGCTCAATCGGCTATCACCTGGACCTGAGGCATTCCAAAGACAAGAATACCTCAGCAAGTATATAAAAGAAATGAAATGGAGCAGTATTTCATCCATAAACAATAACAGAAATGCATGAGATCTCAACATAGCCTGCTAAAACCTACAGGAGCAAACATATGTCAAGATACCAAAAGAAAGAACAGATTTAAGTTGTGACGCATTAACAGTGGTATAGCCATTACTCCAGGGTTCAACAGTGGCAGCCCTTAAGGTGGAACACACCAACAAAAATAGCCCATATCGGGGCGAAAAGGTGTTCTCTACAACATAAAACAACCAGCCCATTATCTGGGGCCAAAAGGTGCTCTCTACACCATAAAACCACCAGGCTCTACACCACACCACCCCTTTACAGAGCCATCAGACAAACCACATGCCATACTTCACGATTTAACCGACAAAACATGCCCTAATACACCAACAACCCAAAATCTCAACATAACCACAAATCTGAAAGTTCATCCTAATCAAGTACGCAACATAATCTAAGTTCCTACTTTCCTATGTCTACCTTCAACCATGATTTGGACACAAAATGAAGAACCCTAATTGCAACTATACCATAGCCATAGAATCATAAGAGATGAAAGAAAAGAAAACTTGGCAAGGGCAAGAACACCACTTGCCTCAACCTTCAAGCACAACAGCCGTTATCACAGCTTTAGCACAACTAGAAGAAAAACCTGAGGTGAACAACATAGGAGAAAACAACTAAGAAATTGGACAATCCATCTTCTTTTCCACTAATCCAAGAGCAATGAAAGGTTACCTAAGGGCGAAGCCAAAGCAGCTGGTCTCTCTTCCCTTTTCTTCCCTCGTACTCTCTCTCTTTGGAAATGGAGAAAGAAGAAGAAGAAGAAGAATGAACACAAAAAGGAAGGAGAAAGACTTTAGTTTCGGCCTGATCTCCAGGGAAGAAGTTTGGTCCCTTGGATGAAAACAATAAATAATTGAACGGCAGCAAAATTTGCTGAAATTTCATATTTCGGCCTTGACACGGCCTATGAGACGCCCGTGTCACCGGCCGTGTCACTTAAGCTGTGGGCAACCGCCTCACCTCCAAACAGTATATGGCCTGTGACACGGGCGTGTCACAGGCCGTGTCACTGGACACGCCTACCTACACGGCCGTGTCACTGGTCGTGACACAGCATACAACACCCAGCCAAACAACCCGAGAAGGACACGGCCTTGGGACACTCCCGTGTCCCAAGCCGTGTCACCCATACTCGACACTCGTCGAGCAAACTTCGTCGAGCGAAGTTTGTCGACCGCAGGACACGCCCTGTGACACGCCCGTGTCACAGGCCGTGTACCCCTCTCTCGACACTCGACACTCGACACTCGTCGAGTGAATTTCGTCGAGCGAAGTTCGTCGACACCGGGACACGCCCTGTGACACGCCCGTGTCACAGGCCGTGTACCCCGGCTCTCGACACTCGACAATCGTCGAGTGAACTTCGTCGACCGAAACACACGGGACTCGCCCTGTGACACGCCCGTGTCACAGGCCGTGTACCCCGACACGCCCTGGGACACGGCCGTGTCCCAGGCCGTGTCACCCAAATTAGCTCCAGGTCTTTGACCTCTTACACCTTTCCCCTGCTACAGGAAACTACAGCCATACTCGTAACACCTAGGGAAACAAAACGAGCAACCAAAATAGCATAGAGCATAACCACATGTTATAAATTTTTACCCAAGCTATGCCCGAGATAAACGATCCGGGCTCGAGCAAACTACCTCGGAATGTAATGAAATGCACATTGCAGCTAACTACCCACGCTACGACTCTAGTGGCGAAGTCAAACTCAGCATCCGACAACCAAAACATGGGCTAACCTTGCCCGAAGCCAAAACACAAGCATTCCCGAAGAGGCATCACCGAGTCACCAAAACAGACTCCGGCTTGCTAGGGAATCTTGCAAACAGGCTAGCAACCAAGCCACTAAAGGCCAACGTAACGCCAAACAAAAATTACACACTAGTCATAAAAAAAACTGTGGGCGTTACAGTCACTCCCCCTAAAAGAAAGTTTCGCCTCGAAACTTTACATAAAAAAGACATAACAAGTAAAGAAGAAACCATACCAGACAAGCTAAGGAAATAACTGAGGGTGAGCCGCTCTCATAGCCGACTATAATTCCCAAGTAGCGCTTTCCACGTCTTGGTTCCTCCATAACACCTTCACCATAGGAATCTTCTTTTTTCGCAACACACGATCTTGTGAATCCAAAATGCGGACAGGCACCTGAAGACTCGCCCTCAGACTGGTTAGTCTGCCTCATCACAGGACGCTTTGACATCCTATAGTCCAATCAAAACGAATCAAGAACTAGCCCAACTGCTAGCACAAAATGACTCTGTACAGACACACATACACATATGAACTTCAACTGCTAACTTGCTCTGGGAGTTTTAAATGATGTTATGCCTAACATACGATGAGGCACCCTCATCACATGAAATCATGTGCCTATACCATGCATGCATGAAGTTATATGTCTTTTGACTCAAAACCATGTGTGTACAGGCGCCATCCTGTCAATCTTTAGCTTGGCACGTTGTGCTTATGCCATGGTATGCTATGCATATTGTGTGATGCATTCTACAAAGGCCCTAATGCATGTCATGAGCGGCGTACGCATGAAAATGTTATGCATCTCATATTACATGACATTCTCATGCAACGAAAATAAAAACGTGCTAGTCGCATTCATGTGGTGAGGTTATTGATGTTGATTTTATAAGTTTTGAAAAATCTCCAAACTAAACTCTCAACTAGGCAAGTGCACCTATCGAAACTTAGTATAGGAAATATCGTATTTAAACTCGGGGACCGTTGAGTATTTGTACTCACAAGGACGAACTATTATTTTATCGATCGGAAAATTGGTTTTTGCGAAAACGAAAACAAACGTTAAATTAAGAGGAGAAATTCGATGAATAAAAGGCTAGCACTTGATCTGGAATCCCTTTGGGCTAGAATAAAATCCACGAAATTAAAGAGCACAAGCATCTAAATTATTAACTTTGACCGCGGAGGTTCCAAAGCTACGAAGCGCCTCTCTCGAGAATACGCACTCGACTAACCTTAGGTAGATTGATTAAGACCTCTCGGCCAGTCGAAAGACCTAAGCTTGCTTTAGGCGGTGAACCTCACTAATGGAGTTGACTCCAAGGCGGAAGAATTTTGCGTTCCTCTCTCGAGGGGTGCAAGAAACTCTCTTTATCCTTGAGTGATCTACTCGTATCCACAACCTCTCGGTAAATCTAGAATACGGATCTAGGCTCGAATAAACATAATTTGCAACTTATGAATTCGAAGAAAATTTAAATCAAAGATAAATCAAAGTTAGAAAATAGAATGCTTGCTAATTTGAGACAAAAATAAGAATTTTATTCCATTCCAAAGTTCATCATGATCAAGTGCTAATTGAAAATTAGCTACTCATCATGATGAGAGAATTACAAGAAAGATTGAGGAGAGACATGATTATAAAAATTACTTGAAAATAAAGACTACACTAAGAATTGAAAATGCAGAGAAAAACAGTAAAGAAAATAGAATTAAGCTCCCAAAAATCTCCTCCTGGCCATCTGAAGCTGTCTGGAATTTATAGAAAAAGTTGCTGGGTGGTCACGCCCCTAGGTCATGCCCGTGACCTAGGGCGTGTCGGTCTCGGAACCGTCGTCTTCAAATCCTTTGAACGTTGGCGCGAAACCGCCAAAAGTCGTTAATTGGCGGGTCACGCCCCTTGGTCACGCCCGTGACCTAGGGCGTGTCTTGACGGTTGCATAAAAACGGCGGGAAGCAGAAACGGCGGGAATAACTCCGGCCGTTGTTGGATGGGTCACGCCCATGGTCACGCCCGTGACCTGGGGCGTGTCTCGAGAAAACTCCCTCCGCCTGAAACTGTAGCATTTAGTCGGCACGCTGGGCTGTCACGGGTTTCGTCACGCCCGTGACAAATGTGTCACGCCTGTGACATGTTGCAATTCAAAACTGTCGTCGACTGGAAGACAGGGCAAAGCACTGGATGTCACGCCTGGAGTACACGCCCGTGTGATGATAGTCACGCCCGTGACCTCTGGGCGTGTACTTTTAATTGACGTGGCAGATAGCTCCTTCCACGCGCCGGGTTCTCGTCAGGATGTCACGCCCGTGACCTTGTCGGTCACGCCCGTGACGTTAGCGTGTCCTTTTGAACTTTCCCTGCTTTTGCGCAGTTTTGTCTCCTGATCAACCATATAGACTGCAAATTGCGATTTGCAGCCCAGATTGCCCTGAAATAAGAAATTAGAAAAATTAAATAATAAAATTATAAAATATACCTATAAGTTAATTAATTATTAAATAAAATATATATAAATACTTGGACAAAATTAGAGTTATCAAATACCCCCATACTTACTCGTTTGCTCGTCCCGAGCAAACAACTTTACATGGAGAGTAGAAAAATTTTAAATGCTAGAAAAGAAAAGTGAACCTAAGGAGTAAAATGCGAAGTCTTATGCCTATGCTTGTAGCTATTTTAGTAGAAAAACTCACTCAGCATACAAGTTAGGTTTTTATTTTTCTTAAAATGTGTTTCCATTATTATTATTACTTTTTAAAATGAAAATCCGGTAAATCTTAAAATTATATTCAGGGAGAGTGTAGCGTGTGTACTAAGATAACATTGCACGAACGAAGATCAAGATACCCTCCAAAGAAATCCATCAATGTCGATGGCCATAGGCTTGCCCTTTCACATTCTCGCCACGGCACTAGTTTAACTTATAAACATAAATCAGAAGGACTTAATTAGGTAGAAACGTAGGCTTAGGCTTTTGGTGAGGATGGTGAAAGATAAAAACGATGGCTTAGTCACACCAAAACCTAGAGAAAGCTTGCACATAAAAATTTATCATGGCTTTAAGAACGCAGCCAAAATCCTAATCCTTTTTTTTCTTCTCTTTTTTTTTATAATTTCTTTTTTTTCAACTCTCACATCAAGCCGAAGATTTCCTTCTACCTCTTCAAATTTTTTTTCCATTTTTTTTTCTTTTTTTTTCTTTTTATTTTGAAGAGGAAATGAAAATCAACTTTTGTTTTGAATTTTTAAGAGAAAAAAAAGAGCCACCAACAATAAAAAGTCTGCTAATCACTCACAAACTGTTTTTGTATATCTATGTGCAAGCTTGGTTTTAAGTGTGCAATTAGGTTGCTTTTTAGGCTTTGGTAAAATACTTGGTGGGGCTAAAACAAAAAGATAAGATAATAGGCTCAAAAATGGCTTGACAAAGATAAAATTTTAGGTAAGGGTGCAAAGTCTCAAACTGGCCAAAAGATGTGCCTAAATCATATCTATGCTAATGAGTTTAACTTATGCAAAGTCTTGAGAATAGTTAGAGGGCAAGTTCTAGACATCGAGAAAGAATATCTCTTTCTTGATCCGTGAAATATCTCTCTAGTAAACTTCTACTTACTCACCTAAAGTTTTTTTTAGATTTTACCGGTTTTCAAAGTGAAAGTAAAATAAAACATTTCCACGCATTTAGAAAAATGAAAATCTAATTATATGCTAAACATTTAAATCTACATAAAATTCTACTTACACGTGCACTTGACTAGAAACACAGCATGGCCAACAGTTTTACTCCAAAATTCAGATTTCAATTTAAACATCAAAATATTCTAAACACTATGTAAAAGTCGAATACTAAAGATTTCGCAAGTGAGTAAATAGAGAAATAAAGATCTCCCTAATATTGAAAGTAATTCTAATTTTTTTTTTGTATTTTTGTATTTTTGTATTTTTGTAAAGTAAGCAAAAACAAAATTGCACAAAAGAAAAAAAATCCTTTTTTTGTATATTTTGCTTGAGAAATATCCCCCCATACTTAAACAAGACATTGTCCCCAATGAAAAAATAAATAAATAAAGAGAAAAGATAGGAGACTTCCCTGAAGCGGGTCATGCAGCACCAAAAAGTACCTGGAAGAGAAAGCTGAAGCAAAACATATTTTTTTTTATTTTACGAAAAAGAAAAGATACATGACAAAGGAAAAGAAAATGATAAAAAGAAAAGATACAATAGGGCGGTCTACAATCCCAAAGAAAAAGAAAGCAGGCTAATCCTCATCGCTATGCTGCCGCGGCTCCTGATAGTGCGTCCGGAGGTCGGAAAACTCACGCTCAATACGTGCCATGGAGGAGGCTTGATTTGTCGCTAGCGTGGTAAATCGACTGTCAAAACTCACAAATCGAGCGTCAAAATCGGCCTGCATCGTATCTAAGCGTGTGTGAAGAGACGCAAACTGACGATCCCAATAGCTCTGAGGGCCGGGCTCGGAAGAAGGGTCCTGCGGTGGTGGAGGAATCTGGGGAGAGTGAACAGTGCCACTGGGACCGGCACCGTAATCAAGGTCAAGATCACCACCGACTGCGGGGGGAATAGCCTCAAACTCTCCATCACGTCGCCGCGCTAAGCCGAGGGCCTGAAGGGTCTGGAACTGGATGACCTGCGGCGTCTGGACGCAGCTGAGGCGTGGAAGAGCATCCCAAATGCCGAGCTGCTTCGCGAGGAAAGTGATGAAGTTCCCGCCGTGCACTGCTCCCAACCTCGCATTTTCGGCCTGGTGCCGAAAGAAAATTGCGAGCAGATAACCAAGGTTGAGGGGGACCCGGTAAAACATACTATATAAATATAGTAAGTCTGCCCGAGTCACCACCCCGTGGCTATCGCCGCGACCAGAAATAGTGAAGGTAAGGAGGTTGTGGAGAATACGTAAGGCGGGAGAAATGAGTTGGCTGCCTTTGGATTTCTTTGGGGTGTAGGGGGCGGTGTCACTACTGATTTCCGCCCAAAAGGCGAGAAGGTTGACATCGGCCGAGAAATCAGTAATTAAATCGAGATAGGCGAGAGATTGGGAAAAAGGCTCCGAGCAGAAGCCCATGACGACATTGAGCTGGCGGATGGTGAGCTGATGCACCATCCCACCTATGCGAAAGACGATGAAGTCGTCATTTGCCGCCCAACGGAACTCGAATGAAGCCAAGAACTCAACGGTGAGTTCAAGGAAGGCATGCTCGGAAATAGCGAAGAGGGAACTCCAGCCAGGGGTGGACAGAAATCCCCGCACCAAATCCGCAGCTCCAAATGTGGCGAGGATCGCCCAATCTAAAATGCGGAACACGCCAAGGGGTTTGGCGCGTAGGCGCTCGCTGCGCTCCTGCTGGGTTTGGTTTTGAAAAAGGAGCATGACTTCCGCTGCGGCGGAATCCGCGGGGTGCTCGGAGGAGGAAGCGGTGGAGCGAGGGTGGTGGCGAGGCATTTTGGAAGAAGGGAGAAGAAAGAAGGAGTCGGGTTAGCAAAGGAAGAAGAGAAGGGTGGATGGTGTGAAGGAAGAAGAGGGGGAAAATCCCTATTTATAGGGTTTTCGGGTTGGTCACGCCCCCTGTCATGCCCGTGACTGCGGGCGTGACAAGCACGGGACAAAAAAGAAAAGGAATCCGAGGCTGCCAGCCTTGGATTCGCTGGTCACGCCCCAGAGTCACCCCCGTGACTCTGGGCGTGTAAGGCGTGTCCGATGCAGGAATCCAATGCGCTGGCATTGGATTCCATGGCCACGCCCCAGGTCACGCCCGTGACCTTGGGCGTGTCGCATTAAAAAAAACCGCAAAGGAATCCGAGGCGTTGACCCCGGGTCACGCCTCGGATTCGATAACACGGCCCAGGGTCACGCCCGTGACCCTGGGGCGTGTATCTGAAAACGAGACCAAATATTTTTTTTTTTTTTCGGGCGAGTCACGACCGTGACTTGTCACGGGCGTGACAATAACTGTCACGGCCATGACTTGGCAGGAAGAGAAGCTTCCCAGCTTCACTCCGTCGAACGAAGTTTCGGGTTAGCCACGCCCGTGACCCTTTATGGTCACGCCCGTGATATTACCGAAAGACGAACGAAACACTGCGCTCGACGAAACCACTCTCGGGTTTCGCCCGACGAACTCAACACGGCTCGGTCACGCCCGTGACCCGTAGGTCACGCCCGTGACAGAGGCGTGTACGAGCAGAAAAAAATTTTCTTTTTTTTTTCTTTTGATTTTTGTTTTTATATATATATATATTTTAGATTCAACGATAATAAAACAAAAGTTACCGACTTGAAGAAACGCGTAGACTTGACGCTCAACTCCGTCGATCTTCACGCCGAAAAAGATGTCCTTCAAACCTGCAAAAATTTAAATAAAATTAAATAAGAAAAAAAAATAAGCATGGGGTGCCTCCCACAAGCGCTTTGTTTATTGTCGTTGAGCTCGACCAAAGTGGGGCACTCATTTATGGGTTCGGGAGGTTAATTTCCTCCCGGTACTCATTAGTAGTATCGCCGGCGAGGAATATCTTCAACCGGTGCCCATTCACTTTAAATTCTCCTTGTTCCGGGTGCGAGATAAGCACTGTCCCATATGGCCATACCTCTTTTACAATAAAAGGGCCGGACCATCGGGACTTGAGTTTGCCCGGAAAAAGTCGAAGACGCGAATTATAGAGGAGAACTTGGTCTCCCGGTTTGAAATCTTTAGGGTGCTTAATTTTTTTATCATGATAAAATTTTGTGCGCTCCTTATAAAGTTTATTACTTTCATAGGCTAAGGAGCGCCACTCATCGAGCTCGTTAATTTGGAATTTCCGAAGCTCGGAGGACAAATTTTCATCTAGATTTAAAAATTTAAGCGCCCAAAAGGCGCGGTGCTCAAGCTCAACCGGTAAGTGACATGCTTTCCCATAGACCAATCGGTACGGCGTACAACCGATAGCGGTCTTGTACGCGGTCCGATAAGCCCAAAGAGCATCATCAAGCTTGACCGACCAATCCTTTCTACTAGTAGAAACCGTTTTCTCCAAAATTCGTTTGATTTCACGGTTAACTACTTCTACCTGACCACTTGTTTGAGGGTGATAGGGGGTGGCTAACCTATGTGTAACGCCATATTTAGACAAAACCTTAGCGAATTGTGCGTTACAAAAGTGGGTGCCCCTATCACTAACTATTGCCCGCGGTGCTCCAAATCGTGAAAATAGTTTTTTGAGAAATTGGGTCACGACTCGGGCGTCATTAGTGGGGAAGGCTTGCGCTTCCGCCCACCGTGACACATAGTCGACCGCTACCAAAATATATTTATTTCCATGCGATGTTGGTAGCGGTCCAACAAAGTCGATCCCCCATAAATCAAAAACTTCTATTTCTAAAAATGTATTTAATGGCATTTCATCGCGGCGGGAAATATTACCTGAGCGTTGGCATTGTTCACAACGACTTACATGGGCGTGAGCATCCTTGAAGATGCTTGGCCAATAGAAGCCCGCTTCAAGTATCTTCCGAGCCGTCCGATTAGCTTTATAGTGCCCACCGGCGGGTCCCTCATGACAATGCTTTAAAATTTGTGCGCCTTCCTCATGAGAAACACACCTCCGCACTACTTGGTCCGCACAAACACGAAAAAGGAAGGGATCCTCCCAAAAATAATTTTTCAAATCAGAAAAGAATTTCTTCTTTTCTTGATAAGAAAAACCATTCGGGAGGAATCTCGCAACAATATAATTTGCGAAATCGGCGAACCAAGGAGTGGGGAGGGTGATTACCTTATGAATGGCGAGAAGGCGCTCCTCGGGGAAAGTGTCGTCAATGTCCTCCTCCATGAGCTCCCCCGAATTTGGGTTCTCCAACCGCGAAAGATGGTCAGCCGCCAAGTTCTCCGCTCCTCTCTTGTCGCGAATCTCCAAATCAAATTCTTGGAGTAGTAAGATCCACCTAATCAATCGCGGCTTTGCATCTGTTTTTGCTAGTAAATATCTCAAAGCCGAATGATCAGTAAAAACAATAATTTTAGACAAGGTGAGATATGAGCGGAATTTATCAAATGCGAAAATTACGGCTAATAATTCTTTTTCGGTGGTCGTGTAATTTTCCTGTGCTGTGGTTAATGTTTTGCTTGCATAATAGATAGGATGAAAGTTTTTATTTATGTGTTGTCCTAACACCGCACCAACGGCAAAACTACTAGCGTCGCACATTATCTCAAATGGAAGCTCCCAATTGGGAGCGATCATGATAGGAGCGTTAATCAATTTTTCTTTAATAAGGGAAAAAGCACGCAAACAATTTTCGTCAAAAATGAACGGCGCGTCTTTTTCTAACAAGTGGGTTAGGGGCTTAGTTATTTTAGAAAAATCTTTAATAAACCGGCGATAGAAACCGGCATGCCCCAAAAAACTACGAACGGCCTTAACATTTGAAGGGGGAGGTAGCTTTTCTATAGTTTCAATTTTTGCTTTATCTACCTCTATGCCCTTACTAGAAATTTTATGGCCTAAGACCAAACCCTCCCGTACCATAAAATGACACTTCTCCCAGTTTAAAACTAGATTCGTGTCCTCACATCTTTGGAGTACACGGGAAAGGTTTGCCAAACATAAATCAAACGAATCTCCAAAAACGGAGAAATCGTCCATGAAAACCTCCATGATATCCTCCACTAATTCGTCAAAGATCGCTAGCATACACCTTTGGAAGGTTGCCGGCGCGTTGCACAAACCAAAAGGCATCCTTCGATAAGCGAAGGTGCCAAACGGACAAGTGAAGGTTGTTTTCTCTTGGTCCTCGGGCGCGATTGGGATTTGAAAATATCCCGAGAGACCATCAAGAAAACAATAAAATGAGTGCCCGGATAGCCGTTCAAGTATTTGGTCAATAAACGGCAAAGGAAAATGATCCTTACGGGTTGCATCATTTAATTTACGGTAATCGATGCACACCCGCCATCCGGTAACGGTTCGAGTGGGAACTAACTCGTTTTTATCATTAGGCACTACCGTTAACCCTCCTTTCTTGGGCACCACTTGGACCGGGCTCACCCAAGAGCTATCCGAAATTGGATAGATGATACCCGCATCTAATAATTTTATTACCTCGGCCTTGACTACCTCCTTCATGTTAGGATTTAGCCGGCGTTGAGGTTGAATAGTTTTGTGAGCGTGTTCTTCTAAAAAAATTTTATGGGTGCAAAAGGAGGGATTAATCCCTCTCAAATCCGTGATCTTCCACGCAATTGCGCGGCGATGAAGTTTTAAAATATGAGATAATTTAATTTTTTCTTCATCGGTCAAGTAGGCCGACACAATAACCGGAAGTTTTGAATCCTCCGCTAAAAATAAATACTCTAAATGATCAGGCAATTGTTTTAGTTCTAGGGTGGGAGGCTCATCATAAGAAGTTTTCAAACGATCACTGCCAATTTCTAAAAGTTCAAAAATAGGTGCGTGCGTGATCGAGAGATTATCACTATTTTCATGAGCAATTAAATCTAAATGTTCTAAATCGGCATCATGATCAATAGAAGATAAAGATTTTTCAGAAAAAAGAAAAGAGTCTTCTTCAGGAGAAGCCTCCAAATAATAACATGAGTCGTCATTTGAGAGCGAGTTTTTCATAGACGTGTCAATAGTAAAGGTAACTTCTTCATCTCCGACTCTAAGGAGAAGTTTCCCATTACTAACATCTATAATTGCGCGCGAGGTGGCAAGAAAAGGGCGACCGAGAATGAGTGGGACCTCGGTGTCCTCTTCGATGTCAAAGATGACGAAATCTACCGGAAAGATAAATTGTCAACTTTGACAAGCACATCCTCTATGATCCCCATAGGGAGCTTGACAGACCGATCCGCCAATTGAATGCACATTCTTGTGGGTTTAGGTTCTCCTAATCCCAATTTCTTAACTAAAGAATAAGACATTAAATTGATTGAGGCGCCTAGATCGGCTAACGCACGTTTTACTAATAAATCACCAAACAAACAGGGAATGGAGAAACTACCCGGATCGGGTAATTTCTTAGGTAATTTATTAAGTAAAACTGCCGAACACTCCGCATTCAATTGAACCGTGGAGATATCCTCAAGTTTCTTTTTATTGGATAAAAGATCCTTGAGGTACTTGGCGTATTTCGGCATTTGTGCGATTATTTCACAAAACGGTAGATTAATTTGGATTTGTTTAAACATGTCCAAAAATTTACCGTGATGTTCATCCACCCGGTCTTTTTGCATTCTAGATGGATAGGGAAGAGATGGTTGATAAGCTTTTGGTTTATTAAGAGTAGAAGGCTTAGACGGAGGAGAAGATGGAGAAATTATTACCTCCGTATCAACCGGAATTGGAGAAGTATCAACCGGATTTGGAGAAGTGGTTACCTCCTTCCCGCTCCGTAGGGTGATGGCTTTTGCATGCTCCTTGGGGTTGGGCTCTGTATTGCCCGGTAGCGCTCCTTGTTGACGATCGGAGAGCATTTTAGCGATTTGCCCGATTTGTGTCTCCAAACTTCGAAGAGATCCGGTGAGATTCCGGATGTTGGCGTCATTTGTAGTCGTATATTTAGTGAACAATTCCTCGAGATTGGGAGCTTTGGGAGCTTGCAGTGGAAAATAGCCGGGCGGAATCGTGTTCGGCGGGCGCGCCGCGTTCCCCGGATTACTCCAAGAGAAGTTGGGGTGATTCCTTATACCCGGGTGATAGGTATTGCCAAAATTGTTACCCGAATTATAAGGTGGCCGATTCGGATTACCCATGTAATCCACATGCTCGGCAATAGTAGAAGGCTCCCAATATTGGGGCTCACAGGTAGATTTGGACGAGGAAGCAGACATCTCGTTCATATGTTTTTGCAGTTGCTCAACCTGGAGAGACAAACTTGAAACCGTATCGATTTCATACATCCCGGCCGGTTTAGGTGGTTTAGACCGAGGTGTACTCCATTGATAGGTATTCAAAGCCATACCTTCTATAAGCTCTTGGGCGGCCGCCGGTGTTTTGTTATTAAGCGTTCCACCAGCGGCGGCATCGATATGTTGCCTAGTTTGAGAATTTAGGCCGTTATAGAAGGTTTGGATTTGTAACCAATCCGGAATTGCATGATGAGGACATCGGCGAAGCAATTCCTTGAAACGCTCCCAAGTATCATATAACGTTTCCGAATCAAGTTGGGAGAAATAAGTGATATCATTGCGCAATTTAGCCGTTTTAGCCGGCGGAAAGTATTTCGTAAGAAATCTTTCCGTCATTTGAGCTCATGTTGTGATGGAGCCTCTTGGTAGAGAACCCAACCACTGCTTGGCTTTAGTGCGCAATGTAAATGGGAATAACCTTAGCCGGATGGCATCATCGGATACACCATTAATTTTAAAAGTATCGCATATTTCTAAGAAATTTGAAATATGCGCGTTTGGATCTTCATCTTGAAGCCCATCAAATTGTACATATTGTTGTACCATTTGGATGATGCTTGGCTTCAACTCAAAATTATTGGGGGCAATAGCGGGGCGAACAATACTAGATTGAGTCTCATCCAAGTTTGGACGGGCATAATAGGACATAGTCCTTTGTTCAACCGCATTTGGCTCACCCATATTGGAAGAAGCAGAAGATGGAGATCTAGGAGAATGGGAAGAAGAACTAAATGAAGAAGGAGAAGAAGAAGGCGGTGACAGAGAGAGGATTAATGAAGGATTAGGAGTGTCTCCTAAGGATTCCGTATCTTGAAAATTCGGAACTTGAAATCGTAAGCGGTGCCGAAGGGTTCGCTCGATTTCCGGATCCAAATCAAAAAGAGGCGACGGATTCCCTCGGGTCATACACCAAAATAAAACAAAATAAATATTTTTTTTTTTGATTTTGATATTTCTAAAACAAAAGAAAATGATAAAATTAATAGAGCCTTGCTTTCAAAATATCAACAAAAAAAATACTCCCCGGCAACGGCGCCAAAAACTTGATGTTGATTTTATAAGTTTTGAAAAATCTCCAAACTAAACTCTCAACTAGGCAAGTGCACCTATCGAAACTTAGTATAGGAAATATCGTATTTAAACTCGGGGACCGTTGAGTATTTGTACTCACAAGGACGAACTATTATTTTATCGATCGGAAAATTGGTTTTTGCGAAAACGAAAACAAACGTTAAATTAAGAGGAGAAATTCGATGAATAAAAGGCTAGCACTTGATCTGGAATCCCTTTGGGCTAGAATAAAATCCACGAAATTAAAGAGCACAAGCATCTAAATTATTAACTTTGACCGCGGAGGTTCCAAAGCTACGAAGCGCCTCTCTCGAGAATACGCACTCGACTAACCTTACGTAGATTGATTAAGACCTCTCGGCCAGTCGAAAGACCTAAGCTTGCTTTAGGCGGTGAACCTCACTAATGGAGTTGACTCCAAGGCGGAAGAATTTTGCGTTCCTCTCTCGAGGGGTGCAAGAAACTCTCTTTATCCTTGAGTGATTTACTCGTATCCACAACCTCTCGGTAAATCTAGAATACAGATTTAGGCTCGAATAAACATAATTTGCAACTTATGAATTCGAAGAAAATTTAAATCAAAGATAAATCAAAGTTAGAAAATAGAATGCTTGCTAATTTGAGACAAAAATAAGAATTTTATTCCATTCCAAAGTTCATCATGATCAAGTGCTAATTGAAAATTAGCTACTCATCATGATGAGAGAATTACAAGAAAGATTGAGGAGAGACATGATTATAAAAATTACTTGAAAATAAAGACTACACTAAGAATTGAAAATGCAGAGAAAAACAGTAAAGAAAATAGAATTAAGCTCCCAAAAATCTCCTCCTGGCCATCTGAAGCTGTCTGGAATTTATAGAAAAAGTTGCTGGGTGGTCACGCCCCTAGGTCACGCCCGTGACCTAGGGCGTGTCGGTCTCGGAACCGTCGTCTTCAAATCCTTTGAACGTTGGTGCGAAACCGCCAAAAGTCGTTAATTGGCGGGTCACGCCCCTTGGTCACGCCCGTGACCTAGGGCGTGTCTTGACGGTTGCATAAAAACGGCGGGAAGCAGAAACGGCGGGAATAACTCCGGCCGTTGTTGGATGGGTCACGCCCACGGTCACGCCCGTGACCTGGGGCGTGTCTCGAGAAAACTCCCTCCGCCTGAAACTGCAGCATTTAGTCGGTACGCTGGGCTGTCACGGGTTTCGTCACGCCCGTGACAAATGTGTCACGCCCGTGACATGTTGCAATTCAAAACTGTCGTTGACTGGAAGACAGGGCAAAGCACTGGATGTCACGCCTGGAGTACACGCCCGTGTGATGATAGTCACGCCCGTGACCTCTGGGCGTGTACTTTTAATTGACGTGGCAGATAGCTCCTTCCACGCGCCGGGTTCTCGTCAGGATGTCACGCCCGTGACCTTGTCGGTCACGCCCGTGACGTTAGCGTGTCCTTTTGAACTTTCCCTGCTTTTGCGCAGTTTTGTCTCCTGATCAACCCTATAGACTGCAAATTGCAATTTGCAGCCCAGATTGCCCTGAAATAAGAAATTAGAAAAATTAAATAATAAAATTATAAAATATACCTATAAGTTAATTAATTATTAAATAAAATATATATAAATACTTGGACAAAATTAGAGTTATCAGTTATGCATCCCATACTACATAACCTTCACATGTTGCCCCTATGGTGGATCCATATACAGACACATAGTATGCATCCCATACTATATACTATGCCTTGTATACTTCATGTTATGCTATGAGTGAAGTGCTCCTGCTTCAGCCAAGACGAACAGATGACACCTCAGTGTGTGTATGATATGCCACAGCTTGACCCAATGCCAAGCAAAACCTGCCTCTGATACCAACTGTCACAACCCGCATTTTCTCACACATTTAAATAATATCAGAGCACGAGAAAATACGTGTCGTGATGCCACGCCGTGCAGGGAATAACTGCACGCGCTCAGGCAAACCTAAACTCGTACTTGTGGAATAAATTATCATTTCTTATGCAAGTAAACCGGTTATAGTTTGATGGCCGTATCCCTCGGCACCGTGGATCAGCTAGTCCACATGAAAAACTATAATTTTATACGCAACGGAAATACATAGTTAAGGTACGTTGACATCCTACATGAGTAGAATCGTCCCCAAGGGAACTCTCATGGAATGCATGACTCTAGGTGACTCATAATATATTGAAAATAGCTTTTTACGTACTCGAGAAATAGTGCGTTAGTGTTTTTAAAACATGACATGCATGAGATACTTATACTATTTCTTTTAAGGTTTAACATAACTAATGTGCAACCTAGCATAAACATTCCCAGAAGCAAGTATATAATCTCCAAAAAATAAAACTAGCAGTCTTTAGTTCATAGTACATCACTAAAAGAAACCATCAGTGGGCGTCAACAACCTGACACAAACCCACTGGTGGGTGTGTATGTCTGTACAAAAAGAAGAAAAACTACCTCGCCAACACGAGGAACAGCAACCTCAACGGACGCAAGCAAGCTCCACCAAAAGAATACTAGCCGCTCAATCAGCTATCACCTGGACATGAGGCATTCCAAAGACAAGAATACCTCAGCAAGTATATAAAAGAAATGAAATGGAGCAGTATTTCATCCATAACCAATAACAGAAATGCATGAGATCTCAACATAGCCTGCTAAAACCTACAAGAGCCAACATATGCCAAGATACCAAAAGAAAGGACAGATTTAAGTTGTGACGCATTAACAGTGGTATAGTCATTACTCCAGGGTTCAATGGTGGCAGCCCTTAAGGTGGAACACACCAACAAAAACAGCCCATATCGGGGCCAAAAGGTGTTCTCTACACCATAAAACTACCAGCCCATTATCTGGGGCCAAAATGTGCTCTCTACACCATAAAACCACCAGGCTCTACACCACACCACCCTCTTACAGAGCCATCAGACAAACCACATGCGATACTTCACGATTTAACCGGCAAAACACGCCCTAATACACCAACAACCCAAAATCTCAACATAACCACAAATCTGAAAGTTCATCCTAATCAAGTACGCAACATGATCTAAGTTTCTACTTTCCTATGTCTACCTTCAACCATGATTTGAACACAAAATGAAGAACCCTAATTGCAACTATACCATAGCCATAGAATCATAAGAGATGAAAGAAAAGAAAACTTGGCAATGGCAAGAACACCACTTGCCTCAACCTTCAAGCACAACAACCACTATCACAGCTTTAGCACAACTAGAAGAAAAACCTGAGGTGAACAACATAGGAGAAAACAACTAAGAAATTGGACAATCCATCTTCTTTTCCACTAATCCAAGAGCAAAGAAAGGTTACCTAAGGGCAAAGCCAAAGCAGCTGGTCTCTCTTCCCTTTTCTTCCCTTGTACTCTCTCTCTTTGGAAATGGAGAAAGAAGAAGAAGAAGAAGAATGAACACAAAAAGGAAGGAGAAAGACTTTAATTTCGTCCTGATCTCCAGGGAAGAAGTTTGGTCCCTTGGATGAAAACAATAAAGAATTGAACGGCAGTAAAATTTGCTGAAATTTCATATTTCGGCCCTTACACGGCCTGTGACACGCCCGTGTCACCGGCCGTGTCACTTAAGCAGTGGGCAACCGCCTCATCTCCAAACAGTACACGGCCTGTGACACGGGCGTGTCACAGGCCGTGTCACTGGACACGCCTACCTACACGGTCGTGTCACTGGTCGTGACACAGCATACAACACCCAGCCAAACAACCCGAGAAGGACACGGCCTTGGGACACGCCCGTCTCCCAAGCCGTGTCACCCATACTCGACACTCGTCGAGCGAACTTCGTCGAGCGAAGTTTGTCGATCGCGGGACACGCCCTGTGACACGCCCGTGTCACAGGCCGTGTACCCCTCTCTCGACACTCGACACTCGACACTCGTCGAGTGAATTTCGTCGACACCGGGACACGCCCTGTGATACGCCTGTGTCACAGGCCGTATACCCCGGCTCTCGACACTCGACAATCGTCGAGTGAACTTCGTCGACCGAAACACACGGGACACTCCCTGTGACACGCCCGTATCACAGGCCGTGTACCCCGACACGCCCTGGGACACGCCCGTGTCCCAGGCCGTGTAACCCAAATTAGCTCCAGGTCTTTGACCTCTTACACCTTTCCCCTGCTACAGGAAACTACAGCCATACTCGTAACACCTAGGGAAACAAAACCAGCAACCAAAATAGCATAGAGCATAACCACATGTTATAACTTTTTACCCAAGCTATGCCCGAGCTAAACGATCCGGGCTCGAGCAAACTACCTCGGAATGTAATGAAATGCACATTGTAGCTAACTACCCACGCTACGACTCTAGTGGCGAAGTCGAACTCAGCATCCGACAACCAAAACTTGGGCTAACCTTGCCCGAAGCCAAAACACAAGCATTCCCGAAGAGGCATCACCGAGTCACCAAAACAGACTCCGGCTTGCTAGGGAATCTTGCAAACAGGCTAGCAACCAAGCCACTAAAGGCCAACGTAACTGCAAACAAAAATTACACACTAGCCATAAAAAAAATGGGGGCGTTACACACATGCACCGCCGCCCTGCTACACAAGCACGACGCCAACACCGCCTCGGAAATCAGCCCTTGTACAAAGAGTTGTCGGTGTGTCCGCCCTCGCGACAAACGCCGCCGTCAAAACTCACACCGGACTCCACATGGTCTCACGACCTCCAACCACCGTTGCTTGCTCCGACTCTGACACCGTCCCAGATTGCCGACGAGAAAACCTCGATCTGGAGAAAGACAAGGAGAAGAAGGAGAGACGGCCGTGTTTCTTCACAGGGGTGAAGCCGCACTTTTCTTTCACGGGAGATAGGCTAACTGACTAAACCACAAATTAGATATTTTTTTTATAATTACATGCGGGCTGTCCAGATGAGGGAAGTAGATTTAGGAAATCTTTTTTTATTTCTTCTTAACTCTCTCCATGTCTATATATATATACAAGCAGTCGTGTACGGGGTACCCCGTGCGGGCAACATTCGTCGTGGGTGCGACATTTGTCAAGGGTGCACCATTTGTCGAGGGGACGATATTTGGCTGAGGCGGCAACATTGGTCGTGGGTGCGACATTTGTCGAGGGGGCGACATTTGTCGTGGGAGCGACATTTATCTTGGGGGCGACATTTGTCGTGGGAGCGACATTCGTTCTCAAAATCTACCATATGTCGAACAGGGTGACTAAATCAGACTGAATCATTTTTGTCGTCTGCGAGTTGGGTGATCTTCGACCGCATCTATAAGAAGAGTTCTCAAAGTATAAGAAGAAATGACTAAAAAGACCACTCAATATCCGGCCCAAATAAATAAGAAGGAGGGGAGAGCTCTTGGGTGGTCTTCGGACTCATCTAGGCGGGCTTCGCCCGCCTCCGCACGGGCTTCGCCCGCCTCCGCACGGACTTCGCGTGTGCTATATGTGTCGCTGCGGTCTACGCCCGCAACATATACATATGAGTACTCAAAATGACCGTAAAAAAATCTAAATCACGTTTATATTTTTTACTTTGTAAAAAAACATATATTTTCACATACAAAAAGACCCAAATAAATGAAAGGGAGAGTTGATTATATGAGGAGTATTTTGGGAATAAATGTTACACCATTATGGAGGGTATTTTGAGTATCCAAATGTTACACCATGCTCTTTTGTTTTTTGCTTATAGTATATATATATATATATATATATATATATATATATATATATATATATATATATATATATATATATATATATAATTATTTACTTAATTAGACAAGTCATGATATGATATGAGCTGCTGATCCGAAATTCATCGCAACTCAATCCATACTTCTACGAACCTCTCGACGTTCGTCGTCGCGGGCTTTATCCATCTAAGAGAGAACCCGAACCCAACAGGTCCAAGTATTCCGGTCCGATCGGGACGTCGAGTTAGACGACAATAAATTTATTATTATTTTGATGTTTTGTTTAGCACGGTGACAGCGGTTACGAACCCTCGTACGTGAACGTCCAACCTAACTTAAGGACCTTCATCCATTTTTATGTTCAAAGATAGTTTTTTTCTTGGTGGCCGAGTGGCCGGCATGCATGACCAATATCAATGTCAAAACATAAATTTTATGACATGACATATTTTGTTCAATAAACACATCTGAACAAAAATGTCACACCAAATAGACGATGGTTTGTTACTACTGCATTAGTGCTATTTTTATTCATATATTTAAAAGGAATCACGACAAAATCATACAACGACACAACATAAATAATAACGTACCCTCATCCTTTCGAATTCTTTCTATTGTTTGGGATGAAGCAAGCTCACAACACACTGTCTTCTTTGATCAGTTGAGAATTTTCTTCCTTAAACTCCTCCCAATTCAAATCCCAAATCTCTCCCAGCATGAAAGAAGATCCTAACACAATTTATCATCTTAGGTTCTCTTTGGCACTTTATTTTTTAATTTTATTTAATCGATAGAAATTGTATAAAAAAATAAAATTATGTTTATATATTTTTAAAATATTCAATATATAATACTTAATTTTATTTTAAAAAATTTTTAAATAATTAAAAATGAATAAATAAAATTATGGTTGATGAGTTAATTTTGAATATAAATTAAGTTGTCGGCTCAATTTTAAAAGTACAATTTATCATCACCCTGATATTTTTAAAATACACATTTTTAAAACGGACTTTGGCTTTGTTTGGCGTGGCTGGTGGCAGTTGCGAACTTGATGGTTATAAATCGTCGCTCGTGAACGATCGTCCTCACCTAAAAAAATCTTTCATTTTTTGCACAGAACTAATTTATTTTCTTGATAGCAGTCATAATCTTTATCTTATCATACATATATTTTATGATAATGACATTTTTAATCAAATTTATCAGAGTAAATAAGTAGTGCAAAAGAAGCCTTATAAATTATAATCAACCATTATTCAATCACAAATTCAAAACAAATGATGGAAGAATACAGAAGCACTTTGATAAAGAGAGATAAATAGGTAGGGAGAGACGAATCCTGCAAGACCCTTTATTCGAAGATAATTATTGTCCTCTATGGAGAGATAGAGAGCTCTATAGAGGGAGAGAGAGGGAAAGAGAGTCCTGGAGAGAGAGAGACTCATGGAAAAGTAGGCTGGAACACCCAAGGCATGGGGATGCGCTCATTGGAATCATTGCGAACGACCAGATAACCGAAAAACAACCCTTCAGTTTTCCCTCCCTTCACTGAGCTGATTGCGAAAAAGTAGTGTACGCCGCCTGTCACAGGCCAACGCTTGGCCGAGACCACCTCGCCGAAGGTCATCTTCTCCGAGCTCTCGGAGACCTTTTTGTTTGCTTTTTCCAAGGTGAACCTTCCCAGCTCCTGCACCTCCTTGTTATGCTTCACATCCTTAATCAGTTCAGCTCCGTTGTGCTGCCGGGCACCAGCTGCTTTGGAATTGAAGAAGAGAAAGGCGGCAACGACGACGACAGAAAGGATGGGCACGCTGTGTACTTTGACCGCCATGGCTAATCAAGCGTTGCTGTGGTGAATGCTGGAGGGATGCTGGGTGCTTGCTTTTATAGATTGGGAAGAGGAGAAGAGTTTTGCCATCTCTCAATTTATTTTATTTTTTTTGAAAATATGATCTGATCAGTTTAATAATATATATTGAAAAAGTTAATGACAGCCTTTAATTAGCCTGTTCAAAATATTATGCAAATGTATATGTTTGGCATATTATATATGTACAACCCATATTCGTCGATGATGAGTCCTATCACAGGCATGTTAGCAGAAGTCAAAGTCAACAAGTCAAGACAGAAGTGAAAGTCAGCGCACAAGACCGCAGAAGGCCTGTGCGAGTATGACGAGCTCCCTCGCATACTCCCCGAGTAGGCGACTAGGCGAGATACTCGCCCAGCCCGTGCGAGTTCCCCTGGAAGTCGCCTAGTTGGCAGGGGGTGGTGTATAAATGTGATCCCCCTCCTTGGATTTCCCTATAAATAGGACCCTGGGGTACGAGGTGAGACACGCAAAATGCACGGCAGGATACTCAGGAGCTCTCATTTCAAGATACTAGTCGAGCCTTTGGATTCCTTTTCCTTAGAGACCATGTCGCGACCTTGCGACTTAATCATCAGCTAGTCTCCCTCGTACCTAGTTCGTCCATTTTTGGTTGAGAAGAGGCTGCTCCTTTCGAGCATCCGGGTACGTGGTTGGACCTTCCTGCCGCAACATTTGGGGTCCTCTTTGCCTTCGTTCTTCATCCTAGTCATTCTAGTCGTCTGAATTTACCTATGAGTCGGTAACCTTAGGCGGCATTGGTCCGAATTCTGAGGTTAAGAATTTTCTTGGCTTCAACACTTGGTGTGGTGAGCGTGGATCGCAGCCAAAGAGGAAAGTTTGGTTGTTTAGTAAGATGACCAATGGTTGCGAGCATGGAGAGTTGGCCGGTAACTCGACGGGAGTTGGTGATCTCACACGAGGAGGCGAGTTCGTGACGGTTGCTGCGTTCGAGGAGTTCGCGAAGAGGATTGAGAAGACCATCCTCGTCGGGTTTTCTCATCGCCTGGATGTCACGACGACATCCCCACGTCGCGTGACACCATTGGATGAGGAAGCGCCGCCGAGGAGAGCTGGGAAGGAGCCCGCTTGGGCAAGAGAAGAGCGACCGATGCACTTGCGGCATCATCCAACGGGCAGCCAAGGGGTCAGTTTTCGGGATCCGATGTCGCCGGCGAGATATCGTGATACTCGCCAGTGGAGCGACTATATATGATGTCTCCAGCGAGGATGAAGCTCGCCACCACTAGGGAGGGAGGAGCCCCTTCTGTGACGAGATCCTCGCCGCCTCCATTCCAGAAGGTTTCAGAGAGCTCGTTCTCACCTACTACTCGGGCAGGGATTATCCTGTCAGGCATATTTAGATATTTGAAGACGTCGTCTCCATCCGCAACATGTCCGACGTGTTCAAATGCCGGTTCTTCTCCATCACCCTCAAAGGCAATGCTAGAGATTGGTTTCACCAGCTGCCAGCAGGTTCCGTCTACTATTTCTCCGATTTGCGTCGGGGCCTCATGGCGAGGTTCCCGACGTCCAAGAAGAGGAAGGAGGCAACAACCCTCTTCAAGATTACCCAAGGACAACATGAGAGCCTAGGCCATTACATTGATCGCTTCCAGGAAGAGATTTTGGAGGTGGAGGAGGTGGATAACTTCACTTTGATGGTGGCCCTGAAGTTCGGGTTGAAGCATGGTCTGTTCAGCATGGAGATGTGGTCCATTCCCCCGAGATCTTTTGAGGAGATGATAGAGAGGGCGAATACCTTCGTCCGAGGAGAGGAGAAGAGCAAAGATTTCTCGGAACGGCTGGACGGAGATGATCCATTGGAAAGGGAGGGAACAAGATCTTCAGGAGGGAAAGCTAGGAGGACGCCGGAGAGGCAGGTCGACAGGAGAAAGGAAGAGCCGAGGAGAAGAGAAGAGAGGAGGACGAGAGAAGAGCCCAAGAGGGTGGAAGAGAGGAGGCAGAAGAGGCCTCGAAGGCTAAAGGAGTGGAGGCCGACGGAGGCCCAGGGAAGACGAGGGGAAGATAGACGGTTCCAGTATAACGAGGATCGCCACCAGTAGAGGCCACCAGTGAGACCACGTTTCCAAGAGGAGAGGAGGAACGACAACCGGCAGGAGGGAGGACGTGGAGGAGGAAGAAGGGAGGTAATGACCATTGTCCGTCAAGACAACAAGCGTCGTCGGAGGGAGCAACGGGCGATGCGTTAAGAGGTGGAGATTCCCCTCTACTGCGACATCCATCGAGTAGAGGGGCATGTGACGTTGGCTTGCCCGGAGTTCTGGGAAGCAAGGAGGAGATTGGAGGCAGGACTAGCGGAGAGGGAGTAGTAGAGGCAGGAGGCCCCGGTGGGGCAAGTGGCATTCCAAGCTCCGGTAAGGAGGAGGAATGAAGACTGTGTCGACCTGGGAGGTCGTGGAGAGGTGATACATGGCCCAGGATGTGGGCATGTAGGGGTAATCAACGGAGGAGCCGGGCATGGAGCTTCCCGCAAGGGGATCCTCCATCAGATCTATAAGACTGGCAATCTCCTTATCCTGAGTTTTGTCCAAGAGTTTGCTTTTCTTCAAAGCCTGCAACACTACTCTATATTCATCAATCAACTGATGAATGTCTCCTTCAGATTCAGATCCACTAACATCACTTGATGCTGATGTATCTGAATCTGACTCAGTACTAGAAATTGAACTAGCAGAACAATTTTGTACCTGACTAGGTCCAGGCTGATCCTGGATTTTGTCTCCTTCTGATAAGGCCATCAGTCCCTGGCACTAATTGTCCTCATGCTCATATATTGAGTTCATTAATTGTATGAACTCATCTTCCTCTTCTTCAGCAAACAATCCAATATAAGCTTCAGCTTCTGAATCAGTTTCTGAAGATGACATATCAGACAGACTTTTGTCCTTCTTAGCAACAAAGGATCTTTCCTTTTTGCCCTTGAACTGAGTCTTCTTCTTATCCGTTGACTCTTTCCTCTTTTCTGGACAATCAGCAACTACATGTCCTTGTCTATTACAATAATAAAAAACTATCTTTGAGGATGTAGTTTTACTTGGCTTGGACTTTCTTCTTTCATTCTTTGATGACTTCTGTGAAGTGGATGGCTTAGACCTCCACTGTTTCTTCTTTAGAAACTTCTGAAAATTTCTGGTGAAAGCTGCAAAGCCTTCATCACTCTCACTGCTTTCAGAATTCTTGCTTTCTGACTCATCTGTCTCAGCCCCTGCAACTTTTTGAGGTGGAGATGGAGACTTACTTTTATATTTCCTAGTGGCTTCTGTCTTGAAAGCCACAGCTCTTTCTTTGTGCTCAACTCTGGTAGTCTTCTCTTCCTCCTTACTTACCATTAACTGCATCTCATAAGATAATAGTTTTCCAAACAATGTTGGAGGAGGTATATCTGCTAATTTGGCCATTTCCCTTATGACACAAATCTTGGTATCCCAGTCCTTAGTCAGGGATCTCAAGAACTTATCATTCAATTCATAATTGCTGAACTCTCTTCCATAAGACATCAACTCATTGACTATCCTATAGAATTTCTTGTAGCACTCAGTTATGCTATCAGACCTTCCTTGTCTGAAGCTTTCATATTCTTGATTCAATAAAGACTTCTTGTCTTGTCTTACCTCTTCTGATCCCTCCATATAGACTATCAGTGTGTCCCACATTTCTTTTGAAGTTTTACAATGAATCAGATTCTGAAATGTGGCATCATCAATTGCACTCACAATAATATTCTGAGCCCTCTTGTCCATAGTGGCCAGAATTATTTCATCCTTGGTCATTTCAGAATAGTCTTTTGGAGTTCTCTGAGTTGCATCTAAAACAGATACTTTTATAGGCACATAAGGCCCTTCTTTGACTGTAATGTAAATTCTGGGGTCAGAGGCTTCCATAAAAAGTCTAACCCTTTCTTTCCAAATGCCAGAGATCTCCTTTCTGCAGATTGGCAACTTCATGGATCCTAGCTCTTTGTGATTCTCAGTTGAACCCATTTTCTTGATTCTTGATTATACTGATTCTGCCTACAGGAACTTTACTCAGACTGTTATGTCCTTTTTGAGTAACCTGGCTCTGATACCACTTGAAAGAACTAGTGCCTAAACACCTAGAGGGGGGGGGGGGGGTGAATAGGTGCACTTAATCTTTTTAAACTTTAAAGGCAGAAACACAGAATTATATGCAATTCTTCATAGCAATACATCACATACACCACAACAATCACAGAATAAAGCACACACAGAGAACACACAGATTTTATAGTGGTTCCCCAAGGTCTGGGTACATCCACTTTCCCCCTTCGCCTATGTAGTAGTGTACTAGATTCAGCCTAACTTCTCCACTACTTCTCAGATCCACAGATCTTATAGCTCATAACCCCAAATAGGTTCCTACAACTCAGAGTGATCCAACTCCTACAACTCAGGCACACAGCCCTACCACTCAGTCTTCACAAAGACCTATACTCAGCCTTCAACAAGGCCCACACTCAGCCCTCAACAAGGCCTACACTCAGCCCTCAACAAGGCCTACACTCAGAGAAAATTATTTCCTACACTCAGGCACAAAGACCCTACCACTCAGCCTTTATAATATAGGCTTACAACTCAGATCCCTTAGGATCCTACAAGAAATTTAAAATTACGAAGAATAATAACCACAACTCAGATTATGAAAGTTGAGTTGACTGGCTTCTTGATGAGTTCTTGAAAGAACTTTGCTGAGATCAACCTCCCTTGACTTTCTTCAAAGCTTCTTGAATTTGAACACAGTAGGGTTGAATCTCTAGGCAGATGATCTTCAATCAACTACTGACTTGTGAATCAGATCTCAATCTGAAACTTTCTTTATCAGCCTGGTTCAATAGCTGTCTTCTTAGAAGGAGCTTTCTCTCTCTAACTTCTTAGATCTTCACTTGAAGGTGTTCTTCTTATTTGTTGTTTCTCACTTCAATGATTGCTTCCTCTCTATCTGATTCTGTTATATTTGTTGAAGGAATAAGCCTTTATATAGGCTTTCTTCATGGTGACCGGCTGATCCGGTTTCTAACAAACTTCTGACAGCTCTGACAATAGCAGTTGACCGGTTGAAATGGCAGGTGTCAAGTCATCCAGTCACTTCTTGAAAACTCTGTCACTGTCTGAAAGTGTCGAGATAGATAGTCTTTAAGTGTCGACACAAATAGACCAAGTGTCGACACAAGTATACTAAGTGTCGACACTAGCCTTCAAGGTGTCGACACAACTCCTTGTGTTGTAGAAACTGCTTCTCGACACTGCTTCTTCAGAATGTGTCGACACTGATTATGTGTGTCGACACAAGTCCTTCTTCTTCAATACTTAGTTGATTTCTGCTAAGTGTCGACACAACTCCTTTGTGTCGACACATCTTCTTGTGTTGAAACTTGTTAAGTGTCGACACATCTTCTTCATGTCGACACATGCTTTCTGTGTTGAACCTTTTGCTGAGTGTCAACACATCTCCTTTGTGTCAACACATTCTTCTTGTGTAGTGACTTTTGCTGAGTGTCGATACATCTTCTTTGTGTCGACACATCTTCTTTGTGTTGAGACTTTTGCTGAGTGTCGACACAGCCTTTGGTGTCGACACTTATACTTAAACTCTGTTGAAGTTTGCTGAGTGTCGACACAGCCTCCTAGTGTCAACACTTTTGATGTCGACAAAGTTCCTCTGGGTGTCGACACTGCTTCTAAGTGTCGACACTTGTACTTTAGACATTTCTTCATTGTGTGTCGACACTACCTGTATGTGTCGACACTTTCCTTCTAGTGTCGACTCTGCATTCCTGGTGTCGACACAATTACTCCAAGTGTCGACACCGCTTCTCTGGGTGTCGACACAAGCCTTCGTAAGTGTCGACACTTTTCTTCTAGGTGTCGACACATAGACTTAGAAACTTTTCCTGCAAACCTGTAGTTACTTAACCTGCACAAAGCAACTCAAAACACATCAAATACATCTTGATGTATATCATTGAGTAGGGCGAGGCTTCTTCAAATCAGGTACATATTTTCCAATGTACCCAACAGTCATTTTTGGCTGCAACACTTTTGGTGCGGTGAGCGTGGAGAGTGACCAGCACAGAAGATCTCGGGAGAGTGTCATGACTGGAGGTCAGGGAGGTAGTGATGATCTCGGCGAGTTCCCCAGCCCAGGACTCTTTGTGGGGAGGCAAGAGTTCATGGCCTCCATCTAGGGCATCATGGAGATGCTGCGAAGTATTGCTCCTCAGGGTGGTAGCTCCACCCCAACCCCCCAGGAGCTAGCTCCCCCCCCTCTCGACGAGTCGACTCCTAGGGGTCTAGGCAAGGTGACCCCAACAGGGGGAGAAGGAAGTGCACCAGGAAGAAGGCCCGGGAAGGAGAGGATGTGAGATGGGGTCGAGCGAGAGCTCACCGGTCGGGAGTTGTTCTCCAGCCCGGCGAGTGTGATGAGTCCGATTTATATAGGGTTTTTCGGACTCATCTGGGTTAGTTTTAACGCGTTTGCACTTCACTTTTAGTTCTATATCGTTCATATTTCATCTTATCTTTATTTCCATAGGAAGTGCACATTTATGCCCGTGGTTGTGTATTTTGTTATTTTTATAGTTTGTACTCCTTTGTGTGATTGCTTGGAATGTCTGCACATATACATGATTGGTTTTTCCTTTTGGTACAGGGATCGTGTGCGTGTTCCGGGATGGTTGTGAAACAGGAATACTGCGCACGATCATGGGATCTAATGCGCATGACCACTGGTCGTGCGCCCCTGCTCGTGCGCACTACTCTACGTTTTCCAGAATCAGCCTGGGGTAAGCGCACAACCACTGGACCTAGTGCGCACGACCACCGGTCGTGCGCCACCGATCGTGTGCATTGATTCCTCTTTTCTGGAGTCCTGTCTGGGGTAATTGCACAACCATTGGACTTAGTGCGCACGACCATTGGTCGTGCGCCACTGCTCGTGCGAGTTATCCCAGTTCTTCTTCCTGATCTTCCATGCCAGTGCGCACGATCACTGGACATAGTGCGCACGACCACTGGTCGTGTGCCTGTGATCATGCACATTGTTCATTTCTGCTTTATATAAATAGTGCAGGTCTCGCCCTAATTCGAGAGACGATCCAGAGCTCGACATTTTCTCCGCCGTTTTCCGCCTTCTCCGTCGTTCCCCTTCATCTTCCACCCTAGGGAGGTGCTCCGGGCAAGCTTTCACCGCCAAATCCAAGCCGGAGCTTCCTCTCGGCCTTCTCCTTCATCCGTGAGCTTCAAGTAGGGTTTGACGCCATAGCCATCAGGCAAAGGAAAGCTAGCAAACTTCGTCCGCTATCGTGATACGAAGAAGACGGGCCAATGGAGGGTGGTGACAGCCCTTCTCTACCCCGGACGTAGTTGAGGACCGAGCTTGGACGCGGAATGATAACCCGACGATTCTAACTGTGAATCCTCAGCAAGACTTCGGATTCGGTCGATCTCTTGACTTGTTCTTGCTTTCTTGTTGAATATTGGTTTATATTGATGAAGTGCACTTTGGTTGTATATGTTATGTGTTTCATGTCTATGTGATTCCTATTTCATTTTACTACTTAAGTTGCTAGAGTTGCGCCATATTCCATCCACATCCATCCACCCTTGCCGCACTAGCAATTGCTAGTGGCGGGCGTAGCGAAGAGGTGCTTTCGACCCTCATTCCGCCGTTCTCACCACCTCATCCGCAAGCCTACTTGCCGATCCGCCTAGTGATTCGGTGCATAGCGGCCCGACTAGTCTTCCATCCCGCCTGGCGAAGCATCGCATAGCGGCGTTGCATAGGAGTAGTTGATAGTGTTTTATTTTCTTTTTTCGCAATATCAAAGCCCCCATCGTTACCTCCGACCTAAGGACTTCAATCTCAAGTCCTCCTCAAAATTAACTCCACCTTACTGTGTTTCTTGAGAGATCGATACTTGGGAAAGCCCCCATTTTATATTACTTGTGCGACCGGTTCACTGCCGTGATCTTTAGCATCAAGTTTTTGGCGCCGTTGCCGGGGAACACAGTCATGTGAGTTTGTGGAGAGGGAGATAATAGATTGAAGCCTTTTTCCATTTGTGCATATCATTTTTTTTATTTGCTTTGGTTTTTAGAATTTTTATTTTGCTTATTTCTTTCTACCCTTTTCTGATTTTTTATTTAGATAACAGATTAGTGCTATTTTTTATTTTAACTGTGTAGTACTTTTTTAGCAATTATTTTTGTTCGTGATGGATCCTGATGCTGAGTGCCGTATCCTTGACACTTTGCCCCGATCCATCGATGTCATTGCTATTATGAATGCCGAGCATTGCATTCAGTGTTTGTTATGTCAAGGTGTGGGCCACATGTTGAAGGATTGTCCTCGTTTGTGCAATCCTTCTCCCTCTGAGGGCGTGTGCACAACAACCTACCATTCGCGGAAGACTGTTGTGGACAGGCCTACCAGGGTGTTGTCTGGCCCATACACTGACATAGCACACCTTGCTCATTCTTTACCCGTTGAGATTACTGAAGAATCTCTGGCCGCATACAGCTCTTTCATGGGTCCCTCGATCCCTTTTTACGAGCTTTCCTTGAGTGATGATGATCACTCTGGTGTTAGCCAACAAAAAGAGGAGCAGGAACTCATGGACGCTCCTGTATGGGATGATGAGATTGTTCCGGTCGTCGACGGGGTGGCGTCAGCGAATGATTTTGCGATGGGGCCTGCTCATTCAGTGCTTGATTTTGAGAGCAACCTTGCCCCTCCGCAATTTTTGCCGGATTGTGTTATTCCTCTTTCTTGTGAGTCGGTTGATGATGCCGTGATTGTGGATGATTCGGTGCCCGAGGTTGCGCCGAAGTGGGATGATGATTCCTCTATCTCCGACGGAGAAGGTGGATCTTTGGAACACTTTTACGCACCCCGGTGGGATGAGGAATATCCCCTTTCCAATGCGGAGGTTTGCACCTCCTTATTGGATGAGGCCATTCCTCTAACCACCGCGGACCTCGAGTTCTCGGATTCCCCTCGGTATGACTCATATGACACCGACAGTGATCTCTGCTTGGATCCTTCTGAGAGTGACACCGGGATCACTCTCCCATTTTCTGATTATTTTAGTTCTTCTTCTCTTTTATTACTTGATCCCCTTCCTTATCTGAGCCTGTGCAGGATGAGTCTCCACGGGTACGTTTGGATGATGATGAGCTTTGTGCTCATGCCGTCGCCATTGCCTCCTGCGGGCCTGTGATAGATGACACCTTGCTAGGCAAGGATTTATTTTGTGGTGGGAAGAGCGAGGACCAGTGCTCCTCCTCTTCTTATTTCTTATTTCCTCTACCTGTGTTGGGTAGGTATTATTATTTAGGTAGAGGGGTAACTGTTCTATCGCCGTATCGGTACCCGTTACGGAAACAGATATTGGAACAATTACCTGTGCATTTTTCTTTTCATAGGACCATTAACTAGAACCTTTTCGTAGCTGAATAAGTCGTGATGGGATGACAATAACCCCAGTACTTATCTTTCATTTCCTGTATTTTTATTTTTCATGTCTATTTTCGTTTTAGCATTTCTTTTTGTATATTTTGTTTTGTTTTTGCGGAGCTCACCCCTACAGGTATTCTTGACAAATTCGTGTTGGCGGGGTTGTGATTCTTCGTATGGCAGGCCTGCTTCAGGTTTCCACGCGTCTTCTGGTATGCTCACTGGCTGAGCATTGGGTAACCTCTTCCCTTAGCTCTTTATGATTTTAATTTCTATATCATATGCTGTGTAGTTTAGTTTAAGTCTGGGGGAGAGCCAGTTTTGTTGCCTTTTGCACGTGCACATCTCATGTGCATACTAGAAGCTTTTATAGTTTTATTTTGATTAGTTCATTGCACTGCACACCACTGCACCCACTTGAGCGCGTGCTTAGCTGTTAGTGTGCCGCGAGTTAAACTCATTTCTTCGTTAGATTTGGGAAAATTATGGTGTTGGCTTAGGATTGTGAGACAGAGTAAAATGTTGACCTTGTTGTGTTTCTAGTCAACTGCTCTCGTCTCGTGTAGAAATTCGAGTAGATTTAATTTTTTTGTATGCTTATAGTTTTATATTTTTCTATTTGCGTAAAGACTTTTTATTCTACTCAAAAGTTGGTGAATCCGGTATGAATCAAACGATAGTGTAGGGATGTGTGTAGCCGCCACTAGCCTCATTTTGCTCGAGTCGGGAGGAAGGATTATCTTTCTCGGTGGCTAAGAACTTGCCCCAAGCTACTCTCGAAGCATAGGTGCATGGTTAGTCAAGCGTAAGCGTGATGTAGGCCATCATTTTGGCCCGGTTGAGCTTTGTACCGTTCCTAACGTCATATCCTCGCTAGCCCCGTTGTGCCTACCCTTCTTTTGATTCAGCTCCACCTTCATTCACCAAAGCCCCATAGCCTATCCTAGTCGCACACACAAGTCGAGTTTAGTGTTTTATATTTTCATGTTGGGATGTGATGTGGTGTTATTATTTGTAAAAATGTGGAAGTGCTCCCAAGTCTATTTCTGCTGAATTGTGAATTAAAATGAAGAAAAAGAAAAAAAAAGAAAAAATATTTGTAAAGAAAAAAAGAAGTGAAAAGAAAAAGTTTAAATTGAAAATCTTTTTGGAAATGTGATTATATTTGGAGTAGGCGGTGCACACACCCATTTGTTAAAAGTTAAGTCTGGAGGTGTGGTGTACCTACATATATTGTGGTTAGCGGTTGGATTCTTTTTAGGCTAGCTCATTTGGGTTTGGTGCATAGCCTTTCTTTTTATCATTGTTTACCTCACCGTAACCCAAGCCCCGTGATTATCCTAAAGTCCTACGGATTTGCGCTTGAGTCTAACTAGTGCCGTGGAGAGAGTGTGAACGGGCAGGTGTATGGTCCCCGACATTGGTGGATTCCTTTGGAGGTGATCCTGAGCCCTGATCTTTGGCAAAGCTCACCTTAGTGGCCTGCCTACTTTCTTCCTATGCGTGACTAGTTGATTCACCGTGATTCTATTTTTGAGTAGTAATAAAATTTTGATACGCATTGTGAAAAATATAAACTATTCTGCATACTTAGAAATTTTCTCTATTGTATTTTTACGCACGCGAGCATGCGACTTTGCATGGTACTTTGTTTTTCAATTTCTTTGTTAGCTAGTAATTTTCCCTATCTGCTTAGATTTTGTTTGCTCGGGACGCGCAAACAGTTAAGTCTAGGGGTGTGATGCGTCCGATTTATATAGAGTTTTTCGGACTCATCTGGGTTAGTTTTAACGCGTTTGCACTTCACTTTTAGTTCTATATCGTTCATATTTCATCTTATCTTTATTTCCATAGGAAGTGCACATTTATGCCCGTGGTTGTGTATTTTGTTATTTTTATAGTTTGTACTCCTTTGTGTGATTGCCTGCAATGTCTGCACATATCAGTGATTGGTTTTTACTTTCGGTACAGGGGTCGTGTGCGTGTTCCGGGATGGTTGTGAAACAGGAATACTGCGCACAATCATGCGATCTAATGCTCACGACCACTGGTCGTGCACCCCTGCTCGTGCGCAGTACTCTACGTTTTCTAGAATTAGCTTGGGGTAAGCGCACGACCACTGGACCTAGTGCGCACGACCACCGGTCGTGCGCCACTGATCGTGTGCATTGATTCCTCTTTTCTGGAGTCCTGTCTGGGGTAATTGCACGACCATTGGACTTAGTGGGCACGACCACTGGTCGTGCGCCACTGCTCGTGCGAGTTATCCCAGTTCTTCTTCCTGATCTTCCATGCCAGTATGCATGATCACTGGACATAGTGAGCACGACCACTGGTCGTGCGCCTGTGATCGTGCGCATTGTTCATTTCTGCTTTGTATAAATAGTGTAGGTCTCACCCTAATTCGAGAGACGATCCGGAGCTCGACATTTTCTCTGCCGTTTTCCGCCTTCTCCGCTGTTCCCCTTCATCTTCCACCCTAGGGAGGTGCTCCGGGTAAGCTTTCACCGCCAAATCCAAGCCGGATCTTCCTCTCGGCCTTCTCCTTCATCCGTGAGCTTCAAGTAGGGTTTGACGCCATAGACATCAAGCAAAGGAAAGCTAGCAAACTTCGTCCGCTATCATGAGACGAAGAAGACGGGCCAATGGAAGGTGGTGACAGCCCTTCTCTACCCCGGACGCAGTTGAGGACCGAGCTTGGACGCAGAATGACAACCCGACGATTCCAACTGTGAATCCTCAGCAAGACTTCGGATTCAGTCGATCTCTTGACTTGTTCTTGCTTTCTTGTTGAATATTGATATTCAAATCTATTTATATTGATGAAGTGCACTTTGATTGTATATGTTATGTGTTTCATATATATGTGATTCCTATTTAATTTTACTACTTAAGTTGTTAGAGTTGCGCCATATTCCATTCACATCCATCCACCCTTGCCGCACTAGCAATTTCTAGTGGCGTGCGTAGCGAAGAGGTGCTTTCGACCCTCATTCCGCAGTTCTCACCACCTCATCCGCAAGCCTACTCGCCCATCCGCCTAGTGATTCGGTGCATAGCGGCCCGACTAGTCTTCCATCCCGTCTGGCGAAGCATCGCATAGCGGCGTTGCATAAGAGTAGTTGATAGTGTTTTATTTTCTTTTTCCGCAATATCAAAGCCCCCATCGTTACCTCCGACCTAAGGACTTCAATCTCAAGTCCTCCTCAAAATTAACTCTACCTTACTGTGTTCCTTGAGAGATCGATACTTGGGAAAGCCCCATTTTATATTAGTTGTGCGACCGGTTCACTGCCGTGATCTTTAGCATCAAAGTGCCAGCTGAAAGAATTAGTGTCTAACCACCTAAAGGGGGGGGGTGAATAGGTGTAATTCCTGTTTCTCTTTTAAGGCAGAAAAACTGTTCAGTTAACTATTAATAAACTGCACATTCTACTGCTAACACAGCACAGTAATCACAGAAACAATCAATCACAGAGTGCACACAGTTTTTATAGTGGTTCCCCAAGGTCTGGGTACATCCACTTTCCCCCTTCGCCTATCTAGCAGTGTACTAGATTTGACCTAACTTCTGTACTTCACCTCAGATCCTCAGATCTTACAGCTCAGAACCCAAAACAGGTTCCTACAACTCAAAGTGTATCCACACTCCTACAACTCAGGCCAACTGCCCTACCTCAGCCTTCAACAAGGCCTACACTTAGAGGTCACAATCTCCTACACCTCACGCTCACAGCCCTACCACTCAGAGAAACTATTCTCCTACACTCAGCCTTTATATAATAGGCTTACAACTCAGATCTAGAATAGATCCTACAGAAAATAGTGTTTACAAAGTAATTAACCACCACCCAGATAGAGAGAGAAGGGATGGATGACTTCTTGATGAGTTCTTGGAAGAACTTGATCGCAGAGCACAACCTCTCTTAGCTTTCTTTAAAGCTTCTTGAATCTGAACTCAGTAGGGTTGAACTCTTGAGAAGTTGATCTTCAATCAGCTTCTGACTTGAGATTCAGATCACAATCTGAATCTTTCTTGGCAGCCTGGTTCAGCAACTGCTCTTCTTAGAAGGAGCTCTCTCTCTCCAACTTCTTAGATCTTCTGTCGAAGGTCTTCTTCTTTTTGTGTTGTTAGATCTGTGTAGATCTTCTATCTTTACTGTGATCAAAATCCCTTTCTGTTGAAGGAGAAGGCCTTTATATAGTCTTCCTCCATGGTGACCGGCTGATCCGGTTTCTAACAACCTTCTGACAGCTTTGACAGTTGTGGTAGAACGGTTAGAAATGGCAGCTGGCAAGTCATCCAGTCACTTCTTGAAATACTGTCTCTGTCTGAAAGTGTCGAGACTGATCTTCATTATGTGTCGACACAAATAGACTAAATGTCGACACAAGTGGACTAAGTGTCGACACATGCCTTGGTGGTGTCGACACAACTCCTTTGTTGTTGTTAATACTTCTCGACACAGCCTTCTGTTGAATGTGTCGACACTGATTCGGCGTGTCAACACAAATACTTCTTCTTTAATATTGTTGAAACTTGATGTGCGTCGACACATCTCCTTTGTGTCGACACAAGTACTTCTTTACTTTAACTTTGTTGAGGCTTTGATGTGTGTCGACACAAGTCCTGTGTGTCGACACAGTTGATGTTGATAAATACTTCTGTGTGTCGACACTGCCTCTATGTGTCGACACATTTGATGTCGACTAAGTATTCATATGTGTCGACACTGCCTTTTGGTGTCGACGCAGTTGATGTCGACTTTGCTTCTCTGTGTGTCGACACTGCCTCCTGGTGTCGACACAATTTCTTCTAGTGTCGACAAAGGCTTTCCTGGTGTAGACACAACTAACTTCAAGTATCGACAAAGCTTTTCTCCAGTATCGACACAAGCCTTCATAAGTGTCGACATTGCTTCTCTAGGTGTCGACACATGGACTTAGAAATTTTTCTGCATTTCCTGCAATTACTTAATCTGCACATATAAACTCAAAACTCATCAAATACACCTTGATGCATATCATTGAGTAGGGTGATGCTTCTTCAAATCTGGTACACATTTTCCAATGTACCCAATAATCTCCCCCTATTTGGAGAAGTCATAACCCTTAGTCAATGATATACACCATTCATAACAAATATACATCATGATGTATAACAATATTATATGATAGGGTAAATACTTATAATAAAATATATAAAACAAATCATCACAGAATAATAATAATGCTAACACAGAACAAGCATTAATCATGTTTTGCTTCAACTACAAAAGTTTCTTTAATAGAATTTTACATAGATTTTAGACACTAAATTTTACAAAGTGATAAAATCTACTAAATCTAATCTAAGGCTGCTCTGGCTCCTTGATGACAATGCCCTTGCCATATTTAATCTTGGCTTGAACTGGAACATCAGTGTCATCAACTGGCTTCTTGCCCTTTTGATCTTTCTTCTTTAGCTCTTCAACCCTTATCTTTTGTCTTTCAAAATAATGATAAGGCTTTGAGAAATATTTGCTAGGCTCATGTGCATTTGGAGGTAGCTTCCCAAGTTTTGCCTTCCTTCTATACTGTACAATAGCTTCTTTCCTGGCTTCATGTTTTCTCCATTCTTATTCAGAGTACCATTTGCCCCTCTCTAGGGTATTGTCCTTTGCAGCTTTCCAAGTAGTTAGGATGATATTCCTAGATGTTGGGCTCCACTGCTCAAAATCTGGCTTTAACTCTACTTGTTCTCTGAATCTCTTCTTGGACAAAAGAGTTTCTTGCTCTTTCAATACTGCCTCTGGCACAGGATTATCTACTTTCTTAAGGATAATATTTTTATTACCCTCAGGAGGGCTCTATATAGATTGTACCTCATGATGTATCATCTCAAAATCTGCTGGAGGATAGATAACTTGAGCAACTTCAGCTTGCTCACCTCCAAAAATAGCAGGGTGAATTCTAGATTCAGCCACATTGTCATCATCACAAAGGGGTTGATATCCAAGTGTGGCTCTGATGCTATTGGAAATCCATTTAGCATGGTCTGATCCAGCTTTGACTAATACTCTCTCCCCCTTTATGACTTCTCTAGCCACATGATCTCTAAGATCATCCTTCTGAACTCTGATCTGTTTATCCAGAAAATTAACTCCATCCTTATAAAAACCCTTTAACTTCAGCAGCAGTCTAGAAATAGTCTTTTGAGAGAGCTCAATAGCTGTTTTGATAGCAGTTATGCCTTCCTGGAAGTCCTTATCAAACTTTTCCTTATCAAACTGTGGCTTGGCTGTAGACTTATCAGCAGGCTGGGCTGTTGCAACATTTTTCAATTCTGTAACAATTGCATTATGAGATGTAGTCAGTTTATCATTCATCCTAATCCGATTTTCTAAGACATAGCCCTACTTCACTGCTATATCATCCACTTGTGTCTTGATTTTCTCTTGGTGTGTGGCTAGGTAAACCATTGCATTACCTCCTTTGTGAAAACAGTCAGTCATTTCCTTCTTATTTTGATTCACCTCAAATCTTATGGATTTGATGTCTTGGGCTAAGGAGAATTGGAGATCTTTGTGAGTTTCATCTATATACTTCTCCATTGCAATCCTTTGCTCATCCAACTTCACTTATAAAGATATTAACAAGGAACTGTAATCAGTTGTTGGGGCAGGCTGAGAAGTAACAGTTTGTAGTTCCTTCTTGTAGCTTTGACTTCTCCTTTTAAATACCATGAGCTTTCTCTTCTTAGCTTGAACCTCAGCTGCATCTTCAGAATCAGAGGTACTGGCTATATCTACTCTATCTTTTGGACTAGGAGGCAAGTCCTGTACAGTCTTAGGTAGCTCCCCCTGAGTCCTTTGCTCCTCAGTCTCAGTTCTAATTTGCTCCTCCTGAGATTCTACTTTCTCCCCCTCAAAACCAGCATGCTCCCCCTCAATATCAGGAAACATCTCTTCTAAGGTATACTCTTGTTGAGTAGGAACTTGAGGCACTGTGATCTCTGGAGCAGCAGATGTATCTTCCAAGATAACATCTTGTGCTTGATTTTTTAGTTGTGTTGGCTGGTCAACATCAATCAAATATTCAGTTAGCATTTCATCTTCATTATTGAAATTTGTTTGATTTACATCATGTATTACCTCAAGTATGGTTTGTGTTGCCATTTTACTGTCCAAGTGAGTTGGCACTTCCTCATGTTGAGGCTCCCCCTGGAGTGGATCCAGGTGAATGGGGCTAGCAGATGGTTGCTCCCCCTGCCTCTGTGCATCTTCATCTGCAGGGTCATGTGCAGGAATTAATTGTGCTGTTGATTTTTCTGGAACTTCTTGCCTTTCCTCATCAGGCATGTCCTTAGTTAGTACCTTATCGCATCTTGAGATAATCCTAATGTCCATCCTCCTCATATGATTAATCTTAGAACCAGCTGCTTGTTCCATTACTTCTGGAATAGTTCCAGCTAAGTACAGGCTCATAATTCTACCCAGATTGGGCTTCTTAATGCTTTATGTAATCTTCTCAAAAATAACTGCTGACCAATCAGTTTTTAGTTTAAAGATGATCCTTGTCATTAAGCTGAACATATGAGCTCATATTCTATCATGCCCACCTGACTTGCACAGAATCACCTTTCCTACAACTTTAGACAAGAACTTTCCTTGCATATTCATGCCTTTCCTGTTAAATACTGAGCCAATCTTCATGGTGGAATTCAGTCCACACCATTGAAGTGCTTCCCTTAGCTTTGATGCAGGTACATCTTCTTCCTCTTGTGTTCTAGGCAGGTGAAGAACTTTTCTTAAACTCTTTTGGGTGAGTTTTACTTTTACTTCATGGACTGTGGATCGAATTTTGAGTCCAGCCTGATCTAGAATAGCTGCATAAAGAACTCGAGTACTTCCTTCTTCCAAATCTTGGTTGGCTCAGAAACTAGATACTCCAACCCATTCTCAGTAATTAGGGTTACTACCTCCTTAATTTCTGGTTCCGCATGGTCAAATGCGTTGCGTACTAGCTCATATCCTTCATTGACGTTCTCTTCAAGCTTAGGCGCCATTAGGGTTTTGAGAAATCTTGAATTTAGATGAGAGAGATGCCGACACAAAGTTTTGGTCTCGAAACTATTGAGAGCATGTCGACAAACAATGTTGAAGACCTATTTATACCTTTCTAAAAACGAAGGTGAAAATGTGCGTCATAATCCTCTAAATGTGTCGACATTGTTGAAAAGTGTCGATACTGACTACTTAAGTCTCGACAACGGTGTTGACTACTATGTGTCGACACTAATATAGTCGACAGAATTTATGTGTCGACACTTATACATCTGCGCTCGACGATTAGTCGAAACTCTACTCGATGAAAACTATATTGAACCTAAGTGTCGACACCACTTCTGGATGTGTCGACACATACTCTAGATGTGTCGACACTATTTCTCTGAAGTGTCGACACAGACTTTCTAGATGTGTCGACATCATTTCTCTGGAATGTCGACACCACTTCTATGTGTCGACACAGACAACTCCTTGTGTCGACACCATTTTACTTAGCCAATTTTATTAAACTATTCTATGTTCAACATTCCTAATTCAATTTTAAACTTATTGAATTTAGTTTCATCTATAGGCTTAGTAAACATATCTGCAATTTGATAATCTGTTTTGACAAACTCTAGTGAAATGTCCTCTTTCTCTATATATTCTCTAAGAAAATGGTATCTAATTTCTATATGCTTAGTCCTACTATGTGAAACAGGATTATTAGCTATAGAAATTGCACTTGTAGAATCACAAAGCAAAGGTGTTCTACTTACTTGAATTCCATAGTCTTCTAGTTGGTGCTGAATCCACAAAAGTTGTGCACAACAGCTTCCTGCAGCAACATATTATGACTCAGCTGTGGAGATTGCCACACGGGTCTGCTTCTTACTACTCCAAGACACTAGTCTTCCACCTAGAAATTGACAGGTGCCTGTAGTACTTTTTCTATCTTTCTTGCAACCTGCAAAATCTGCATCTGAATAGCCTGTCAGTAGAAAATCTCCATTCTTAGGGTACCAAAGGTCTAGATTAGGTGTGCCCTTAAGATATCTCAAAATCCTTTTTACTGCAGTCAGATGAGATTCTTTAGGGCAGGATTGATACCTAGCACAGACACATGTAGCATACATGATATCTGGTCTATTAGCAGTCAGATATAGGAGGGAGCCAACTATCCCTCTATACAAAGTTTCATCTACAGGTTTCCCTGCATCATCTTTTCTAAGAGACACACTTGACCCCATAGGAGTTCTCATGGTAGTGGATGATTCCATACCATACTTCTTTATTAACTCCAGGGTGAACATAGACTGGGATATGGACAAGCCATCTTCAGTCTGTCTTACTTGGATACCCAAGAAGAACTTAAGTTCCCCCATACTGCTCATTTCAAATTTTCCTTTCATAAGTTTAGCAAACTTTCTGCAAAGATAACTTTCAGTAAACCCAAATATTATGTCATCAATATATATTTGGACTAGGATAATCTTTCCTTTAGATTCCCTAAGGAATAGAGTCTTGTCTATTTTCCCCCTTGAGAATTTGTTCTCAATGAGGAAACTAGACAGGGTTTCATACCAAGCCCTTGGGGCTTGTTTCAACCCATATAATGCTTTCCTAAGACTATAAACATAATCAGGTTTGAGAGGATCAACAAAACCCGAGGGTTGCTTTACATAGACTTCTTCCTTTAGATTTCCATTTAGGAAAGCTGACTTTACATCCATTTAAAATACCTTGAAACCTTGATATGTTGCATAAGCAAGGAACATCCTAATTGCTTCCAGTCCTGCTACTGGGGCAAAGGTTTGATCAAAGTCAATACCTTCTTCCTGCCTATATCCTTTTGCAACAAGTCTTGCTTTATTCTTCACAATGATCCCATTTTCATCCAATTTATTCATAAAGATCCACTTTGTTCCAATGATGTTGTGGTCTTTTGGTTTAGGAACCAACTTCCAGACCTTGCATCTTCTGAACTGATTCAGCTCCTCTTGCATGGCATCAACCCAATGTGGATCTAGAAGAGCTTCTTCAAATTTCTTTGGTTCCACTTGTGATAAGAAGCTGGAGCAAAGAACTGTGCTCAGATTCCTGCTTCTTGTTTGCACTCCTTGTCTTGGATCACCAATTATCTGATTTGCTGGATGATCCTTTAAGTGTCTATTAGCTGGAGGTAGTCTATCTTCAGGTTGAACACCTCCAGCCTCTTCATTAAGCTGCATCTCTTGGTTTTCTTTAGCATCTTGAGAGTCTTGTACTCCCCCTGGACAGCAGCCTTTTGATGGGCCATAGGAGCTTCATCCCAAATGATTGCAGATGCTCGCTCAAGTAATACACACATTTCAGATTGTTTGCTAATATCACAAAATTGTTTTTTATCGAGGTTGATAGGAATTTTCAGTTTAGAATGAGCAGTGCCCCCTCCCGGAAGCAAGTTTGCTGCAATGCCTGAGGATGCAGTTGCTAGAACAATGTTCCCCTCATGTTGAAAGGTCGACAGCAATACTCAATATAGAAACATTTTACCAGTTTTTCCGGGTCCATCTACAAAGAATATGGCACCCTTCTTCTGTCTCATGCAATCACTAATAATGTGGAAAGCAGCAAGTTGTCCATCATTATGATTATCGACGGTTGCTTAATCGGCTTTTGATACTGAGATAGAGAGTTCGTCTTCAATTAGGCTCGAAATGTTAGCAAAACCGAGCATGTCTCCGCATGCGCGTGGTAAATCAAAAGATATAGTACTCTTATTATACTGATGCAGCATGGTATCCAAATCGTGTAGTAATTTGTTAGTTAAGAAAGTAGTATTTGTAGTGCTTGTACTCGTATAATCTTCTATCATAGCAGAGAAATTATCATCCCACAACGTCCGAATGCCAACTGGTTCACAGTACAGTAAAATAGTTGCAAAAAATCTTCGTAGAGCGGATGGCATTTTGAAGCCCCGTGCCTCTTCCAAGCAATTAGAAATGCTACTGTCTTCCTCGAGAAGCCCCAAATGCTCAGCTGCTGCCTTGAATGTTGTACATTCACGGTCATTAACAGTTCGTAGGTGGGAGAAGGACTTAGGTCCAGGAATGTGATTCAACAAAAGACGAAGATAGAATCTTTCACCCTCAGCGGGCGATATGGCGTATAACCGGCCCACAACCTTTCGAGCTCTGGCCCTTCTCACCCACTTTCGAGTTCTGATTAACCATCTGTAGTGTTTTGCAAAATCAATGTACAAATACGCAGTTCCTTCTTGACCATCATTGTATATTTTGAAAAATTCAGTTAACATAGTTTTTGAATTTCAATCATCGACCAACACTTCTGAAACGGATTGGTTAATCTGATACTGAACTTGATGTTGATTAGGCAAGTGGATCTACAAACGCACCACTGATGGGTAGGTTTGATACATTTGGAACTTAAATAATTTCCACAGAGCTTCTGGTGCACAAATCCAACGGCCGTCCACGTACTTACTAACTTCATCATAGTTGGGACCTGGTCTCACCTCGAACGACACTAAGTCTGGGCCCTTGTAGACATATTTATATAGATATTTGATGCTCTTTATGCTACTACATATTTCAACATTGATATGGTAGTCATATCTGAGTAATAGCCATGGGTTATACGGAACAACGACACTACAACAAAGTCGCTATATGGTGACGTTTTTTTATAACTTTTGTGACGATTTTAAAGCGTCACGATAGTTTCCGTGACGTTTATAAAAACGTCACTAAACGTCACGATTGCGGCCGTCACCGTAGGTCATTGTGACGCTTTCAAAAAAAGAACGTCGTGATTGGAATGTACTATATCGTGACGTTTTTTTTTCCAAAAAACGTCATGCTTGACAATTGCTCTATAGTGACATTTTTTCAAAAAAAAACGTCATAATTGGCAGTTGATCTACCGCGACACTTTTTTTAAAAAATGTCATGATTGATTGCTCTATCGCGACAATTTCAAAAAACGTCAAAAATTAAAAATTCTACCACGATTTTTTTTACAGAACATCGATGCAATTAAAAATCTATTATAACATTTTTAAAATTCTAAGGAAAGAAATTTTTTAAAAAATAGAAATTTATGATAATTTAAACTCCAAAAATTAATTTAGCATCTAAAATATTAATTACAATTATAAATATTATTTTTAATATATTATTTTTCATATTTTAAATATTTTTGAGAGTAATACTAAGATATATTGAGAGAGAATTACAACATGTTGTCCAATTCATCATTATTATTAAATTATATAAACATGCAAAAGATCATATTAATGATAAACAAACTTATTACAAGTAGCATAACTTGCAAAAAAACATAATCATTCAATATATACATTGTTTTCAATTCCAAAAAAATAACTGAAGCAAAACAAGCACTATGAGTCTTCAAAACTTTCTTCATCATTAGCTTCATTGACATTGAAATAAGCATGATGAGCATTCAACTTCATTTGTACACCATCTCCCACATCATCTTTTCAAACTGTAAGCATAACAAATATAATTGATCAATTGCCTGCATAACAAACAAAATTGAAACACAAGATTAAAAATTTATTCTAATTGTATGTAAGGTTAACATAAATAACTTGAAAAAATAGTATAATAATGTGAAGAAGAAAATATAAAGAGTCCACAATATGTATGCATAAAATGCTGGCAGCAATTTTAACTAAATTGGTAGCAACAGCGCCAGTAGTTTGTACCAAACTGGGCACAAACTGCAGCCACCCGTTTGTGCAAACTGCTGCCAGCAGTTTGGCTTGCTGGCACAAACTTCTGGACCAGCAGTTTGGCACAAACTGCTGGCAGCAGTTTGCACAAACTGCTGGCAGCAGTTTGCACAAACTGCTGGCAGCAGTTTGCACAAACTGCTGGCAGCAGTTTGCACAAACTGCTGGCAGCAGTTGGCACAAACTGCTGGACCAGCAGTTGGCACAAACTGCTGGACCAGCAGTTGGCACAAACTGCTGGCAGCAGTTTGCACAAACTGCTGGACCAGCAGTTGGCACAAACTGCTGGACCATGAGTTGGCACAAACTGCTGGCAGCAGTTTGCACAAACTGCTGGCAGCAGTTTGCACAAACTGCTGGACCAGCAGTTTGGGTCTAGCAGTTTGCGCAAACTGCTGGCAGCAGTTTGGGTCCAGCAGTTTGCGGAAACTGCTGGCAGCAGTTCGCGCAAACTGCGCGCAAACTGCTGCCAACTGCTGCCAGTAGTTTGCGCAAACTGCTGCCAGCAGTTTGTGCCAAACTGCTGGTCCAGCAGTTGGCAGCAGTTTGCGCAAACTATCCTCCAAAACTAGGAGAAAAGAGACTTCTGTATCAAGTCAAAAACAATAAAAGGAATCATCTACTGTCCACCAAAACTAGCACGAAACTTAGTACAGCAAAAAGCAAGAGCGTTGGCTTCTAAATAATTACTATAGACAAACAATAAAAGACTACCGGAGTGCATTGGACCTTTAGATTATGAACAGCTGAGGTGTCACTTAAATGTATAATAAAAGTAAATTTAGATGAAAGTGAGAAAGTAGGAGATAGAAAAAGTGTCAGAATGCATAGGGATTTATTTATATTGTCCTCAATTAACTTCAATCTAAAATAAAGTTCCATTTTATAAGAAAGAAGCCATAGTGAGATCATTGGACAATGCATTACTAGCCTAAGCACCATTAATAAAGAATATAACAGTTTGCAACAAGCATATTCAAGTTAGATAATGTTATAGACTCACGTTGGGGTCACACTTATCCAATCTAACATGGATTGATCTACCCGCACTATTTATATTTTAATGTTGTGTGTGTGTTAATAGACTCACTTGTGTTATAGCCCAAGTGAGGGGCTTGAACCTATATGGATAGCTTGGTTTGAGTGAAAAGGAATCAAGATCTAATCATCTCTCCACTTACAAAGTTCCTCACTAAAGACAAGTTTCTTTGGACTCCTGATACTATTAGGCATTTGAGGAATAGAAATGCGCATTAACAACAACTCTAGTATTCAGAGCACCAGATTTCACAATCCCCTCGCTATGAGACATATGCTTTTGGTATTGTAAAAGGCACGGTAATCCTTCAAAACAAACATCCAATCTCTCTGTAAGCAAAAAAATCCTCAATAACATAGAAGGCAGATCCACTTACATTCACAACATGTATGTAATTGCTAGTGTTGTGTCAAAAGGGCGACAATATCTTCTTGGAGTTCCATTCTTAATCTACAATGACATCAAAAGTCTTCACCACATGCTTACCCAAACAATTCAAAAACCTAATTCATCTACTTCAGCTCATCTTCTTGCCACCAAACAATACCTCATCTTCAATACATCTACTTGCCATATTTATTTCCTCCAGTCTAGTTTTAGACAACAGTTCCATTGATTACACCTAACTGAGACCTTGACAAACGATCAAGAAACCAAACTACATATATGCTCATACCATTCCATCTGCAAGGCACTAAATTATTATTCCCCTATGCACATTACCCTCAAGCTGAAGGCCTAGCGGGACGCACAAAAAGGGCATTACAACAATATCTCAAAACACTCACACATTCACAGACAAAAATGATCATGAATATTAAGATGGGAAGAATATCAATGAAATGCAGCACTCCAATCTGCCATATGGATTAGTATACAAGTTCCTCCCCAGTTGAAGATGTTGATAATGACTGAAATCATATGACACCATATTACACATTTAAAAAATACTTATAATAAACCAAAATCAGATGAAAACACAAAGCAACAAGCACAGAAAACATCAACTTACAACTGACTCTTAAAATTACAACCACATCGACAAGTACCACTCATACATCCCAAACTAACCCAAATACTATATCCTAACGAAACCCACAATATGCCCACATGTCCACCATCCCACTGCTCAGCAGCAGCATATCACCCATTCCCAATACCATTGGCACGTGGTATGAGGAGGAAGCAGAGGATTCCAGTACCTAGCCTTATAGTACCCGCTTATTTTCGATTTCAAAAGCTTATTTTAGTTTTTTAAGAGGTGTGGGGGCTTACCCATGCAAAAGGGTTTGTCTCCAACCCATGTGTTGTGCTCGAATACGCCCTCGCTATTGGCGAAAATCCTCTTCTCCAAGGTATGACCCTTTCATTGCCTCTCTCTCTCTCTCTCTCTCTCTCTCTCTCCTTTCTCTCTCCCTTTCTCCTCCTCTTCCACCAACCTAAAGACTTGTAATTGCCTCTCTATCCGGAATTCTCAGAGTTAATTTTAAATAAATAAATAAATTTGAGTTCTCCTCTAATTATGTAGCACAAGCGGGACGTTCTCGAGTAAATTTCAAGAGGCAATCAATTTCAGTTCCACAAACACGCATAAGATCCAAACAATGGAGTGTAATTCAAAACACACAATAACTCATCCACAAGTACATAAGAAACGAGCAATAAAGAATTTCAAATTAACCGCAAAAGAGATTCTAGTTAATTAATGGCAAGCAAGCTCTGAATGTTAAAGATCAAAAAACATTAAGCATATATTAATCAATTACCAATTTCTTGAACTTTGCTCCTTATGCCGAAATTTCAAGGGCATTTAGATCTGGGCAGCACCAAAAATGCTCATTTAGGGATATTTAGGTTCATGCGGCACCAATAATCTGGGGTGCAAAATGCCAAATGAGCATTTTTGTGCTGTCCAGACCTAAATACCCTTGAAATTTTGGCCTGGGGGTGCAAAGTGTCAGAAAAAAGCAAAAAAAAAACCAAAGTAATCTGAGATTTCGTACTTAAACCTCCAGACACTTTACAAATACAACAACGATCACTTAACTCACAAAAATCCTTCTGATCCAACCGGTAAATTAATGATGAGGAGAATTGAAGATGTATTTGATTGCTGGTTTGAGAGTGTATCTATGCCTTATGGGCATGCCCATTATCCATTTGAAAATAAAGAATGGTTTGATGTAATCTAAATTCTCAAACTCAGTGGCGACGATGAAGACATTCCAACGCAGTTCATTACACTCTCAATCTCTTAGTAGATTACTATCTTAAAGTTATTAACCAAGTTTCAAGAGGGAATTTATGTTGCACTTGCGATTTGAATCTTAACGTACTTAAGTAGTTCAACATGCAAAGTGTGCATAAAATAACTTATGGCAAATAACGACAATTGCGAATTATTAATGAGATTAGGTATGCAAAGGCTTATTTAAGAGACCCAATAACGACAATTGAATATCATAATCATTTTTCATTCAATTGAATCTCAAAAATAAATAGAAGAAGAGAGAAACCAAACCTTGATTTGAATTGATATTTGTAGTAGGAGATGGTGTTGGGGTGTTTAACTTTGAATGACTTAACCATGCATAGTGTTTATTAAATTAAACATGACAATATATACAATCAAAAAGTGAACAATATCTATAAATAATAATAATATACAATATTTGGCACAATAATCACGCACAAAATAATATGAATCTCCATCAAATAAGGACTTCTAACAAGATTGTATTTATCTTCATGCTCATCCAATATTTGAAGCATAATATTTTCCTCATTATTTTGTGCATAAAAATTCACAGATTTATTGATGTGGCAGTCTATTTTATAAGCAGTGTCATGAACATGATACTTTCTCGCATTTAAATTTAGAATGCTTCAACAACCCCCAAGTTCTATTTATACATGTGAAGAGAAATTTCACAATCATTTTATGCAAATTCAAAACTCTAACTATATATATATATATATATATATATATATATATATATATATATATATATATATATATATATATATATATATATATATATACAAATGGGAAATGGAGAAAGACTTGCAGATTTATTGATCGTGTAACAATTTTTGCAAAGGGCAAATGGGAAATGAAGAAAGACTTGCAGATAGTACAATATTCTATTTTCTAATCAAGATTTAGGAGAGAAGTTCACAGGTGCCTTAATACATTATTCTATTTTCTATCCTGTTGTTTAAGTTGTGTCTAAGAGCATTTGATTGAGGAGTTCACAAGTTTTCCATTGGGCCATTTGTTGGGACTTGGGGTGATTATTTTTCAGATCTTCAGTATGTAGTGAAGCCTAACCTTATTTTACTAGAAACTTCATATACTCTACCCCAGGTAGGATTTGGGAACCATTAAGGACCAGATTCCATCAACAAATAATACTCATTAGAGTTTGTATTTTTTTGTCAGCAATTAAATTTAGTTTTATCACAATACATAAGTTTCATTTACTATTTTCAATTTTTCATTGCTTGAGCTGATTTGTTGTTTAAATAGATTTTTTGGCTCACTTTTTTTTTCTTTTAATTGTTTTTTTCAAGTGAAACAAACATCTAAGTTGATAAATCCAAAAATATCCAGCTAGGATTCCATCAAATGGTACCAAAGCATTAGCCTAGTTGCATTTCACAAATTGTGATTAAATTTTCATGGCTAACAAAAACTTAAAAGATAAAAACACAATAAACAATGTTGCAATAATAAACAATATTACATGGAATCCCACTCCAAGTGGAGTTGATCACTACCATCATCATCACATGACAGGTAAAAGACCTAGAATTAACCAAAACAAGAGACTGGTTGATCGAACGTTGCCATTGAATCTCAACAAGCTTTCAGAATTTCGAATCTCTGAATGCAATTCAAGGAAACACTAGTCGTAGACTCGTAGTAAACAATCTCCATATAACATATCTGCCACTTACACAAAGCACATGCAAATGCAACTTAGTGTCCGTTCGGCATGGCGATGGAGGTCGTGAGCGCAAACCCTAGCGCCGAACAGATGAGGATGTGCAAACTAGCAGAGTATTGGGTAATGAGATGGATGATGGATCAAAGTTTAGGGTTTACCTCTGTAGTTGTCCGAAACCTGTAGGTGAGTGGCTGTAGGCCGAAAGGATATTCGCCTAAGAGGTCGTCTTTGCGAGTGAAGGAGAAGACGAAGTCGATCAGATGTATGTTTGCCTTCGTTGATGGGTTGAATCGTGCGAAGGTTTCTGGCGGGGGAGATGAAGAGGCGAAGCGAAATATTGGGATCGGGAGCGGTGAGGAGGAGGAGATGAAAGGGCGCAAAAGTGTTTTTTTTGGGTCGGGAGAGGCATTGTGGATCTTGAAAATATGCCCGTTTTTCACCGTCCCATCGCATCATTGAGCCCGACAATGAATTTTTTAGGTTGACACGGGACGGAGAGAGAACTTTATAAAAGTTTCAGATGTTATTTTCATGGATAGACATGATTGATTTTCACTTCTAATCGTGTGGATGATATTGAAGGTTTGTCCCAAAACTGATTTTGTTTCTGGGGCGTTGCCCCCGAGCCCCCACCGGGGATGCTGTCCCCTGGACCCCTGCTCGCTGTAACAGCGGGACCTCCACAGGGGGCTGGCGCCCCCGGACCCCCGCTGTCGTCGGCGCTGGATATGTCAGAGGGATTCACACTTCGATTCCTCTAAGTTCACGTGGGCGAACCCGGTGTGAGAAACAAGAGGACCGAAAGTGTTCCACAACTCCAACACGGCCGCCTTCGCACGGGCTTCGCTCAACGATTAAAATTTCTTGAGATTAGTTGTCTAATTCACAGATTAATTGTCTTTCTACTAAACATGTATTGAATAAAAATTCTTGAGATTATTTATCTAAAAGTAAATATGATGTCATGTATGCACTTCATGCTCAGTTAGTAAATGACATGATTGTAAGGAAAATATTTTAAACATTTTGATAATAGTTTTTTTTTACAAAAATCATATGTTTTGATGACGTTTTAAAAAAAATCGTCACAAAAACTGAACATTTATATTGACGTTTTTTCATGAAAATGTGGATAAATACTATTTTTGTAGTAGTGATGTTTTTTTATAAAAAGCGTCACTAGATAGAAATTAAACGGCGACGCTTTTCAAAACGTCGCAAAAAAACATCACTGTAAAGTGCATATCTTGTAGTGAACCCATCTATTATCGACTATCAAATCCACATTCCTGCCCCAGGCAATGTGTCTGTTATCATTCCGACGACGATATAATGGGTATGAATCCATGCCATGAGTAGTGTGCTCTGCATATTGTTTCGAAAAGCCTTTCTTGCAACGATTATTTCGCATGCACTGTGCATTTGACACGTAATGACCACATGGACCATGTATCATGTGTTTTAAAACTGCATTATATAGATCTGGCTCGTCAGTCTGAACTGGTATTTTTGCCCTGACAATGGCGTCGTAATCATCGGGACTATTTAACTTATCACTGTCTTGAAAAATAATGAGCATGTGTGCATGCAGTAGTCCTCTCTTCTGAAATTCGACCACATGGACGTGTGCGATAACCATACCAAAAATACCTTTATGAAAAATGTCATCTTTCAAACATTCAAATTTAGCATTGAAAATTCTGGATACTAAATCCGGACGGTCCTGATGTGTTTGTCTAGGACACAACTCTTTTGTTATTTCCCTCTAGGAGGGATTGCAGGTCATCGTTAGGAAGACGTCTGGCCTGCCATAATTGCGCACGATAGCCATAGCGTCATGGTATCGCTGGTACATATCACGCAGACTACCTACGAAAGAAGACGACAGAATAGTTCTTCGTCCGATTGCAGCTGAAAATAGTTTACGTCATGTATTAGAGGTATATTAAAGTAATGTTATTGCATGTGGAGATGGCTATATATGTAACAATTTATTAAAAGACGTACATGTGTCATTTTCTCTGACATTTAAACTATCCTGTAAACCCTGGTAGAGCTCAGCACGAACATCACTTTGATGTGACCTAATCCACCTGAGTTTTTGTGTTTCAATTTTGATGTAGTTATCGACTACGTATTGATGCAGCAAACGTCCTGAGTGGAGAAGCATTGATGGCGTACTGCCGCGGATCTAACAAAAAATTTTATCGTAAGCAAAGAAAATTAAAAAGTCTCAGTAAACACATCGTAGTGATGTTTGATGAGGTCACCTGTAGCAAATAAGCGTAGTAATCACAACATCTTATTCGTTCTGTTCGAGGTATTCGCTCATCGCCACGCCACCCATAAGTTCTGTAAGGAATTAACAATGGATACTGTAAAGGGTCGTAATAGCCGGAATATTCCTTGATAGGCACCAAATGACCTTCAGTTGTCTCGACAATTATGTCTCTTTCATTTGCTTCCATGAAATCTTCTCCACCAACTAATATTGCAGCAACTTGTGAGGCAGTCAGAAGCGAATATTGTCGCTCTACCAATGGTCTTTCCTTAATCAGTAACCTGCACCGTTGTATGTTAGGGTGCCCTGCAAGTTATCTGAAGATTTGGACCAATTGGTTAATTTTATTAAGTATGTTGGTGATCCTTTCAATTAGTCTTGCATCGAGAGCTGAATTTTCACTCAACCGGTTATTTAATTCGTGTTCAGTATCGTAAATGAAGATTTGTAGGTATCGTGGTCGAATTCCAGGTGCAGGTAGAAGAGAACCAATTCGGTGATACATTGTACAGTGTGCCCTGAAACTGTAGACTCCATGATTAGCAGCTGGTATACGTTCGTTAAGCGTGACCCCCAACGATGTGAAGGAGAAGACGTGGTTGTAAGCACGTATATGTTGTCTAAAAGTGCGCGCTGCTGGGCTTTGCTCAGTAAAGAGATTAAGAAATTCTCTGGATTCTGGAATGTGGTTAACATCTACCCTACCTCCAGAACAACACAAAGTAGAAGTCTCCTTGTGGAATAGCTTTGCATGGCAGTATGGACATGCAGATGGGCACAAGAGATGAAGTTCTGGAACTCGAGTGGCGCGATAACAATTCTTTGCACTTCGGTTGCGTGCTGATGGGTGTGTAGGGGGAAGACGAACTTCGGTAGACGTTCCTTCGTCCAATTGATTTTGTGGAAACGACAAGGTAGGTGGAAAATCATTGATTGTTTCGTAGGAGATGTTTGGAACCACGACATTCGGGACACTGACTAATCGTCTTTCTCGAATACGCTCACTCCTTCTCTGATGTTGTATTTGTAGTTGCGTCTGCCTGAGATTACGACGATTGTAGTTTCATCGCAATAAACCTAATACAAATAAAAATACTATGGATCTATCTGATAAACGGAATGTTGTGAAAATTAACTTATTGTAATTTGCAGTACCTGGGGCGATTGTCACGCGGCTATTGCGCATTTGTCGAGCATTCATCCATATTGCGTGTTGTCCCTCTCCAAAATGTGTGTCGGACCGCACTGCGGAAGGTGTTATGACTGGATTGTGAGCAAGAGAGCTTTGTTGGGCAGTTGTAATGTGAATTGTAGAAGCAGTGTGATTCATGTCGTCTGCATGTAGTTAGAATACTGATTGAAAGATAAAAGTATTCAAGATGTACCGATGATAAGGATAGCCTAAAGGCGTAGTGTAGTACCTGCTTCATGCCATAAATCATGCACCGGTCAAGGCAACCTTTCTTCGACACTGTTAGTTTGTGATAAAGTCAGTGCATCTCGACAATCAGTGGTCTCTACGCGCCTGGTGTTTGGATTCAAGATAGTAGGTACACCGCGTAATCGACTTTCTCTAATACGCGCACTCCTTCTCTGACCTTGCAATTGTAGGTGCGTCTGCCGAATATTACAACGAATGTAGTTTCTTCGTAAAGAACCTAATAAAAATTGAAAAAGTGCAGATCAGTCTGATAAATGAACTATGGTTGAAGTGTGAAGCCTATTAGATTGAATTGAACATGTTATAAACTGCAGTACCTGCGGGGATTGTCACGTCGGTATTGCTCAGTTGTCGAGCTACAATAGTATGCTCCTCGTGTACATGTGCGTCAGATCGCGCTGCGGCAGGTATAATGTGCGTCGGATCGTGCTGGGGCTCGTCGGTATTGCTCAGTTGCCGAGCTGAAGTAATATGAATAGTAACGGCAGTGTGTTCCGTTTCTTCTGCGTGAAGTTTCAATATATCTTTTTTAGAGAAGTCCTGAAGGTGTAATGGTTAGAAGTGTAGATCAAAAACTTAGCTTAGTACCTGTTTCCTGTTGGTAATTATCTACCATTTGGTGTAACACATTTACTGGATGTGGTCCGTAATCTAACGGATAATGTCGTTGGCCAGCTTGTGTTTCTGGTGGTAGTTGTCTTGGCCCCCGTGGTCGTCTTCCCCTAGGGAGAAATGTGATAGGTGGGATGTTTGTTGTTCTATTCAAGACGTTATTTGTCGAGATAGCATGTGGAAGTGGTATATTCAAACTCCTTTCAACCATGTTTAGCTGGGATCGAAGGGCATCCTCCCACAGATGACGAAGTTCACGTCTCCGCATGTTACGTGCTTCTCGTTGTTCTGCAGTTGACATCTTTCACTCTATGCGCAAGACAACAGAGGGCATTGGGGGTCCGTCGCGAACGAAGAAGCGGATGACTTTGGAAAAAACGAAGAGTTATAGTGCTCACAGCTTCGGGTAGACATGGTTTCTGTCTTCAACCACCTTGATTGATTGACATAGCTATTTGCGGCAATTAAGGGCATGAAATTAAATGTCAATTTTTCTCTAACCTCTACTTTAGATGAAGTATGAAGTCAAACTATTACAGGGAATGTTTATGGGCATGTAAATTAAAATTCACCTTTTATCTAACCTCTACTTTAGATGAAGTAGAAGCTAATCAAACACTCATAGAAATACTGACCAATACAACAAAATTATATGGAATGTAACTATAAGGAAAGACATGCTTGCAGTAGTGAGATTATGCCTAAAGTTAGGGTGCAATGGTGACAAATGATCCATATAGCTTATCCAACTATTGCGGGGTAAAAGTTTGTGTTGTTGTTGTACGTATAATTTCCTCTCCGCGAAAAATTCAGTAAATTATAAGGTTTAGCTAACATAGAAATCCAAACACAACAAAAAATTGGTGCACAATTAAAAGTATATTTATACGCAGCGGAAAATACTTTTGGTTAAATTGAGTTGACATCCTAAAAGAGTATAAGTGTCCCCGAGGGACGACTCATGGTATGCACGACTCTAAGGATAGTATAGTATATAAAAATGTAGTTTTTACGCTAAAGGAAAATTAGTGTTTTGGTTTTATAAATATGTTATGCATGAGCTACATATAGTAATGCTTTTAGAGTTTAAAATATCTAACATGCAACCTAGCATAAAACATTCTCAGAAGCAAGTAAACATCCACAACTAGGCAAAGAAATAGCAGTTTAAGTTCATACCCAGCATCACAAGAAGCCACCAGTGGGCGTCAACAACCTGACACGAACCCACTGGTGAGTATGCATGTCTAACAGAAAGGTAAAGAAATACCTCACAAAATCGAGGACCAGCTATCTCAGCTACCCAAGAGGCCACAAGCAAGCCCCTCCAAAAGAACTAGCCGCTGAACTGGCTACAACCTGGACCTAAGGCATTCAAGAAAAGAACACCTCAGCAAGAAAATAATCAAAAAGGTAAATAGAGCATTAGATTTATGAGCAAGTAAGAAGGGTTTACCAACCCGGCAACAAAATGCTATCAGCAAAAGAAAGGACCTGACTGTAAGAAAAGAGCACTGTCTAAAGAACAGCAAAGCACACCAAGTGCGAGTAATAAAAGCAACATGCCCTACAAAATAGCCTGCAACAGCAACAAGACAGATACATATATGCCAAAAGAAATAGCCATAAAAAGGAAAGGAACTAACAGTCCTAACACGTTGGTTAATGGCAGGGGTCAAAACATGGATCTGAATACATAACCAAAACCAGATCCAAAAAGGGCTAAGGGATCAAACAGTGGCAGCTCTAGGGTCTCACACACGCCAACCCAAACCGGGGCAAAAGGCGGTGGCTACAGCTCTCCACATAAAACCACCCCTCCAGAGGCCACCAAAACTCCACCACCTGCCACATCCCAAGAGTCGGCATGCAAAAACTAGCCGAACACCCAGTAACCCCCCTAGGGAAACAAAATAGGGAAAACGTCACGCTAACAATCCTAAGGAAACACACGAACCCAAGGCAAAAAAACGTCGGGTTCAACCGACGCGGCCTTGCACGCCTAACCCGAACTAACAATGAGTCTCACCTGACCCAAAACCGGCACAGCAACCGGTGTCGACACAATGTGTCGACACCACAATAGGCCGGGGTCGACACAAGCTGTCGACACCACAACAGCAGGTGTCGACACAAGGTGTCGACACCACAGTACGCCGGTGTCGACACAAGGTGTCGACACCACAACAGCCGGTGTCGACACAGAGTTTCGACACCCCGACTGGCCGGTGTCGACACAAAGTGTCGACACCCTGACTGGCCTGTGTCGACACAAAGTGTCGACACCCCGACTGGCCGGTGTCGACACAAAGTGTCGAAACCCCGACTGGCCGGTGTCGACACAAAGTGTCGACACCCCGACTGGCCGGTGTCGACACAAAGTGTCGACACCCCGACTCGACACTAGCGCCAGACCCAACAACCAACCAAAACGAGAACGAAACGCCTCTCTAAAATTCATCATCTATCGGCAATTGCTAACTACTCGACCTGAACCGTGCCAATCCGTCCCTATCAGACACACTCTCTCAAGAAAACTGAGATTTAACTGGAACTTCTCTACACTAACAACAGTATAATCGGGGACTAATCCTAGAGTACACCTAGGATCTAAGCAGGAGAGAGATAAAATTTAATCAAGAAGAAAAAAAACAAGGATCAGCTTTGGCAAGGATGAGAGAGCATCACTTGCCTCAATACCAGCAAAGCTGGGTCGGCCACTTCCCTCACTCTCGGATCTAGCCGCAGAGCACCGAGCCGAGTAATTGAAGGAATGCAGATCCAAACGAGAGCAATCCAGATCCACTCTCGAAATCGAATTTCGAGCGCTAAATCTCCAGGAATCGGCGTCCGAAGGCTAGGGTAGTCCGGCGATTCTCTTCCTCTCGTACAGGCGGCGTCTTCTTCAAAAAGAGTCAATGAAAAGAGAGAATGAAGCGAGCCCTAATTTCTAACCTAAGGCTATTTATAAGCATCATTTTTAATAATAAACAAATCAATATATATATTAATTACTTACATGCAATATCAAAACGACGCGAGAACCGAAACATCTCGGAAATTGATGAAATTCACACCGCAGCTAAAAACCCATGCTACGAACACAACTACGAAGTCGAAATTAGCATTTGACGAACAAACTCGGGATATCACCGCCCGAAGCCAAAACACAAGCATTCCCTAAGAGGCTCAACCGAGTCACCAAAGCAGACTCCGGCTAGCTGGGGAATCTTGCTAACAGGCTACAACCAGGCTACACAAGGAACCTAAAGAGCTAAGACCACGCTCTACAATGGCGAAAGGCCGGAAATACGTCATCGTAACGCCAGTCAAAGATCAAACAAAATGCAGAAAACCGGGGGCGTTACAGCCACTCCCCCTAAAAGAAAGTTTCGCCTCGAAACTTTACTCACAACACTCCTATAAAGGAGGAGAGAGAAATAGCCAAGAAGGGGCTATAAATATATAAAAAAAACACAAAACATACCAGGCACAAGATCAGGGAAAAAGATGAGGGTGAGCCTCCCTCATAGCCGACTCCAATTCCCAAGTCGCGCTTTCTACATCCTGATTCCTCCACAGAACTTTAACCATAGGAATAGTCTTCTTCCGCAACACACGAACCTGAGAATCTAAAATGCGGACAGGCACCTCCACATAAGAAAGATTCGGCTCCAACAGAGGCACAGAATCCAAAACCTGCCTGCCATTCAGCACACATTTCCGCAGTTGACTGACGTGAAAGACATCATGCACGCCAGGGAAATTTGCGGGCAAAGCCATCCTATAAGCTAATAACCCAATTCGCTCAACAATCAGAAACGACCCTACGTACCTCGGGTCCAACTTCCTGTTCTTGCCAAACCGCTTAACTCCGATCAACGGGGAGACCTTTAAGAACACCGAGTCCCCCACAACAAATTCCAAGTCTGATCTACGCCGGTTGGCGTTCTTCTCATATCTCTCCTGGGATATCCGAAGCTTTTCCCGAATAAGCTTCACAATGGTTTCCATTTCCTCAAGCGCTTCTGGACCCAACAAAGGTCTCTCGCCAACCTCAGCCCAAAGCAAGGGAGTCCTGCAGCGCCTCCCATACAGAGCTTCAAAAGGAGCCATTTGCAAGCTTTCTTGATAACTGTTGTTAAACGCAAATTCCATAAGCCGCAAGCGCTCGTCCCACGCTCCTCCGTGGTCCAGAATATAGTATCAGATCATTTCTTCCACAATCTGATTTACTCGCTCCGTCTGACCGTTGGTCTGCGGATGATAAGCTGTGGAATACCTCAAGTCTGTACCCAACCCCTCTTGAAGGCTCTTCCAAAAACGAGACGTGAACCTGGAGTCTCGATCCGATATGATACTTACGGGTACACCATGCAATCTGATAACCTCTTCCAGATACAGCTCGACTATCTTCCTCATCGGATAATTGATCTTAAATGGTACGAAGTGAGCACACTTCGTCAATCTGTCCACGATCACCCAAACTGAATCATGCCCCTTAGGAGATCTCGGTAAGCATGTAATGAAATCCATCGAGATACTCTCCCACTTCCACGTCGGGATCTCCAAGGGAGTTAGCTTGCCACCAGGCCTCCCATGATCGGCTTTCACACGCTTGCAAGTGTGACACTCAGAAACAAATCTGGCTATACCTCTTTTCATCCCATATCACCAGACAATCTGCTTTATATCATGATACATCTTGGTAGACCATGGATGGTAGGCAACACTAGATCCGTGGGCTTCTCTACACACCATATCCCGGATATCTCCAACGGCGGGGATGCAAAACCTGCCACGATACTTCAAGGTACCCGCATTATCTATAGAGAAATATGGTAATTCACCTTTTTCAGCTCGATGATACAAATGCAGAAGATCGGGATCATCCTTCTGATGCAGTCTCGTAAGCGCAATCCACGAAGGTTCTACCACTGCCAAACTACTCTGCGAATCACAGCTTCCCACAGAAATGTCCATCAAAAGGAACTCTTCCACTAGGTGCTCGACGGAGAGATTGAAAATCTTCCCTGATTTCCGACTCAGGGTGTCGGCCACCACATTCGCTTTGCCCGGATGGTACTGGATTTCAACATCATAGTCGGCCACGTACTCCAACCATCGCCGCTGGCGTAGATTCAATTCTTTCTGGGTGAAGACATACTTTAAACTCTTGTGATCAGTAAAAATCTTGCATTGCGCGCCATACAGCAAATGCCTGCACAATTTCAGCGCATAGATCACAGCTGCGAACTCCAGGTCATGCGTAGGGTAATTTCTCTCGTGAGTCTTTAACTGCCTCGACCCGTATGCAATCACCTTTCCGCCCTGCATCAGAACGCAGCCTAGTCCGACATGCGACGCATCCACATATATATCATACTCACTACCCTCCGTAGGCAAAGAAAAAATTGGAGCCGAACATAACCTTCTTTTTAGTTCCTCAAAAGCCTCCTCACACTTGCCATCCCATATGAAGGCTACATTCTTCTGCGTCAACTTGGTCAACGGCGCAGACAAGGTAGAGAATCCCTCTACAAATCTTCTATAGTAGCCAGCCAAACCCAAGAAGCTTATGATCTCTCTGGGAGTAACAGGTCTCGCCCATTCCATAACAGCAGCGATCTTTTCTAGGTCCACCGATATTCCCTCCTTATTAACCACGCCCAGAAAAGAAACTTGAGGCAACCAAAATTCGCATTTGCTCAGCTTGACGTATAGCTTATGGTCTCTCAGAGTCGCCAAGACCAGTCGCAAATGTCGATCATGCTCCTCCGCATCTTTAGAGTACACCAAAACGTCGTCTATAAAGACAATCACAAACTTATCTAGAAAATCCTTAAAAACTCTGTTCATCAAATCCATAAAAGCTGAGGGCGCATTAGTCAAACCAAATGACATAACTAAAAACTCAAAATGCCCATGACGAGAGCGGAACGCCGTCCGCGGAACATCAGACTCCCGAATCCTCAACTGGTGGTAGCCCGATCGAAGATCAATCTTGGAAAAGACGGAACTACCACGCAGTTGGTCAAACAAATCGTCGATTCGCAGCAAAGGGTACCTGTTCTTAATAGTAACCTTGTTCAGCTCTCTATAGTCGATGCATAACCTCATCGACCCATCTTTCTTTTTAACGAACAGCACTGGTGCACCCCAAGGCGAAGAACTCGGCCTTATGAAACCTTTTGCCAACATCTCATCCAGCTGGATTCGCAACTCTTCCAGCTCTCGCGGGGCCATCCGGTACGGCGCCTTTACAATAGGACGCGTGCCTGGCTCCAAATCTATAACAAACTCGACATCTCGATCGGGTGGAAGACCGGGAAGATCGTCAGGAAACACATCAGAGAAGTCACACACTACAGGAATCTCTTCCAAACGCGACACACTAACAACTGTCCCTACCAGAGAGACCACACAGGCAAAGCATCAAGAATCAAGCAACTTCCGTGCACGCACCGCAGAAATGACTGGAGACTCCTGGAGAGAATACCCATAAACGATCCCTGGCTGACCGTTGTCTTTGACAAAGTCCAATCGCTTACCCTTGCACAGGATAACTGCATCGTACCTTGACAACCAGTCCATGCCCAAGATCACATCGAAGTCCTCCAGGTCAATCACCTTCAGATCTGCCTTTGCTAGAAAATCCCCAACAAAATCGGACAATCAAGGACACCCAGGTCCGTAACCACAGAGTCACCGGAGGGGAACTTAACACAGAATGCACCACCAGCACGATCAAGGCCCAAACTGAACCGCTCCACGAAGGCTCTAGCCACAAACGAGTGGGTAGCGCCGGACTTGAAGAGAACGCGCGCCCAGCGGTTCTTTACCTTAAATCGTCCTACGAATTGCACACGCATCTAAGGCAACAAGCGCCAAAATGAAAACTACAACCAAAAGGGGACATAACGAAACGACTGGGGAGGAGTCTGTAACGACCCTCGGCCCGAGCTCAGAGGCCTATAGGCTTGTCTCGTTCAAGACATCGTTACCCGGGCTGCAGCCCAAGCACACCAAAGCCTCTCCGCGCCTGTTTCTCGGCCGCGGTGCATTGTTGAGGCCAGGTCTTGAACCCGCAACCCCCTTGATAGGCAACCTTCAACAGTTCCTATCACCAACTGAGCTGCAGCTCAGTTGGTGATAGGAACTGTTGAAGGTTGCCTATCAAGGGGGTTGCGGGTTCAAGACCTGGCCACAACAATGCACCGCGGCCGAGAAACAGGCGCGGAGAGGCATTGGGGTGCTTGGGCTGCAGCCCGGTAACGATGTCTTGAACGAGACAAGCCTATAGGCCTCTGAGCTCGGGCCGAGGGTCGTTACAATAAAAAGTGCACTTTTTATTATAACGACCCTCGGCCCGAGCTCAGAGGCCTATAGGCTTGTCTCGTTCAAGACATCGTTACCGGGCTGCAGCCCAAGCACCCCAAAGCCTCTCCGCGCCTGTTTCTCGGCCGCGGTGCATTGTTGATGCCAGGTCTTGAACCCGCAACCCCCCTTGATAGGCAAACCTTCAACAGTTCCTATCACCAACTGAGCTGCAGCTCAGTTGGTGATAGGAACTGTTGAAGGTTGCCTATCAAGGGGGTTGCGGGTTCAAGACCTGGCCTCAACAATGCACCGCGGCCGAGAAACAGGCGCGGAGAGGCTTTGGGGTGCTTGGGCTACAGCCCGGTAACGATGTCTTGAACGAGACAAGCCTATAGGCCTCTGAGCTCGGGCCGAGGGTCGTTACAATAAAAAGTGCACTTTTAGCTGTCTCGAGCCATAAGCTATCACGCTTCCGTGCTGCAGTAGCACACAACCCAAACCGCTGCCTGAAGCATCGCTATATATCTCATAGCCTTCGGTCCCAACCGGCGAACTCAACACAGACGCCGTGGTCAACCGACACTTCAATTCCTCAAAAGCTCGCGCGCACTCCGGCGTCCAAACGAACTTATGCTCCTTCCTCGTCAAAGTAGTGAGAGGTAGCGCTATCCGCGAGAAGTTCTCTACGAAGCGCCTATAATAACCGGCAAGCCCCAAAAAGCTCCGGACTTCTGCTACCGTAGCAAGCTCAGGCCACTCCCGTATCGCAACAATCTTCGCCGGATCCACCGCAATACCCTCTCCACTCACTATATGCCCGAGGAACGCCACTGAGGATAGCCAAAACTCGCACTTCGAGAACTTGGCATACAACTGGTTTCTCCTGAGTGTCTCCAACACCAAATGGAGATGCTTGAAGTGATCCTCCTCACTTTGCGAGTACACCAAAATATCGTCGATGAAGACGATCACGAAATGGTCTAGGTACTCCCTGAACGTCCTGTTCATCAAATCCATAAATACTGACGGCGCATTAGTCAGCCCAAACGGCATGACCGTAAACTCATAATGCCCGTATCTCGTACTAAACGCTGTCTTCGGGATATCACTCTCCCTTATCCGCAGCTGATAGTACCCCGACTTGAGATCTAACTTCGAGTACACCGTCGACCCGACTAACTGATCGAAGAGATCATCAATCCGGGGATCGGGTACTTATTCTTCTCAGTCAGCTTGTTTAGCTCCCGATAATCAATACACAATCTCAAGCTTCCGTCCTTCTTCTTAACAAAGAGGACCGGTGCGCTCCAAGGCGAAGAACTCGGGCGCACATACCCTTGCTCCAACAACTCTTGCAGTTGAACCTTCAGCTCCGCCATTTCCTTAGGCGCTAGCCGATACGGAGATCGTGACACAAGCTTTGCACCTGGCACTAGCTCGATAGTAAAATCTATCTCCCGTTGAGGCGGGGCTCCAGGAAGATCTGCGGGAACACATCAGGGTATTCCGATACCACTGAAATACAATCCAACGCGGGCTTCGGCTTTGCAACCTCCACAAGTGTAAAGAACAGTTCTGCTCCGGCACGAACCGCCTTCACCACCTGAAGAGCAGACATCAACGTCTTGCTCGACCCCTTTAAGCCCGTAAAAGTCATCTCACGACTTGCTCCCAGCTTGACTTCCTTGCTACCGCAATCTATATGGGCCTGCTGCTCCGAGAGCCAGTCCATGCCAAATATGACGTCGAACTCCACTAACGGAAGTAAAGACGCCCGCAGGTCGAACTCCTGCTCTCCAATACGAGTCTTAACCTCGCAGATCCTAACCGCTCGCATCGAACACCCATTGGGCAATAACACATCCAACTTGTCCTTCGCCATCGAAGAAGGGACTCCGATGCGTGATATAAATCCTTCGGACAAGAAGGAGTGTGAAGCTCCCGTATCAAAGAGTGCTCGTGCGGGATTTTCACAAATCATTACAAATCCTAAACAAGCAGTGGTAAGGTAACATATACATAACAAGCATATAAAGGAATTGACTTGCTATAAATTAAACCGTACCTGTCACCACGTCAGCTTGTTTAATGGCCTCCTGTTGGCCAAGATTGTAAACTCTTGGTTGGGCCGGAGCATAGTGAGATGCGGTCGACTCCACCGCCTTTCCCTTCTCTTCGTAGGTAGCTCCTGGCCTCCTTTCGGACTTAGGACGTCCGCTCCAACAATCACGGGCGAAATGCCCCGTCTTGCCACAAGTGAAGCACGCGCCCGGGGTCCGACTCGTAGTCGCCCCAGAAGCACCAGAAGGAGCTGGACCCGAAGTCCTATGCTTCTTGAAAGTCCTCCGATAGCCTGACTTTGAGGTAGTCGGCACTCTGAACTCAGATTTCTTATCAGCCAAGCCTTTCTTCGCTTGTACACTCTTCATGTCCTTCTCCAAGGACCGGGCAGTATTGACCAAGGTCAAGAAACCCTGCGTCATCGGCCCCGACAGTAATAGTCTCAGCTCATCCCTCAGACCTTCGTAGAAGCGATTAGTCTTGCGCTCCTCATCCATGATGGTAGAGCTCGCATAGCGACTCAACCGCGTAAACTCGTGGAGATATTCATCCACGCTTCGCTCACCCTGCACCAACCTCAGGAACTCATTCTCCATCGAGATCCTCTGAGTAGAAGGGAGGTATCTTGCCAAGAACAATCCCGAGAACTCTTCCATCGGAACGTCTATCAGTTGTCTACCTCGCAGATGATGCAGCTCCAAACCTTCCCACCACATCCTCGCTTCACCGTCCAACAGGAACGTAGCAATGGTGGCCATCTGCCACTCCTCCGTCTCCGTCGCTGTCATGACTCTCTTCACCCTAGAGAGCCAGTCTTCAGCCTGCGATGGGGTTCCCAACCCCGAGAATAACGGAGGGTTAAAGCTCATTACATGCTTCAACTGCCTCTCAGTCGCCCTCCTTGGCACTATTGGTTCTACAACCACTTGCTCCATCCTCCTCGGCTCCGCCTCTTGAAGAGGTACTTGCTCCATCACAGGAGCTGGCTGCTGCGCTTGCCTCCCAGGCTGCGCATTTATCACGGCTAGCACCGCTTCAGCCACCAATCTTATATTTTCAGCCGACAAAGGTGTTGCGGGAGCAACTTCTGGTGCACTACTAGCCTCAGAACCTCGGCGTTCTGACGGCCCAACACCACTTCGGGTCACCTATAGTGGTACAAAACACCGTTAAGCGACCAAATAACATTGCAAACAGCAATTATAGGAACACGCAGGTTCCTCAAACACGAGTATTTTCATTCCTAAGTGGACATTCATGGGTTCTTTTTACTGTTATTACGATGACGCACACAATGTGCTCACCACCCCTTAAAAAGAATTCGCCCACGAATTCACTTTAAGCCCGACCAAAACCAGTAGTCTGATACCAAATTGTAACACCCCCTATCCGTCGCATAGCATATAGCAGTAGGTCCGGCCGGTGGGCCATAACCCACAGGTCCCAGGATCGAAACCTGGCTCTGATACCAAATTGTAACACCCCCTATCCGTCGCATAGCATATAGCAGTAGGTCCGGCCGGGCCCGACGCCATATACCACAGACAGACCGGGTGGTTACGTATGGAAACCATCCAACCAATCTCAACGTCCTACACAGAGCATTCTAGCGGAAGCAATTTATAAGAGTTACAAATCAAGAACCCAGCACAAGCATGAATGTCCACTAAAACCAAAAGGAATGTCATTACAAAATACTCAAAAGTCGGCCTTAAGGCCTTACAAGATGTTTCATTTGTCTATTACATGATTTACCAACCTCGGCACGCAGGCCGGCCATACATGAATAAAATAGAAAACATTTCCACTTGGCCTTCGAGGGCCAGCTTCGCAAAAAGGGCTTTAGATACCGCTAGCCCGCATTGACCGCTTGGTCCAGCTGCACCTGCAAGCAAACAAACCACCGCACGGTGGCAAACAAAGCAACGGTCAGCAATGCTGACCAAATTATAACGATCCCGCCCCCAACTCGGGGCGGCGATGCTCCTTCCCTGCATTTCATTAGCACAAGCGAGCAATGCATATAACCATAGCCATTTCATCACAGACGTTGGCTCGTACGGCCACACGTCCCGTGCACTCAGGGCACATTCTCGGTGAACCGGTCGATGTTATGTCAATTAAAGCCATTAACATTCCGGACTCACCACCGCCACTTAGACGGTCATTCCTATGAGCAATTCGTCTTCATGGTATTGGTCACGTCAATTTAAGCCATTGACCACCGAAGACTCACATCTATGCCAACGGCGAGTGCCATGTAACTTTAGGTCTCTCTAACCCGAACGACATAAAGCGGGTACGGCTCCATCTAACCCGTGCTCACATCGCAACGGCAATTTAAGCCATTTGCGCGGGTCAAACTTTCACCGAGTCCCATTCTACCGCAAGACACATAACCCCGTTATGTTCATGTTGGCACTCAGGCCACCAAGTTGGCAAGACCTCGTGTCCGCCCAGTTTTCCGGGTGCACCTTTGGGTTAGTCCCCAAGGCTCCCTGCTGCAATCTACCGCGTAGAAAACCCGAAAACACCAAATAGCACGGAGTCTTCTCCGGCCTTATGCAATGCAACATCACCGATCCGAACTAACATGTCCGGGTAGGCTTCAACCAAATGCCTATGTCCGTTCTCGCATACGGACGCTAAACAACGTGGACTTTACATATCTACCCGAAGGAACGCCTCCAACTCTTCGCAAACTCGCGAGAGAGGGCTTCCTATGCTAAGAAAGAGAGCTATCATGCTCACAAGTGAGGATCGTTACCCTTGCGTTCCTCTTTGGCGCCATCGAAATGTAATCGGATAGAAATCACCGCGCTTGCGTTGCCTCCGTGGATCCGGAGTCGGCTTGCGATTCGGAGCTCCGAAGCTCCTCCAATGGCGGATCTAGCTCCTCTTCCTCTAGCCTTGGCTCTTCTTTCTCCAAGGGTTTGGAGAGAGATCAAGTGATGAAAAGTGTGGATTTTTCTAAGTCAAACCGTGTATATCCTCCCAGGAACCATCCCCAGCCGTCGGATCTCAACCTAAGAAAACGAGCGGCTTTGATTCGGGGCTGAAATGCCCAATCTGGGCCGAACACGGCTTGGCACACGCCCGTGTGTCCAGGGCCGTGTGCCGCATTCGCCGTCAAAATCGAATCTTCTGAACACGCACACGGGTATCGAACACGCCCGTGTTCGAGCTGACACGCCCGTGTTCCAGATGACACGGCCGTGTAGCCGGCCGTGTACCCCATGATTTTCCCCCGTTTCCAACCCGAGCACTGCACGGGTTCTAGGACACGCCCGTGTCCTTGCCCGTGTCACATTGACACGCCTGGGCCCCCAGGCCGTGTACACGGGACATTTCGTCGAGGGGAGAACGACGACTCGCTGACACGGCCTTGGACACGCCCGTGTCCGAGGCCGTGTGCCTTGTCTCGACGACCGTCGAGTGAATCTCGACGATTTCACCTTGACGCTCGTCGACACGGGTCGACACGCCCTGCGACACGCCCGTGTCGCAGGCCGTGTGCCCATTCTCGACGAATCGTCGAGAATAACTCGACGATTTCACGGCTAAGTGTCGACACGGGTCGACACGCCCTGCGACACGCCCGTGTCGCAGGCCGTGTGCCCATTCTCGACGAATCGTCGAGAATAACTCGACGACTTCGCGGCTAAGTGTCGACACACGCTTGACACGCCCTGGGACACGCCCGTGTCCCAGGCCGTGTGCCTACAGCCAGAAACCAAAACTGGCCCAAAACGTCCCCCTTTGCTCCTTTGAGTTTCGGGGCGTTACATAGTCGAACCTGAGATAACCTGGGTCGAAGTCTGCGCTTCGTCTGCCGAAAGCACATTCAGCTTCCCCTTTCCTTTATCCATTTGCTGAGGCGGTGGTAAAGCCTGGAGGAGAACTGGCTGCAGAATAGGCTGGAGCTGTGGGCACCTTGTCTTGAGATGACCCTTCCGCCCACACTGAAAACAGACTTTATCTTTTAACCAGCATTGGGCAACATCATGCCCCTTCCTTACACACAAGGCACACACCAAGTCTCCTCTGGGAGCACCCTGAATTGCGTGCACCTATTCCTTCTTCTGCGCTCCCAACCTTTTGAAACACTTCTCAAAGGGATGGCCTGGCCGGCCACAAAAACTACAAACCTCTTTGATCTTCTTCCTCGAGACATCATCAGGTTCTTGAGGGCTCTTCCCTCCACCGGACTTCCGCTTATCCTTCCTCAACTGCTGACCTCTAATCTTGGCATTCTCAATGGCCTCAACCCTCAAGGCAGCTTCAACCACACCGACATAACTGACTGCTCCGTAGGCATTCGCTAACTGCTGAATGTCGCTTCTTAGTCCACCCAGAAATCGCTTAACTCGGTCTGCTTCAACACTCACCAGACTAGGGGCAAACCGACTCAACTTACTAAACTCAATCTCATACTCACTAACCGTGAGTTTCCTCTGCTTTAAATGAAGGAAGTCATTCATAAGCCGGTCCCGCTCGACTGAAGGCAGAAACTTACTTAACAGCATCACCTTAAATGACTCCCAAGTGCATCCTGCCACCAAGCTTTCTTTCTCCCTCAGCCACCAATTCTTTGCTAAGCCCTTGAGCTGGTAGGCAGCGAGCATCACTCTCTGATCGTCCGCAATCCCTGAGTAGGAGAACATCTCCTCAATGGAAATCAGCCAGTCATCCAAAATCATGAAATCTGCTTGCCCATCATAAGTAGGGGGCCTAAGCCGCTGAAACTGGGATATGAACGCCATCCCCGGGGGCACCACAACCAACGGCACGAGAGGAGCAGGAGGGGCAGGAATAGCTACCCCCTCAGCGGGGTCCTGAACTCTCGGAGTCTGTCCCGCCACCACCGCTACAAGAGACTGAATCTGAGCCTGCATAGCCACTACCTGCCTCGATAAGGCCTCATTACTCTGCCGCAGGTTTTCTACCAACGCCTCGCTCTGCGCTCCCGACGTCTCACCCTCTGATTGGGGAGTCGATCTCATCGCGGGACGTCTCGCCATCCTATAATCGCACAAGCTTTAGACAGAACACAGCCTAACAGCTAGAACAAAACTACCCGGTACAGACAAACACACTTAAATATGAACTCCAACTGCTAAACTTGCTCTGGGATTTGTTTTTACCATGATGATGTTATGCTTAACCCTAAGATGGTTCACCACCATCACACTAACTCATGTGCCTAAACCATGAATCCATGTATTTGTATTCTTTTTGACTCAAAACCATGCGTGTATATATGTCATCATGCAGATCTTTAGCTTGACACGTTGTACTTATGAAATGTTATGCTATGCATGATGTGCTATGCATTCTAAAAAGGCCTTAATGCATGCCATGGGCGGCGTACACATGAAAATGTTATGCATCTCATACTAAATAACATTCCCATGCAACGAAAAAAAGAAAATGTGTTAGCCGCATTCATGTGGTGAGGTTATGCATCCAATACTACATAACCCTCACATGTTGCCTCCTATGGTGAATTCATATACAAACACATATTATGCATCTCATACTACATAATATGCCCCGTATACTTCTTTATGCTCATGAGTGTAGTGTTCGTGCTTTAGCCAAGATGTGCTGATGACATATCGGTGTGTGTATGGTATGACGCTAACTACTAAAGCAAACCAGGGAAAGGTTGCCCGACCATTTGCCAAGCAACCTCCCTCTGATACCAACTATCACAATCCGAATTTTCTCTACGATTACATCGTATCAGAGCATGAGAAAATACGTGCCGTAATGCCACGTCGTGCAGGGGATAACTGCACACGCTCAGGCAAAACTCCAGACTTAAGGAAAATCTTAGATTAATATGAAAGGAAACCAGTTATGATTAATGGTCGTATCCCTCGGCACGGTGGATCAGCTAGTCCACAATTAAAAGTATATTTATACGCAACGGAAAATACTTTTGGTTAAATTGAGTTGACATCCTAAAAGAGTATAAGTGTCCCCGAGGGACGACTCATGGTATGCACGACTCTAAGGATAGTATAGTATATAAAAATGTAGTTTTTATGCTAAAGGAAAAGTAGTGTTTTGGTTTTATAAATATGTTATGCATGAGATACATATAGTAATTCTTTTAGGGTTTAAAATATCTAACATGCAACCTAGCATAAAACATTCCCAGAAGCAAGTAAACATCCACAACTAGGCAAAGAAATAGCAGTTTAAGTTCATACCCAGCATCGCAAGAAGCCACCAGTGGGCGTCAACAACCTGACACGAACCCACTGGTGAGTATGCATGTCTAACAGAAAGGTAAAGAACTACCTTACAAAATCGAGGATCAGCTATCTCAGCTACCCAAGAGGCCACAAGCAAGCCCCTGCAAAAGAACTAGTCGCTGAACTGGCTACAACCTGGACTTGAGGCATTCAAAAAAAGAACACCTCAGCAAGAAAATAATCAAAAAGGTAAATAGAGCATTAGATTTATGAGCAAGTAAGAAGGGTTTACCAACCCGGCAACAAAATGCTATCAGCAAAAGAAAGGACATGACAGTAAGAAAAGAGCACTGTCTAAAGAATAGCAAAGCACACCAAGTGCGAGTAATAAAAGCAACATGCCCTACAAAAGAGCCTGCAACAGCAACAAGACAGATACATATATGCCAAAAGAAATAGCCATAAAAAAGAAAAGGAACTAACAGTCCTTACACGTGGGTTAATGGCAGGGGTCAAAACAAGGATCTGAATACATAACAAAAACCAGATCCAAAAAGGGCTAAGGGGTCAAACAGTGGCAGCTCTAGGGTCCCACACACGCCAACCCAAACCGGGGCAAAAGGCGGTGGCCACAGCTCTCCACATAAAACCACCCCTCTAGAGGCCACAAAAACTCCACCACCTGCCACATCCCAAGAGTCGGCATGCAAAAACTAGCCGAACACCCAGTACCCCCCCTAGGGAAACAAAATAGGGAAAAAGTCACGCTAACAATCATGAGGAAACACACGAACCCAAGGCAAAAAAACGTCAGGTTCAACCGACGCGGCCTTGCACGCCTAACCCGAACTAACTCCGAGTCTCACCTGACCCAAAACCGGCACAGCAACCGGTGTCGACACAATGTGTCGACACCACAACAGGCCGGGGTCGACACAAGGTGTCGACACCACAATAGCAGGTGTCGACACAAGGTGTCGACACCACAGCAGGTCGGTGTCGACACAAGGTGTCGACACCACAACAGCCGGTGTCGACACAGAGTGTCGACACCCCGACTGGCCGGTGTCGACACAAAGTGTCGACACCCCGACTGGCCGGTGTCGAAACAAAGTGTCGACACCCCGACTGGCCGGTGTCGACACAAAGTGTCGACACCCCGACTCGACACTAGCGCCAGACCCAGCAACCAACCAAAACGAGAACGAAACGCCTCTCTAAAATTCATCATCTATCGGCAATTGCTAACTACTCGACCTGAACCGTGCCAATCCGTCCCTATCAGACACACTCTCTCAAGAAAACTGAGATTTAACTGGAACTTCTCTACACTAACAACAGTATAATCAGAGACGAATCCTAGAGTACACCTAGGATCTAAGCAGGAGAGAGATAAAATTTAATCAAGAAGAAAAAAAACAAGGATCAGCTTTGGCAAGGATGAGAGAGCATCACTTGCCTCAATACCAGCAAAGCTGGGTCCGCCACTTCCCTCACTCTCGGATCTAGCCGCAGAGCACCGAGCCGAGTAATTGAAGGAATGCATATCCAAGTGAGAGCAATCCAGATCCACTCTCGAAATCGAATTTCGACCGCTAAATCTCCAGGAATCGGCGTCCGAAGGCTAGGGTAGTTCGGCGGTTCTCTTCCTCTCGTACAGGAGGCGGCTTCTTCGAAAAGAGACAATGAAAAGAGACAATGAAGCGAGCCCTAATTTCTAACCTAAGGCTATTTATAAGCATCAGTTTTAATAATAAACAAATCAATATATATATTAATTACTTACATGCAATATCAAAACGACGCGAGAACCGAAACATCTCAGAAATTGATGAAATTCACACCGCAGCTAAAAACTCACGCTACGAACACAACTGCGAAGTCGAAATTAGCATTCGACGAACAAACTCGGGATATCACCACCCGAAGCCAAAACACAAGCATTCTCTAAGAGGCTCAACCGAGTCACCAAAGCAGACTCCGACTAGTTGGGGAATCTTGCTAACAGGCTACAACCAGGCTACACAAGGAACCTAAAGAGCTAAGACCACGCTCTAAAACGGCGAAAGGCCGGAAATACGTCATCGTAACGCCAGTCAAAGATCAAACAAAACGCAGAAAAACCGGGGGCGTTACAGGGAATGAGGGGGTAAAAGCTGGCCGCGATTGCGAAAGGTGAAGTCGTTTTCGCGTGTGCAGACATCAGACAGCGGATGGCAGTACACTGCTATTGTTTTTGATTTTCCTGTCTGAGTCCGGATTTTGAATCCGTTTTTTGGCCTAACGTGGATTTAAAATAAAGCAGGATCGACGGTGCCGATTTTACAGGTGGTGCATATTCAATGGTTAGGATGTCATGTGGCTTTTCATTTGATTTTCAAATATACTTCTTTATAAAAGTGTATAGATATATATAATTGTTTATTTAATTAGACAAGTCATTAAATGAGCCGCTAATCCCAAATTCATCACGGCTCAATCCATACTTCTACGAACCTCTCGACGTTAGTCAGCGCGGGCTTTATCCATCTAAGAGGGAACCCGAACCCAACAGGTCCAAGTATTCCGGTCCGACCGGGACGTCGAGTTAGACCACAATAAATTTATCATTATTTTGATGTTCTGTTTAGCCCGGTGGCAGCGGTCACGAACCGTCGTTCGTGAACGTCCAACCCAACTTAAGGACCTTCATTCATTTTTATGACGGACACCAAGAAAAAAACTATGTCAAAACATATATTTTATGACATGATATATTTTGTTCAATAAACTCATCTGAACAAAAATATCGCTCCAAATAGACGATGATTTGTTACTACTGCATGAGTGCTATTTTTATTCATATATTTAAAAGGAATGAGGACAAAATCATACAACTACACAACATAAATAATAACGTACCCTCATCCTTTCGAATTCTTTCTATTGTTTGGGATGAAGCAAGCTCACAACACACTGTTTTCTTTGATCAGTTGAGAATTTTCTTCCTTAAACTCCTCCCAATTCAAATCCGAAATCTCTCCCAGCATGAAAGAAGATCCTAAACACAATTTATCATCTTAAGTTCTCTTTGGCACTTCATTGGGCAGGAAGAGCTCCTTTCGCTTTTTCAAAATGATCAGTTTAATATTATTTTTCTATTTTTAAATTTTATTTAATCAATAGAAATTGTATAAAAAATAAAATTATGTTTATATATTGTTAAAATATTCAATATATAATACTTAATTTTATTTTTAAAAAATTTAAAATAATTAAAAATGAATAAATAAAATTAGGGTTGATGATCTAATTTTGAATATAAATTAAGGTGTCGGCTCAATTTTAAAAGTACAATTTATCATCTCCCTACTATTTTTAAAATACACCTTTTTAAAACGGACTTTGGCTTTGTTTGGCGTGGCCGGTGGTGGTTGCGAACTTGGTGGTTTTGAATCGTCGCTCGTGAACGATCGTCCTCACCTAAAAAATTCTTTCATTTTTTGCTCAGAACTAATTTATTTTCTTGATAGCAGTCATAATCTTTATCTTATCATGCATATATTTTATGATAATGACATTTTTAATGAAATTGATAAGAGCAAATAAGTAGTGCAAAAAGAGGCCTTATAAGTTATAATCAACCATTATTCAACCACAAATTCAAAACAAATGATGGAAGAATACAGAAGCACTTTGATAAAGAGAGATAAATAGGTAGGGAGTCGGGAGAGACGAATCCTGCAAGACCCTTTATTCGAAGATAATTATTGTCCTCTATAGAGAGATAGAGAGCTCTATAGAGGGAGAGAGAGGGAAAGAGAGACCTAGAGAGAGAGACTCTCACGCAACAGTAGGCTGGAACACCCAAGACATGGGGATGCGCTCATTGGAATCATTGCGAACGACCAGATAACCGATAAACGACCCTTCAGTTTTCCCTCCCTTCACTGAGCTGATTGAGAAAATGTAGCGTACGCCGCCTGTCACAGGCCAACGCTTGGCCGAGACCACCTCGCCGAAGGTCATCTTCTCCGAGCTCTCGGAGACCTTTTTGTTTGCTTCTTCCAAGGTGAACCTTCCCAGCTCCTGCACCTCCTTGTTATGCTTCACATCCTTAATCTGTTCAACTCCGTTGAGCTGCCGGGCGGCAGCTGCTTTGGAATTGAAGAAGAGAAGGGCGGCAACGACGACGACAGAAAGGATGAGCACGCTGTGTACTTTGGCCGCCATGGCTAATCAAGCGTTGCTGTGGTGATTGCTGGAGGGATGCTGGGTGCATGCTTTTATAGATTGGGAAGAGGAGAAGAGTTTTGCCATCTCATAAATTTATTTTTTTATTTTTGAAAATATGATCCGATCAGTTTAATAATATATATTGAAAAAGTTAATGACAGCCTTTAATTAGCCTGTTCAAAATATTATGCAAATGTATATGTTTGGCATATTATATATGTACAACCCATATTCGTCGATGATGAGTCCTATCACAGGCATGTTAGCAGAAGTCAAGGTCAACAAGTCAATACAGAAGTCAAAGTCAGCGCACAAGACCGCGGAAGGCCTGAGCGAGTATGACGAGCTCCCCTTGTATACTCGCCGGGTAGGCGATTAGGCGAGATACTCGCCCAGCCCGTGCGAGTTCCCCTGGAAGTCGCCTAGTTGCCAGGGGGTGGTGTATAAATGTGATACCCCCTCCTTGGATTTCCCTATAAATAGGACCCAGGGGTACGAGGTGAGACACGCAAAATCCACGGCATGATACTCACGAGCTCTCCTTTCGAGATACTAGCCGAGCCTTTGGATCCCTTTTCTTTAGAGATCATGTCGCAACCGTGCAAACTGATTATTAAAAAAATGGCCCCCCATCGCTAATTATTGCTCTCGGCACCCCAAATCGATTGAATATGTAATTCCGTAAAAAGTTCAGGACAACCTTAGCATCGTTTTTAGATGTGGCGATGGCTTCTACCCACTTTGATACGTAATCAACAGCTAACAGAATATAAATGTTTGCATGTGAGTTCACGAAGGGGCCCATAAAATCTATTCCCCACACATCAAATAACTCAACTTCTAGCATTATGTTCATTGACATTGCGCCATTTCTTTGTATATTTCCAGTTCTTTGGCATCTATCACACTCTTTAACAAAAGAATTTGAGTCCCTGAATAAGTTAGACCAATAGAATCCAGCCTCTAACACCTTCATGACTGTCCTTGTACCCATGAAGTGGCCTCCATATGGTGAATTATGACATTTTTGTAGAATAGTTCTCATTTCACTCTCGGGAATACAACGTCTCAATACTCCATCGACTCCAATCTTAAATAGATAAGGGTTGTCCCATAAATATGACTGCACCTGGTGTAGGAATCTTTTTCTTTGGTGATATGTGAGCTCAGAAGGCATGATGTTGCTCACTAGGTAGTTTACAAAGTCAGCGTACCAAGGTGCTACACTGTTAGAGATCGCTAATAGACACTCGTTGGGGAACCTCTCATCAACCTCAGAACATAACGGCGGATGGGTAAACTCAATCCTAGATAAATGGTCTGCTACGGGGTTCTCTAATCCTTTCTTATCCTTTATCTCAACATCGAAATCTTGCAAAAGGAGCACCCAACAGATCAACCGTGGTTTTGCATCTCGTTTTACCATCAGATAGCGGATTGCATCATGGTCAGTATACACTATAACCTTCGTGCATAAGAGATAAGATCTAAATTTCTTGAATGCAAAAAAGACTGCTAGTAGTTCCTTCTCGGTGGTAGTGTAATTGACTTGGGTGTCAATGAGGGTTTTACTTGTGTAAGCTATCGTGTGGAATATCTTCCCCCTCACTTGCCCCAAGATAACTCCCAATGCGTAGTCACTAGCATCGCACATCAGAATAAAAGGCTCTTCCCAATCAGGCGTCACTACGATGGGTGACGTGGTTAAACGTTTTTTAAGTTCATCAAAAGCTATTATACATTCATCACTAAACTGAATCTTCACGTCTTTTTCCAACAAACTACTCAACGGTTTTGCTATTTTCGCAAAGTCCTTGATAAACCTACGGTAGAAACCTGCGTGTTCTAGGAAACTTCATAGCATCTTAACATTCTTTGGTGGTGGTAATTGTTCGATCACATCTAACTTTGCCTTATCCACCCTTAGTCCCTCTTTAGAAAAATGGTGACCAAGCACAATCCCCTCATGCACCATGAAGTGACATTTCTCCCAGTTTAGAACAAGATTTGTCTACACACAACGAGTAAGTACCTTCTCTAAACACTCTTAGCAATCATCAAACGATTTCCCAAAGATGGAAAAATCATCCATGAATATCTCAATACCCTGGTCCATGATATCAGAGAAAATGAGAATCATGCAACGCTGGAAAGTGGCAGGTGCATTGCATAGACCAAAAGACATTCTCCTAAATGCGAAGGTTTCGTAAGGACATGTGAATGTGGTTTTTTCTTGATCTACGGGGTCTACGGTAATTTGGTTGTAGCCTGAGTACTCATCAAGAAAATAGAAAAAGTCATTCCCTGCCAACCTATCTAAAGAAAGGCAAGGGGTAATTATCCTTCCTGGTGGCTTTATTCAACTTCTTGTAGTCAATGCATATTCGCCACCCCGGGACCGTTCTAGTGGAAACCGACTCACCTTTCTCATTTCTTACGACCGTCATTCCTCCCTTCTTGGGTACACATTGCACAGGTGAAACCCATAAACTATCCGAGATGGGGTATATGATTCCCACGTCTAGCCATTTAATAATTTACTTTTTTACCACCTCTTTCATAGGTGGACTTAGACGACGTTGATACTCGATCGATCCCGTAAATGATTCTTCCAAAAAAATCTTGTGCATATATAATGAGGGGCTTATTCCTTGGATGTCATTTATGGTCCACCCTATGACACTTTTAAATTGCTTGAGTAAGTCTATTAACTTTTGACGTTGATCAGATGATAAATGTGAGTTGATGATGACCGACAAGGTGTCATTATCTCCTAAGTACGCGTAAGTGAGATAGTCCGGGAGAGGTTTCAACTTCAATGATGGCGGGTCGAAGATAGACGGTTTTACTGACAAAGATCTTTCAGACATCTCTAATGGTTCCGGCTTACGGAACCAAACAACCTGCTTCTCAAATGCTTGCAAGCACTCTTGAATGTCTTCTTCTTCCTCAGAAAGCTCACCCTCAGTCAACACACGAGTCAATAGGGAATCCTGTTCATCCAGCGATACACTAGGCTCATAGTCACCTATAGATACATAGTTGACCACCTCCATATTGTCTTCCTCTCGATGAGGGAATTTTAATACCTTAAGTACATTAAAGGTGACTTGCTTGTCATTCACTCTCATAGTCAATTCTCCTTTCTGAACATCTATCAGTGTCCTACCCATGGCTAGGAACGGTCTCCTTACAATGATGGGGACTTCCTTGTCCTCCTCCATATCTAAAACCACAAAGTCAGCTGGAAAAATTAACTTATCTACCTTCACCAACACATCCTCAACTATCCCTTTTGGGAATGCCAGGGTCCTATTGGCCAGCTTGTCCCTCTACCAACTCTTTTTCTTCATCACTCTTTCTACCCAGTTCATGTGTAGGTGCACTTACTAATTGCTTACCACTTCGTAACTCGACTGCTTTACAATGTTGGTTATCTCCCTTTAGATTTGGAGTGGTATCCGTTGGAAGTGTGCCCGGTGGCCTAAGACTCAAGGTGTTGGCAATTTGACCTAACTGGGATTCTATCATGCGTAGTGACCCCTCTAGCTTTGAAATGCGTACATCTCTCTTTTGCATCGACTCCATAATCATCTCATCAGTCAGTTTCCTAGAAATACTAGGTTGATTAAAAGCATTATTATGCTGTGGATGTGAGTTATTCAGATTAAATCCGGGTGGCTGGGTCACTCCCGCATTATTCTTCCAAGAGAAATTTGGATGATTTCTCCACTCAGGATGGTAGTGATTTGCAAAACCTGGTGGTACTTGCCTTGGTTGGCCTACGACATAGTTTTCCTCCTCTGTCAGTTGATTTAGTTGTTCAACCGTTAGGGGTGCATTAGGTGTAGAGGTAGATAACAAATCTAACCTCTTATTAATTAGATTAAACTGGGATGACATTTGTGCAGCTAACGATGTAATCTGGTCCACTTGATGGACTCCAGCCAGTTGAGTATTACCTTGTCTCTCATAAGCCTGATAATTATTAGAAGTTAGATCTTCTAATATTGCGTAGGCGTCTTCGGGATATTTCTTCATTAAGGAACCGCCCGCGGCTCCATCCACTAAAGTCATGGTTGCCGTTTGCAAACCATTGTAAAATGTAGAGACTTATTGGTGTTGGGCTAATCCGTGGTGTGGACATTTTCGCAATAACTCTTTAAAACGCTCCCACGCCTCATAAAGAGTCTCCCCATGATTTTGCATGAATGTAGCTATGTCCCTAATGAGCTTAGCCGTCTTCGAGGGTGGGAAATACTTATTTAGAAATTTTTCTACTAAGTGATCCAATGTGGTAATAGAGTCATTGGGTAATGAGTCTAACCAGTCTTTCGCTCGTCCTTCCAACGAAAATGGAAATAGCCTCAACAAAATTGCATCTTCGGACGCTCCACTAAATTTGAACATGTCACAGATCGCTAAGAATGTACGTAAGTGTGAGTTCGCATCTTCATGACTAAGACCCCCAAATTTGTTATATTGTACTTGTTGCATAACTAGTGGGTCCATTTTAAAGTTGTTTCCCGCAATTGCGGGTCGCGTGATAATAAAGTGTAAACCTTCTCTTAAGGGTGTATTATAATTGCGGCACGTCATTCGTGGCGCAGCGTCTTGGCCATTATGGTCCACTTGTCCTTCATGATTATTCATATTCTCGTGATCGTTGTTATCCATCTCTTGATGAATAATATTCAGCGTTCTACAAATTTTTCGGTTTTGCCTACACGTACGCTCTATTTCTGAATTAAAAGGCAAAAGTTCAGAAGTTCGATGTCTGGACATGCACAAACAGAATTACAGATAACAGTAACAACACAAACAATACAAGATAAAACAACAAAACAAGAACTTGAGCTCTAAATACTCGGGTTTAACTAATATTGCAAGAGATAAAATACTAAATACGTCGCACCTCCCCGACAATGACGCCAAAAACTTGATATGCCAAAAATGGTATACGCAATTAACCGCAAGTGTACGTGTCGTGTCAAGTAATAAATAGTAAGTAAGGATCGTTCCCTCGAGGAGATGGTGAATTCAGTGCTTGCAAATACTAGTTGTGCCTTTTCTTTAAATTCAAGAAGAATAAGATTATGGTTTCAGAATACTAGAATCTTAAAATAAACTTCTAATTACTAGAAAGAAACTAAAATCCGGGAGAGAAATACTTGGTTACAAGTTATCAAAAGATAATCTTGTATCATGATTTCCTAAGTCTAATGTGACAACCCATGAAAATAGTTTTGTGATGATGAGTGGTGAAATGTCTGGCAACGATTTTAGAGAAGAAATTCGTACCTCTCGATATTGGAAGTTCCTAGTTCTCTGTTTCCCCGTAGGTGAAACAAGACCCGCATAAAGATCGAAAACCAAAGTTGCTAGCACCAAGGGAAAATCTCTTTCTCACTTCAAATGCTATACCGACTCTACGATATACTTACGCAACTCCTCTCTCGATTTATGAAGTGTAGTAAAAAGATAAAGTCTTGGCCAAAGATTTCGAATTAAAGATCATAGGTTCAATACAAACAATCACCAAACATTCATAACTAAGGATAATTAAGAATTTGTCATCACAAAAGACATAGTACTCTCACAATACAAGATTAAAACAAGTTAATTCATCACGATGGAGAGAACACACCACCAAACAAGAAAGATCTTACAGCACATGGTGAGAGAAATGCAAAACAAAGCAGGAATTCGTTCTCCGATGTGTGTAAAACTAGTCTGCCTCCAAGATCCGGCGTGCCCTAGTTCTTCTTCTCCAAGACAAGTCCCCTTTTTCTCTCGTTTTGATCCCCCCATTCACGCCTTTTCTGTGTTCTTTTTCCCCTTAAAAATATCCGGTCACTCTCCAAAAGATGCCACCTTTCATTTTGAAAAGGGCGCAGAAATTCGAAATTTAAATGCTGAAAACCGTCTAGGAGATGTTGCAACCTTTTTTCTCTGAGTATTGCAACCTTTTTTCCAGATTTTGATATTTGGCAGATTTCCATTCCCAAGCAAATTCCTCTTGCACATCTAGTAAGAATACAATAGAAAGAGACCCAATTAGCCTTGAATTGAATACATAAACTTTTACTTTCATTTTTATAACCTTTAGACTTATTTGTGTCAGAATAGCCGCGTAATATGTCGGAAATAATGGCCTAGATAACTTCTTTTTAGAAGTTATCAGGAGGCCGAGGAGGAGGAAGAAGGGAGGCAATGACCATCGCCTGTCAAGACAACCACCGTCGCCGGAGGGAACAACGGGCGATGCGTTAGGAGGCAGAGATTCCCCTCTACTACCACATTAATCGAGTAGAGGGGCATGAGACGTTGGCTTGCCCGGAGTTCTGGGAAGCGAGGAGGAGATTGGAGGCAGGAGTAGCGGAGAGGGAGCAGCAGAGACAGGAGGCCCCGGTGGGGCAAGTGGCATTCCAGGCTCCGATGAGGAGGAGGAATGAAGACTGTGTCGACTTGGGAGGTCGTGGAGAGGTGATACATGACCCAGGAGGTGGGCATGTAGGGGTAATCAACGGAGGAGCCGGACTTGGAGCTTCCCGCAAGGGGTGCCTATATAAGATCTATAAGAAGAACGTCGCCTCGACATCGCATAATCCGCCGCCATTAGAAGAGATCACCTTCTCAGAGGAGGACATGCTGTGGAATGAGAACCCCTTCCATGACACCCTAGTTATTCAAGCTGCCATCAAAGACTTCACCGTCGACTGAATACTTGCGGATAACGGTAGCTCGGTGAATGTCATATTCAAGAGAACTCTCGTCGGGCTCCAAGTGGAAGCGGCTCGGGTCTAGCAACAGATGGACCCCTTTTTGGCTTCTTGAGCGAGAAGAAAGAGATGGAAGGGGCAGTGGAGCTTCGGGTTACTCTCGGCGGGACTTCGATCTGATGCCGCTTCATCATCGTCGATGCGCCGAGTGGATACAATGCCATCTTCGGGCGGCCCCTCATCATCTATTTCAAGGCCATTCCGTCATCATACCATCCATGCCTAAAGTACTGCTAGGGAGATGTACAGATCAGGATCAGGGGAGATCCCAAGGCCTCCAGGGATTTCTACCTGAATGCCGTCAGTACCATCAGCTGGATGGGGGGATGTGGAGAAGTTGGAGGAGCTACTGGAGAAGGAGAAGGAATTGTGTGTTGCTGAGGATATGGAGGAGGTGGAACTGATCTCTCTAGGAGGAGAGCCTGGTCTGCTGAAGGTTGGAGGATCCTTGCCGCTGGAGGGGAAGATAGAGATGGCCGCTTGCCTACAGGACAACGTTGACATTTTCGCTTGGAGCGCCGCCGAGATGCCAAGGGTTGACGCCGATGTTGCCTGCCATCGCCTCATCTTAGATCCCGTGGTGGCTCCAGTTCGTCAAAAGCAGAGGAAGAGCGCTGTCATGCTGGCTGGACCGATCAAGGAGGGAGTGGAGAAGCTGTTGAAGGCGGGTTTTGTTTCGGAGATCCAATATCCAGGCTGGGTATCCAATGTTATAATGGTGAAGAAGCCCGGAGGGGGGCTGGCATCTTTGTATTGATTTTTCTATGCTGAATAAAGCTTGCCCGAAGGATTGATACCCCTTGCCTCAAATCGACGCGCTGGTTGATTCCGTCGTCGGGTTTCCTGTGATGAGTTTTCATGATGCTTTTTCAGGGTATCACCAGATCCAGATGCATCCCCCCGACTGCCGCGACGTCTCCTTCATAACCAGCGATGGTTGCTATGGCAACAAAATGATGCCCTTCAGGCTCAAGAATGCAGGAGCGACTTACCAGAGAATGATGAATAAAATTTTCAAGGAGCAGAAGGGGCGGAACTTGGAAGTTTATGTGGACTATCTCCTTATCAAGAGCAAAAGTGTTGCGGAGCACATAACGGATATGGAGGAGACCTTCGCCACCATGAGGAAGTACAAGATGCGACTCAACCCGGCCAAGTGCGTCTTCGGTGCATGAAGAAGGAAATTCTTAGGTCACCTTCTCACTCCCAGGGGGGTAGAACCTAATCCAAACAAAGTGAAGGCCATTCTGGAGATGGCGTCCCCGAGAGATCCCAAAGAGGTCCAAAGGTTGACGGGAAAGCTGGCAGGGCTTAGCCATTTTTTATCCAAGGCAGTAGAGAAGTGCTCTCCATTTTTCAAGAATCTTCAGGGAAATTAGAAGTTCGAGGGGACCGTGGAGTGTGAGGAGGCCTTCGAAAAGCTCAAGCAACAGCTAACCCAAGCTCCTCTCCTCCAAGAGCCGCGGGAAAATGAAGAACTCTTGCTCTACTTGGGAGTAGGAGGAGAGGCGGTTAGCTCGGTGTTGGTCCGAGAGGAAGGCAAGAAACAGCTCCCCATCTATTTTGTGAGTACAGTGCCGCGACAGGCGGAAACGAGATATCCTATTCTGGAGAAGTTGGTGTTTGCTCTGGTGGTTTCGGCTCGGAAGCTCCGTCCTTATTTTCAGGCTCATTCCATCAGGGTTGTCTCCGATCACCCTCTGCGTAGTATCCTGGATGGGGTGGAGCATTCAGGCAGGCTGGCAAAATGGGCGGTGGAGCTTAGCGAGTTCGACATTTCTTAATCTTCAAGGGTAGCGATCAAGGAACAAGCAGTAGCAGATTTCCTGGCTGACTTCTCAGCCAAGGTGGAAGGAGATGAAGGCACTTCTAGCCCAGTCTCTTGGAAGATGTTTGTGGACAGGGCTTCGGGTAGGTATTCCGTGGGAGCCGGAGTCGTGCTAGTAAGCTCCCAGGGAACCAGCATCGAGCAAGCAGTCGAGATCCTCTTCCCCGTTACAAATAATCAGGCGAAGTACAAAGCTATGGTGGCTGGCTTGCGTCTCGCCAAGGAGTTAACATTCGGGATATCAGGGCCTTCACCGACTCGATGGTTATTGCATCTCAGATCAGAGGCGAGTTTGAAGTGGATGATCCGGTCATGCAGAAATATTTAGTCAAGGTGAAAGGTCTGATCGGGGGATTTCAATCTTTCTTCGTCGAATATGTACCCCAAGAAGAGAATTCAGAAGCCGACTACCTCGCCAAGTACGGTGCCCTGGCTGGGGGGACCGTGACCGAACTTGAAAGTTAGGGATAGATCTTAACTTACACTAGTTATATATATATATATATATATATATATATATATATATATATATATATATATATATACACACACACACACACACACACTAAGAAAAGAAAATTACAGCATAAAAAATAAAGAAGGCAAAGCAAGCAACACAGATGACACAAGGATTATAGTGGTTCCGCCTAACTGGGTACATCCACTCTTCTACCACCCTGGTAGGAATCCACTAGCAGGTTTTGATCAGGTGACTGCCACCAATAAGCTTTTGATTAGGTGCTCAAAAACCAATCCCAAGTCTTTTGATCAGGAGACTTACAACCAAGAGGGTTAACTTTTGAAGGGAGTTATAACCCTGTACACAGGAAAGGGAAAGGAAGTGATGTTGTCTTCTCTGTCTCAAATCACTGAGAGAAGACTAGTGGATGTTGATGATGTCAAAGCTCCCCCTGAGATGTTGAATGGTTCAGGATGGAGGGAAGCTTTGCTTCAGGGTGTAGCCCTTCAGATTGATGATGTCTCCAGCAAGCTTCTTAGATTGATATGAATGTGTGTCTCTTGAAAAGCCTGGAGCAGATGGAGAACTCTGTGAATATGTTGATTGATGCAGAGTTCCTCCGTGTTTGTAAAAGGAAAAGCCTTCACTATGTCTCTATGTTGTTGTCTTCTTTTGTCTTTCTGTAAATCTCTTTTTATCTATTTGGATTCATTTATCTTGATAACAGCTGAAGAATTCCCGAGAGTTGAAGACGCCTTGGGAATTAATCCATAATTAACTTTTGAAACTGCCCACTTTGAACGGCTATTTCCATCGGGAATGTTTAACACTAAATGTTTTGACTGTAATTAATCCTTAATTTAATCTGCCAATTGTAAATAAATAGGCCTGAAATATCTGCACTGAATTCGTCTACCGGAGCTCACAGATCGTCGAGCTCAGCTTCTATTTCATCGACCAGAGCTTCTTGAGATCAGAGTTCATCGACCTGAGTTTAGGGAAGGAACTCAGAGTTCGTCGACCTGAGTTTAGGGAAGGAACTCAGAGTTCGTCGACCTGAGTTTAGGGAAGGAACTCAGAGTTCGTCGACCTGAGTTTAGGGAAGGAACTTAGAGTTCGTCGACCTTAGATCGCCGTTCGTCGACCTGAGTTCAACTATCGTCGAACTGATTTTCTGACTTTGTCTTAACTGTATTTCTCAGAATTCTTTCAGCAATTCTGGAGAGTCCTTCTGAGGCAAGTCCTGGAAATAAACCTATGACCCATGACTATACATTGTGGGTCAATCTAAACAAGCCTAATAGTGATCCTTCCAAAATCAGAACTAGGGTTCCAACAATCTCCCCCTATTTGGGTGAGGACACTATTTACATAAAAACAAATATAATACAAAGCAAAAACAATCTGCCTGATTTATAAAATTTTTAGCAGATGTACAAGGATGCTTTGAGAAATGAAATAAATAAGACAGATCTATTGCTGCAGCCTCTTAAGCAATGTCCTCTTTAAAAAACAAACAATCTCCACTTATATACTTTTCCTTGCACACATTCCTTGCCCCAAATCTGAGTAGAATTTATAACTTAGTAGAATAAATAGTCTCTCTCTACTGCTGTAGCCTTTCAAACAATCTCTCACTATACATCCACTGATGTATCCTCTGTGTTGGCTGAGACTATAACTTCTGATTACTATCAAATACCACTGTTCCTCTGTGGTAAGATAGGACTTTTCCTGAAAAGAGATGTTAGGAGTTCTGGACCCAGATTTCCTTGGGTCTTGGTTCTCTCTTATAATAATTAGAAATAAAAGAATATCCAGGTTGATTTTTATAACCAAGTGGATGATATTTCCTAAGAGGGATTATCCACACAATAAAAGGATTTGTAAAATTTTGCGTTTGATTATAATTCCGAAGAGAATAAAAATATATGTTCTGAAATTTTGAGTTCAACGAATTAAAGTAATTTCGTCAAACTGAGTTCGACGAATGGTATTGAGTTCGTCGAGCTCTGTTCACAAAATGATAATAGTTGTTTTTTGCATACCATTTTCGTCGCTCTCGGTTCGACGAAGTGTATTTATTTTGTCGAGCATAGATTCTTGAATAGTTAAAATCAAAATCTCTGTTTATAGTTCGTCGAGCTTTGTTCGACGAATGGTGTTGTTTTCGTCGAGCTCGGTTCGACGAATTATTTTGAACAAAAATTTTCTGAAATTTTTTAAGTTGATTTGCTTTATTCTTTTGCAATTTTTCAGTATTTTTATTTATGTCCTCTAACTTTTCTTTTCCTTTAATTGATTCTAAATGACTTATTTTTTCAAGCGCATTCTTTAAATCTTCTTTGAGTTTCATATTTTCAGAAGATACATTATTTATATTCTCTCTGAGAAGTTTTATTTCTTTTTCAGATTGAATCAAATCTTCACACAATAATTTAAAATCAGTTTCAAATTCTTCTAATAAAAGATCAAGGGTAGAGATTACCTGATCTTCTTCTAATTCACATTCTGATTCTTCATCTGACTCTGATTCTTCCTCAGGGTTGCTGTAGGAGGCATTTATTGCCATTAGGAAAAATTCTCCGGCTCTTGAATATCCTTCATCATCAGTTGTACATGATGAAGCTTCAGAGCCACTCCAAGTTTCAGCTTCAAATTTTCTTTCTTTAACTGATCCAGCAACCATTGTTGTAAGGGAGTCCCATATATCTTTTGTTGATGAACATTCAGCAATTTCCTGAAAAATGTCATCAGACATTGATTGTGCAAGAATGTTCATTGCTTGTAAATCAACAATCTTTAGCCTTTTCTGAGCATCTATCCATTGAGATGGTGGAACAATATTGATGCTTGTTGTTTCCACTGAGTGATAAGGTCCTGCCAAAATGGAATTAAAAATATTTTCATCAATGAAGTTCATATAAATCCTAATCCTTATCTTCCATAGTGCAAGCTTATCTAGATTGCACATAGGTGGTCTAGTGCTTGAAAACTCTTCATTTTGTGCCATGATAAACTCTAAAGATGTATAGGATCTATCAGATCGTTTTGGTTCAAGTGTTAGCCTGTACAACCCCGAAAACCTGCTTTGATACCAATTGAAAGTTAGGGATAGATCTTAACTTACACTAGTTAGAGTTATATATATATACTAAGAAAAGAAAATCACATCACAAAAAATAAAGAAGGCAAAGCAAGCAACACAGATGACAAAAGGATTATAGTGGTTCCCCCTAACTGGGTACATCCACTCTCCTACCACCCTGATAGGAATCCACTAGCAGGTTTTGATCAAGTGACTGCCACCAATGAGATTTTGATCATGTGCTCAAAAACCAATCCCAAGTCTTTTGATCAGGAGAATTGCAACCAAGAGGGTTAACTTTTGAAGGGAGTTATAACCCTGTACACAGGAAAGGGAAAGAAAGTGATGTTGTCTTCTCTGTCTCAAATCACTGAGAGAAGACTAGTGGATGTTGATGATGTCAAAGCTCCCCCTGAGATGTTGAATGGTTCAGGATGGAGGGAAGCTTTGCTTCAGGGTGTAGGCCTTCAGATTGATGATGTCTCCAGCAAGCTTCTTAGACTGATATGAATGTGTGTCTCTTGAAAAGCCTGGAGCAGATGGAGAACTCTGTGAATATGTTGATTGATGCAGCGTTCCTCCTTCTATGTAAAAGGAAAAGCCTTCACTATGTCTCCATGTTGTTGTCTTCTTTTGTCTTTCTGTAAATCTCTTTCTATCTATTTGGATTCATTTATCTTGATAACAGCTGAAGCATTCCCGAGAGTTGAAGACGCCTTGGGAATTAATCCATAATTAACTTCTGAAACTGCCCCCTTTGAACAACTATTTCCATCGGGAATGTTTAACACTAAATGTTCTGACTGTAATTAATCCTTAATTTAATCTGCCAACTATAAATAAATAGGCCTGAAATATTTGCACTGAATTCATCCACCGGAGCTCACAGATCGTCGAGCCCAGCTTCTATTTCGTCGACCAGATCTTCTTGAGATCTGAGCTCGTTGACCTGAGTTTAGGTAAGGAACTCAGAGTTCGTCGACCTGAGTTTAGGGAAGGAACTCAGAGTTCATCGACCTGAGTTTAGGGAAGGAACTCAGAGTTCATCGACCTTAGATCGCCGTTCGTCGACCTTAGATCGCCGTTCGTCGACCTGAGTTCGACTATCGTCGAACTGATTTTCTGACTTTGTCTTAACTGCATTTCTCAGAATTCTTTCAGCAATTCTGGAGAGTACTTCTGAGGCAAGTCCTGGAAATAAGCATATGACCCATGACTATACATTGTGGGTCAATCTAAATAAGCATAATAGTGATCCTTGCCCAAATCAGAACTAGGGTTCCAACAGAACTGTTCCGACCGACCATCAAAGAGGGGGAGATGATGGAGATTAAGTAGAGGGCATCTTGGAGGGATCCGTTTCTTTCTTTCTTGTCAAAAGGTCAGGTTATTGTTAAATTTTCTCAACGTGGTCAGCAAGATAGCTCAAACGCCAAATTAATATCTTCGGAACTACCCAGTTCTCACGTTGAACCAGCGGAACCCAAGGATCAACGGTTACACCCAACAAACAATGGAAGCACAAGCAGGTCTTTTATACATTCACTTCTTTACAATCCGAGGCATACATAGCGAGACATGATTTCGCTAGTATAACAGTTGTAAACAGAAAGAACCAAAAAACAAGCCGGGCGGACAGCACCGGAGTCCGCCGAGAACGCGAGGTCGCCGAGGTTGCCGAGTCCGCTGAGATCGCCCAAGCTATGCTGTAATCCGCCGAATAGCCACGGAGTCCGCCAAAGCCGCGAGGCCGCGCGGACACACCGTTATTCGCCTCCTGCTGAACCTGAACTGAGGAACACCCCTACCCGCCTGAAGCCGGCAGACAGGTTATTGAAACTGGCAAAGATGAGACAGAACTGACAAGCCGCAGAGCGACCTCCTGCTGAGTCCGCAGAGACCGCACACTTCCAAGCACTTGACCGAAGTCACAGCCAAACTCCTGGCTCCTTGAAGCTATCCGCGCGACCTGCACACAACAAACCGTCAGCCTAAAACAATCCGCGCGGACTGACAAACACAGACCGCAGCTCCTTCCACACCCCAACTTACTGTTCACTCAAGTTACTTAGGTTACTGTAGATGTGCCAGGGGGGGGGTCCTATTTATAGGCAGGGTGAGGAGTGTGGTCACCGCCCAAGAGATAGCGACACCGCCCCAGCCCGCGCGATAGCAACCTCCGTCCGCTAAGTCCGCAAGGACTTAGCCGGATACCAAGGAAAACCGCCAGAAGCAGGCAACCATTGGCGAACTCTCTCCAGTCCGCCCAAGCTATGCGGATAAGGCATCAGCCCGCAAAGCTCCAACCACTGCTGATAACAACCCCCTTTAATGGCAGTCCGCACCAACCCGAGGCAGTCCGCAAGACTCACACCTCAATCCGCCACAAGTCCACGACCAAAGGCAGACAGCAACAGTCCGCCCGGTCACAGCGGACTTGGCGGATACGGCGTACACCATGAACTTGACACAAGGTGTGACCAAGTCCAAAACCATCAAGGGCCAATGCGAGCATGGCAGACGCAAACTCCCGTCCGCCAAACATCCTAGCACAGACCGCCATTAATCCGCGAGCACCTCGCACTCCTGTCCAACGCAGCAGCTTCCTCCCGGACTCCAAACACCAGTCCGCCAACCGGTCTCCACAGCAAGACACCTGATGTGCCACCAGAGCTCGACAAGGCCTCAGCCAAGCTCTCAGCCCAGTCCGCAACAGCCAATACCGCGGACAAAGCAGTCCGCAAGCTTCCCGCGGACATGAGCCAACCCACCTATCAGCACAAGCTTGCATCTGCGACCACTAAGCAATGCACCAGTCCGCAAGCCTTCATCCGCTTAGGCCGCTTCTTGGCAAAGCCAATCAGCAACACCCTATCCGCAGACACCAGGCCGCATAGTCCGCGGACTCCATGCAACAACCCGCTCAGAAGACAGTCGGCTTCTCACTAGACCTTCCACCAGGCCGCACATCACAGTCCGCCCAGTCCACCTAGTCCGCCAATGCTATCCGCCCTAGGCCGCCCGGCCTGTCCTGTCACCCACTTCCACTTCACAAAATTCAACACTCCCCCTTGAAGTGGGAAGTGGTGACCAAGCCCAGCAAGCTGCGCAAGCGTTCAAAGGGCCCCTTCGACAGTGGCTTCGTGAAGATGTCAGCAAGATTATCTTCACTCCGAACATGCCCGATCAACAGAGATCCTTCCAACACCTTCTCCCTGATGAAGTGGTGATCAATCTCTATATGCTTGGTCCTAGCGTGACACACTGGATTGTTAACCAGTTTGAGAGCACTCTCATTGTCACCCCGGAGTAAAGTAGGCCCTTGCACTTCTTCATGAACATCCTTTATAAGCCTCCTCAACCAAACGACTTCCCGAGCAGCCAAGGCCAAAGCCTTATACTCCGCCTCCGTGATTGAAACCGACACCGAGTCCTGCTTCTTGCTACACCATGAGATGCTAGCTGAACCGCAAGTGAACACATAACCTGAAGTAGACCTTCGATCATCCGAATCACCGCCATAGTCAGCATCCGTGTACCCGAGTAACGCAAACTCCGTGTCCCTTCTATAGAGGAGTCCCATGTCAGAAGAAGCCTTGACATACTTCAGAATTCCTTTTGCCGCCACTAGATGAGATTGCCTTGGTTCAGCCATATACCGACTTACTCGGCCAACAGCATAAGCTATATCCGGCCTTATAATCATCAGATAAATCAAGCTCCCAACAAGAGCCCTGAACACCAAGGGATCATGAAGAACCCTTCCCTCATCTCGTCGAAGCTTTAGCCAAGATTCCAGTGGAGTAGAGCACTTCTTCCCTTCGCCCATGCCGAACCGCTTCACAATACGATCAGCATACCCTTTCTGGCTAATGAGAACCCCGCACTCCTTCCTCTCCACTTCAAGACCGAGAAAGTGATGCAACTCTCCCAAGTCTTTCATCTCGAACCGTATAGCAAGCTCTTCCCTGATCCTTGCTACTTCCTCCTCCGAATTCCCTGTGATGATCATGTCATCCACATACAGCAGGACCAAGACTCATAGCTCTCCCTTCTTCTTGACGAACAAGCTTGAATCCGAGTTGGAAGCAAGGTATCCACAGAATTGCAAGTATTCTGCAATCTTCCCATACCACGCTCTAGGAGCTTGCTTCAACCCATAGAGAGCCTTCCTGAGTTTGCAGACATAGTCCGGATGCTTTTCAGAGACAAAACCAAGCGGCTGATCCATGAAGATATCCTTGTCAATCTCTCCGTAAAGAAAGACATTCTTCATATCGAGTTGCCACAACCTCCATCCCTTGCTAGCAGCCAAGGCGATCACCACTCTTACAGAAGTCATCTTCGCAACTGGACTGAATGTCTCCTCATAGTCTTCTCCATACTGCTGTGAGAATCCTCTAGCGACCAGGCGAGCCTTGAACCGATCAATGCTCCCATCAGCCTTCTTCTTCAACTTATACACCCACTTGCAAGTAACCGGAGTAATGTCATCAACCTTGGGCACAAGGTCCCAGGTTTCGTTCTTCTTCAGAGCATCAATCTCTTCCTTCATGGCACCTTCCCACTCCTTCACTCCAGTGGTCTCGTTGAAGCTTGCAAGCTCTCGCTCATCCAGAGGACCTGCAAAGAAGCAGGAGACAAAGCTCACTGCATTCCCATCATAGTACCGAGCCGGTGGCTTAACCACCCTCTTCGATCTCCGAAGACACGACTCCTTGCTCACGGCTTCCGTTGCTTCTTCGGGCTCCACTCCTACCTGGGGCAAGCATTGAGCAGTGCTCCCCCTGCTTCCTGAGCCAGAAGGCTCAGCCTCGGAGTTCGAAGCAACAGGAGCTGCTGGTGAAACAACAAGCTCCTCTTCCAAGCCTTCAGCAGCCACCACCGGTGTTTCATCAACCTTGCTACTTCCGGTAAGCTCCACCGAGCCACCTCCATATGACGTCAGCTCGTCAAAGACAACGTCTCTTGACACCACGAACTTCTTCGTCACAGGGTCCATGCATTTCCATCCCTTCTTCCGCTCATCATAGCCAACAAAGACAAGTTTCCTTGCCTTCGCATCCAGCTTTGTCCGTGAAGCATCCGGGACATGCACGTAGCAAGTTGAACCGAACACCCTAAGGTGTCCAACACTCGGCTTCTCCTTCAGCAACAGCTCAACATGAGTCTTCATGTTGATAGGGCTGAGTGGCATCCGGTTGATAACGTAAGCAGCACAAGACATTCCCTCCGCCCAAAAGGACCTTGGGATATCTTTCGCATGAAGCCAACATTTGCAGATCTCCGTCAGATGACGGATCTTCCGCTCTGCTACCAAATTTTGTTATGGAGTGTGAGAACAAGTAAGCTCCCGTTGGATCCCGTGCTTCCTGCAGAAGATAGAAAACTCGGAGGAGACAAACTCACCCCCGTTATCAGTTCTAAACTTCTTAATCCGCAAGCCAAGACGGCCTTCTACCAACTCCTTGAACTCCACGAACAAACGAAAGGCTTCCGACTTCTCCTTTAAGAAGTACACCCAAGTATACCTTGAGTAGTCATCAACCAAGACAAGCATGTATCTGCTTCCACAAAGGCTGGCAGTAACCGTCGGTCCCATCAGGTCGCCATGAATACACTCCAATGGTTTCTTGCTCCTTGTTTGTGATTTATCAAACGGAAGGCGATGTGCCTTACCGTATTGACAGCCCGCACAAACATGCCCATCACCAAAGGAGGACAACTTTGGCAACCCCCTCACCAGACTTCTACTAGCCATCGCCTTCAGCTTGTCCATGCCAACATGCCCTAGCCTCTCATGCCAGATAGCAGCGCTATCATTGGCTCTCATCTTATCAACATAAGTACTGGTGGAAAGAACAAACAAGTTCTTCACCCTCCTCCCAACATGAGCAACATCAGCCTTAACCGCTGATACGTTGCGAAGGAACCTCACGTCTGTTGGCCCAAACAGAACGTGATACCCAGCGTCCACCGCATTGGTCACCGAGAAGAGGTTCTTATTCATGCCCGACACGTGATACACACTCCTTAATGTGAGTGTCCCCTGATCACTACCCAATGACACGTCCCCCTCTTTCTCTACTGCATAAACAGTATTATCAGCAGTGATAATAACTTCATTACCTGAGTACGCCTACATGGAGGTGAACTTCGATTTGTCTACAGTGAGATGATGACCACACCCGGAGTCCACGATCCACTCGCTGTTGAAGTCCTCAGCAGACAAGGCCCGGACACAAGTGCCCGTCATAAAAGCTCCGCCCCATTCTGCTTCGATCTTCACTTCTTGAGCAAGCTTCCTCCTTTCCCGCAGCATGCCCAGGCTGCAGTTTGACCTTGCAGTCCCGATTGAAGTGCCCTCGCTGATGACACCGGTAGCACTTCAGATTCTTCTTCCAGTCCTTAGGAGCATTGCTCCTCTCCGGTGGATATGAAGTTGAAGTCTCCTTCTCAACAGCGGCTTGCACCTTCTTCTTCTTCTTCCCTTCCCATCCTTTCTTCTTGCCTGAGAAGAGAGCCTCGCTGCCTTCCTGATTCAGGTTCACTCCATCCATCTGCCTTGCTAAGCTCTCCTGCGAGGCAAGTAGATTCTCCAGCTCCAGCAACGATGGTTGAGTAGCCCACCCTTGAACACATGTAACAAAGGCCACATACTCCTTCCGCAAGCCGCGGATAATGTGTCTTTTCATCTTTGCCTCAGAGATAGGCTCATCAGGATCCAGTGCCGACAGCTCAGCGCACAAGCTCTTCATCTTTAAGAAGTACTTGGAGATGGAAAGGTCTCCCTGAGTTGCCCTGGCCAACTCATTCTCTAGGAACTGAAGCCGCGCCACATTTTTCCTATTGAACAACTCATCAATGGTTGTCCAAATATCAGCAGCCGACTCACACCCAACGATGTGATCAAACAGTTCCGGAGACACGGCTCTCTTCAGAATGAACTCCGCCTTAGCATTTGTTCTTCTCCAGAGCCTAACCTGCTCAGCAGTACCGAAAGCAGCAGTGACTTCCTGTCTGTCGTCACCACCGACGACTTCCCACAGCTCCTCGCCAAGAAGATAACTCTTCATGCACGACTTCCACTTCTTGAAGTTAGTCGGCATTAAGAGTTCAATGCCAAGACCTCTTGCAAAACTCCCTTCCATTGCAACACCTGTTGGCAACCTTTCAGAAGCTCCGAGCAACAACACAGGTTGATCACCACTCAATCACTGAGTAACAACACTGGCTGACTTCCGCTCACGCAACTGAACCTCAGTAACCTCCCTCTGATACCATGTTAAATTTTCTCAACGTGGTCAGCAAGATAGCCCAAACGCCAAATTAATATCTTCGGAACTACCCAGTTCTCACGTTGAACCAGCGGAACCCAAGGATCAAAGGTTACACCCAACAAATAATTGAAGCACAAGCAAGTCTTTTATACATTCACTTCTTTACAATCCGAGGCATACATAGCGAGACATGATTTCGCTAGTATAACAGCTGTAAACAGAAAGCACCAAAAAATAAGCCGGGCGGACAGCACCGGAGTCCGCCGAGACCGCGAGGTCGCCGAGGTCTCCGAGTCCGCTGAGATCGCCCAAGCTATGCTGCAATCCGCCGAATAGCCACGGAGTCCGCCGAAGCCGCGAGGCCGCGCGGACACACCGTTATTCGCCTCCTGCTGAACCTGAACTGAGGAACACCCCTACCCGCCTGAAGCCGGCGGACAGGTTATTGAAGCTGGCAAAGATGAGACAGAACTGACAAGCCGTAGAGCGACCTCCTGCTGAGTCCGCACACTTCCAAGCACTTGACCAAAGTCACAGCCAAACTCCTGGCTCCTTGAAGCTATCCGCGCGACCTGCACACAGCAAACCGTCAGCCTGAAACAATCCGCGCGGACTGACAAACACAGACCGCAGCTCCTTGCACACCCCAACTTACTGTTCACTCAAGTTACTTAGGTTACTGTAGATGTGCCAGGGGGGTCCTATTTATAGGCAGGGTGAGGAGTGTGGTCACTCCCCGAATTTTGTGTGCGAGTCGGTCGCGGAAAAAGAGTTTTTGGTGCCTGTAGGGGTACACGGCCTAGGACACGGGCGTGTCCAAGGCCGTGTCTGGCTGGTGATTTTTGTCCGTTTCCAACCCGAGAAGGACACGGCCAGGAACACGGCCGGATGACACGGGCGTGTCATCCGACACGGGCGTGTGCCAACCCGTGTCCCTACCCGTGTCCTGATGGGTCGTGTCCGTTGACGTGGCGGTTATGCGTGACACGCCCACGAACACGGGCCTGTCGAGGATCCCTACACGGGCATGTCAGGTCAGACACGGGCGTGTCTTGGCCCGTGTGCGTTTCTCAGTTCGACGATCGTACCTGGATCGAGGCACACGGCCTGGGACACGGCCGTGTGCGAAGCCGTGTTCGGCCCAGGTCTGGGGAATTTTGTGCAGATCCGAGCCGTTCATTTTCTTTAATTAGGATCCGACGGCCCAGAAGAAATCCTGCTCTGTTAAGGCCGGGAATAGGGAGTTATTCCCTCATTTTCTCTCCAAAGTTCCCCCCTTCCAAAGTGAGAGAGGAGAGGAAGAAGAAGGAGGTTTCCGGCCGCCGGCGGAGCATCGGAGCACCGTTTCGAAATCGGAGAGCGGATCCGTGGAGGGAAGGTCATTGCGAAGAGTTCTAACCGCGTAGTTTTTCCATGACGCCAAAACGGACTACAAGGGTAATGATTCTCAACTTGAGCGTTTGAAGCTCTTTCTTTCTGCATAGGGAATCCCGCTCCCGCGAGTGTGCGGCGAGTGCGTGGTGTTCCTTGGGGTTGATGTGAATAGTCCCCCACGTGTTGCATATAGAGCCCGGAATCGCAAGTACGGGCATAGGCATTGTGTATGAAGCCTACCCGGACGTGTTTTGTCTGGATCGGTGATGTTGCATTTGATGTGGTTTTGCCGGAGAAGACTCTGTGCTTTGGATTTTTTCGGGTTTCTACGCGGTAGATTGCAGCAGGGATCCTTGGAGGTTAGCTTCAAGGCGCACCCGGAAAACTGAGCGGAAACGTGTTCTGCTAACTTGGCGGTCTGGGAACCGGCCTTGTTCATAACTGGGTTATGAGATTGTTTTGGAAAATTTGGGATCCGAGAGAAACTTGGCCCGCGCAAAGGACTTAAATTGGACATGCGGCGTGAGCAACGGGCAAGTGGAATTGGACCTAGGCTATGTGGTTCGGTGCGAGAGACCCGAAGACGGGGACTGGCCGTTGGCATAGTCGGAGCCTTAGACGGTGGTCAGAAAGGCTAAATGCTCACATGTTGTTGCCATCCTGGGGATGGTTGTGAATGCACTGATGGGTCAGGGTTCACCATGAATGTGCCCTGAGTGCACAGGGTGTTTGGCCGTGCGAGCCTACATCTGTGGCGAAATTATTTTGCATTATATATATTGTTGGGCTAATGTTATGCAGGGAAAGAGCACCGCCGTCCCGAGTAAGGGGCGGGGTCGTTATAATTTGGTCGGCTTTTAGCTGACCGTTGCTTTATTTGCCACCGTGCGGTGGTATGTGCTTGCAGGTGCTACGGAGTCGAGTGCTAAATAGCAGGCTGGAGCCCATGTTGCTGTGCTGGCCCTAGAAGGCCGTAGAATAGTTATATTTATATATTTCATGTGTGGCCGGCCTGCGAGCCGATGTATGTAAAACACTCTTTATTAAGTGAACATTTGTAAGGCCATAAGGCAATGTACCCGTTTCTGTATATTTGGGATTTCTTTCCTGTTGTTGTAGCTGTGAACATTCATATTGATGGATTTAATTTTGGGTTCTTTCAACTTTAAAATCTTCCGCTAGAATGCTCTGTGATTAGGACGAGTAGTCATAATTGGTTGGTTTGATTATTCATTTAGTATCCCTTCCGACTGTCTGTGGTATATGGCGTCGGGTTCCAGCTGGACCTTCTGCTATATGCCATGCGACAGATGGGGGAGTTACAATTTGGTATCAGACTTCTGGTTACGGTCAAGCTTAGATGAATTCGCGGGCGAATTCTTTTAAGAGGCGGTTAGCACATGTGTGCGTCATTGTTATAACATCAAAAAAAAAGAACACATGAATGTCTACTTAGGAATGAAAATACACTTGTTTTGTGGAACCTGAGTGTTCCAATGATTGCTTTTAGCAATTTGTTTGTCGTCTAATCGTGTGTCTTTGCTACTATAGGCAGCTAGGAGCGGTGCTGGTTAGTCAGAGCGTCCACAATCAGCGGAAAGTAGTGCACCAAGGGACGTGCCTGCTACACCTCCTTCAGCGGAAACCATCAGGATGGTGGCTGAGGCAGTGTTCGCAATGATAAATTCCCAACCTGCAGGGCAAATGCATCGCGCACCTCCTGCGAATGAGCAAGAACCGGTTAGGGCGGCAGAGCCAAGAGTGGTGGAACGCGCAACAGTGGAGTTAGTAGAGCCGAGAAGAATCACGGAGAGGCAGCTAAAGCATGTGATGGGCTTTAATCCTCCGAGGTTTAATGGGGTTGGAACGCCAACTCAAGCTGAGGACTGGCTCTCTTCCATAAAGAGGGTGTTGACGGCCACAATGACTGAGGAGTGGCAGAAGGCCACCATAGCGACTTTTCTTTTGGAAGGTGAGGCTAGGCTGTGGTGGGACGAGTTGGAGTTTCATCTTCTAGTGGGAAGGCAACTTGCGGATGTGCCGATGGAGGAATTTTCAAGATTGTTCCTAGCCAGATTTGTACCTTCTGCTCAGAAGTTGGAGATGGAGAATCAATTTCTTGGGTTGACTCAGGGATCCAGAAGCGTGGACGAATATCTGCATGAGTTCACACGGTTGGGTCGTTATACTGGTGCTATGTTTTCAGAAGAAGAGAGGAAGACCAACCGATTCTATGAGGGTCTTCGCGGCGATTTACAGTTACTCCTTGCTGGGCCTAAGGCGCAGGGCTTCCTAGCCTTGGTCAATTCAGCCTGATCGTTGGAAAAGGTTGCGAAGAAAGTTCAAGAGAAGAGGGGCCCAGGAGAAAGGAAGACCGAGTTCAAGGTGCCAAGTAACAAGACAGGTTTCCGCAGATGGAACAAGATGCGGAGGACTTCGATCTCAGCCCCTTCGGCTGATGCATCGGGGGCAACTACAAGTCGAGTCCCCGGGGCTTGCTACAACTGCGGGAAGACGGGGCATTTTGCTCAGGAGTGTTGGAGTGGACGTTCAAAGTCCGAGAGGAGACCTGGAGCGTCTTATGAGGAGAAAGGGAAGGCGGTGGAGTCAACCGCATCCCATCATGCTACAGCCCAGCCTAGAGTCTACAACCTTGGTCTGCAGGAGGCCATTAAGCAAGCAGACGTGGTGAGAGGTATGAGTTAAATTACAGTGGTTTAACTTTTATAGTTGTTACCTTTGTATTTGTTAGCTTACGTTTGTTAGTGCTAGGCTTTGTGTTGATCTTTGGGTTTCCGGCGAGAGCCCTTTTTGATACGGGGGCATCACATTCCTTCTTGTCTGAAAAGTTTATATCGCGCATCGGAGTTCCGTTCTTGATGGCAGAAAATAAGTTGGATGTGTTGTTGCCTAATGGGTGCTCAATGCGTGCGGATAGGATCTGTGTTGTAAAGATTCGGATTGGAGACCGGGAGTTTGATCTGCGGGCGTTGGTTCTACCATTAGTGGAGTTCGACGTAATCTTCGATATGGATTGGCTCTCGGAGCAGAGTGCATGCATTGATTGCAACCGTAAAGAAGTCAAGTTGGGTCTGGACACTGGTGGAGAGACTACTTTTGCGGGCATGAAGGGGTCAGGGAAAGTTCTGATATCGGCCCTTCAGGTGTTCAAGGCAGTTCGGTCTGGGGCAGAACTGTATGTCACTCTAGTGCAGACTTCGACGCCTAAACCTAGTTTGGGCAACATCCCAGTTATGTCCGAGTATCCGGATGTGTTTCCAGATGATCTCCCAGGAGCCCCTCCTCAGCGGGAGATAGACTTTACTATAGAGCTGGTACCGGGTGCCAAACCGGTGTCACGCTCCCCCTATCAGATAGCCCCAAGAGAAATGGCGGAGTTGAAGGTGCAACTGCAGGAGTTGCTAGAGCAAGGTTATGTGCGTCCAAGTTCGTCGCCTTGGAGCGCACCAGTTCTCTTTGTCAAGTAGAAAGATGGGAGCTTGCGGCTTTGTATCGATTATCGGGAATTGAACAAACTTACGGAGAAGAACAAATATCCAATCCCGAGGATTGACGATCTATTTGATCAGCTGGTTGGATCAACTGTATATTCGAAGTTAGATTTGAAGTCCGGTTACTATCAGTTGAGGATAAGGGAGAGCGACATTCCAAAGACAGCATTCAGTACGCAGTTTGGGCATTACGAGTTCACAGTCATGCTGTTTGGGTTGACGAATGCGCCATCCGTGTTTATGGATCTGATGAATAGGACGTTCAGAGAATACTTGGATCAGTTTGTGATAGTATTTATCGATGATATCCTGGTGTATTCGCGGTGCGAGGAGGATCACTACAAGCATTTACACATGGTGTTGGAAACATTGAGGAAAAGTCAGTTGTATGCAAAGTTCTCCAAGTGTGAATTCTGGTTATCCTCGATAACGTTCCTTGGTCATGTTGTCAGTGGAGAAGGAATAGCTGTGGATCCGGCAAAGATAGTGGCGATATGGGAGTGGCCTACTTTGACTACAGTGGCAGAGGTCCGGAGTTTTCTGGGGCTTGCTGGCTACTACAGGAGCTTCGTAGAGAACTTCTCGCGGATAGCACTACCACTCACGATGTTGACAAGAAAGGATCAGAAGTTTGTGTGGTCTCCGGAGTGCGAACAGGCTTTTGTAGAGTTGAAGAGGCGGTTAACCACGACGCCTATTTTATGTTCGCCAAGTGGAACCGAAGGGTTCGAGATCTATAGTGATGCTTCGGGCAGTGGTTTGGGCTGTGTTCTGCTACAGCATGGGAGAGTGATAGCTTATGGTTCACGACAATTGAAGGTTCACAAGAGGAATTATCTGGTCCACGACTTCGAGTTAGCGGCCGTGATTTTTGCTCTAAATCTTTGGAGGCACTATCTGTACGGTGTGAAGGTTGATATTTACACCGATCATAAAAGTTTGAAGTACCTATTGGACCAAAAGGATTTGAACATGAGGCAGAGGAGGTGGATGGAGTTCTTAGGGGACTACACCTTCAAGATACACTATGTGTCTGGGAAGGGAAATGCAGTGGCGGATGCGTTGAGTCGTAAGATTCCCGCACAAGCCAATTGGTTATCAGTACATGATGAGAGATTGGTCCAAGAGTTGGAGGCATTGGAGATATCTTGTGTCGATAAGCAGTCTAGTGCCGAGGCGAAACTGTTTTGGATAGAGGTGCAGTGTGACCTAGCGGATAGAGTTCGGCGGGCTTTGGTTCAGGATAGCAGCATGAAGCAGATCTTGGATGAAGCTTTGGATGGGTCAAATTCCCAGTTTGTGGTTGAAGATGGGTTGCTAAGGAAGGACGATCGACTATGCGTTCCTAGTGCGGATAGTATTCGGGAGGAGTTGATGTATGAGGCTCATCATACCAAGTACTCAATCCACCCAGGAAGCACGAAAATGTATAGAGACATGAAGAAATTATTCTGGTGGCCGGGTTTGAAGAGGGATGTGGCACTTTATGTGGCCAAGTGCCGTACTTGTGCATTAGTGAAGGCGGAATGCCAGAAGCCCGGAGGTTTCTTGAAATCCCTTCCTATCCCAGAATGGAAGTTCGACGATATATCTATGGATTTTGTGCACGGTTTGCCGAAGTCGCAGAAGGGAAACGACGCCATTTGGGTGGTCGTAGATAGATTGACAAAGGTGTCGCACTTTATCCCAGTGAGAAAGAAAGATCCAGTAGAAAAGTTAGCCAAACTCTACGTGGATAATATTGTACGAATGCACGGTGTGCCTCGAAGTATTGTTAGTGATCGTGATGGACGCTTCACGTCAAATGACTGGAGGTTGGTGCATGGTCTGTTGGGTACTAAGCTAAAGTTCAGCACAGCCTTTCACCCGCAGACAGATGGCCAAACCGAGAGAGTCAACAGGACTATGGAGGACATGCTTCGCATGTGCGTCCTAGATTTCGGGAAGCATTGGGAGGATCACTTGTACATGGTGGAGTTTGCATACAACAATAGCTTTCAGGCAAGTATTGGAATGACGCCTTTCAAAGCCTTGTGCGGAAGGAAGTGTCGCACGCCGTTGTCTTGGTTGGAGGCAGGCGAATCAAAGTTGTATAAACGTCAAGCGGTGGAAGATGCCACTTCAATGATACGGACGATTCAGGAAAGACTGAAGATTGCTCAGGATAGACAGTCAAAGTATTACAATGCCAAACATAGAAATGTGGAGTTCAACGTTGGCGACATGGTATATCTAAAAATCAAGCCGTTCAAGGGTGTATCGCGGGTTCGACACTTGAAGAAGCTGAGTCCGAGATACCTTGGACCATTCGAAATCCTGGAGCGTGTTGGAGAGGCGGCGTATAGATTAAAGCTGTCGACGGAGTTGAGTGGGATGCATGACGTATTCCACGTATCGGTGTTGCGTAAGGCAGTGCAAGAGCCTTCGCAGATCGTTGCCGACAATCAGGTACCGGTTGATTATGAGTTAACAACAAGGTCAAGCCAGTATGAATTGAAGATGTTGCAGTCAAACGACTCCGCAACAAGGAGGTCAGAATGGTTAAAGTCCGTTGGGATAATTGCGGACGTGAGGAGCTTTCTTGGGAGCGAGAGCAAACTATGTTGGAGGAATACCCCGAGTTGTTCCACTCAGGTATCATTTAGCTTTTGTGTACCTTTGTTTAATTTCGGGACGAAATTCCTTAAGTGGGGGAGATTTGTAACGCCCCAAATTTTGTGTGCGAGTCGGTCGCGGAAAAAGAGTTTTTGGTGCCTGTAGGGGTACACGGCCTAGGACACGGGCGTGTCCAAGGCCGTGTCTGGCTGGTGATTTTTGGCCGTTTCCAACCCGAGAAGGACACGGCTAGGAACACGGCCGGATGACACGGGCGTGTCATCCGACACGGGCGTGTGCCAACCCGTGTCCCTACCCGTGTCCTGATGGGTCGTGTCCATTGCCGTGGCGGTTATGCGTGACACGCCCACGAACACGGGCGTGTCGAGGATCCCGACACGGGCATGTCAGGTCAGACACGGGCGTGTCTTGGACCGTGTGCGTTTCTCAGTTCGACGATCGTGCCTGGATCGAGGCACACGGCCTGGGACACGGCCGTGTGCGAAGCCGTGTTCGGCCCAGGTCTGGGAATTTTGTGCAGATCCGAGCCGTTCATTTTCTTTAATTAGGATCCGACGGCCCAGAAGAAATCCTGCTCTGTTAAGGCCGGGAATAGGGATTTATTCCCTCATTTTCTCTCCAAAGTTCTCCCCTTCCAAAGTGAGAGAGGAGAGGAAGAAGAAGGAGGTTTCCGGCCGCCGGCGGAGCATCGGAGCACCGTTTCGAAATCGGAGAGCGGATCCGTGGAGGGAAGGTCATTGCGAAGAGTTCTAACCGCGTAGTTTTTCCATGGCGCCAAAACGGACTACAAGGGTAACGATTCTCAACTTGAGCGTTTGAAGCTCTTTCTTTCTGCATAGGGAATCCCGCTCCCGCGAGTGTGCGGCGAGTGCGTGGTGTTCCTTGGGGTTGATGTGAATAGTCCCCCACGTGTTGTATATAGAGCCCGGAATCGCAAGTACGGGCATATGCATTGTGTGTGAAGCCTACCCGGACGTGTTTTGTCTGGATCGGTGATGTTGCATTTGATGTGGTTTTGCCGGAGAAGACTCCGTGCTTTGGATTTTTTCGGGTTTCTACGCGGTAGATTGCAGCAGGGATCCTTGGAGGTTAGCTTCAAGGCGCACCCGGAAAACTGAGCGGAAACGTGTTCTGCTAACTTGGCGGTCTGGGAACCGGCCTTGTTCATAACTGGGTTATGAGATTATTTTGGAAAATTTGGGATCCGAGAGAAGCTTGGCCCGCGCAAAGGACTTAAATTGGACATGCGGCGTGAGCAACGGGCAAGTGGAATTGGACCTAGGCTATGTGGTTCGGTGCGAGAGACCCGAAGACGGGGACTGGCCGTTGGCATAGTCGGAGCCTTAGACGGTGGTCAGAAAGGCTAAATGCTCACATGTTGTTGCCATCCTGGGGATGGTGGTGAATGCACTGATGGGTCAGGGTTCACCATAAATGTGCCCTGAGTGCACGGGGTGTTTGGCCGTGCGAGCCTACATCTGTGGCGAAATTATTTTGCGTTATATATATTGTTGGGCTAATGTTATGCAGGGAAAGAGCACCGCCGTCCCGAGTAAGGGGCGGGGTCGTTATAATTTGGTCGGCTTTTAGCTGACCGTTGCTTTATTTGCCACTGTGCGGTGGTATGTGCTTGCAGGTGCTGCAGAGCCGAGTGCTAAATAGCGGGCTGGAGCCCATGTTGCTGTGCTGGCCCTAGAAGGCCGTAGAATAGTTATATTTATATATTTCATGTGTGGCCGGCCTGCGAGCCGATGTATGTAAAACACTCTTTATTAAGTGAACATTTGTAAGGCCATAAGGCCATGTACCCGTTTCTGTGTATTTGGGATTTCTTTCCTGTTGTTGTAGCTGTGGAAATTCATATTGATGGATTTAATTTTGGGTTCTTTCAACTTTAAAATCTTCCGCTAGAATGCTCTGTGATTAGGACGAGTAGTCTTAATTGGTTGGTTTGATTATTCATTTAGTATCCCTTCCGACTATCTGTGGTATATGGCGTCGGGTTCCGGCTGGACCTTCTGCTATATGCCATGCGATAGATGGAGGTGTTACAGCCCCAGCTCGCGCGATAGCAACCTCCGTCCGCTGAGTCCGCAAGGACTTAGCCGGATACCAAGGAAAACCGCCAGGAGCAGGCAACCATTGGCGAACTCTCTCCAGTCCGCCCAAGCTATGCGGACAAGGCATCAGCCCGCAAAGCTCCAACCACTGCGGACAACAACCCCCTTCAATGGCAGTCCGCACCAACCCGAGGCAGTCCGCAAGACTCACACCTCAATCCGCCACAAGTCCACGACCAAAGGCAGACAGCAACAGTCCGCCCGGTCACAGCGGACTTGGCGGATATGGCGGACACCATGAACTTGACACAAGGTGTGACCAAGTCCAAAACCATCAAGGGCCAATGCGAGCATGGCGGATGCAAACTCCCGTCCGCCAAACACCCTAGCACAGACCGCCATTAGTCCGCGAGCACCTCGCACTCCTGTCCAATGCAGCAGCTTCCTCCCGGACTCCAAACACCAGTCCGCCAACCGGTCTCCACAGCAAGACACCTGCTGTGCCACTAGAGCTCGACAAGGCCTCAGTCAAGCTCTCAGCCCAGTCCGCAACAGCCAATACCGCGGACAAAGCAGTCCGCAAGCTTCCCGCGGACATGAGCCAACCCACCTATCAGCACAAGCTTGCATCCGCGGCCACTGAGCAATGCACCAGTACGCAAGCCTTCATTCGCTTAGGCCGCTTCTTGGCAAAGCCAATCAGCAACACCCTATCCGCAGACACCAGGCCGCATAGTCCGCTGACTCCATGCAACAACCCGCTCAGAAGACAGCCGGCTTCTCACTAGACCTTCCACCAGGCCGCACATCACAGTCCGCCCAGTCCGCCTAGTCCGCCAATGCTGTCCGCCCCAGGCCGCCCGGCCTGTCCTGTCACCCACTTCCACTTCACAAAATTCAATAGTTATTTCCAATGAGGGGGATCAGAGGAAGTTTCACTACAAGGATGCATATTACTTACTACAGGAAGGAGAGCTCTATCGTAAGACTATCTCAGGCCCTCTAGCCCGGTGTCTGTTAGAGGTTGAAGTCCCTCGTGTTCTGGAGGAGATTCATTCGGGAGAATGTTGTAGTCACTCAGGAGCTCACACTCTGGAACAGAGAATTCTAAGGCATGGATACTTCTGGCCCACCATTCGGAAAGATGTAGAAGCTTTCTCCAAAAAATGTTTGCAATGTCAGCTCTTCGCGCCTCTTCAACTACAACCAGCTCATCACCTTTGCTCGATCACTGCTCCATGGCCCTTCGCTATCTGGGGAATGGACTTGATCAGCCCTTTTCCTCGGGCTAGTAGATAGAGGAAGTTTGTCCTCGTCATGATCGATTACTTCTCCAAATGGATCGAGGCAAAAGCTCTAGCCAAGACCACTTCTCAGATTGTAAAGAATTTCATTTGGGGAGAGATTGCATGCAGGTTTGGGATTCCTCTCGCCATCGTCACTGACAATGATCCACAGTTCTCCAGCTTGGAGTTAGAGGACTTCTGTAAGTAGCTAGGGACAGATCTTCGATTCGCCTCTGTACATCATCCCCGCAGCAACAGACATGTGGAGGCTACCAACAAGTTGATCATCAACCTCTTGAAGAAGAAAGTCACCAATTTGAAGGGTAATTGGGAAGAGTAGCTCCCCTCTGTCCTTTGGGCTCTGAGAATAACTCCAAACTTGGCTACAGGGGAAACTCCAAGTTTTCCCACGGGTCCGAGGCACTCATCCCAGTGGAGTTTGAGGTTTAGAGCCCTAGAGTCATAACAACTGGAGACGACATCGAAGAATGACGCTTGGAAAATGAAGATGCTCAAAGGCTCTCGCTGGATTTTGTTGAAGAGCTTCGTGACTTAGCCTCCATCTGCCAAGAGGAGATCAAGCGGGGCATGACAAAGCACTTCGACAAAAACGTCCACCTAAAACATTTCCTTACAGGAGATATGGTCATGAAAAAGGTGGATGCCGTAGGAAGGGGAGCAACAGTTGGCAAGCTGCATCCTAATTGGGAAGGTCCCTTCATCGTCCAAGAAGCCTTGGCCACCGGAGGTTATTATCTTCAGGATCAAGTCGGAGAGCAGCTGGGCGGTACTTGGAGTGGGGATGACCTGAAGAGGTCCTATCCCTAACATTAACGCTGTATTTACCTTGTAAATTCTGCTTTCTTATATATATACAGACAGTGACAACCATATGGTTTCTCTTTATGCTCTTTCATCTCAAGATATCTGAGGCTTTAGGGTTCAGCTCCACGCTCGATCCGAGAAACCGGCTGTCGACCTGTTCCTCCTAAATAGCACAGTGCGGATGATGGGACGATGCCTCCGGAAGTGCTCTTGTAAGACCGAGCCTCTGCACAAATGGCCGAGACCAGCTCCCCATTGCATGTTGGCCTAGGTATCCCCGAATGTATCTCTCCTCCGACTGGAGGAACTATCAGGAACAGGTTAGTACTCCAATCTCTCGGATTCGAGGAAGTATCGACTTGACTGAGCTCTCATTTGGGCAACAACCCTTTGATTATTTTTGAAGGCAGGATAACTGGCCAAAGGGCAGTGGTAGGCTAAAGGGGAGATGTTAGTCGCGAGTGCGTCCCGAGGGACCCTCGGGAGAACATTACCCCTTGCTCATACACTTGCACTCGTAGCCAGGTGGCAGAGCTGAAAATGACCTCCACCTTTGGGTTGGGAAATGAGCCTTCAATCAATCTCTCCTAGATAGCCCAGGGAGGACGATGGGACGATGCCTCGGGATGTAAGCGTCCTTGTAAGACCGAGTCCCTGCATTGATGGCCGAGATCAGCTCCCCTCTTGCATGTCATCCTAGCTACCCCCGATTGCATCTCTCCTCCGACTGGAGGAACTATCTGGAATAGGTCTGGACGCCAACCTCCCAACTCAACGGTGGCAGGATCATCGTTCTCTTTATATTTTCTTCGTCCTTAAAGATATTGATGCATTTGATTCAATTGGCAATCTCTTAAGCAGCGAGGAAGACTACAACAATGTTTAAAGTCCTCGAGTGGCAGTTTCATCATAAGTCCAAGTCCCTGCGCGAGCTCCCCTCCTGCATATTGTCCAACGACCTCCTCGAGTGAGACCAAGTTCCTAGTTGGAGTGATGTCGTGGTTCGTGAACTCTGTATGAGCTCCGCTCCTGCAGACCGACTACTTGCCTCCCCGAGTCGACTTACACCACTCTAGTTGAGCAAGGCTCCTGAGGGCTGTTGACTCCAACAATGTTTAAAGTCCTCGAGTGACAGTGTCATCATAAGTCCAAGTCCCTGCACGAGCTCCCTCCTGTATATTGGCCAATGACTGTTGAAAGTTGTGAAGTGGAAGTGGTTGATGGGAAGGCCGGGCGGCCTGAGCGGACAGAGTCGGCGGACTGGACGAACTGGGCGGACTACTGTTATGCGGCCCGGTGATAGGTCTAGTGGAAGCTGGCTGTTCTTTTGTGCGGCTTGTGCGGACTAAGTATACCGCCTGGGCGGACTGTTGTCTGCGGATAGGGCGTTGGCTGCCTTGCTGGCCTGGCCTTGTTTGAGAGGCCTGAGCGGTTTGCGTCCTCGGCATGGGCGGACTGTTGGTTGTGTTCAGGGTGTTGGAGGCTTGGCTGATTAAGGAGCGGCCTGAGCGGACGGAGGTTTGCAGGTTGTAGGCAGTGCTCTGTTCAGTGGCTGTGTTGCAAGCTTGTGTGTTAACCGACGGATTGGGTCCTATCCGTGGGAGGCTTGCGGACTGGCGTGTCCGCGGTGTCCACTGTTGCGGACTGGCCTTATGAGTTTGGATGTGTCCTTGCCGAGCTCTGGTAGTACAACAGATGCAGACTGCTGTGGAGGTCTATGACGGACTGGTGTGTGGAGTCCGGTAGTTGGCCGTTTGCATAGCCGTGCGAGGATTGCTTGCGGACTCTGCCTTAACTCAGGAGGAGTGTGGCGACCTGCTTGGATGGTTGGCGGACGGGGTCGTGTCCGCCGTACTCGCGTTAGGCCCTTTGGTGTTTTACTGGACTTGGTCACATTCTGTGACAAGTCCAGTGTGCCCGCTGTATCCGCCAAGTCCGCTGTTGACCGGGCGGACTGTTGCTAACTCTTCCTTTGGTCGTGGACTTGTGGCTGATGGAGGATTGGGTCTTGTACTATGCGGACTGCCTCTGTTTGTGTGCGGACTATTGCTGAAGGGGTGGCTGTCCATTTGGTGATGTTGCGGACTGCGCGGACTGTGTGGATTATGCCGTGTCCGCATAGTGTGAGGCAAGTCCGCCTTGTCATGATCTGTGCCTTGCTCATGGCGGGTTATTCCTTAGTATCCGGCTAAGTCCTTGCGGACTCAGCGGACGGAGTTTTTGCTAGCGCGCGGGTTGGGGCGGTGTCTCTATCCACTAGGGCGGTGACTACACTCCTCACCTCGCCTATAAATAGAACCCCCCCGGCACGTCTATAGTAACTGAGTGAACAGTAAGTGGGTCTCGGTGATGTGTTGCGGTCTCAGTTTTCTGTCCGCACGGATTGATTCAGAGTTTATTGTTGCTGTGTGCAGGTCGTGCGGGTAGTTTCAAGGAGCCAGGAATTTGGCTTTGACTTCGGTGAAGTACTTGGAAGTGTGCGATGATGCGGTCTCAGCAGGTCGCTCTGCGGTTTGTCAGTTCTCTGCTTCAACTTTGCTAAGTTCCAATAACCTGTCCGTCGGTTTCAGGCGGGTAGGCGGTCTGTTCCTCGGTTCTTCAACAGTAGGCGAATAACGGTGTGTCCGCGTGGCCTCGCGGCTTCGGCGGACTCCGTGTCTATTCGGCGTGTTGCAGCTTCAGCTCGGGTGGATTCGGCGGTCTTGGCGACTTGGCGGTCTCGGCGGTTTCCAGTGCTGTCCGCCCGGCTTTTTTGTGCTTTCTGTTATAGCTTGTGTACTAGTGAAATCATGTCTCGCTACGTATACCTCGCCTTGTAAAGAAGTGTATATGAATGAAAGATCTGCTTGTGCTTCCATTGGTTGTTGGTGTTAACCTTGTTCCTTGGGCTTCCGCTTGATCAAAGTGTGAACTGGGTAGTGGCGAGAATATTAATTTGGGGCTTGGGCTATCTTGCTGACCACTTTGAGAAAATTCAACATGGTATCAGAGGGAGGTTCAGTTGCTTGAGCGGTGTTCAACCAGTGTTGTTACTCTGTTCTTGAGTGGTGATCAACCTGTGTTAGTGCTCTGAGCTTCTGAAAGGTTACCAATAGTTGTTGCAATGGAAGGGAGTTATGCAAGAGGTCTTGACATTGAACTCTTAACGCTGACTAACTTCAAGAAGTGGAAGTCGTGCTTGAAGAGTTATCTTCTTGGTGAGGAGTTATGGGAGGTCGTCGGTGGTGACGACAGACAGGAAGTGACGGCTGCTTTCGGAACTGCTGAGCAGGTGAGGCTCTGGAGAAAAACAAATGCTAAGGCAGAGTTTGTTCTCAAGAGAGCCGTTTCACCAGAACTGTTTGATCACATCATTGGATGTGAGTCGGCTGCTGATATTTGGACAACATTGATGAGTTGTTCAATAGGAAGAATGTGGCTCGACTTCAGTTTCTGGAGAATGAGTTGGCCAGGACAACTCAAGGAGACTTGTCCATCTCTAAATACTTCTTAAAGATGAAAAGCTTGTGCGCAGAGATATCAGCGCTTGACCCTGATGAGCCTATCTCGGAGGCTAAGTTGAAAAAGGCACATTATCCGCGGCTTGCGGAAGGAATATGTTGCCTTTGTTACATTAGTTCAAGGCTGAGCTACTCAACCATCTTTGCAGGAGCTTGAGAATCTGCTTGCTTCACAGGAAAGCATGGCAAGGCAGATGGCTGGAGTTTCTGTCTCTGAGGAGAGTAGTGAAGCACTCTTCACGTGTAAGAAGAAGAAGAGATGGGAAGGAAAGAAGAAGCAGGTCGCTGGTTAAAAAGAGCCTTCAACGTCTTATCAGCCGGAGAGGAGCAATGCTCCAAAGGACTGGAAGAAGAACTTGAAGTGCTACAAGTGTCATCAGCGAGGGCACTTCAAGCGGGACTGCAAGGTCAAACTGCAGCCTGGGCATGCTGCAGGAAAGGAGAAAGCTTGCTCTAGGAGTGAGGAAGCAGAATGGGGCGGAGCTTTCATGACAGGCACTTCTGTTTGTGCCTTGTCTGCTGAGGACTTCAACGGCGAATGGATTGTGGACTCCGGGTGTGGTCATCACCTCACCGGAGACAAGTCGAAGTTCTCCTCCATGCAAGCATACTCAGGTAATGAAGTTATTATCACTGCTGATAATACTGTTTATGCAGTAGAGAAAGATGGGGTTGTGTCTTTGGGTAGTGATCAGGGGCCACTCATATTAAGGAGTGTGTATCACGTACCGGGCATGAAGAAGAACCTCTTCTCTGTGACCAATGCGGTAGATGCTGGTATGGGAAGATAGCAGAGTATTTGCAATTTTGCGGGTATCTTGGCTCTAACTCGGATTCTAGTTTGTTCGTCAAGAAGAAGGGGGAGCTGCAAGTCTTGTTCCTACTGTATGTGGATGACATGATCATCACAGGGAATTCGGAGGGGGAAGTAGCAAGGCTCAGGGATGAGCTTGTTATACGCTTCAAGATGAAAGACTTGGGAGAGCTTCATCACTTTCTCGGTCTGGAAGTGGAGAGTAAGAAGAGCGGTATACTCATTTGCCAAAGAGGTTATGCAGATCGCATTGTGAAGCGGTTCGGCATGGGCGAAGGAAAGAGTTGCTCTACTCCACTGGAATATGGGCTGAAGCTTCGAAGAGATGAGGGAAGGGTTCTTCATGATCCCTTGGTGTTCAGAGCTCTTGTTGGGAGCTTGATCTACCTGACGATTACAAGGCCAGACATTGCTTACGCTGTTGGCCGAGTAAGTCGGTTTATGACTGAACCAAGGAAATCTCATCTAGTGACGGCGAAGCACATCTTGAAGTATGTCAAGTCAACTTTTGACATGAGACTTCTCTATAGAAGGGACTCGGATTTTGCCTTGCTTGGGTACACGGATGCTGACTATGGCGGTGATTCGGATGATCGAAGGTCAACTTCAGGTTATGTGTTCACTTGCGGTTCAGCTAGCATCTCGTGGTGTAGCAAGAAGCAGGACTCGGTATCCGTCTCAACTATGGAGGCAGAGTATAAGGCTTCGGCCTTGGCTGCTCGGGAAGCCATCTGGTTGAGGAGGCTTATAGAGGATGTGCATGAAGAAGTGCAAGGGCCAACTTTACTCTGGGGTGACAATGAGAGTGCTCTCAAGCTGGTTAACAATCCAGTGTGTCACGATATGACCAAGCATATTGAGATCGATCACAACTTCATAAGCGAGAAGGTGTTGGAGAGATCTCTTTTGGTCGGGCATGTTCGGAGTGAAGACAATCTTGCTGACATCTTCACGAAGCCACTGTCGAAGGGGCCTTTTGAGCGGTGTCCACATAGTGTGAGGCAAGTCCGCCTTGTCATGATCTGTGCCTTGCTCCTGGCGGGTTATTCCTTGGTATCCGGCTAAGTCCTTGCGGACTCAGCGGACGGAGTTTTTGCTAGCGCGCGGGCTGGGGAGGTGTCTCTATCCACTAGGGCAGTGACCACACTCCTCACCTCGCCTATAAATAGAACCCCCCAACACGTCTACAATAACTGAATGAACAGTAAGTGGGGCTCGGTGAGGTGCTGCGGTCTCAGTTTTCTGTCCGCGCGGATTGATTCAGAGTTTATTGTTGCTGTGTGCAGGTCGCTCGGGTAGCTTCAAGGAGCCAGGAGTTTGGATTTGACTTCGGTCAAGTACTTGGAAGTGTGCGGTGCTGCGGTCTCAGCAGGTTGCTCTGCGGCTTGTCAGTTCTCTGCTTCAACTTTGCCAAGTTCTAATAACCTGTCCGCCGATTTCAAGCGGGTAGGCGGTCTGTTCCTCAGTTTTTCAGCAGTAGGCGAATAACGGTGTGTCCGCACGGCCTCGCGACTTCGGCGGACTCCGTGTCTATTCGGCGTGTTGCAGCTTCAGCTCGGGCGGATTCGGCGGTCTTGGTGACTTGGCGGTCTCGACAGTTTCCAGTGCTGTCCGCCCGGCTTTTTTTGTGCTTTCTATTATAGCTTGTGTACTAGCGAAATCATGTCTCGCTACGTATACCTCGCCTTGTAAAGAAGTGTATATGAATGAAAGATCTGCTTGTGCTTCCATTAGTTGTTGGTGTTAACCTTGTTCCTTAGGTTTCCGCTTGATCAAAGTGTGAACTGGGTAGTGTCGAGAATATTAATTTGGGGCTTGGTCGATCTTGCTGACCACTTTGAGAAAATTCAACAACGACCTCCTCGAGTGAGACCAAGTTTCTCGTTGGAGTGATGTCGTAGTCCGTGAACTCTATATGAGCTCCTCTCCTGTAGACCGACTACTTGCCTCCTTGAGTCGACTTACACCACTCTGGTTGAGCAAGGCTCCCGAGAGCTGTCGACTCCAACAATGTTTAAAGTCCTCGAGTGGTAGTGTCATCATAAGTCCAACTCCATACATGAGCTCCCCTTCTATATATTGGCCGACGACCTCCTCGAGTGAGACCAAGTTCCTCGTTGGAGTGATGTCGTAGTCCATGAACTTTGTACGAGCTCCTCTCCTGCAGACCGACTACTTGCCTCCCCGAGTCGACTTACACCACTCTGGTTGAGCAAGACTCCTTAGAGCTGTCGACTCCAACAATGTTTTAAGTCCTCGAGTGACAGTGTCATCGTAAGTCCAAGTCCCTGCACGAGCTCCCCTCCTGCATATTGGCCAATGACCTCCTCGAGTGAGACCAAGTTCCTTGTTGGAGTGATGTCGTAGTCCGTGAACTCTATATGAGCTCCTCTCCTGCAAACTGACTACTTGCCTCCCCGAGTCAACTTACACCACTCTGGTTGAGCAAGGCTCCTGAGAGCTGTCGACTCCAACAATGTTTAAAGTCCTTGAGTGGCAGTGTCATCGTAAGTCCAAGTCCCTACACGAGCTCCTCTCCTGCATATTGGCCAACGACCTCCTCGAGTGAGACCAAGTTCCTCGTTGGAGTGATGTCGTAGTCCATGAATTTTGTACGAGCTCCTCTCTTGCAGACTGACTACTTGCCTCCCCGATTCGACTGATTTCCACCCCCAGTTGAGCTTGGCTTCTGCTGGTTGTCAACTGATTCCCACCCCCAGTTGAGCTCGGCTCCTGCTGGGTGTCGACTACTTCCCACCACCAGCCGAGCTCGGCTCCTGATGGGTATCAACTCTGGTCTCCAAGCCATTCGGGTTTAGCTCCGACGAGATAAACAATTATGCAGGTGCGAGTATGTCTTAATGAGTATGCGAGTATACCTTACTAAGCGTGCGAGTATGCTGCGGCGAGTATGCGTGCGGACACAGGCGAGCATTGGGATGCAAATTTTAGGCACGAGTAAGGCCGAACGAGTAATAATTGCGCGACTATGACCGATGTCAACACGCAGGTAAAGCGTCCCAAGCACTCATCCTCCCCGAGCCTATGAGCCTAGCGAGCATCATTAACCAACAAACATGCAAATAAAGAATAAGAAAGTGCGGTAACTTAAACTTGTATAAATATGTATGTCAAAATCTACAAAGTTACAAAAATCTGTTAATATATCACATGCGAGCATGACAAAAATCGACAAGCAACTAGGACTCATCATCCCCAGTATCGAGCCGATATTCGTCATCTCCAATGCCGACATCCTCCTCTTCCTCGCCGCCTTCATCGCTCTCCTCCCCATCAGTGCTTTCACCGCTGCTGCTGCTACTGCCGCTGCCGCTGCTGTTGGTGCCCGATGTCGAAGAAGGGAGGAGATCGGGCGAGGTCGATTCCTCTACGAGCAGTTCAGGGATGAGCTCGTCGACTGTGAGCTGCTTCTCCCCCTCGACGAGTTGGCTGCTGATCCTCAGCCGGGCGAGCATGATGTTCCCCGCCACTCGCGCTATCTCGCGGAGGATCGACGACCTCTCTTTCCAAAGAATGCGAGATCTTTTAATCGCTCAATGTGGGTCGTCCTCCGGCCGCGGCGCATCTGGCAAAGGAGCGGAAGAATTCTCGTGCCCCTCGAGAACTACCAAGCGAGTTTCCATCTCAGTGGCGCGAATCTGGGCCACCTCCTGCTCCGCCAGATATTTGGCGAGTTTTTCCTCGCACTCGGAGAGCTTCTTCGCGGCCTCGATCTCGGAAGCCTGCGATAAACAATAGTCAGCAAAATAAATCCAAGTCCAAAATCATCAATGTCGCATACGGGAAGCGACTTACCTTATAGTCTCTCTAGCGGACCGACTGCATGTCGAGATCTATAGCCTTCTTGGTGACGACCTTCAGGGCCGCAGTCATCTCCAGCAGCTTCCTTGCCGAGTAGTGCCCTGGCTCGACAGCCCGCGCGACCGAGCATGCGGTCGGCTGGGCGAGTTCCTCTGGGCTGAGCTCCAGTATGGAATCAGCATCAGCCCGTCCGTATAGAGCATGGAGGACAACAAAGGCCTCCCCCTTCTCCTTCCAATCCACCGACCAGGATGGGTGGTTGGTGCTGAGCATCACCAAGTGCTCGTCCTCAGACCAGGCCACCAGCTAGCGACCATATGCATCCACCGTACCTCGCCCAAGATTGAAATTTGGGTGGAAGTGGGGGGGGGGGGGGGGCTCGAGCATCAGGTGGGGACTCCTGATCACCGGGCTGAGGCGACGATAGTTTGGCCCTCTACTCGCAGGGCCCGACGACTTGACCTTCACCTTACCTTTGGCGAGTTTCTTCTTCTCACCGACATCGGGAGGAGGGTTGGATTCCGGGAAGGAGGTGGCGATTTCCTTCGCAGGATGAAGTGACTTCTTTGGGAGCTCGCAAGCCACTGCAAACATCGTGCAAACACATTAGTACCGAGCTTTAAGAAAGTGAAGCGAGCATGCAAGCATAAGTAATTCTCGCTCAAATCTTACCCTTGTTGGTGTGGATCTCTAGGAGCGTGTTGAGATTGAGGCGCCAGTAGATAACGTCGAACCGGCGACCTCAGAAGGACTCGAACAGCTGCTAGGGAACACCTTCCAAGATCAGCGGGAGGAAGGCGACATCGACGGGTTGGTGCGGCCTTCCTAGAATGCCCGCAAAGTCGCCATGGATGACGACCAGCTGCTCGCTCCACCGGTGGACTTTATTCGCCGTCCACACCAAGGTGCAGACATGGCTGCTGAAGTAGATGAGCCCCTCGGCGGTCGTGGCGAAGGCGAATATCTTGCGGAAAACTGAGAGGTCGAAGGCGATCCTCTCTTCCCGTAGGTAGCAAAGGAACCCCATAATGATCGCCACACCATTGTGGTTGATTTGCGCATGAACGATCCCAAAATATCGTAGGATCTCGCGATATTTCGGCCAGAATGGAAGTCGTAGGCCGACGTCGAAGTGGCAGAGCGATAAGATCATCGCACCCTCAATGTGGGTGTTAAGTCGCTTGCCGCAAGTAGGGAGCCTAGCCAAGTAGCCATCTGGTAGAAGCCGATCCCTGAACGTCTCCAAGTCTCGCTCTGTAGTTATGGATTTCTTGAAGGCCGCGTCGGCAAAGTTAGCGGCGTGTGCCTATCGGCGAGCACTGGCATCATCTCCCACCATCTTTGTGAGCTAGCGAGTTGGAGAAGAAGTAAGACGAGAAGAGAAGAAAATTGGAAACACGCGAGCAGGAGAAGATACTTGCGATTTGGGGTTGAAAAATCGCAGCAGCGTACTTCTGTCCTACCTACCCACTCTATTTATAGGCGAAGGCAGGGGGGGTAAATATCCTTTCCGATGAGTATCAACCTAAGATGTGGTTTAGGCGAGTAACCGGATCCCGACATTAGCCCTATGTCGCACATCGCAACAGAGAATGTCGCGATGTTAGCAGAACCTGCATGCTAAAATCGGCATATTGCAGAATACAACAAATAAGACAGCAAAGGAGAAAAATTAAGGGTGAGATGCAAACTCGCTTATTATAATACAATAATCATTTATTATAAATAGTCGCCTACGGCGAGTTCAAATAAAGAAAAAGAAAAAAATCCTAAGTTCTAGGTGGTCGTTCTGGAGGATGTGGATGTCGTCCGGCCCAGCCCATTTCTCGTGCTCACCGGTAATGCTCCGTCGCCACTATCATCACGTCGTACCCAAGGCGCAACTGTTCTTCCATCCTCGTTAGTCGCCCCACGGAGCCCATACTCGCCAGAATGCAGGCCAGCTCGTCGAGAACGAGCTGGAGGCGATGGTTGTTTGTCGCCAGCTGGCGATCATTCTCCTTCACCATGTGGAAGCAGGCTTCGTAGCTCTCCAGGGTGGTCCGGAGATCTTCTATCTTTGCCACCCGCACCTCCAGAGATGAGATACGACGATGTGGCTCGCAAATCGCCAGCTGGTCGAACTTGCTCTCCAACTCCAGATAGGCGCGAGCAGCGGCATGACGATACTCGCTGCCCGATAACCCGATGGCGTCGATGAAGGCCGCCCCTGGAGTCACCGGGCAATCTTTCAAAACATATAAGAAGTCGCCAGATTAGAAATAAACGCCTAAGTCATCAAACGAAGCACCAGTTATGGCATTTACTACGACGAGGAGACCTTGATCGACGAGGAGAAGGGCCGCGACCTGGGCATCTAGCCGGCCAGAAGATTGGCCACCAGCATGCTCGACCGCTTTACCCTGCCCGCGACGTCCATGACCGGGGTCCCCGACTCTCGTCAGGAAGTAGCTCGGTCATGGCTTATCCTTCTTTCGGGCCAAAAGCTTCGACGGAGGCAGCAGAGGCTACGGCAAACTCACCGGCTGATGCGGGGTCTTCAGCGGAGGAGGCGGGGGAGATCGTGGCATGTCAGATTTTTGCTGAGCGGTCAGAGGCGGCGGCAAAGAAGAACTCACTGCCTGGAGAGAGGAAACATTCAGAGGAGGCGGCGGTGGCAATAGGGAACTCGCCGCTGGCGGTGTAGAATCTCGCACAGGAACGGGTGGGACCTTGCTCGCCGAAAGGTTCTTGCTCAACAGAGCGACCAGGGGATTCTCCTTTGCTGCGGGAACCGAGGATTCAGACACTTTCTTGGCGCCAAGATTAATCCGGACCGTGTGCGCGGTTCTGAGGGGTTTCTCGACTGCGAGGGCGAGCAGTGGTGCAGAGTTCAGGGGGGCGACATTCAGAGCCGCATCAGCGACATCCGGTGTAGAGTCTGCGAGTAAAGAAAACGTTTCAGCGAGAAGTAAATGGCTACCAACTTATTTAGAAGAATGGCTCGACAACATGGCGACCTGGCAGGGCGACGACTTCGATCTGCTGTGGCACCAGGGTATTAGCGACTTCCGGAATGTCTAGCGAGCTGAGGAGGCTCGAGTCAGGGGGGACCACGTTGGGGATATCGTCTAGCCCAAGGTCACTTAGAAGCTTCAAGGTGTTAGCAGAGCGCGCGGGGTTACTTGTCAAAGCAGTGACTTGCGCAGATGATGGAGGCGGGTCGACCGTGTTGGAAGTGGGTATCTTCTTGGACTTCTTGGTCTTCTTATTTTTATGGGGGGTAAGTTGGTGGCGACGTCTTCTTCCCTCGGCCTCTTAGACTTGGCAATGCCGAGAAAGCCGGTCAGAGCGGCGAGGCTATCTTGAAGAATTTTCTCGTTGGCGTTCGACATAATGTGCAAGCTCTGGAGATCCATCTCAAAAACCAGCCCCCCCATTTATAAAGATCGGCAGGCAGTCATCAAGCATGAGCAACCCTGATACTCGGCATAGCAGCTCGCCGAATAAGTGTTGGATGATTTTTTTCGAACCCCTATGCCGCTCGAAGAGAGTGGGGATTTTGTACAACCCATATTGGTCGAGGATGGATCATACCACAGCCAGGTCAGTAGAAGTCAAGGTCAACAAGTCAAGATAGAAGTCAAAGTAAGCGCACAAGATTGCGAAAGGCCTGAGCGAGTATGGCGAGCTCCCCTCGCATACTCGCCAGGTAGGCGACTAGGCGAGATACTCGCCCAGCCCGTGCGAGTTCCCCTGGAAGTCTCCTAGTCGCAAGGGGGTGGGGTATAAATGTGACCCCCCCTCCTTGGATTTCCCTATAAATAGGACCCCAGGGGTACGAGGTGAGATGCGCAAAATCCACGGGAGGATACTCGCGAGCTCTCCTTTCAAGATACTAGCCGAGCCTTTGGATTCCTTTTCCTTAGATACCATGTCACGACCTTGCGACTTAGTCATCAGCTAGTCTGCCTCGTACCTAGTTCGACCATTTTTGGTTGAGAAGGGGCTGCTCCTTTCGAGCATCCGGGTACGTGGTGGGACCTTCCTGCCGCAACATCTAGGGTCCTGTTTGCCTTCATTATTCATCCTAGTAATCCTAGTCATCTGACCTTACCTCTGAGCCGGTAACCTTAGGCGGCATTGGTCCGAATTCTGAGGTTGGGAGTTTTCCTGTCTTCAACAATATATATATATATATATATATATATATATATATATATATATATATATATATATATATATATATATATATATATATATATATATATATATATATATATATATCACTATTATAAGGAAAAAGTTATCTTTCGTGAAACATTCAAAAATATCAATTATGCTCATATTTTTATAATTTAATGACTTGAAATATATTATAATCTATTTCAAAAAATTAAAATATAGTGTCCATTCAAGTAATTACACTATCAAAAAACTTTGAAGTAATGATGAAAATCCATTTAAATTCAAAAAGTTTTTAGTAGAGCTCCTACACCCACTATGGTAGGTTGTCATTAGGCATGTCAGCGGTCTATTCAAGGACGGTTGTCATTAGACATATCAGTGGTATTTTCGAGGTGATGACATTAAATCAATCAACTTTATTAAACTCAAAATTAATATTTTTAGGTAAAAACGTATATTGTTTTACAAAATAAAAATTGTAATATTTATGAATATTTTTTACGGTTATTTTGAGTACTCATATGTATATGTTGCGGGCGAAACCCGCCTTAATGGAGCGGGCGAAGCCCGTCGTCGCCGGTCGGGTACTGTCGCGCATGGCCATAGGAGCGGAGCCCCGTGTTGGACACTCCTATATATATATATATATATATATATATATATATATATATATATATATATATATATTATCTTATATATATAAAACAATATTCATATCTTGAGGCACAACGTAGTTTAAGTTTTGACCATTGGATTTGGGGAGGAGAGAGAAAGGGAGGGAGAATAGAAGAGATGGCGGAAGGGAGAGGAGAAAGGGGCCGAGAGAGAGGGGAGGAGAGAGAGAGAGAGGGGGAGGAGAGAGAGGGAGAGAGAAAGGGAGAGAATATGAAAAGAAAGAAAGCGAGAAATTAATGTTTTTACGTCAAAACATAAATTTTTTATAAAATAAAAATTGTAATATCGATTTATATTTTTTTACGGTCATTTTGAGTACTCATATGTATATATTGTGGGCGCTGCCCGCCTTGATGCGGGAGCATCCCACAACAACGCATCGAGCACGAGCGAAGCCCGTTCGGAGGCGGGTTAAGCCCGCCTAGATGCGGACGAAAACCGCCCGAGAGCATCGAGCACGGGCGTAGCTCGTGCGAATATGCTCGTGTATAGCGGAGGCAGGCGAAGCCCGCCTAGATGCGGCTGAAGCCCACCTAGATGCGGCCGAAGGCCGCCCGAGGGCATCGAGCACGGGCATAGCCCGTGCGAGCGCACACACAGTCAACGAGATAGATCGACTGTACACACAGAGTTTTTAATGTGTAAAATCCCTCAACTTGGTAAAAAATCACGTGACCGGATCTATGCCGGTCAAAGTCCACTATTTTCTGGTTGTTACATCTTTTTTGTAAAGTCGATGGTGATATGCCATCTCTCCTTTCATCACCTTCAAAAGCTCTTTGGCCATCGAAATCGTCTCTTGGACGCTGCAAACGGTGGAGAATCGAGATCGGGAGAGGTTCGCAGAAAACGCCAAATCTATGGCCACATGCCGGAGTAACCGCATCCAAGCACGAAATCAGACATGTTTCTTCCCCTCTCCCATTGTGTTAGCTTCCTAGATCAATTGGACTTGAGGTTGAGCTCAATTGAGCTGATTCCAATTTTGAAATTCATAGAAAAAGCTTGGAATGGGCTTCCTCTCGGTATCGTCGGAAACCACCAACTTCGGCGGCCAAACCATCGCCGGGCGATAGCCACCACCTCAATGGAGGTGGCGGTGGTGGTGGACGACCGGGGAAGTGGCCGGCTGGCTGGCAAATGGATGTAGAAAAGCTACAGATTGGGTGGATCCCGTCCCTTGGCTGGAGGAGGAAGACACAATCACAACCATTGATCATTTTGTTATATTAATTATTATATATAATTTATTGAATTAATTGCCCTTAATGTACACCTTTTTGAACCAGAAAAATAAGGCTCTTAGGGGATGAATAAAGAAAAGTGACCAACAAGAAATAGGTAGCCATTTGAGTCTACTTTAATTAGAAATTAAAATCAAGTCATCTGAAGCACTATTTTTCTGGAGGGCAATTTTTGTGGGACTGATACTTAGGATAGGACAATCACTATTTCCCGAGGGATCTGAGGTATAAGCTCTTTGGAGCATTGTTTTGGAGAAGTGTCTTGACCAACAGGAATTTGGCAAGGTGGGAGGGGAGTGGATGTACCCAAAGATTGGGGAACCACTATAAATCTGTGTGTACTCTGTTGTGCTGCTTTTCTTTATGCAGGTATCTTGTCTTGAAGGCAAAACTTAATTTACCAATAAAGCAACTAACTCAAAGAGATTTAAAGATAGTCACTAGGACTAAGAAACCTATTCACCCCCCTCTAGGTGATTTAGCTATTCTTAAAATAAAGACTTTCAAGTGTTATCAGAGCGAGGTTACTCAAAAAGGAGATAACAATCTGAGTAGATCTCATATGATAGCTAAAAGGGTTTTAACATATGTGTTCAAAAGAGAACCATAAGATGTGGAGATCAATGGAGCTTCAAATCATCAAATATGACAAGAAGACCATTGGACTACTGACAGCTCTTGCAGAAGACAAAGTCTATCCAGATAAAATAACAAAGATCAGGGCCCCTCTATCAGATTCAAATGGTGACTCAGAGGTGGATGAATCCCGGGAAGGTGAATGCAGAAGTTATGAACTGACAGCTACACCAGAAGAAGTATTCTGCCAGGATCAGCCTAGACATAGTCAGGTATATTCTGTTGGATCCCAAGTTTGATTTGAGCTAGGTTCACTAACTTAGGATCATATGACCCACAATGTATAGACAGGGTCATGGTTGTATCCTAGAGTCTAGGCCAAGTCCTCTGTAGCAACATCACATGGACCAACCATCATCAGACTGTCAGAGACTCAAAGACTTAGGGATTTTCCAGAGACCAAGTAAAATGAGTTCGACGTTCGTCGAACTCAGATCGACGATGGTCATGCTCAGCTCGACGATCACAGAGTAAAATTCTCTGAGCTGAGCTCGATGAACTTCATTCCCAGGCCGATGATCTTTGGACTCAACCTTCAACATTCTAAGTTTAGTTGTTCTCTAGACTCAGGTCGACGAACTTAGTTCTCTGGTCGACGATTTCTGGATCCTTTACTTCAACTAGAAGATTCTCAATTTTTCAAAGTCCAGAATCATCTCCAGTCGACAAACTCAGGATTCTCAGCTCGACGAACTTTGATCACAATAGCTAGAGTTATCCAGCAGTAGTTAGTGGTCCTCACCTCGACGAAACAAATACTTAAATCGACGAATTCTGGATACTTCACTTCAACACCTTCATCCAGAAGCATCTGAAATTATTCCAAGTCCAAAATCATCTACAGTCGACGAAGTTACAATCTCAGCTCGACGAACTTGAGACACAGAATAAGCAAGTCTGGATAATGCAGTTTTCTGCTTTAGCTCGATGATCTTGGAACTCAGCTCGACGAATAGAAGTCATCTGGTCGACGAACTCAGCAACTCAGCTTGACGAACTGTAGACTCAGCTCGACGATTTCTGCTATCAGTTCAACGAATCTAGACTTAGTCATTTTTCCATCCTTCTGTCCCCATTCTACTGCAATAATTCCCGAGTAATTAATGCTCAAATATTCTCTGGAATATAATTGTTAGACAGAGCATTGATTATGGTCTTCTCCAGGATTATTGCTTGTCGTTTTTCTATGGGACAGTTGGGGAAATAATTCAATGCCGTTTATTCTCAAGGCCGTCAGCGTTAATTGCAGAGGATTTCAAATTTCGAAAGACAATTTTGACAGAAAACATAAAAGAGATTTTTTCTTTTTCCCTGTAGACAGAATACAAAAGAACAAGAGAGATAGACACAGAAAAATACAATCAGTTTGAAAAATAAGGATCTCTCTATCTTTGCTCCTTCTTACAAAGAACTCTGCTTACAGAACAACAAAGATAGACAGACAGAACAAGACACACAATACAGAAAATAGTCAGTCTGGAATAAGAGATTCATTGCTGTCTGTCAACATAGAATTCTGATACAACAAGAAGCCATATTACTGAAGATCATCAGCTATTTGAAGAAGAAGAACAACTAATCAAAATCAAGAGTCTTCTGTCTTCAACACTCCAAGATACTTCAAAGGACAACTACATCACTATCTGTCAAAGAAGTTCCTAAACAGCTGCTGATCAAGGTTGTACTACTGAAGGCCTATCACCTTGTAGCAAGGCTTCTTCTACCTGAACCATTCTATATCTCAGGGGGAGCCTGTGCTAAAATCAAATATCCATAAGTCTTCTCAGTTGTATATTGAGAAAGAGAAGACACCAACATCTCTCACCCCCACTGTATAAAGGGTTATAACTCCCTTCAAAAGTTATTCCTGGTTGCAAGTCACCTGATCAAAAGACTTGAGGATTGGTTTTTGAGCACCTAATCAAAAGCTCATTGGTGTCAGACACCTGATCAAAAATCTGAGTGGATTCCTACCAGGGTGGTAGAAGAGTGGATGTACCCAAGTTTAGGGGAACCACTATAAATTCTTGTTTTGTCTGGATTGCTCTTTTCTTTTGTTTTTTGTGTTGTGGCTATTTGTTAGGATTGCTGTTTTATTTTGTTCCTACACTAGATTAAATTAGAAGAAAATTTTATAAACCCTGAATACTCTATTCACCCCCCTCTAGAGTATTCCTGATCTAACATCTCACTTTTAATTGGTATCAGAGCAGGTTCCTTTGGTTGTTTGTACAAGATTACTCTTGAACCAAAGATCCTTTGTTAGATCTAAATTTTATTTTTATTTCCATTTAGATTTATATACACAAATATGGCACAGAACAAGGACTATGCAAGCACCAGACCTCCAGTTTGCAACCTAAATAGGTTTTCCATTTGGAAGGCAAGAATCAAATTGTACATGAACTCTATTGATGAAGATATCTACAATTCCATCTTGACAGATCCTCTTCAAGCCACTGTATCTACCTATACAACAACATCTTCAAGCACAACTGTAGTTCCACCACCTGAGTGGACTGAGGCCCAGAAGAAAGCAAAGATTGCTGATGCCAAGACAATGAATATACTGGCACAAACAATGTCTGATGACATTTTTCAAAAGGTGGCTGGGTGTACCTCTACAAAAGCAATCTGGGATTCACTCAACCAAATGGTTGCTGGCTCAGCAGATGAGAGGAAAGATAAAAGATCAAACCTCATCACACAATATAAAAACTTGAAAAAGGATGAAGCAGAAACAATTGAAGTGATGTACAACAGGCTTAGCTCCATCATTAGTGAGCTAAGGACCTTAGATAAAGAAATCACCTTGACTGAAGTAAATGACAAGATCCTTATGTGCTTCCCAAGCTCATGGGATTCAAGGATCTGGCCCATCAAGGAGGCCAGAAGCCTAAATGAGATATCCACTGAATCTCTATTAAGCAAACTAAAGTCCTATGAACAGCTGATTAAATCCAGGGAGGCAGCTGAGCAAAGAACACCCCCTCCAGCAAGAAAAGTGCATAACATTGCTTTCAAGACAGCTGAAGAGACAGAGACTCCTTCAAAAAATGAAGAACTCATGAGTCTCTTTGCCAAAAGATTCTATAAGATGGCAAGAAAGGATTTTAGGAGGAAGTCATCAAGGCAAGATGACAAACCAAGGTATGACAAGACACCAACTAAAGAAGTGGCGTGTTTTGGATGCAGGAAGCCTGGGCACTTCATCTCTAAGTGTCCAGAGAATCAGAAGAAAGAAAAGAGAAGAGAGAAAGATACCAGGAAACAACACAATAATAAACCGTCTTCCAACAAATACAAGAAGAAGGAGAAGGGTTTTGTGGCTGAAACCTGGAGTGAGACTGAAGAAGAATCAACATCTTCTAGCTCCAGTGAAGATGAGGAAGATGCAAGGGCCAAGGAGATTTGCCTCATGACAATTTATGCTTCCAGGAGCCATTCAGAAGAAGATGATTCAGACAATGAAGCAGCTTCAGATTCTGAAGCGGACAAGGTATTGTCTTCTTTTGATTACAGTTCTGATTCCTTTAAATTTGAATTTAAAACAATGTGTATATATTTGATTAATTTAGAAAAGGAGATTAAAACTCTTAGGGAGAAACTAGGAATTTTAGAAAATGTAAACTCTGAAAATAATAGATTAAAAGATGAACTGTGTTTAGCCAATGAACAAATCATAATGTTGAAGACTGAGCTTAGTGAGGCTAAACAACTTGAGGAAACTCTTAATAGAAGAAGCCTCAAGCTGATGGACATCACAAGCACTGCAAATGTCAGACTCAATGGCAAGCTAGGCTTGGGTGTTTCATCAGGTTTGCCCCCTATCCTCAAGAAAAATATTCTGACTACCCCTATTAAATTTGTTTTTGAAAAAGGGAAAGAGAAAATAAACAATAAACAAATAATAGAAAATGTTTCCAAATCAATAGGTCTGAAAATCATAAATCAAAAAACCTTAAGTAAAAACAAGGTTCAGCAGAATTCGTTGAACTTATATCCATGAAATGTAGCCAGTTCGTCGAACCCAGATCGACGAACTCTGAACGCAAACTATAGTTATAATTATTCGTCTAACTGCAATCGACAAACTCTGTATGGTTCATCGAGCAGAGATCGACGAACTTGGGGCACAGAAAATGAAAATGTTCATTCTCTAGGCATAGATCGACGATCTCAACCCTATTCGTCGAACTCTAGTCGACGAACTCACAGAAATTCGTCGAACCCAGAAAGACTTAACCAAAACTGTAATCTTAACAACAACTCTAATAATTCTAGGAAACCATTTAATCCTGTAGCTGATTGGGTTATACCACCTAGGAGATATCACCCTTTAGGATACAAATCCTGACCAGAATTTTCTGACATTTCTAGATTTTCATACCAGCAAAACAAAGGACCCAAGGTAACCTGGGTCAAGAACAATTAATTGTATTTCACTGCAGGTGAAGAGCTGTCCAGCAAATAATCAAACATGGTACCTGGACAGTGGGTGCTCCAAACACATGACTGGTAGCAAGGACATCTTACACAAATACAAGTCCAAGCTGGGGCCAATGGTTATCTTTGGGGATTCCAAATGTGGCCAGTCAGAAGGATTTGGAGAAGTGAAGATTGAAGCTGTCACATTTAAGAAGGTAACATATGTCAGAGGACTCAAGCATAATCTCATCTCCATAACTCAGTTATGTGATGAAGGTTATCAGGTACATTTCAATTCATCTTCTTATACTATTGCTAATAAAGAAAACCAAACAGTTTTAATTGGAAATAGACAAGACAACATATATTTAGTTGATTTTCTATCTGCCAATTCTGATATCTGCTTACTTAATATTACTAGTAATCAGAATGATTTATGGCATAAAAGGCTAGGTCATGTAAACTTGAAAAACATTGCTAGACTATCAAAAGATAACCTTGTTAGAGGTTTACCTTCTGGTCCATACAAGAAGGAAGGCCTTTGCAGGGCTTGTCAACTAGGCAAGCAAACAAAATCTAGCTTTAAATCTGTTAATAAAAGTGATTCACCTAGGATTTTGTATTTGCTACATATGGATCTCTTTGGTCCCATTGCTGTACAAAGCCTAGGAGGGAAATCCTACACCTTATTCTTTGTGGATGACTTCTCTAGGTTCACTTGGGTATCCTTTCTGAGATCTAAGTCAGATACCTTCAAGGTTCTTACAGATTTTCTCAGGACCACATAGATTGAGTTCTCTACTCATGTTGCATTGATCAGAAGTGGTCATGGTACAGAGTTTGAGTCTCTTCTTATGCATGAGTTCTGTGAGAAGGAAGGTATCAGACATTGCTTCTCAGCTCCTAAAACTCCTCAACAAAATGGGGTAGCTGAAAGGAAAAATAGGACACTCATTGAAGCTGCAAGTACATTGCTTGCAGATGCTTACACGCCCCTAACGTTTTGGGCAGAGGCTGTGAGCATAATAAATTATGTCATGAATAGGAGTTTAATTCACAAACTAAAAAATAGGACTCCCTATCAATCACTTAAAGGGAAGAAACCCAAAATCAACTACTTTAAAGTATTTGGATGTATATGTTATATTCACAACAACAACAAAAGATACATTAGAAAGTTTGAGGATAAGGCTGAAGAGGGAATTTTTCTAGGATATTCCCAAGTAAGCAATGCCTATAGGGTTTTTAACAAATCATCTCTAAAAATTGAAGAGTCTATTCATGTTACATTTGATGAAGCTAACATGTCTTGCAAGGAGAAAGAGATTTCTACCAATAGCACCTTACAGGTACCTCACTTGTGTGAGAGCTTGGATGGACTAAACCTCACCCAAGAGGTTCCAACACATCCTTCTCCACAAGTCATTGAAGAAAGTGAAGATGAAGGCACTGAAGGGATTGACATTCCCCCAACAGCAAACATAATTCCACAAGAGGAATTAGTTTCTAATACTGTTGCAGAACCAACTCCACCCATTGATTTTGTCACATTAAGGGATCACCCCAGATCTCAAGTGATTGGAGACATATCAGCAGATGTACAGACCAGGCATCAACTCAACCAAGATTTGATGCATGCCTGTTTTCTCTCTCAGGTTGAACCTCTATCCATCCATGATGCTGAACAAGATCCCCACTGGATCATTGCAATGCAGGAGGAATTAAATCAATTTGAGAGATGTAGAGTTTGGGATTTGGTTCCAAGACCCCAAGACTATCCAGTCATTGGAACCAAATGGGTATATAGAAATAAATTGGATGCCCAAGGTACAATAGTGACGAACAAGGCCAGGCTTGTTGCTCAATGATACAGACAAGAGGAAGGAATAGATTATGACCAAACCTTTGCACCTGTGGCAAGGTTGGAGGCAATCAGAATAATCCTGGCCTATGCAGCCTACAAGAGATTCAAGGTGTATCAGATGAATGTGAAGAGTGCATTCCTGAATGGAGTACTTAAAGAAGAGGTTTATGTTGAACAACCTCCAGGTTTTGTCTCTCCAACTCACCCTTATCATGTTTTCAAATTGCATAAAGATCTTTATGGTCTCAAGCAAGCTCCAAGAGCTTAGTATGAGACCCTAGCTAGCTTTTTGATAGAACATAAATTCATTAGAGGCATAGTAGATAGAACACTTTTCACTAGACATCATAAGGATCAAATATTGTTAGTGCAAATATATGTGGATGACATCATATTTGGGTCTACTGATTCCAAATTATGCAAGAGGTTCTCTGACCACATGCATTCAAAATTTGAAATGAGTAGTATGGGTGAGCTTTCCTATTTCGTTGGTCTCCAAGTGAAGCAGTTGCCTGATGGCATCTTCATCTCTCAAGCTAAGTATGCTAAAGAGCTTATAAAGAAGTTTGGGATGGCTGATGCCTCAGCAAAGAAAACACCCATGGCTACAAATGCTACAGTAGACTCTGATCCACATGGGAAACCTGTGGTCCAGAAATTATATAGGGGCATTATTGGGTCCCTACTATATCTAACAGCAAGCAGACCTGATATCATGTTTGTCATATGCCTTTGTGCTAGGTTCCAAGTGAACCCTAAAGAATCTCATCTAATTTTCTTAAAAAGAATTTTTAGATATATAAAGTGTTGTCCTAGTCTAGACCTATGGTATCCAGCTGAGTTAGAGTTTGATTTAACTGGATTTTCAGATGCTGACTTTACTGGATGTAGGGTTGATAGAAAAAGCACCTCAGGGACTTGTCAGTTCCTTGGTATGAGGTTGGTATCTTGGTTTTGTAAGAAATAGTCTTCTGTATCCACCTCAATTACTGAAGCAGAATATATTGCAGCAGATAGTTGTTGTTCTCAGATGCTGTGGATCCAAAACCAACTCCTAGACTATGGTCTCAACTTAAATAATTCAACTCTCTTTTGTGATAACACAAGTGATATAGCAATAGCACAAAATCCAGTCCATCACAGTAGGACTAAGCATATAGACATTAGGCATCACTTCATTAGAGAGTGTGTCGACAAAAACAAAATTAATCTTGTCTATATCTACACTGATTTACAAAGAGCTGATATATTCACCAAACCTCTAGATGAGAGAAATCACTTATTCTTTATAAATCAGATTGGAATGATTAATGGAGAAGATTTGGTTTAATTTCTATCTGCACTCGACGAATTATCTAGAGTTCGTCAAACGGAGCTCGACGAACTAGGGAATGTTCGGGAGATATTCGTCGAACGAAGGTCGATGAACTCTCTGTGAGTGAAGTTGTTTTCGTCGAATGGAGATCGACGAATCTGATTCAGAAAACTTTCGTCGAACGGAGCTCGACGAAATGTCTTCAACTCTTCCAGCTGAGCTCGATGAATTATTTCACTATCAATTATTTCGTCGATCCCAGGTCGAAGAATTTCTTATCTTTCATGGAACAGAGCTTGTCGATTCATATTCCAGAAAATCTTATAACTAGGTTTTCTTCGACATCCGTCCCACGCTTTCTGTTCCCTTGCACTTGATCGCTGTTTCTCTCTTTTGCAGGTGATTTCATGGCGATTCAAGCAGGAGCCCTAGCCGCTATGAAGTTTGACACAGGATTTGATGTCGACTTCGACTCCTTTCAACACTTTGATCCAATCTTTCTGAACATTCTGACTCTACTGGAAGAATAGAATTTGAAAAACCTGATGACAACAAGAATAAAGCTGGCTGACACAGAAATTAGAGAATGGTTCTATACTTCATCTACATCAGAGGAAAACACCATGACAGGAACAATCACGGGTAATGCCGTTTCTTTGAATCTAGCAGTTTTGACTGAAATTTTTGATTTGATAAATGGAGAAGAAGAACTGGATATTGATTCTGAAGAATATGATATGATGTTGAGTCTGATGGGTTATGCTGGAGATAACCCAAATAAGCTGTTGAAGAAGCACTTTTATGCAGAATATAAGTTTCTGGCAGATATAGTGGGAAAAGTCTTGCTGGGCAAGCACACTGCCCATGACTACATCACCAGGAATCAATTCTTGGTCATGTGTGTAGTGGTCAATAAGAAGAAAGTGGATTGGGTACATATCATCTTTGATCTGATAAGGAAAAAGAATAATAAGAAAGAAGTTTGCTTTGGAAGGATCCTGAGGATCTTCCTGAAGGAGAAGGCTGCTGAATCCTTGGTCTCACAGACCATATTCATAAATGCCAGCAAAGGCTCACCTGTGCCTTGTTTGGCAGGTGGGAGAGGACCATAACTAAACCATCCAAGGCTTCAAGCTCTTCCACCCCAGCTTCTGAAAGCACAAGGGCTGCTAGAGCCACTCCCCACCCAACTAAAGAGATCATCCCCACACCTTTATCCCTTCCAGCAACTCAACAACAATCAACCTCCACAGTTCATACTCCCTCTCTTCAACCACATCCACAACTCCAACAACAACTCCAACAAGTTCATGTTCCTACTACAAGTACATCTTCTGCCACCTCTCCACCCCTAGATCTTACCAACACCCCCTCATTTCCTATTCAGGAATACCATCAACCCACTCCACCTCAATCACCCCAATCCCCCAAAGATATACCAGCTCCAACACCACCTTCATCTCCTCTTCCCCCACACTTATCCTCCATACCATCCTTCAATCTCCTGACAACTCCTCCCAATTCTCCTCCTCCTCAGGATGTCCACATGCAAGATGTCCCTCCTCCATCCTCACCAACATCTACCATCCCTCCAACTATTTCCACCTCAACACCTGTTGGGTACATTGGAAAATGTGTACCAGATTTGAAGAAGCCTCACCCTACCCAATGATATACATCAAGGTGTATTTGATGTGTTTTGAGTTTATATGTGCAGGTTTAGTAATTGCAGAAAATGCAGAAAATTTCTAAGTCCATTTATCGACACCTAGAGAAGTAGTGTCGACACTTATGAAGGCTTGTGTCGACACTGGAGAAAAGCTGTGTCGACACTTGGAGTAAATTGTGTCGACACCAGGAAAGGCAGAGTCGACACCAGAAGAAATGTGTCGACACTTAGAGGCAGTGTCGACACACTGTGAAGAATAGTTGACATAAATCGTGTCGACACTTAGAGGCAGAGTCGACACCCAGAGAAGCTAAGTCGACATCAGCTGTATCGACACCAGAAGGCAGTGTCGACACACAGGGATACTTAGTCGACATCAAATATGTCGACACTTAAAGGCAGTGTCGATACATAGAAGTATTTGTCAACATCAACTGTGTCGACACAAAGGAGATGTTTCGACACACAGTAAGTTTCAACACAGTTAAAGTAAATAAGTACTTGTGTCGACACAAAGGAGATGTGTCGACACACAGAAGAATTCAACTAAGTTTTAAAGAAGAAGTACTTGTGTCGACACACTCAATCAGTGTCGACACATTCAACAGAAGCAGTGTCGAGAAGCTGTTACAACAACAGAAGGAGTTGTGTCGACACCACCAAGGCATGTGTCGACACTTAGTCCATGTGGAAACCACCCAAACATGCGGTCCCACACACACACGTGTCCTGCTGGCTAATATAATCTCAACAGTCCACTTGTGTCGACACTTAGTCTATTTGTGTCGACACATAATGAAGATCAGTCTCGACACTTTCAGACAGAGACAGTATTTTCAAGAAGTGACTGGATGACTTGACAGCTGCCATTTCAACCGGTCTACCACAACTGTCAAAACTGTCAGAAGTTCGTTAGAAACCGGATCAGCCGGTTACCATGGAGAAAGACTATATAAAGGTTTTCTCCTTCAACCGAAAGTGATGATCAATCATTGAAGAGTTCAGATTCTGAGCTATACAGATAGAAGTAATTATACAGAAGATTTTCGACAGAAGATCTAGAAGAAGTTGGAGAGAGAGAGCTCCATCTAAGAAGAGCAGTTGTTGAACCAGGCTGCAAAGAAAGATTCAGATTAAGATCTGAATCTAAAGTCAGAAGCTGATTGAAGATCAACTTCACAGAAGATTCAACCCTACTGAGTTCAGATTCAAGAAGATTTGAAGAAAGCTAAGAGAGGTTGATCTTTGCCAAGTTCTTCCAATAACTCATCAAGAAGCCATCCAACCCTTCACTCTCTATCTGGGGTGTGGTTAATTACTTTGTAAACATTATTTTCTGTAGGATCTATACTAGATCTGAGTTGTAAGCCTATTATATAAAGGCTGAGTGTAGGAGAAGATTTTCTCTGAGTGGTAGGGCTGTGAGCCTGAGGTGTAGGAGATTGTGATCTCTGAGTGTAGGCCTGGTTGAAGGCTGAGGTAGGGCTTTTGGCCTGAGTTGTAGGAGTATGGATACACTCTGAGTTGTAGGAACCTGGTTTGGGGTTCTGAGCTGTAAGATCTGAGGATCTGAGGAGAAGTGCAGAAGTTAGGCCGAATCTAGTACACTACTAGATAGGCGAAGAGGGAAAGTGGATGTACCCAGACCTTGGGGAACCACTATAAATACTGTGTGCACTCTGTGAATGTTTGTTTCTGTGATTGCTGTGTTGTGTTAGCAGTAGACTTTGCAATTTCTAGTTAATAACAGAACAACTTTTCTGCCTTAGAAGAAAAACAGGTATTACACCTATTCACCCCCCTCTAGGTGGTTAGGCACTAATTCTTTCAAGTGCTATCAAAGCGAGGTTGCTCAAGAAAGGACTTAACAGTCAGAGTGAGATCCTTAAGGCAGAATCTAGATCAAGAAATCAAGAAAATGGGATCTGGTGAGAATCATAAGGAGCTAGGGTCTATGAAATTACCCATATGGAGAAAGGAAATCTTTGGTATATGGAAAGAAAGGGTCAGGCTGTTTATGGAGGCCTCTGATCCAAGGATCTACATCACAGTGAAGGAAGGTCCTTATGTTCCAATAAAGGTGTCAATTCTAGATGCAAATCAGAGAATTCCTAAGGATTATTCAGAGATGACCAAGGATGAGATCATCTTGGCCACTATGGATAAGAGGGCCCAAAATATCATAGTAAGTGCCATTGATGATTCTACCTTTCAGAATTTGATTCACTGTAAGACATCAAAGGAAATGTGAGATACTTTGATAGTCTATATGGAAGGGTCTGAAGAAGTAAGACAAGACAGAAAATCTATGCTAAACCAAGAATATGAAAGTTTCAGACAAGGGAAGTCTGACAGCATAACTGAGTGTTACAAAAAGTTCTATATGATAGTGAATGAGTTGATGTCCTATGGAAGAATCTTCAACACATATGAGATGAATGATAAATTTATGAGATCCCTCACCAAAGATTGGGACACTAAGATTTGTGCCATTAGAGAAGTGGCCAAACTTGCAGAAATTTCTCCTCCAACCTTGTTTGGAAAGTTGCTATCTTATGAGATGCAACTAATGGCTAGGAAAGAGGAAGAGAAGAGTACAAAAGGTGAGCATAGAGAAAAATCTATGGCCTTCAAGGTTGAAGCCCCTAAGAAAAATAGGAGGATGTCTCCATCACCTCCTAAGATTGTTGCTGAAACTGCTTCAGAAGATTCAGACAACCAGAATTCAGACAGCAGTGACTCTGATGAAGATTTTGCTGCCTTCATAAGGCAGTTTCAGAGATTTCTGAAGAAGAGGCAGTGGAAGTCTAAGACTTCCACATCTAAGTCTAAGGATGATTACTATCAAAAGAGGAAACCATCCAGGAAAGACAGGAGCAAGTCTAAGCCAAACAAGTCTACAACATCAAAGATTATTTGCTACTGTTGTAACAGGCCTGGACATGTAGTAGTTGAATGTCCAGATAAAAGAAAAGAGACTACATATAAGAAGAAGAGTCAACATCAGAGCAAGAAGGATAAATCCTTTGTTGCTAAGAATGAAAAGACCTTGTCAGATCAGTCATCTTCAGAATCAGAATCTGAAGCTGAGGATTACATTGCTCTGTTTGCTGTAGATGAAGAAGAAGAGTTCCTGCAAGTATTGAACTCTATATATGAACAAGAAGACCATCAGTGCAAGGGACTGAAGGCTATATCAGAAGAGAACAAGTACCAGGATCAGCCTGGTCCCATTAAGGTACAATGTCTTTCAGATTGCAGCACTGAGTCAGAGTCAGCAACATCTGCATCAAGTGATGTAGATGGGTCTGAGTCTGAAGGTGATATTCATCAGTTGATAGATGAATATAGAGATTTATTGCAGGCACTTAAGAAGAGCAAAAATCTAGTCAAATCACTGACTAAGGAAATTACTGATCTTAAGATGGCTGCATCTGATTCAGAAACATTGCTGGATCAAAAACTGAATGAGATTGCCAGATTGAAAAACATAACTGTTATTCAAATGGGCACAATCACATTCAAGAATGATCAGATTAGAAATCTGGAGGTTAGACTTCAGAAAGAGAAAGAGATAGTGGATAGCTTTTCTAAACCTAAATCTGTTTTACCATTGATTGATGAGTTTGTACCTCAAAAGGGTAAGACTGGATTAGGGTTTAAAAAACCTGCCTGGTCTGCTAGGTCCAAATCTAAGGGCAAAGCCCCAGCACAGAACAAGAAGCCTGCTGTAGATAATTCAGCTAGGGTTGTACCTAAACAAAGGTACAACAAGTTTGAGTGCTGGTGTTGTGGCAAGGTAGACCACTTTACCATAGATTGTTGGCACAATTCTAGTGTCAAGAAGAGTAGCAATCTGCCTGCTAGAAGAGCTACAGGTAGATTTGTTAAAGTACAGACTGACTTGCACCAAGGACCCAAAAGTTATTTGGGTTCTAAGGTTAAGTAATCTGTGTTGCAGGTGAGTCCAAGTTGTCATGCCCCTATATGGTACTTGGACAATGGATGTTCCAGACAGATGACTGGAACAAGGGGGTTGCTGAAGGACTACACACCTATCATGGATGGCCCTAAAGTAACCTTTGGTGGTTCAGAAAAAGGGATCATCAAAGGCTTTGGTAACATTTCTAGTAATCAGATTACAATCACTCAAGTGGCCTATGTAAAGGGTTTAGAACACAACCTCATTAGCATAAGTCAGCTGAGTGATTTAGGATATGACATCTAATTTGTCAAGAATGGTTGTCATATCAAAAGGTCAAGTGATCAAAAGATCATTTTGACAGGTTATAGAAAAAGGAATGTTTACTGTCTTGACTTTGTGTGTGAGAACAATGTTTCTCCTATTTATCTTGTAGCTGATGAGAGAGTCTCTCATTGTATCAAATGGCACAAGAGGCTAGCCCATCTTAATTACAAAACTATTGGCCAACTCTTTAGCAAAGAGTTAGTGAGGAATGGTCCTCAAGTTAAGTGTATAAAGGAGGAGATATGCTCAGCTTGTCAAAAAGGCAAGCAGACCAAATCCACCTTTCATAGTCTTGAAAACAAGGATTCTGTGAGGTGTCTATACCTCTTGCATATGAATATTTTTGGTCCTATGCCAGTTCATAGTCTAGGTAGGAAGGTGTACACATTTGTGGTGGTAGATGACTATTCTAGATATTCCTGGGTGTTCTTTCTAAGACAAAAATCTAAAACCCCAAGTATCTTATATAGTTTTGTTAAACAAATTCAGAATGAGTTGGACAGTACAGTGGTCAAAATCAAAAGTGACCATGACACTGAATTTCAGTCTGAAAGTATGACAAAACTGTGTGAAGAATTTGAGATTTTTTAGGAATTTTTCTCACCAAGAACACCACAGCAAAATGGTATTGCTGAAAGGAAGAATATGACATTGATAGAGGCTGGTAGAACTCTATTGAGTGACACTTCTCTCCCAGAATATTTCTGGGCTGAGGCAGTAAACACTGCATGTCATGTGATCAATTGGGATACTATCACCAAGTGCCACAAAAAGACTCCCTATGAGATTGTGAAGGGCAGAAAACCAAATTTATCCTATTTTAGGATCTTTGGTTGCAAGTGCTATATACTTAACAATGGCAAGTCTTATCTAACCAAGTTTGCTGCCAAATCCCAAGAGGGGATATTTGTTGGGTACAACAACAATAGTAAGGCTTATAGGGTCTACAACTTGATCACTCAAGTTGTAGAAGAGTCTGTACATGTATTCTTTGATGAAACAAGACTCATTAACAGTGAATTGCCAAGTAGTGTTTGTAGTTCTACAGGTATAAAAGAGAGATTGGACAAGCTTACCATTATAGAAGGTTCTACTACAACTCAGCAAGTGGAAAATGGTGGCTGCTGTCCAGGGAGAGTACAAGACTCTCTAGATGTAGAAGAAGACCAAGAGGTGCAGCTAAATGAAGAGGCTGGAGGTGTTCAACCTGAAGATAGACTACCTCCAGCTAATAGACACTTAAAGGATCATCCAGCAAATCAGATAATTGGTGATCCAAGTCAAGGAGTGCAAACTAGAAGCAGGAATCTGAGCACAGTTCTTCACTCCAGTTTACTATCACAAGTGGAACCAAAGAAATTTGAAGAAGCAGTTCTAGACCCACATTGGATTGATGGCATGCAAGAGGAGCTGAATCAGTTCAAAAGATGTAAGGTCTGGAAGCTTGTTCCTAAACCAAAGGACCACAATATTATTGGAACAAAGTGGATCTTTAGGAATAAATTGGATGAGAATGGAATCATTGTGAAGAATAAAGCAAGACTTGTTGCAAAAGGATATAGGCAGGAAGAAGGTATTGACTTTGATCAAACCTTTGCTCCAGTAGCAAGACTGGAAGCTATCAGAATGTTCCTTGCTTATGCAACATATCAAGGGTTCAAGGTATTTCAAATGGATGTAAAGTCAGCTTTCCTAAATGGAAATCTAAAGGAAGAAGTCTATGTAGAGCAGCCTTCAAGTTTTGTTGATCCTCTCAAACCTGATTATGTTTATAGGCTTAGGAAAGATTGTATGGGTTGAAACAAGCCCCAAGGGCTTGGTATGAAACCCTGTCTAGTTTCCTCATTGGGAATAATTTCTCAAGGGGAAAATAGACAAGACTCTATTCCTTAGAGAATCTAAGGTAAGATTATCCTAGTCCAAATATATGTTGATGACATAATATTTGGGTCTACTGAAAGTAATCTTTGCAGAAAGTTTGCAAAACTAATGCAAGGTAAATTTGAGATGAGCAGTATGGGGGAACTTAAGTTCTTCTTGGGTCTCCAAGTAAGACAGACTGAAGATGGCTTGTCCATATCCTAGTCTAAGTTCACCCTAGAGTTAATAAAGAAGTATGGTATGAAATCATCCACTACCATGAGAACTCCTATGGGGTCAAGTGTATCTCTAAGCAAAGATGATGCAGGGAAACCTGTAGATGAAACTTTGTATAGAGGGATAGTTGGCTCCCTTTTATATCTGACTGCTAGTAGACCAGATATCATGTATGCTACATGTGTCTGTAATAGGTACCAAGCATGCCCTAAAGAATCTCATCTGACTGCAGTAAAAAGGATTTTGAGATATCTTAAGGGCACACCTTATCTAGGCCTTTGGTACCCTAGGAATAGTGATTTTCTACTGACAGACTATTCAGATACAGATTTTGCAGGTTGCAAAGAAGATAGGAAGAGTACTACAGGAACCTGTCAATTTCTAGGTGGAAGACTAGTGTCTTGGAGCAGTAAGAAGCAGACCAGTGTGGCAATCTCCACAGCTGAGTCAGAATATGTTGCTGCAGGAAGCTGCTGTGCACAACTTTTGTGGATTCAACATCAGCTAGTAGACTATGGTATTCAAGTAAGTAGAACACCTTTGCTTTGTGATTCTACAAGTGCAATTTCTATAGCTAATAATCCTGTCTCACATAGTAGGACTAAGCACATAGAAATTAGATACCATTTTCTTAGAAAACATGTAGAGAAAGAGGACATTTCACTAGAATATGTTAAAACAGATAATCAGATTGCTGATATGTTTACTAAGCCTCTTGATGAAACTAAATTAAATAAGTTTAAAATTGAATTAGGAATGTTGAACTTAGAATAGTTTCAAAAAATTGGCTAAGTAAAATAGTGTCGACACAAGGAGTTGTCTGTGTCGACACATAAAATTGGTGTCGACATTTCAGAGAAATGATGTCGACACATCTAGAAAGTCTGTGTCGACACTTCAGAGAAATAGTGTCGACACATCCAGAGTAGGTGTCGACACATCCAAAATTGGTGTCGACACATAAGTTCAATATAGATTTCGTCGAGTAGAGTTTCGACTAATCGTCGAGCGCAGATATATAAGTGTCGACACATATATTCTGTCGACTATATTAGTGTCGACATATAGTAGTCCACATAGTTGTCGAGATATTAGAAGTAAGTGTCGACACTTTTCAATAGTGTCGACACATTTAGAGTATTATGACGCGCCTTTTCACCTTTATTTTAGAAAGGTATAAATAGGTCTTCAACATTGTTTGTCGACACGCTCTCAATAGTTTAGAGACCAAAACTTTGTGTCGACATCTCTCTCCTCTAAATTCAAGATTTCTCTAAACCCTAATGGCGCCCAAGCTAGAAGAGAACATCAATGAAGGTTATGAGCTAGTACGGCATGCCTTTGACGATGCGGAACCAGAAATTCAAGGTGTTGTAACCCTAGTTGCTGAGACTGGGTTGGAGTTTCTAGTTTCTGAGCCCATCAAGATTTGGAAGAAGGAAGTACTCGAATTCTTTGGAGCAGCTACCCTTGATGAGACTGGTCTCAAGATTAGATCCATAGTCCATGGAGAAAAAGTAAAACTCACCCAGAAGAGTCTAAGAAAAGTTCTACATCTACCAAGAACTAAAGAAGAGGAAGATGTACCTACATCTAAGACTAGGGATGTACTGCAATGGTGTGGACTAGATTCAACCATGAAGATTGGCTCCGTATTTAACAGGAAAGGCATGAATATGCAAGGAAAGTTCTTATCTGAAGTGGTAGGAAAGGTGATTCTGTGCAAGCCAGGTGGGCATGATAGGATATCAGCTCACATGTTCAGCTTAATGACAAGAATTATCTTTAACCTAAAAACTGATTGGTCAGCAGTGATGTTTGAGAAGATTAAGGAAAGTCTGAAGAAGCCCAATCTGGGTAGGATTATGAGTTTGTACTTAGCTGGAACAATTCCAGAAGTCATGAAACAAGTTGCTGGTTCTAAAATTAACCATATGAGGAGGATGGATATCAGGATAATCTCAAGGTGGGATAGGGTGTTAACCAAGGACATGTCTACTCCAGAAAAGGAAGTTCCTCCACAGAAGAAGAAGAAAGCCATAATGGCTCCTGAATCATCCAGTAGCTCAGAGGAGCAAGTAGTTTTCAGTTCAAATGAGGAAGAAGCTGATAATACTGGAAAGTCCCCAGTAAGGAATGAAGATGCACAGAGGCAGGGGGAGCAACCATCTGCTAGCTCCATCCACCTGGATCCACTCCAGGGGGAGCCTCAGCATGAGGCAGTGCCAACTCACTTAGACAGTGAAATGGCAACTCAAACAATCCTTGAGGTAATACATGAAGTTAATCAATCAATTTTCCATATTGAGGATGAAGTATTAACTGAATATTTGATTGATGTTGAACAGCCAACACAATTACATAGTCAAGCACATGATGTGATCATGGAAGATACATCTGTTGCTAATGATAATGCTCCTGAAATAAGAAACTCTCTTATCCCTTCACAACAAGAATTTACTCTAGAAGAGCTGTTTCCTGGTTTTGAAGGGGAGAAAACTGTTTTTGAGGGAGAGAAAGCAGTTTTTGAGGGGAAGAAGGTAGATCTTGAGGGGGAGCATATAAGGTCTCAGGTGGAGACTGCAAGAAATGAGGAGGAGCAAAGGAAAACTGAGAATGAGGAGCAAAGGATACAGGGGGAGCTACCTAAGACTGCACAGGACTTGCCTCCTAGTCCTAAGGATAGAGTTGACATATCTAGTACCTCAGAATCTGAAGATGCTGCTGAGGTTCAAGCAAAGAAAAGGAAGCTCATGGTCTTCAAAAGAAGAAGCCAGAGCTACAAGAAAACATTACAAACTGTGGCTCCACAGCCTGCCCCATCAATTGATTACAGTTCTTTGTTAGTATCCATGCAAGTGAAGTTGGATGAGCAAAGAGTAGCAATGGAGAAGTATATAGATGAAACTCACAAAGATCTTCAATTCTCCTTTGCACAAGACATCAAATCCATAAGATTTGAGGTAAATCAAAATAAGAAGGAGATGACAGATTGTTTCCACAAAGGTGGAAATGCTGTGGTTTATCTAACTACCCATCAAGAAAAGATAAAGACTCAGGTGGATGATATAGCAGTGAAGCAGGGATATGTCTTAGAAAATCAGATTAGAATGAATGATAATCTGACTGCCTCCCATAATGCAATTATTACTGAAATGAAGAATCTTGCAACTGCCCCAACAGAGGATAAGTCTAAAGCCAGATCAGAGTTTGATAAGGAGAAGTTTGATAAGGACTTCCAGGAAGGCATTACTATTGTCACAATAGCTATTACAGATTCTCAAAAGACTCTTTCTGGGCTGCTGCTGAAGTTGAGAGGTTTTTATAAGGATGGAGTTAATTTTCTAGATGCCCAAATCAGATTTCAGAAAGATGATCTCAGGGATCATATTGAAAGAGAAGTCATAAAGGGGGAGAAAGTACTAGTCCAATAGCATCAGAGCCACACTTGGATATCCACCCTTGTGTGATGATGACAATGTAGCTGAATCTGGTATAAATCCTGCATATTTTGGAGGAGAACAAGCTGAAGTTGCTCAGGTGATCTATCCTCCTGCAGATTTTGAAATGATTCATCAAGAAGTATAATCTATGTACAACCCTCCTGAGGGTAATAGGAATATTATTCTAGAGAAAGTAGATATGCCAGTGCCTGAGGAAGGTTTGTCCAAAGAGCAAGAAACTCTTTTGTCCAAGAAGAGATTTAGAGAACAGGCTGAATTAAAGCCAGATTTTGAGCAGTGGAGCCCAACTTCTAGAAATATTATACTGACTGCTTGGAAAGCTGCAAAGGACAATACCCTAGAGAGGGGTAAATGGTATTCTGAACAAGAGTGGAGAAAGCATGAAGCCAGGCAAGAGGCTATTGTTCAGTACAGAAGGAAGGCTAAACTTGGGAAGCTACCTCCTAATGCACAAGAGCCTAGCAAGTATTTCCCTAAGCCTTATCATTATTTTGAAAGACAAAAGATAAGGGCTGAAGAGCTGAAAAAGAAAGATCAAAAGGGCAAGAAGCCAGTTGATGACACAGATGTTCCAATTCAAGCCAAGATTCAGTCTGGCAAGGGCATTGTCATCAAAGAGCCAGATCAACCTTAGTTTAGATTTTCTTAAGTTTACAACTTTGTAATCATTTGTGTTAAAATCCATGTAAACTTTTGATTAAAGAAACCTTTGTAGTTGAAGAAAAACATGTTTAATGCTTGTTCTGTGTTAGCATTATTATTATTCTGAGATGCTTTGTTTTATATGTTTTGTTTAAGTATTTACCCTGTCATATATTGCTGTTATACATCATAATGTGTATTTGTTATGTATGGTGTATATCATTGACTAAGGGTTATGACTTCTCCAAATAGGGGGAGATTGTTGGGTACATTGGAAAATGTGTACCAGATTTGAAGAAGCCTCACCCTACTCAATGATATACATCAAGGTGTATTTGATGTGTTTTGAGTTTATATATGCAGGTTAAGTAATTGCAGAAAATGCAGAAAATTTCTAAGTCCATGTGTCGACACCTAGAGAAGCAGTGTCGACACTTATGAAGGCTTGTGTCGACACTGGAGAAAAGCTATGTCGACACTTAGAGTAAATTGTGTCGACACCAGGAAAGGCAGAGTCGACACCAGAAGAAATGTGTCGACACTTAGAGACAGTGTCGACACACTGTGAAGAATAGTTGACATAAATCGTGTCGACACTTAGAGGCAGAGTCGACACCCAGAGAAGCTAAGTCGACATCAGCTGTGTCGACACCAGAAGGCAGCGTCGACACACAGGGATACTTAGTCGACATCAAATGTGTCGACACTTAAAGGTAGTGTCGACACACAGAAGTATTTGTCAACATCAACTGTGTCGATACAAAGGAGATGTGACGACACACAGTAAGTTTCAACACAGTTAAAGTAAATAAGTACTTGTGTCGACACAAAGGAGATGTGTCGACACACAGCAGAATTCAACTAAGTCTTAAAGAAGAAGTACTTGTGTCGACACACTCAATCAGTGTCGACACATTCAACAGAAGCAGTTACAACAACAGAAGGAGTTGTGTCGACACCACCAAGGCATATGTCGACACTTAGTCCACTTGTGTCGACACTTAGTCTATTTGTGTCGACACATAATGAAGATCAGTCTCGACACTTTCAGACAGAGACAGTATTTTCAAGAAGTGACTGGATGACTTGACAGCTGCCATTTCAACCGGTCTACCACAACTGTCAAAACTGTCAGAAGTTCGTTAGAAACCGAATCAGCTGGTTACCATGGAGAAAGACTATATAAAGACTTTCTCCTTCAACAGAAAGTGATAATCAATCATTGAAGATTTCAGATTCTGAGATATACAGATAGAAGTAATTATACAGAAGATTTTCTACAGAAGATCTAGAAGAAGTTGGAGAGAGAGAGAGCTCCATCTAAGAAGAGCAGTTGCTGAACCAGGCTGCAAAGAAAGATTCAGATTAAGATCTGAATCTAAAGTCAGAAGCTGATTAAAGATCAACTTCACAGAAGATTCAACCCTACTGAGTTCAGATTCAAGAAGCTTTGAAGAAAGCTAAGAGAGGTTGATCTCTGCCAAGTTCTTCCAAGAACTCATCAAGAAGCCAGCCAACCCTTCTCTCTCTATCTGGGGTGTGGTTAATTACTTTGTAAACATTATTTTCTGTAGGATCTATACTAGATCTGAGTTGTAAGCCTATTATATAAAGACTGAGTGTAGGAGAAGATTTTCTCTGAGTGGTAGGGCTGTGAGCCTGAGGTGTAGGAGATTGTGATCTCTGAGTGTAGGCCTGGTTGAAGGCTGAGGTAGGGCTTTTAGCCTGAGTTGTAGGAGTGTGGATACACTCTGAGTTGTAGGAACCTGGTTTGGGGTTCTGAGCTGTAAGATCTGAGGATCTGAGGAGAAGTGCAGAAGTTAGGCCGAATCTAGTACACTACTAGATGGGCGAAGGGCGAAAGTGGATGTACCCAGACCTTGGGGAACCACTATAAACACTGTGTGCACTCTGTGAATGTTTGTTTCTGTGATTGCTGTGTTATGTTAGCAGTAGACTTTGCAATTTCTAGTTAATAACAGAACAACTTTTCTGCCTTAGAAGAAAAACAGGAAATACACCTATTCACCCCCTCTAGGTGGTTAGGCACTAATTCTTTCAACACCATCTGCCACTCCAACACTGGATCCCCCCACCATATCATCTATCATCACTCTCATCACACCCCTTCTCAAAACCATCATAGCAGAGGCCATTACACATCTTGCTACTTCCATTTCCTCTTTATTTGCTCAAATCTCTGCCCTCACTGCTGCCCCCTCTTCATTTAGGGGCCTTGGCTCCAGTTACCACTGAAACCAGGCAGGGGGAGATGCTTGATGATGAAGCTGCAGCAGCTCTAGCAGAAGCAGCAGTTCCAGCAACAACAACTCCAGCTCTAGCAGATGCAGAGGCAGTAACAGCAGATGATAAAAATTTACTTGATTTCATTAATTTTATTGATACTGACATGAACATAGAAGAGTCAATTACTGAGGATATTATTACTGCTGGTGATTTCATTTTAAATCCCACAGTGGATATAGTTAATTTGTTGAGCATTTTTGATACTGCATATTTGAGATTTCCTCCAGCAGAGTATACTAAGCCATCCTTGGCTATTGTCCCCTATACGTCTCTTATTAGTCCAAAAGTTGCTAAGCAACTCAGTGACAGCTTTGTTGTTCCAGAACCAATAGTCATTCCATCTTCTCCAGCAATTTCTTTTGCACCTAGTTTTGTCATGGATGACTCTCCAATGCCAGATCTGGATGACTTGATCTTGGCTGACATTGAAGAAGAGAAAAAGCCAGCTACTGAAAGCACTATCAGAATTAGTTCTCCAGCTTCTCCTATGGCTTCTCCTCCAGCTCCTGTTGATATTCCTGCTCCAGCTCCCTCTCTACCTGAAAAGCCTATCATTTTTGCTGAGGCTCTAAAAGTTTTAACTGATTTATATGATAACCCTCAGAGATCTGATGATGATGATGAGGATGAGGATGATGATTCAGATGATGAGCCCAAGAGGAAGCCAGTTTCCAAGAACAATGACACTCCCTATTATATCCTCCAGAACATAACTCCATACAAAGGGATGCCATCTTGGATGTGGATGTCCAAAAATCAGCAGAAGGAGAGAAAGAAAAGCAGAAAGTACTCTCGTCCTCCAGTTCAAAGATTCAGAAAAGATCCACCTCCTCCAGCTACTGATGCTTCAGGTTCTAGTTCACAAAGATCTGCCCCTGTTCAAACATATTAGAGACACCATGGGAGATCATCTTCTGGAAGCAGCCAGCATAGGCAGCATCATTCCTCAGGCAAGCAGCAACAGCAACAACATCAACCACAGCAGCAAACATTCCCTACAGATCAGAAAGCTGAAAGTTCTAAAAGACCATCTTCTCCCCCCGTTCCTTTTGAAGATCCAGAAACAACTACTATTGCTAGAATGGCCAGGTTCCAGGAACTAGTAGGTCTTTCTATGATTAACAAAGCAAAAGCTGAAGGAAAGGATCCTTCTGAATATTCCACAATATCTAAATACAGGAAAAAAAGCTTAAGAGGTATGAAAAAGCTAACAAGTTTTTCAATGTGGATGACTATATGAAGTTGCACCCAGAGGCAGTTGTCCCAAGAGCCACATCTTTGAAGATTATAGGGGCTGCTGATATGACCATGACAAAAGTACAAGCTTCAGATCCAAACAGAGAGATTGTGTTTACAAAGCCTGGAGAGAAGAGCAAGGAAGAAATGCCAAAGGAAAAAAAACAGAACAAGTAAATTTTGAACTCTTTTTTTTCTACAATTATCTATAACTGCTCTATATTCTGAACAAAACTTATGTATATATATATCTGCTACATGTGTTATTGATCTCTGCCAGATATATGTTTTTTCTGCTTTATTTATTTTCAGTTTGAGTATGAGTCTGTAATTAGTGACCTCACCCAAAAATGGGGAGATTGTTGGATCCCTAGTTTGATTTGGGCTAGGTTCACTAACTTAGGATCATATTGTTGGAACCTTAGGTTCTGATTTGGGTTAGGATCACTATTATGATGATTAGTTTGACCCAAAATGTATAGTCTAAGGGTCATAGGGCTTTCCAAGTATTCCTCAGAAAGAATCCCAAAAGAAGTGCAGAAGAATTCCAGAGAAAATCAGTTTTGAAGTTCAGAAATTTTAGCTCACAGAAATAGTCGAACGGAGTTCAACTATTGCAGTCCAGAAATAGTCGAACGGAGTTCAACTATTGCAGTCCAGAAATAGTCGAACGGAGTTCAACTATTGCAGTCCAGAAATAGTCGAACGGAGTTCAACTATTGCAGTCCAGAAATAGTCGAACGGAGTTCAACTATTGCAGTCCAGAAATAGTCGAACGGAGTTCAACTATTGCAGTCCAGAAATAGTCGAACGGAGTTCAACTATTGCAGTCCAGAAATAGTCGAACGGAGTTCAACTATTGCAGTCCAGAAATAGTCGAACGGAGTTCAACTATTGCAGTCCAGAAATAGTCGAACGGAGTTCAACTATAGTCGAACGGAGTTCAACTATTTCTGTGTTCAGCTCTAAGAGAACAGATAACTCAGATGCAGGTCAACTATAGTCGAACGGAGTTCAACGATAGTCGAACGGAGTTCAACTATAGTCGAATGCAGATTGGAGAAGCTTTTTAGATTAAATTTTGGTGATTTCCTGTGCAATTATTGGAGACAGCTGGCTAGAGTTATTCAAGGCTTAAGTAAAGGAATTTACAACTAATATATTTAATGCTAAATATTCTTATGAATATCGCCGTTGGGAGGCTGCATTAAATATGAATCAATTCAGAGGTTTATTGTCAGTTACCTTTCCAAGACAGTTTCCTTTCTTGAAAATGTCTCTGCCGCATCAGACAAGAATTCAAATGACTTTCCTCAGCCCAGTGGATACATATATATATTTTATACAGAAGATAAAAGTGATAGCAAGATAGAAAAGATATATAGCAGAGAGGCTCAGAAATAACAACAAGACATAGAGAGAGAAAAAGTAGGAAGACTTTTTCTCTCTACAAAAGAAGAACTCTGCAATAAGTTTTCAAACAGAGGAAATCAACTTCATCTTCTTCTTTCTGATCCAGGCTTTCAAGAGACAACATATTCAGATTTGTCTACAGAGCTTGCTGGAGATTTTCATCTAGTTGAAGGCCTACACCCTGAAGCAAAGCTTCCCAGCATTCATGAACTAATACATATTCTCAGGGGGAGCTTTGACACCATCAATCCACATAGTCTTCTCAGCTGATCTGAGAAAGAGAAGACTGCCATCACTCTCTCACCCCCTCTCTGTAAAGGGTTTCTCAAGCTCCCTTCAAAAGTTTGAGTTTGGTTTTTGAGCACCTTGTCAAAAGCTCATTGGTGGCAAGACACCTGATCAAAAAATCTGATTTGGTTTTTGAGCACCTTATCAAAAGCTCATTGGTGCCCAGGACACCTGATCAACTCATCATGCAGTGGATTCCTACCTAGGGTGGTAGAAGAGTGGATGTACCCAAGTTTAGGGGAACCACTATAAACTTTCTTGTTTCTTCTGTGTTGCTTGATTTCTTTCTGAATTTCTTATTTTGTGCTGTGATTCAACTCTAGTGTTTTGTTAAGATCTATCACTTTCACATATGACCCATAATGTATAGCCAGGGTCATGGTTGTGTCCTAGAGTCTAGGCCAACTCCTCAGTAGCAACATCACATGCACCAGCCATCATCAGACTGCCAGAGACTCAAAGAATTAGAGATTTTCTAGAGACCAAGTAAAATGAGTTTGACGTTCGTCGAACTCAGATCGATGATAGTCATGCTCAGCTCGATGATCACAGAGAAACATTCTCTGAGCTGAGCTCGACGAACTTCATTCCCAGGTCGACGATCTTTGGACTCAACCTTCAGCATTCCAAGTTTAGTTGTTCTCTAGACTCAGGTCGACGAACTTAGTTCTCTGGTCGACGATTTCTGGATCCTTTACTTCAACCAGAAGCTTCTCAATTTTTCTAAGTCTAGAATAATCTCCAGTCGACGAACTCAAGATTCTCAGCTCGACGAACTTTGATCACAATAGCTAGAGTTATCCAGCAGCAGTTAGTGGTCCTCAGCTCGATGAAACAAATTCTTAGATCGACGAATTCTGGATACTTCACTTCAACACCTTCATCCAGAAGCATCTGAAATTATTCCAAGTCCAGAATCATCTCCAGTCGACGAAGTTACAATCTCAGCTCGACAAACTTGAGACACAAAATAAGCAAGTCTGGATAATGCAGTTTTCTACTTTAGCTCGACGATCTTGGAGCTCAGCTCGACGAATAGAAGTCATTTGGTCGACGAACTCAGCAACTCAGCTTGACGAACTGTGGACTCAGCTCGACGATTTCTGCTATCAGTTCGACGAATCCAGACTTAGTCATTTTTCCATCCTTCTGTCCCCATTCTACTGCAATAATTCCTGAGTAATTAATGCTCAAATATTCTCTGGAATATAACTGTTAGACAGAGCGTTGATTATGGTCTTCTCCAGGATTATTGCTTGTCGTTTTTCTATGGGACAGTTGGGGAAATAATTCAATGCCGTTTATTCTCAAGGCCGTCAGCGTTACTTGCAGAGGATTTCAAATTTCGAAAGACAATTTTGACAGAAAACATAAAAGAGATTTTCTCTTTTTCCCTGTAGACAGAATACAGAAGAACAAGAGAGATAAACACAGAAAAATACAATCAGTTTGAAAAATAAGGATCTCTCTATCTTTTCTCCTTCTTACAAAGAACTCTGCTTACAGAACTACAAAGATAGACAGACAGAACAAGACACACAATACAGAAAATAGTCAGTCTGGAACAAGAGATTCATTGCTGTCTGTCAACATAGAATTCTGATACAACAAGAAGCCATATTCCTGAAGATCATCAGCTATTTGAAGAAGAAGAACAACTAATCAAAATCAAGAGTCTTCTGTCTTCAACACTCCAGGATACTTCAAAGGACAACTACATCACTATCTGTCAAAAAAGTTCCTGAACAACTGCTGATCAAGGCTGTACTACTGAAGGCCTATCACTCTGTAGCAAGGCTTCTTCTACCTGAACCACTCTATATCTCAGGGGGAGCCTGTGCTAAAATTAAATATCCACAAGTCTTCTCAGTTGTAAATTGATAAAGAGAAGACACCATCATCTCTCACCCCCCACTGTATAAAGGGTTATAACTCCCTTCAAAATTTATTCCTGGTTGCAAGTCACCTGATCAAAAGACTTGAGGATTGGTTTTTGAGCATCTGATCAAAAGCTCATTGGTGTCAGGCACCTGATCAAAAATCTGAGTGGATTCCTACCAGGGTGGTAGAAGAGTGGATGTACCCGAGTTTAGGGGAACCACTATAAATTCTTGTGTTGTCTGGATTGCTCTTTTCTTTTGTTTTTTGTGTTGTGGCTGTTTGTTAGGATTGCTGTTTTATTTTGTTCCTACACTAGATTAAATTAGAAGAAAATTTTATAAACCCTGAATAATCTATTCACCCCCCTCTACAGTATTCCTGATCTAACAACTCACTTTCATATTCCCCATCTAGCACATCCTCAGAGTCTGGATATGAGTCCTGCTCAGGCTCTGATGCATCCTCATCAAGTGATGATGAGAGTCCTCTATCAGAAGATGACATCAATCAATTGATTGAAATCATGCTGCACTTCTGAAAGCATTCAAGAAAAGCAAGTTGCTTGTTAAGAAACAAGCAGAGGAAATAGCCTCCCTACAGCTGACTGTTTCCCAGTAAGATGAAGCTTCATCTTTTCTATGTCTAAAAGAGAGGGAAGTAGCCCATCTGAAGATCATGGTAGATATCCATGTTGAGTCCATAAAATATAAGGACTCTATTATCCAGGATCTTGAAGATAAACTTGAAGGAGAGAAGAGGATTGTGGCCAATTTCTCTAAGATAGATGCTATCAAGAGAAAATCTGAGTCTGAGTGGATCTCTAAAGTTATCCAATCTCAGAGAAGAGGCCAAGCTCCTGTCAGGCCTCAATTAACCTTTCACAAGGTAATTCTCCCATCCAACAGGCATGACCAAGATTGTAAGTGTGGTCACTGGAAGTGTGGGAATCTTCCTTGTAAGATCACAAAAGTACCTTATAATGGAAGAAGAGAGGTCATGGGATTGAGTGCATAGAAGACTTCTCATGTAAAAATCTGAGAGGCCCATCCTGAAACTTTTGTATTTATTGCCTCAACCACATCATTCAAGGATAAGGATGTTGCCCATTTTAAGGTTCTTCAAGCCAGAACTCATTCCTATAGTGACTCAGTCAGTAAGGCTGTCTTGACCACCTATGAAGCTATTAAGAACATACCAACTGCAAAGAAGGCTGTTGCTAATGGAGTTCAAAGTAAGCCAAGCTCCTCTACTGTCAGACTCACTACAGGTCAAGATCTTGTTGGAAGAAACAAGAAGAAGGCCATAGTTGTCCCCACTGAACAAGCAGCCAGAGATGGCTTGCACACTTTAATGTGTGTTCAGAAAAGGAGACACAACATGCATGAATGCTGGTGTTGTAGCAAAGTGGGCCGCTTTGCCATAGATTGTTGACACAACCCCTATGTAGCACCCCAAAAAGGAATAAGGGGTAACAGGCTAAACAGTCGACCAGATCTCGATAGAAAATCATTCCGCTCAACGAAGATCGTCGAGTGGAGCTCAATAAAGATCGTCATGCGGGGCTCGACGAATATCGTCGAGCGGAGCTCGATGAAAATGTCGAACGTCGAGCTGAGTTCTACGATTGTGGTATGTTATGTGATTCAAACCCGTTCGACGAACTTACTCCCGATCGACGAAGTTAGATCGACGACATCAGTCTCGTTCGATGATTTGTCGAAAAATATGGATATGGCCGAGCGGTGACTCGTGTCAGGTGGCTAGTGTGCGGCCACTGAGTAGTGGGTGACTTTTTAGCTTAAACCCGAGCCCTTAATGGGAAGAGATCGTGTGGCTGGGGGAAAACCCGAGACCTTATCTGTTGAGGAATGGGTTGCAGGAAAACATTATTTCCTTTTCTCTCTTTCTCTTCCTTACTTCCCGAGCTCTGGAGCAGAGAACTCTCGGCTGCTAGGGTTTTTGTGGACGTGTTGAGTTGCTGGAGGAGATCTTGGGGCTGGACTCAAGAGCTGAAGCTCGAATCGCTAAGGGGAAAGTGAGGCGATTTTTTCCGTCCGCATAGAAAAGCTTTGCCATGGCTTCGAAGAGAACTTCAAGGGTAACGTTCTTCTTCCTTGGACATGTGAAGTCCTTATTTGGCATACACATGGATTTCCCCCACCAAAAGGTGGAATGTTGAGGGATTTCTGTTGGGTTGATTCTTGAAATCCCTAAGAATTCTTGCATATAGATCCGGAAATGTGTAGTACGAAATAGGCATACTGTGTGAAGCTCATCTGGACAGGTTGGTCTGGGTTGGTGATGTTTTATTTTGCGCACCGGAGAAGACTTCACGTATAAATGAGTGTTGTGTGGAGTCGGTGGGTTGTGCCTGTGAAGTGATGTAGCAGGAAGTACTGGAGTGGAATTCCAGAAAAATACCCTCGAAGTGTATGTGATGTATGCTTTAGCTGGGTACAAAAAGAGAGTTCTGTCGCTAACGCCAGACGATCGTGGTTGTCGCTGACAATATCTCCCAACTAACCTATGAGTGTGAGGCCAGTCCTTCAGGGACAATGTGGCTATTGTGAGCTATGCGCTCATAAAAGACAATGATCCAAATGGATAAGGGGATGCCGACTCGCGTCAGTCTAGGTATTGAACTGGCGATTTGAGCAACGAGTAAGAGCTGAACTATCTCTGTGTGATGGTTGTCTAACTTGAGTGCCTAAGTGAATGGCTTTATTAGGATCACATCATGAGAGTCTTGGGATGTTCACCATCAATACTAAAGTCTCTGGCCGTGGGTCGTGGAGCATGAATGCTCAAGTTTTACTGTTGGGTTTGAGACCTGAGAATGGTGGTGAGACCCTGGTTTTCCGGTACACCGATAATGTGCCTTGAGTGCACGGAGCGTCGGGCCGTGTGGTCGACATTTGTGATATATTGATGGTGCGTAAGTGCACATCTTGTGATATATCTGCTTGTTAAATTCTATGCCTGCAAGGAAGGAATATCGCTGCCCCGGGTAAAGGGTAGGGTCTTTATAAATTAGTCAGCTGAATGCTGACCGTTGCTTTGTTTGCCACCGTTGTGGTGGTTTGTCCCCATGCAGGTACTGGAGAGCCGAACCGAAAAATTGTGGACAGAAGCCCTTGCTGCTGATGTTACTGCTATGCTGTCCCTCGAAGGCCAATTAAAGAACTGTTTTGCTATTTTCATGTGTGGTCGGCCTTCGTGTATGTAATCCACACTTGTGAAGAAAACCTATAAGGCCTTAAGGCCAAATATTTTGTGTATTTATAGACATACCTTTGATATATATATATATATATATATATATATATATATATATATATATATATATATATATATATATATATATATATATATATATATATATATATAGTTGTTGACATTCATGGTTGCTGAGTTCAATCTTAACCGCTAATGCTTCCGCTAGAATGCTCTGAGTTAGGATGCGTGTTGTAGTTTTGATATTAACATGTAACCCCGTTGTCTATTTGTGGTATATAGTGTGGGGCCCCGGCTGCACCTTTGATTATATGTTATGTAACGGATGGAGGTGTTACACACTGTGTGCCAAAGGCAAGGCAGTGTCTTCTTGACAGGACTCCTGTAGGTAGACATATGCATTCCTATTCTAACAAGAACCTAGGACCCAAGTCAACTTGGGTTCCTAAGGTAAGGTAATTTCTGTCTTGCAGGATAGTCCAAGTGGCCATAACCATTTATGGTGCTTGGACAGAGATGTTCCAGACCCAAGTCTTGGTATAAGGAATGATTCAACTTATCATCATGCACAAGATGTCAAAGATAAGTGCAATTATTGAGTGGGAGCTTACAAAGGAAAGCCAAATGAACATCAAAGGCTACAGATCAGAAGCAAGGTTGTTAGTATGCTCAGAGACTGTGAATCCAGTATGGGTTTCAAGTCTACAGGGCAGAGATAAGTAGAATTCACCTAGCTTTTAATTCTACTATTTAATTGCTAAATTGATTATGCATGTTATAGATAAGGTAATTGAAACAAATGTCTGAGAAGATGTGAAAACATTAGTCTAAACAACTCTTCTCAATAAATATGTTAGTGGCTCACATGTTCACCATGCTACAAGAAGTAACTAGTCTCAACATACCCAAAGACACATATTACATGTGCAATACTAGGTTAGATAAGTATCAAAATTTGGTTTAATCAATTAAGTGTGGGGGCTAAAACACTCTCAGTTGAAATTAATGTAAGGATATTGAAATTACGTCTAATTGCACCCCAATAGAAAACACATTAGAATGTGTACTGCAAGAAAATCTTACCCCTGCAAGTTAGGCCAACACAGTTAGGTGCTAGTTGCAATCTAATTACTAAAGAAAACAGATGTTGAGCAAAATAAGCTTACTCAACAAAAAATTGTAGAAAAGACGGCCTGCAGATATGTGTCGGCTTTCAATCCTGGCCATTGATCAAAATTAATCAATAAAATAGGTTAGTGACTTTCCGCCTTCTTTTTAGGAATAACTATAAATAGAAGAGCTTGTGCAATAAGCAAAGTCACTGTTCCTTACCCTCTCCCGCCCGCATTCGCCGAATCGACGGAAAGCCGTTCTCACTAGGTATCCGAAATTCTCAAGCAAAATGTTCCCCAAAGGTCAGGATTTTCTCTTTGAGGGAGCATAGGTTGTTCGCAATGGATTCATTGATGCTCCTGAAGAGATTCAGCATGTGCTTCATCTTCTGCAGAAATCTGACCTAGCATTCGTCCTGATTGAGCCCTGTTTGCTATGGAAGAGGGAAGTGCTAGAACTGTTTGCAAATGCCAAGGCAGATACATCAGCAGGCAAAATTAAGACTACAGTTAGTGGAAAGACGGTAAAGATTACCCCCAAAAGGATTAGCAAAGCACTACAGTTGCCAAAGTTCTTTGCAAATGACGACGAATATAGGATGACATTAAAACTACAATGAAATGGTGTGGGTTGTCCAAGCACTCCAATGACTCAATTTTAAGAAAAGAACTCAACCTAAGGGGTAAGTTATTAGCTGATGTCATTAGGATGGCTTTGTTATGCAAAAAGGGTCCCATGACAAGATTTCAAAGAAGATGTTTGAGGTTATGGATAGAGTTGTTCTGTCAAAAAGAACTGACTGGAGTAGAGTAGTGTTTAATAGGATAGTGGAGTGTCTTGCTGAACCAAATTTCAGGAGAATTCTTTCCCTATTTCTGCGACAGACAGTCCTAGAAATCTTGAACTTGAAGCTTGGTGCAAGAATACACCACATGAGAAGAATGGACATCAAGATGTTGGTGAGGTGGGACAGGGTACTTCAACCCCATGTACCATCAGCTGTGGAAAGGAAAGGGAAGAAGATTGTTGCTACTGAGTCCAGCTCCTCTAGCAGCTCATCTGAGGAGGAAAAGCCTCACAATCCAAAACTATCATCATCTGCTGAAGAGTCAAGGAGGGACATGAATATTCAGGTATCAGCCACTTCTGATCTTACCCTTCTTAGTCGTGTAAGCAGACCAGAGTCAGATATTATCCCTGAAGATGATGAGACTGCTGTTGAGTTGGGTGAGTCTGCTGTAAAGGAAGGAGTTGATAGGATATCTGAAAGGATGGATGAAGTTATGGAAGTTCCAAGTGCTGAGAAAAGGAATGCTCCAATTGAGGGGGAGCAGCTGATACAAGAGATAATGCAAGATGCATTATTTGTAGGGGAGAAACTAATAGTTCCTCCAATAGTGGTACTGGCTACTACAGCTGATAAAGAGGTTGCTGCTGCTGACCTGCATGCAAATGAAAGCATGGAAGAGTTTGAGGGGGAGATACCATCTGATCTCCATGCTCATGAAGTACATGATTTAGTTTCCACAGAATATATGAAAGAGGAATACAATCATGAGAAAACATACTCCTCACCACATCCAGAAAATGAACAGCTCAAGAGTGACATTGCTCAAGGAACAGGGAGCAAGCCTGTACAAGAAGCTCTGGATGAGGGCACATCTACCAGAGTTGATCAGTTGCCACCAAATTTCATGATGATGCCCTCAAGGATGTTAGAAATGATCTGGCAATTAAGATCAAATCTATAAGATTTGAACTTAATCTACTGAAGGGAGAAACATTCAAATTCTTCACAAGAGCTGCTGAAGCTGTAGACTTTACAATGAAGAATCTGGATATCTCAGGCCAGAACATTGCTATTTTCATAGAAGATCAAGTGACTCGGGCTAAGAATAGTGTGAAAATCCATGAAAATGATAAAATTCTGAGAAGTGAACAGAACACTAAAATCTTCACAAAGTTGGATGCCTGCACCAAGATGGTTGATGACCACATGTTGGATGTCAAGAATCATGTCACTGCTGGAGTAAAAGACCTGGAAGTAGAAAGAAGCAAGGAAAGCAGCTCCCAGACCACTAAATTAATAGAAGAAGCAAGGCAAGCAGCTTCCAGACCACAAAATTAATAGAAGAAGCAAGGCAAGCAGCTCCCAGACCACTAAATTAATTGAAGAAGCCAAAAAGGGGGAGAGAGAAGCTATAAGGACCAATATTGAAAACTTGTTCTGCGCAACAAATGTTGTAAGAGCCTCATTTGGATTAGAGCCAGTGCAATATGACAATATCTCAATGATGCCTACTCAAGTGCTAGAGACTTTGAACAGAGAACCTGCTCAAGATAATCAAGAGTATGGGATGTATATAGAAGATTATGATAGTACTGGTAATTAGTGGGGAGTGCAGTCCACTGCTTCTAAAATTCCCTCCTTCAGCCCCACTATAGACCAGGCACTACAGACAAGAGAAATGACTGCTGAAACTACTGAAACTAAAGAGGAAGTCAGGATGAGAAAGAGAAAATACAGAGAAGAAATGGAGAAAATACCTGATTCGAGTAGTGGAACCCAGAGTCCAGATCTATCATCTTTCTTGCTTGGGATCAGGTCAAGAATAAGAAATCAGACAAAGGAAAATGGTATAGCAAAATGAATGGGATAAGATGGAAAAGAGGGATACAGAAAGAAGGATTTTCTGGAGGAACAAAAAAGCCAATCTTCTTACTCTTGATGTTGTTGAACCATCTAAATACTTCTCTAAGCCCTTCAGTTATTTTCTGAGACAGAAGGATAAAGCTAAAGCTGAAGCTGGAAAGGAAAAAGCTATTAAGGCTAAGGCTACTGATGAAGAATATAAGAAGGGGAAGAAGATAGCTGGAGCAGAAGACAAACTGGCAAATAAATCCCGAAGCAGTGGGATTATGATAAGGGAACCTGAAACTTGAAATGTTTCAGGTTCTACTTAAAGGGCTAAGGGATGTGATACTTTGTTTAATTGCACGAACATTAATTCCCTAATATGTTAAATAGAATATCATTTGCTATAATTATGGTTTGTCTGACTCATCAGTTGCTATGATTTTGACTCATCTGTTACATCATTTTCCATGTCTATGATTTATCTGATTTATGTTGTGATGATATGTTTTTGTATATATAGCATAAGTGTGTTAGTGTATACATTGGCTTATGTTTTGACTTCTTCAAATATGGGGATATTGTTGGGTCCATTGATCCCAATGTACTGGATTTGAAGAAGGACCAACAAACAATGTATACACATGTGGTGATCTAACTTGTGCTCAAGTTTAATGATTGCAGATTATCCTAGTAAGAAATGATGGTACAGATAGCCTAAGTGGCTAAGTCAGGTAAACTCTTACCTAAGATGTGGAAAGACAGAAATCTTTCTATGTCCACAGGCATTGAGTGAAGGTCATTCACTCAATGCCAGATGACTTATAGCGCTGAATAAAGCCTATTTGTCAAAGCCATGAAGTGGCAAGCTTAGAATGTGGCTAAGTCTACAAACGTTGAGTGAAGTTACCTCACTCAACACCATACAACAAAAGGCTGTGAGTCAGGCTAATATAGTGAAATCCTAAAGAGAAATGAGCTAAAAATGGCTAAGTCCATATGCGTTGAGTATAGCTCACTCACTCAACGCCTTAGCTTCACAATTATTGAATATCCAAGCTCAGAGTTCGTCGAACTAAGGTCTGAGTTTGTCGAGTTGAACTTTTACTTATTCGTCGAGCTGAGCTCAGAGTTTGTCGAACTGAACTCTAAATTCATCGAACTGAGCTATTACTTATTCGTCTAGCCGAGCTCAAATTTCGTCGAACTGAGTTTTGAGTTCGTCGAACTCAAACTGAATTCTAAAACAAAAAATCTAGCTAAGGCAGAAAGCGTTGAGTGAGGCGTGCTCACTCAACGCTCTCAATGCCATGATACAGAATTAGTTAAAGCAAAAAGCATTGAGTGAGGCATGCTCACTCAATGCTCTCAATGCTTAAGATGCTGAAGAAGTAGAAATGGCTAAGGCAGAAAGCGTTGAGTGAGGCATGTTCACTCAACGCTCTCAATGCCTAAATTGCAGAATGTGGTTAAGGCACAAGGCATTGAGTGAGGTGTGTTCACTCAACACTCTCAAAGCCATGCATGTAGAAGAGGGTGTAGAAAGGGTTAAGGAAAAAATCGTTGAGTGAGCATTACTCACTCAACGCTGTCAACGTCTTGATAGACAGAACTGTCTAAGTACTTTGACATTGAGTGAAGCTCATTCACTCAACGCCTATACTACTGATGCTTGAATTTTGTCTTCATTCATGGACTCAAAGTTGGGTTAAGTCTAACTCAGTCAAGATAGATTGCCACAGAGAAATTTCTCTTGTGTCCAATCAAGAACCTCACCAACCCACTTCCACCTTGTAGGATCCTTTGTGGATCTGAGTTGTAGGAGCAAATTTGCACTGAGGTAGGATCCAGAAGTGGATCTGAGTTGTATGTCTATTTAGCCTGAGCTGTAGGATCCAGTTTAGATCTGAGATAGGTGATCAATTGATCACTGAGCTGTAGGGCTTTTGAGCCTGAGGTAGGTGAGTCATTCTCACTGAGTGGTAGGGCACTTGTGGCTGAGCTATAGGATTCTTTGGATCTGAGGTAGGACCTTTGGGTCTGAGCTGTGGGAGAGTCATTCTCTCTGAGGTAGGATCCCTTGTGGATATTAGGTAGGGCTGTCCTCCCTACCTAAGTTGTAGGGCCTTTGGGCCTAAGGTAGGTGATCTTTGGATAACTGAGTTGTAGGGCCTAGTGCCTGAGCTGTAAGTCTTGGAGGAGACTGATAGATCCTGAGGGATCTGAGGTGTAAGCTCTTTGGAGCATTATTTTGGAGAAGTGCCTTGACCAACATGAAGTTGTCAAGGTGGGAGGAGCGTGGATGTACCCAAAGATTGGGGAACCACTATAAATCTGTGTGTACTCTATTTTGTTGCTTTTCTTTATGCAGCTAGCTTGTCTTGAAAGCAAAACTTAATCTACCAATAAAGCAGCTAACTAAAATAGATTCAAAGATAGTCACTAAGGACTAAGAAACCTACTCACCCCCTCTAGGTGATTTAGCTATCCTTGAAATAAAGACTTTCAATCTGTATGTCCACCATCCCTGTACCAGTAACCTCACAACCTAAGCCATCACCCAAATAGACCGACCCAATCATCACCTCTAGAGAACTGAAATCGATGCATCTGCACATATATGTTGCGATGCACCAGAATATAATATTCATCTGCTGTTAGAGTCGTCATGACTTTTTAGTGATGGTATAAAGACCATCACTCTCCACTCCTAGATCTAGCGTCACCACACCTGCATTCTGGGCGTCTCCACAACTCTGTGCATACTGCAGGCAATTTCTCCTGATGTGACTGCTGTGTCTACAGTGGTAACAAATAACTCCCTTCTTCGACGCTGATCGAGCCCGTGCACCCCTCGATCCCCTATCAAATGCTCACCCCCGTCCATCTACCACCAAATATGCTCACCCCCAGGAGTGGCATCCTTCAACATCTGACTGGACAATAATGTCGATATTACGTCCTCCAGCCCCACTATATCCTTCCTATTGAAACGTTCAAAATAAATGTAAATAAATTACGCAAGTGCACATGTCGTATCAAGTAATAAAATGAGAGTAGAGATTATTCTCCCAGGTAAGTGACTAATTTAATGCTTGTAAATACTAACTTAACATTTTCTTTAAATTCAAGTGCATTTAGTTAATTAGGGTGATTGGAAAAATGTTCTAAATTACTAATAAAATTAAATAAACGATTTACTACTAAAATAACTTTGAACAATATAGAGAAGTAGCCTTGTATTTTGATTTCTTTTGCTTGCTTAGATGAATCATTAAAATAATAATGTATGAAAATGCTTGATTATTTAATCTTGCAACGATTTAAAATGAAAATTCTCATCTCTTAAATTATGAAAATCTGTATATTTCTTTATTCTCCTAGTTATCTCTAACATAGGAGGAGTAGAAAAATATTATGAAGCATGAAAATCAATGTTGCTAGAAAGAAAATGAAATCTCTTTCTCCCTTCTATGCTTTATTGGGTCTGTTGAAACCGGAATCCGGCCTTTTGTGGAGTTCTACCCTTGGGGAAGGGGTGGTCTCGCGCCTACTTCGCTCCTGCAAGAAAAATAATGGAAGAGACAAGAAAGAACAGACCCAAGGGCTCGGCAGGGAGGTCCCACCACAAACCCGGAAGATCTCTGAGCGCTTCCCCTCCTTAGCCAAGAGCCGAGCTAAGGTACCCTCAGAGAACACTAGAGAAAGAGAGTCAGGAAGCACTGAAAGCGTCCCCTCTGAGGTACCCCTTGGGTCTTATTTATAGATTTTCAGAATCTGAACTGCTAATAACCAAAAGGACTGACCTGGAAATACCAAAAGGCCCCTGGTTGGGTCTGCCAACAGCCAAACTCCGCTGTTCTGGACAGCTATGCGCAGTCCAACCTGGTCTGCCAACAGCGAGGCTCCGCTGTTCTGAGTATCTATTCGCACCCCTGGGTGGTCAGCCCGCCTTCAGTTCTCCCGCAGGAGGCGGGCGCGGTCTGGCTTCGTGGCTCGCCTATCCTCCCTGGGCGAGCGCGAGCCGATAGGGGCGAGCTGCCTGTCTTCTGCCGGGCGGATCGGCAGCCAGGTCGCGTACGGGGGGTTGGCCGGCGGGTCGCCAATCGCGGGTCCGGCTCGCTTGCTGCGGGCCGCCAGCTCGCTCGCCTGAGATGGGCGGGAGCGGGCCAGCCCTTCAGTCGTACAGCCCGTTCTGCCGCTCGGGTGCGGGTCGCGGGGCCAGGCCTGCTCAACCTCCCTGGCGGGACCCGCTCGCCGGACACAGGGTTGTACACAATCCCCGCTCTTTTTGAGCTTGAATCAAGCTCGGAAAGAACCATCCAACCCGCGTGTTCGGCGAGCTCTTGTGCTGAGCTGGCAGGGAATCTTCTGGTGGGGGCCCACTGTCCTGCTATAAATACACACCGCTAACCCCTGGAGGAGGCTCCCCAGATCCCTTCATTTCCTTTGAGCAGACCCTAATTTCTCGATGCCGGTCAGCGAAGAGGTGCGAGCTCGCCTGGCGGCAGCGAGCCTGAAGACTCAGGAGGAGGCCCTCGAGGCTGCCCCTTGGTTATCACGCGGGTCTCCCGGCCCTGTCTTCAGGCCGGCGAAGGGGAAGATCGTCAGGCGGTCTCTGGTGGGTGACTGTCCGGGCTCCAGCTCGGCCGCGGGTGTCGAGGTAATCCCCAGTGGACGCGACCTTCCGCGAGTTATTGCTGTACCTTTGACCCTTTGTTTTGCAGGCGATTCCCTGTGAGGGGGCGGGGAATGGGGGAGAGGATCGCCCCTCTCGCGAGTCGCCCGAGAAGGTCGCTGGTTCCCCGGTTCTGGATCGCCCACCTCCGGAAACTCCCTGTCCGGCGGTCTCCCACGGGCTGGGGAAATCTCTTGAGACCCTCGAGGGAGGAAACTTTCAGGGTCGGCCGGGCTCTTCTCGCCCATCTGTCGGTGCGGGCGACGTGCCAACCCCTGGTGAGCTGGTTTTTTATCGTTGGCTTTGTCTCTTGCTCGCTCATTCTGACCCCTCCCCGTTTGCAGGATTTAACAGGGCCTCCCCTGAAACCGAGATGAGTGAAGGGTACTCGCCTCCGCCCGACGTGGACAGCGTTTCTGACTACCTGGGCGACCCGGCCGATGCGGCGGGGATGAAGAGGCAGGTGACGCGGCTATTCCAGAAACACACACTGCTACTGCAGGAGATCATGAAGAGAATCGATGACGACAAGGCTGAGACCGAGGCCCGACTCGCGGCCTTGGAGGGCCCTCCACGCGAAGCGGAAGACGACGATGTCACCTCGCCGGGCGTGCATATAACGCGAGCCGAGGGGCATCTTAAGAGCGTCGTGGAGCAGGTTGGCCTGGCTCAGCGGGAGCTGGTGGTGGTTCGCGATTACCACGATCCCCGTGTGCCGCCTCGGTCGGGGACGAAGAGGCGGCACAGGTGGAAGTGGGTCGAGTACTGACCCAGTTGTTTGCCCCTCGCTCGCGGGATACCGCGGGGTCGTTGTCATTTCGTAGCTATCTCGTATTTGTAATTGCTTGTGACTCTTTCAGCCCGCCTATGGGCCTAACTCTTTTGTTGCTGAGATGTATTGAAATTATCGTGCTGTTTTTGTTGTTTTCTGTGGGCGGGTTAAGGGAAAGGCCCGTTCTTCCCTTCGCGCTGATCGGGGCGAGGGAGAGCCGAGGAGCTCGCCAGACGGGAGTCTCCCGGCTTGCGCGGAACGTCGTGCGGGTGCGGGTCGGGGTTCGCCCGCGCTGGTCTCCCGCGGTTGCGGCCGGGCGAGAACCGTGCCGGATCGACCTTTGTCGTGCGGTCGCGCGCGGGAAGTCGAACCGTCGGGCTGATTTTGGCTATCCGCACCCCGCCTTTCGGCGGGAAGTTTCCCGCCCTTTCTCTTTCCCTATAAATAGGCCCTGCAGGCCCTAATTTCTCCACCGGTTCCAAACTTTCTTGCTTCCCGTTCCCGCGGAGTACCGTCTGTGTTCGCCTTCCGGCTTTTTCTCGCGCGTTCGGCGGCGACTCGACGGGGATGGGCGGAGGCGGCGGCGACGTGGACGGCCGAAGCAACTGCGCTTGGACCTTCTCCGAGCATGATTTCCCTCGCGCCGTTATCACAGAGCGCGAATACTTGGAAGCTCTAGGCGACCACATCCCAGCCGGGTTCTCTGCGAGTCGGCCCGAAGAGGGGGAGAAGATCAACGACCTGTCTAGGGATGAGCTCGCCATCCCTCTCGCTCACTTTGAGGTAGGCCTGCAACTCCCCCTGTGGCCCGAGGTGCGCCAGGTGCTAAAATACTTCGGGGTCGTCCTGGGCCAGATGACCCCGAACTCCATCGCCGTGGTTGTGGGGTTCGCCTGCTTCCTGCGAGAGGAGCGGGTGGAGTTCAGCCTCGCCGTGTTCCGGAAGCTGTTCTCCTTCCGGGCGAATCGAGACGGGACGGCCTACTTCTCCAGCGCCCACCTCAAGGTGCGGGAGACAGTCAACAAGAGTCACAACTGGCTCAAGAAATTCTTGTTCGTCAAAGGGGACTTCGGCAACGTCCCTTTCTCGCCAGTGCAGCTCAGCGAGGCGAGCTACCGGCCACCCAGCTTAGGCGGCCATGAAGCCGACATGTGCGCGTTCTTCGCCAGGAAGAACTTTGAGGTCGCGTACCTGCGCCGCCATCTTGACGACCTTGCCGTCGTCCCGCCAGGGGGAGGTTTGCCGCTCGCCGCTAGCTAGTCCTCACTTTCCCACTTTTCTTTCATCTCACCTTCCCTTTTTGCAGGTGACCGCGACATCCCCCTTCATCCTCCTTACGAAAGCGCGCGGATCCCCTCCGGGGTTCTTGCCCGGGCTCAAGCTGCTGATGCCGCTCAGCGCGACATCCCGTCTGTCCCGGCCAAGAAGCGACCGGGTGGCGGACAGCCTGCGCCTCCGCCGAAGGTGGCGAAGACCGTGGGTCAACCACCCTCCGCGAGCCAAAGGAAGGGCAAGGCCCCCGCGGTCCTGCCGGCTGAGGGCCCCTCGCCCCCGCTGGTTGCTTCGACCAGCGACTCCCCGGTCGGGGCGGCGGGCACCTCCGCGCCGCCGGGCGGGTCTGAAGCCGCTGCGGAGCCGGTGCCGAGAGGGCATCGTAACTTCGGCTACGGCGAGAAGTATTTGGACGAGCTCGGCGTCCCGCTCCTGGCGTGGGACAAGGAGTCGAACCGTGCAACGATCTCGACCCTGCTGCCGAGCTGGATGGAGCAGGATACAATCGGCGGGGAGGCGTACAACTTCTCCCTTGGTCTGTACTCGCGCGAAGACGCCGCCATTTATGACAAGGAGGAGACGCGGGTGCTGATTCATGAGAGCGCGCGGGCCCAGCTGCGCGGCCTGGAGCTGGCTCACATGGTGGGGAGACGCTGCACCCAGGTGGAGCGGAACGCTGCGTCCATCCAAAAGATGGCGGAGGAGAAGGAAGAGGCCCAAAAGCTCGCTCGGGTGGACGCGGACCTTCAGAGAGGGCGAGCCGCCGCTGCCGAGGAGACCCTCGCGCAGTATCTGGGCGGGGTGGTACGTGCTCAACCTGAGTTACCCTCTCCCTCTTGCGAACACAGCTCATGATAATTCCTATTCCTTTTTTCAGGATGCGGCGACGGCGAGTCGAATGGGTGCCGAGATCGCCACCCTTGGCCAGGAGAAGGCGGCGTTGGAGGCCCGGATACGCGAGCTGGAGGCCGCTGCCGCTGTTCCTCCTCCAGACAGCAGGGTCTGCCCGCGCGAGCACCTCTCTGATCATGACCTGGAAGTGCTAATGCAGAAGAACGCGTCCAGCGCAGCGAAATACACGATGCAAATGCTGCGGCGCGCGGATCTGCTTACGGGCGAGGCGGCAGAGCTTTCGGCGGAAGACGTTGTGCCGGCGCTGTTTCTCCCCGTGCCGGACCCTGGCGACAAGGCCTTCCAGCCCCTTTAGGGTTTCTAGATCTCGTGCCCCCCTTTTTGTATTTTACTTTTTAGATGAACATTATTATGTATAACAATCTGTTCTGAGATGTATGCGCGAGTTGCGCTTATACTTCATATTTTTAGCTATTGTTCTTTTTATGAATGCCCTTTTCGCTTGCCTTATTTTTCCAACGCTGTCATTGCCGGATGGCGCGACCCGCCCCTGCGGCCCGGCTCTGACGAGGCGGCTGCCCGTCCGCCGAGCGAGGCGAGCTGGCTCGTCCGCCGAGCGAGGCGAGCTGGCTCGTCCGCCGAGCGAGGCGAGCTGGCTCGTCCCTCGGCCGTATGCCTAATTCTCTGCGGACCCTCGCCCAGGCCTTTGCGTTTACCCGACCACCTTTCCTGGGGCTTGAGGGTGGGGCTATGCTAGACCCTTTCCCTCTTTTTTGGCTAACTCTTGTGGTTCCGTCCTGCTGCGCATGCTTTTCGAGTAGTTCCCGGCCTTGCCGGCTAGGTGGGAGTCCGACAACGCGATTTGTTCTGGGTCGCAGGTCATTGCTTTCCGAGTCATTCCATCGAGTGACATCCGGCCCTGCCAGCTAGGTGGGAGCCTGGCAGCGGGATCTTCTCGAGGCTAGGGATGACACCGAGTGACTTCCGGCCCTGCCAGCTAGGTGGGAGCCTGGCAGCGGGATCTTCTCGGGGTCCAAGTTCATTCCATCGAGTGACTTCCGGCCCTGCCAGCTAGGTGGGAGCCTGGCAGCGGGATCTTCTCGAGGCTAGGGATGACACCGAGTGACTTCCGGCCCTGCCAGCTAGATGGGAGCCTGGCAGCGGGATCTTCTCGGGGTCCAAGTTCATTCCATCGAGTGACTTCCGGCCCTGCCAGCTAGGTGGGAGCCTGGCAGCGGGATCTTCTCGAGGCTAGGGATGACACCGAGTGACTTCCGGCCCTGCCAGCTAGGTGGGAGCCTGGCAGCGGGATCTTCTCGGGGTCCAAGTTCATTCCATCGAGTGACTTCCGGCCTTGCCAGCTAGGTGGGAGCCTGGCAGCGGGATCTTCTCGAGGATAGGGATGACACCGAGTGACTTCCGGCCCTGCCAGCTAGATGGGAGCCTGGCAGCGGGATCTTCTCGGGGTCCAAGTTCATTCCATCGAGTGACTTCCGGCCCTGCCAGCTAGGTGGGAGCCTGGCAGCGGGATCTTATCGAGGATAGGGATGACACCGAGTGACTTCCGGCCCAGCCAGCTAGGTGGGAGCCTGGCAGCGGGATCTTCTCGGGGTCCAAGTTCATTCCATCGAGTGACTTCCGGCCCTGTCAGCTAGGTGGGAGCCTGGCAGCGGGATCTTCTCGAGGATAGGGATGACACCGAGTGACTTCCGGCCCTGCCAGCTAGGTGGGAGCCTGGCAGTGGGATCTTCTCGGGGTCCAAGTTCATTCCATCGAGTGACTTCCGGCCCTGCCAGCTAGGTGGGAGCCTGGCAGCGGGATCTTCTCGAGGATAGGGATGACACCGAGTGACTTCCGGCCCTGCCAGCTAGGTGGGAGCCTGGCAGCGGGATCTTCTCGGGGTCCAAGTTCATTCCATCGAGTGACTTCCGGCCCTGCCAGCTAGGTGGGAGCCTGGCAGCGGGATCTTCTCGAGGATAAGGATGACACCGAGTGACTTCCGGCCCTGCCAGCTAGGTGGGATCCTGGCAGCGGGATCTTCTCGGGGTCCAAGTTCATTCCGACTCTCTGAGCAAGCTCAGATATGGCAGTCCTGGGGGGGAGAGAAAAAAAAGCTTCATTATAATAAATCGCGTTGCTTACAGGAAATTAGGGAAAAAATCTCTTCAAGTCGTCTCCACTCCAGGTGAGACTCAGGGCCTCGCCCTCTACATTTTGGAGCCGATAGCCCCCCGACTTCAAAGCGTCCTTCACAATGAATGGCCCTTCCCAGCTGGGGTTGAATTTCCCTACGGACGCTGACCTCCCTGCCGCGTCCACCTTCTTCAGTACCAGGTCTCCTTCCGTGAACTGCTTGACCCTGACATGTTTGTCAAAGTATTTTGCCATCCTCCTTTTGACCTCCTCCTGTCGGATGACCGAAAGATCCCTCAACTCTTCTACCATGTCGAGGGAGAGTCTCAGCTCCTCCCCGTTCTCGGCTTGCCATTCCTCTCGGCCTTCCCTGGCCGTTCCGACTCGTGGCGTTTGAACCTCAAATTCTATGGGGAGCACCGCCTCGCACCCATGGGATAGCTTGAAGGGGGTCTCCCCCGTGGCCGTGTTAGGAGTGGTTCTAAGGGCCCAAAGGACGGCGGGGAGCTGCTCCACCCAGCTCCCCCTCAAGTTTTCCACCTTCTTCTTGAGGAGATTGACGATGATTTTGTTCGCCGCCTCCACCTGACGTGGACCGAGGCGAATCTGAGGTCGATCCCAAGCTGCTCGCAAAAACTGGTGAACTCGGCGCTGGCGAACTGAGGCCCGTTGTCTGTGACGATGGCCTGGGGCAGCCCATGGCGACAGATGATCTCCCCCCAAACGAAGTTCCTGATTACCTGGGAGGTCACCTTTGCCAACGCCTTCACCTTCATCCACTTTGAGAAGTAGTCGATCATCACTAGGAGGAACCTTCTCTGGCCGCTGGCCTGGGGGAACGGTCCAACCAAATCCATTCCCCAGATTGCAAAGGGCCAGGGGGCCGTGATGCTCTTGAGCTGTTGGGCCGGCTGTAGCTGGAGGGGGGCAAATAGCTGGCACATATGACACCTTCTTGCGAACTCCGCGGCGTCCCGGCCCAGGGTGGGCCAGAAATACCCCTGCCAGACTATCCTCCCCTCCAAGGTCCGACTCCCGGAATGACTCCCGCACTCCCCGGAGTGGACTTCTTCCAAGATCCTCTGCGCCTCGCCCTCGGACACGCAGCGAGCCAGCATCCCGGAGAGGGTCTTTCTGTATAGCTGCCCGTCTTTAAGGAGGTAGTAGGCGGACTTGTGCCTCAGCTTCTTCCTGTCTACTCCCTCCGGATACTCTCCCGTGGAGAGGAAAACTACTACTGGGTCCATCCACGAGGGCTGCTGATCGATCTCCATGAGCTCTCCTTCTTCGATGGAGGGGCGGAACAGGTCGGTGATGGTGCCCCCCATCCGGGGGCCATGCTTCGCCAGTTGGTCGGCATGTTCATTCTCTTCCCTTGGCACGTGTCGGATGGAGAAGGTCTGGAAGGTCCCTATGACCCCCTTCACTTTGGCCAAGTATAACTTCAAAGCGGGCTCCCTTGCTTCGAACTCCCCGTTGATCTGGGAAGCCACCACCATGGAGTCGGTCAGAACTTCCACATCCAGCACCCCCAACTCCCTGGCCAGGCGTAGTCCCGCTATCACTGCTTCGTACTCAGCCTGGTTGTTGGTAATGGGAAAATGCACCACCACCGTCTGCTCGATCCGAGTCCCTTGAGGGTTTTCCAGAACCACTCCTACTCCGAGAGAATGCCTTCCTGAGGCTCCGTCCACCCTCACCTTCCAAGGAGTCGGGCGGGTGAGCTCCTCCTCCGCTACTTCCACCACGTAGTCGGCCAGGAAGTCGGCCATCGCCTGAGCTTTGATCGAGAGCCGCGGAACGAAGGAGACGTCGAACTCGCTCAGCTCCACCGACCACTTGGCCAGCCGGCCTGAATGCTCCACCCCCTCGAAGACGTTGCGGAGGGGATGGTCGGTCACCACTCGGATTGAGTGTGCCTGGAAGTATGGTCGTAGCCTCCGAGCCGAGATAATCAGTGCGAACGCAAGCTTCTCCAAGATTGGATATCGGAGCTCGGCCTTCCTCAGGACCCGGCTGACATAATAAATAGGGAGCTGCCTCTTCCCTTCTTCTCGCACCAAGACGGAGCTCAAGGCCTCTGCCCCGACCCCGAGATATAAGAACAAATCCTCACCCTCCTTCGGCCCCTGGAGCAGCGGGGCCTGTGTTAGCTGCGCCTTGAGGGCCTGGAACGCCTCCTCGCATTCCTTAGTCCATTCGAACCTCTGGCCCCCCCTCAGTGTTTTGAAGAAGGGGGAGCACTTCTCCCCTGCCCGAGAGAGGAAGCGGCTCAGTCCTGCTAGCTTCCCTGTCAACCGTTGGACCTCCTTCGCATTCCGCGGAGACCCCAACTCCAGGATAGCCTTGACCTTGTCCGGATTCGGCTCGACCCCCGCGGGGGTGAGGAGGTGCCCCAAGAACTTCCCTCGGCTAGCCCCAAAAACGCACTTAAGGGGATTTAGCCGCATCTTGTATCTGCGCAGGGTGGCGAACGTCTCCTCCACGTCCCGGAGGTGGGAGCCCACGTCTCGGCTCTTGATCATGAGGTCGTCCACGTACACCTCCAAGTTCCTCCCCCTTTGCTCCTTGAAGACCCTATCCATCATCTTTTGGTATGTAGCCCCGGCGTTCTTCAACCCGAACGGCATCATCTTGTAGCAGTAGCAACCGTCCCCTGTGATGAATGAGACATCCTTGATGTCCGGGGGGTGCATCCTGATCTGATGGTAACCTGAAAAGGCATCTAAAAAACTCATTACAGAAAAGCCGACGGCGGAATCAACCAGCGCGTCGATCCGAGGCAAAGGGTAACAGTCCTTAGGACAAGCTTTATTAAGAAGAGAGAAATCGATACACAACCGCCAGTGGCCGTCTCCTTTTTTAACCATCACAACGTTTGAGACCCAGCCGGGGTACTAAATTTCGGACACGAAGCCAGCTTTGAGAAGCTTCGCCACCTCCTCCCTGATGGGTTCCGCCAGCTTGTCCGCCGTGGACCTCTTCTTCTGCTGGACGGGGCGTGTTCCCGGGTCCAGGTTGAGGCGGTGGCAAGCCACATCCGCGTCAACCCCCGACATCTCCGCGGCGCTCCAGGCGAAGATGTCCACGTTCTTCTGGATGCACTCCAGCATCCTGCCCTGGTCCTCCGGGGTCAGCCCCCCCGCTGACGCGGATCTTCTCCACCCTGCCTCCGCGGGTGAGCACCTCCAGCTCCACCACCTCCTCTGCGGCCTCCAGCCTGGACTGCTCCCCCCATCCTTCGGCGTCCCCTTCCTCCTGAGCGGGGACCTCTACCTCCATCTCCTCTGCCACGGCCCTTACTTTGACCACTTCCTCCAAATCCCCTCCTTCCGCCTTCTCTGTGCAGCCCTTCACTCCCGGCTCCACCTCTCCGGCTTCCTGCTCGTCCTCCTCCATCCTCCGCCCCATCTCCTCGGCCCCTTCCTGCCAAGAGATGGTGTTCACCGCGGTGACGTAGCATTCCCGTGCCACCTTAGGGTCCCCCCTAACCCTGACCTGCACCCCCTCAGCATTGAACTTCAAGCACTGATGTAAAGATGAGGGGACGCAGCGGAAGGCGCTGATCAGGGGTCTCCCGAAGATTGCGCTGTAGCTGCTGGGGGCGTCCATAATGACGAACTTGCAGTTTCGGGACTGCCCCCCCAGGGTGACATGGAGGCCGACTCCTCCCTCTACCTCCTTCCTTTCTCCCGAGAACCCGAACAAGGGACCGTCCGAGGCCAGCACCCTCTTAGCTTCCACCTGCATCGCGTCAAACGCCTTCTTGAAGACGACGTTCACGGAGCTCCCATTGTCCACTAGGATCCGAGAGACAGTGAAGTTCTCGATGGCGGCCTTGATGACCAGCGCATCACAGAACGGATCCTCGTGGTCCGGCATATCACTTTTGGAGAAGGTGATCCTCTCCTCTGGCGGCGGGGTTTGGGACGTAGAGGCGACGCTCCGCCGATACATGGTGTGGAGACTCGCCTTGCGGGAAGCCTCGATCCCCACTCCCCCGTGGATCACTCTGATCCCTCCTCGGGTCCCCACATCCACCCGGTCTTCACAGCGATCCTCCTCCGCCCGAGGCAGGACCTCCTCGATCCTCACTTCCTGCCGCGCCTCCTCCTGCTGCTGCTGCCGCCCCCTGTTCCCTCTCATTTCCAAGAATTCCGGGCACGTGGCTGTTGCGTGCCCCTCTTCCCGATGGAAGTCGCAGTAGGGCAGTTCCACCCTGAACTCCCTTCTCCTCCTTCTCATGACCCCTCTCCTTGCTCCCAGAGCTATGGCCATGGCCTCCTCCTGATCGGGGAGCCGCGGCCTCTGACCCTGCCTCCAGCCTGGTGGGTGGAACTGGTCCTGCCTCCCCTGATAGTGACCTCTCCCGTAGTATCCCCTCTGTGGCCCCTGCCCCTGCCACTCTGGTCTCCAGCCCAGCCTACGGTCGGGCTCCTGACGCCCCCACCCCGGCTGCTGTCCTTGGAGCTACCTCTGCTCCCTCTGCCTGGGCTCCCCCCTCCTCTCTTCTTGTCCTCTTCCTCCCTTCGACTCCTTTTCCTCCTCAGTCGCCCACCTGGCCAACTTCCTCGCAAATTCTGGGTTCGACGCCTCCCCGTCGACCTCTCTCGCCGCCCTCTCCATCAACTCCTCGTAGGAGAGGGGGGGAATTCTCTTCAGCTCCATGCGGAAGAAACCCTGCTGCAGGCCCAGTGTGAAGGCCATCATCAGACTGTGGCCCGGCATCTCCTGGACTTGGGTAACCTCCTCCTGGAACCGATCGACGTAGCTCCCCAACGTCTCGTTCACCCCCTGCTTTATGTGGAACAGGGACTCAGACTCCTTCTTCCTCTTTTTTGAGGTTGTGAACCTCAGCATGAACCCTCGGCGCAGGTCCTCGAAGCAATAGATGGAACTGGCCGGCAGCTGGTGGAACCACTCCCTTGCCTTCTCTCGGAGGGTGATGGCGAAGAGACGGCACTTGAATCCGTCCGACATCTGACGGATGGAGACCACGTCCTCGAACCACTGGACGTGCTGAACCGGGTCTCCCTTCCCGGTGTAGTAGGTCATCTCGGGCTCTCTGAACCCGTCTGGTACTGGAGCTGAGGAGACCAGCTCGCTGAAGGGGCTGCCTCCCCCCACCTGGCGGGCCGGCGAGTCTCGCGGACCCAGCTCGCCGAACCGGCCTCGGCCTGCCGAGCCGGGGAAGAGCTCGCGCCCCGGGAGCTCGCTTCCTCGGCCTTCTTCTGCCACCTCCTTCCCGGCTCGCCTGCCGGGAGCGTCCTCGCCCAAAGAGGGGGCGGCCGCGATCGGGATCGCCGGTGTCGAGCACTCGGCCCGCGCGCCGAGTGCGAACTTGACGAGGCTCAGCACCTCGTTCCTGAAATCCTCCAACATCCCCACCGTTGCGAGAGGCGGGGGGGGGGGGTGGCGAGTCCTGTCTGTCAGATCCCTGACCTCCCGTCATTGTGCTCGCCGAAGCTTTTCTACACTGACCACTTTCCACGCTCACCGCACCAAAATGTTGAAACCGGAATCCGGCCTCTTGTGGAGTTCTACCCTTGGGGAAGGGGTGGTCTCGCGCCTACTTCACTCCTGCAAGAAAAATAACGGAAGAGACAAGAAAGAACAGACCCAAGGGCTCGGCAGGGAGGTCCCACCACAAACCCGGAAGATCTCTGAGCGCTTCCCCTCCTTAGCCAAGAGCCGAGCTAAGGTACCCTCAGAGAACACTAGAGAAAGAGAGTCAGGAAGCACTGAAAGCGTCCCCTCTGAGGTACCCCTTGGGTCTTATTTATAGATTTTCAGAATCTGAACTGCTAATAACCAAAAAGACTGACCTGGAAATACCAAAAGGCCCCTGGTTGGGTCTGCCAACAGCCAAACTCCGCTGTTCTGGACAGCTATGCGCAGTCCAACCTGGTCTGCCAACAGCGAGGCTCCGCTGTTCTGAGTAGCTATTCGTACCCCTGGGTGGTCAGCCCGCCTTCAGTTCTCCCGCAGGAGGCGGGCGCGGTCTGGCTTCGTGGCTCGCCTATCCTCCCTGGGCGAGCGCGAGCCGATAGGGGCGAGCTGCCTGTCTTCTGCCGGGCGGATCGGCAGCCAGGTCGCGTACGGGGGGTTGGCCGGCGGGTCGCCAATCGCGGGTCCGGCTCGCTTGCTGCGGGCCGCCAGCTCGCTCGCCTGAGATGGGCGGGAGCGGGCCAGCCCTTCAGTCGTACAGCCCGTTCTGCCGCTCGGGTGCGGGTCGCGGGGCCAGGCCTGCTCAACCTCCCTGGCGGGACCCGCTCGCCGGACACAGGGTTGTACAGGGTCTATGATACACTTACACAACTCATCTTTCGAATTATGAAGTGCAGTGAAAATATAGAAATTTCGGTGAAGTATTAACGCAACTATTCTCTCAAATTATGATAATAAAATATCCCTCAAATTGCTACATAACTCATCTCTCGAATTATGAAACACAACAAAAAGATAAAGAACCGAAGTCTTGAAATAAAGTTCACAAATCCCAAAAAAATAAATTCTCAAACATACATAAATATTAAAAGAAAATCATCATCTTAACAAGCATAACACTCTCATCATACAAGACTATGAGAAATTAGTTCATGATAATAGAGACACACAACACAAATGAAAATTTTTTATAAAACATGATGAATGAAATTGAAGTGTTGTACGAGAAAGCCTTGAAATTTCTTCGCAAAAGGATCTTCTTCTCCACGGTGCTATAGCCTCATTCTCCTCCAAGTTATTGATCCTCCGAATTTCTCCCTTGATCCCCTTTTTATCATGGTCCAACCCCCAATATCAGCCCTACTATTTTGGCTTCAAAAGATATTTTTTCTAATATAACAATACTCATTTTTAATGATAAATCCTTTCAAAAATATGATTGCTTTCCATGTAGATTTTCAGCCTCTTTAAGCTGATATTTTTCTCCTTTATTTTATGCCAAAATCGAACCAAAGCCTTCACAAATTCCGATTTGCATATGACGCCAAAATTTGAATTTGAAATCTGAAATTCGGAATACAACATGTTGCAACAGCACTGCAACAAATTTTCCAAGAAATTGAATTATCTTAGCTCCACCTTTTTCAAGTCTAATTTCTTCAGGATTTCTATAATAAAAACATAGGAAAATGACATTATTACCAAACTTATAAGTTAAATTGAATTAATAATATTTTACTCATTTAAATTCATTTTTCTCAAATATAATATTCATAAAATCAATGAAAATGGACTAAAATAACTTTTTTAAGAAATTATCACCTATATAGAAGCATAGTCGCCATGTGTTTAAAAGACGACGGGAGTGAGGTAAGAAGTAATAGAGCCTTATCTTCTTCCTCCACTTTCACACAAACTAAATGCAATTGGTTTAGGAGCTCATTGGACACATTAAAGTGATCCTGCATGTTGCCACCCTCCTACATCTTCAACCCATACAATCGTTGTTGTAATAATAACCTTGTTGTCAACGACTTGGCCAGATACAATCTCTCAAGTTTCTCCCAATTTTTGATTGCAAACTCCTCCAAACCAATGTTAAAGAGCACCTTATCATCAACACACATCCCAATGACACTAGTGGCATGCTTATCCAAGTCAATCCACTTCTCGTCCTTCACTTCAGCGGTTAATTTTTCATGAAGTCAGTTTCTAGAAGCACACAACTTTTGAATTTGATACATTCAGACCTCTGTGATTTTCGAAGTCATGTTACTAGAGGTGGAAGAAACTATCTAATTACATTCATAGATAATTTTCAGATATTGTCATGTGTATTTGTTGAAATCAAAAAGATGATCCATTTGAGACATTTAAGACCTTTAAGTCTTGTATGGAAAATTAGTTGAATCTTAAAATTAAAAGATTTAGAAGTAATCGTGGAGGAAAATATACTGCTATTGGATTCAAGGAATTTTATGCCTCTGACGGAATAATCCTTGAAACCACAACTGCTTTCTCACCCCAGTCAAATGGTGTTGTCGAGCGTAAAAATAGAACTTTAACAGAGGCGTTGAATTCTATGCTTGGAAGATAATCTTATGACTAGATAATAACCTAGAGGGGGTGGGGGTGTGTGTGTGTGGGGGGGGGGGGGGGGGCTGAATAAGTGACCTTTTTAAAATACTTTAGCAATTCTTTATCACTTAACAATTTCAACAATTACAAAATAGATCACAGCACAAGCAAAAGCAACCCACAACACACTGCACACAAAGAATTTATAGTGGTTCTCCTATCTGGGGTACATACACTTTCCCCCTTCTTCCACGCTAGCAATGTGCTAGATAAGGTTATAGCCCATCCTCTTTAACTCAGATCCAAGGATCCTACTGTCTCAGTTTCTGTTAAGAAACCTACACTCAGACAAACAGGTCCTACCTTAGAGATTCTCCCAATCTCCTACCTCAGGTTCCTCAAGAACCCTACCTCAGCCTTTATAAATCAGGCTTATTACTTAGTGATTCACCCAAAACCACCTACCTCAGGTCCGTCAAGAACCCTACCTCAGCCTTTATAAATCAGGCTTACAACTCAGTGATTCACCCAAAATCACCTACCTCAGGTCCCTCAAGAACCCAACCTCAGCCTTTAGAAATTATTCTTACAACTCAGACATAAGATATCCTACCCACTCAGATCTCAAGGAGATCTTATAAAATTAAGAGGTAAAAGTATAAACAATAATCTTTAAAAAACTGGAATTCTGAAATCTGACTTATCTGTTAGCACAGATTCTTCAAATCAACAACAATGGATTTCTTCTTGATAAATTGACTTGCTGAAAAGTTACTTTTTTGGATCTGCAATCTTCTTGATATTGATCGGCTTGATTTCCTTGAAGATATTGTAGATCAGATCCACCTTAACCTTCAGATCAACTTGGTGAAAGGATCTGGAGATTTTCTTGAAGACCTTCGTCTTCCTCATCCTCCTTGGGATTGTAATAAGAATGAGAATTTTTGTTTGCTTGATTGATTCCGTCTCTCTTTTGTTAGTGTAGACAACCCCTCTATTTATAGCCTTCATGGACGGCTGGTTACTGAATGATGACATCAACATCTGACATTATACTTCAAATCCTCCCTTAGATAGATTCTATTGAAATATCTTATTCATGTAGCTAATGTCACAGTTCTGACTTATCTTGGCACTTCTGTGTTGACTCTGCACATTTTCTAAAACATCAGTGTCGAGATGTCCAAAGTGTCTCGACACTTGTGTCGAGACATCTTAACAGTCTCGGCATAATTCTACTTGGAAGAATTTTCATCTGTAACTTGAAAGTGTCGAGACAGTTGACTTGTCTCGACAGAAGCGTTGTTTGTGTCAACATCGTTTAATTTTGCCTTGTGTCGAGACTGTTGGATTGTGTCAACATGTCTATCTGCCTGATATCAGAAAGACTATGCTTTAATTCTTCATTGTGTCGAGACAGTTGATTTGTCTCGACACAATTTTACTTGCTAAAATTTTCTCTCTTCTTTGTGTCGAGATAATTGTATTGTCTCGACACAACTGCTTTAAGTTTTATAGTGTCAAGTATGCTGACTTAGTCTTCAAGGTGTCGACAGCTGGCTTGTCTCAACACAGCTGTCTTGAATCTACAAAGTGTTGAGTTAACTGACATATCTCGACACAGCTTCTGCAAAGGTGTCGACACAGTTGAAGTATGTCGACACTTTTATACTTAGCCATTTTTCGGCACTGCAAGTTGTTGAATGTAGACTGTGCTGACTTTACTCAACACTTTGCTGACTCCCCTTGATGCTTTTGGTACTTAGACAATTTTTCTTCAAAATCTAGTCAGCTTCTTGTGTCCATATGTCCAATCAATATGAAATAGACAACCTGCAAACATAAACTTAAATATACATCAAATACAACTATGTGTATTTCATTGAGTTGCAAGGGTTTCTTCAAATCAAATATATTGTGTCCAATGTACTCAACAATCTCCCCCTATTTGGAGAAGTCATAATCCCAATTCAATGATATACAACATGGTACCAAAATATGATTATAAATTTATAAATTCAACAGTGCTGAACAACATATGAAGTGACACAATTGATAACACATAAAGAGCATAGTGCAACCAAAATTTTCACTATAAGTTTGTTCTAGGATTACATTTGTTTGATTTGTTATATTGATCTAAAAGTAAAGTTACATAATGCCTAGAAAACACATTCTAAGAATCATCTGGTGCTTTGATGACTATGCCTTTTCGAAATTATATCTTTGCTTTTACTTCAGGCACCTTGTCATCTGCTAACTTTTTGCCTTTATCAATCTTAGATTTGGAGATCTGTTCTGCCTTTAGCCTGTCTTTCAAAATAGTGATAGGGCTTGGGGAAATATTTGTCGGGCTAAACTGAATTAGCAGGAATTTTCCCTGCATTCAGATCATGTCTGAACTTTTCGTTGACTTCCTGTTGCTTTAAGTGCTTAACCCATTCTTGCTCTTGGTACCATTTTCCCCTATCAGTAGCATTAACATTAACTGTTTTCCATGCAGTGAGGATAATTGATCTGGAGGTTAGGCTCCACTGTTGAAAGTCTGGCCTAGCTTCAGCTTGTTCCCTAAACCTTTTCTTTGATAGCTGAGCTTCTTTCTCTTTCAACAAAGTAGAAGCAGACATCTTCACCTATTCACATATAATATTTTGAACTGGTGGTGGATGACTGTACATAGATTGGACAATAGCTTGGATAGACTCAAATGGAACTTGTTCTGCATGATTGTACATAGATTGTCCAGGAGCATGAATAGCTTCAAATTGAGCTGGTTGACAACCAGACACATCAGTTTGGTCTTCATCATAACATATAAGAGGATGACCTAAAGTGTCTCTGATGTTGTTTGATATCCATGTAGCATGCTCTGAGCTGGACCTTATCATTACCCTCTCCTCCTTTATGACTTCTCTTTCTATATGATCTCTCAGATCATTCTTGTGAGACCTTACTTGTCCATCTAGATAATTGATTCCAAAGATTACAATATTTTTTACCTTCATTAAATTGTTATCATAAATTTTGTTAGAAGCCTTCATATCCTTAATCAAGGAAGCTGAATGAGTTGTCAGCTGAGTTTCCATCTCCTTTGTGGCAGCAATTATCTTAGTTTCTAGAGCACTAGTCTGCCCAGTCAGCTTGACCAATATTTCAGTATGCATTAAAATCATGTTTTCATCCAATATTCTTTCATTCTCAAGGACATATTCTTATTTGACAATCGTTTCATCTTCAGTCTTCTTAGCTTCTTCCTGCTGTTTTGCAATATATACTACAACATTTTCTCCCTTCTAGAAGAAGTCAGTCATGTGTGTTCTTAGTAGAGTTACTTGAAATCTAATGGACTTAATGTCCTGAGCCAGTTGAAATTGCAAGTCCTTGTTCCTTTAATCAACATATTTCTCAAGTTGAGTTCTCTATTGGTCTAATATAATCTGTATTTGTACTAGCAGTGAGCTTGAATTCACTGGAGGTGCAGATGCCGGTCCAGTTTGTATAATCTTCTTATAGCTTTTACTTTTTTTTCAGTTCAGAAAGTTTTTTTTCTTCAATAGTATGGATTCTTCCTCTTCGGACCCAGAAGAACTTACCATCTCAACAGACTTTTACTGTTCACCACCTTCAGCACTTGGGGCTAGATATGGCAACTCCCCCTCAACTATTGCAACTTCTTCATTAATATTGATATTTTCTAAGTTAGCATCTTCTTGTTGAGTTTCAGCATCAGGAACTTGGTTCTCTAGAGTTGCAGCTATCTCCCCCTGGAAGTCAGATTCCTTATTCAAAAGAATTTCTTCCACAGTCTTCTTAGAGACTGTATCCTCATGTTCTCTATTAGTCTTTTCTTGTTTAAGATCTTATACTACCTCCATTATTATTGTATGTGTAGTATATATATCAAGATTTGGTAGATCATCTTTGTCCCCCTCAACTTGATCCATCTCCTGAATATTCTCCCCCTGCACCTGATCACCAATTTTAGGTGAGGTCCTTGGAGAATTCTAGCTCTTGAATAATCTTGTTTCTCAGAGCATGAACTTGCCTTTTCTCCAGATTCACTAGAAGGAACTTCATCCATGACTACAGTCTTCTCCTTTTTCTCTTTCTTCTTTACCACTACTGGTGTCTCTATGGATAGAACTCTAACCCACCTAGACAATATTATCATATCCATTCTCCTCATATGATTGATCTTGGAGCCAATCTTAAGGTTGAGGCTGTTTGGAATGGCATGAACTAGGCATAGACTCAGTATTCTGCCCATGTTTGGTTTCTGGATACTCTCTGTTATCTTATCGAAGACCACTCTACTCCAGTCAGTCTAGAGTTTGAATATTACTCTTGTCATAAGCTCAAACATCTAAGCTGATATCCTGTCATGTGCTCCTATTTTACACAGAGTACCTTCCCAATAATTTTAGATAGGAATTTTCCTTGGGAATTCATACCCTTCCTGTTCAGGGTTCCTCCAACCTTAGTGATTGAAGCCAATCCACACCACACCAATCCTTCGGTAGTCTTGGTGGTGTCTACTTCATCTTCCTGCTCGATTCTTGGTATCTTTAAAACCTTTGCAAATCTCCTACTTGTGATTTTAACTTTAGATCCATTCACTGAAGACTTAATCTTTGTTGAACTTGAATCCATTGTTACTTTAGAGAAGAATTCTAATACTTCTCTTTTCCAGATGTTTGTTGGTTCAAAAAGCAGATAATCTAGTCCTACTTCTTTGATTATGTCAATGATGTTTTTGATTTCTTCTTGCGCAGAGACGAATCCTTGGCGCACAAGTTCATAACCTTCATTGATGTTGCCGTCGATCTTGGGAGCCATTGGTATTGAGAGAAATTGAGGACGAAGATGTGTCGATTAAAGGAGGTCTAGGTCTTGACACTCAGGGATCAATCTCTCAGGATTTCAGGTAAGCGTTGATGATAACTTCTTTCTCACCCTATTCATAGTAGACGCCACAGAAGTTGAAAAGGTGCGCACTGCTAAATCTGTTCCAAGTTTTAGGAAATGACTTAGTGTCGACACCAGTCTTTAGTGTCGATGCAAGTTTGTCGAGATGTGTTGACATAATATAAAACAAGTCTGTCGAGATGTGTCGACTCAAGTCGACACAGGTTTTATCTCTTTCAATACATATACCTTAGGGTCTCGACACTCGTATGTCTCGACACCTACATTAGTGTTTCGACACTTAAAGTTATCTCGTATCGACACACTTTCATGTGTCTTGACACATTACTATCTACAATATCGACACACTTTCTGGTGTCTCGACACTGACTTGTCAAAATTTTGATTTTCTTAAGTGTAGATTCTTGACACTTATGAAGTTTACCCTTAAAATCTAAATGAGTAGACTTAATTACTGACCAACCAGTTTTAAACATTTTTTTATAATGGTTTTAATCAAGATTCAACATTTCAAGTTCAAATTTGAAGAAATTAAATTTCTCTTCATCCAATGACTTAGTAAAAATATCAGCAATTTGTTTACTTGTTGAAACAAATTCTAAGCTAATATCTTCATTTTCTACATGTTCTATAATGAAATGATATCTAATTTCAATGTACTTTGTTCTACTATGTGACACAAGATTGTTTGCAATAGAAATAACACTAGTAGAATCACATAATAAAGGAATTTTACTTAGCTGTAAGTTGTAATTTTATAACTGATGCTTAATCCAAAGCAATTGTATACATCAACCACCAGCTGAAATGTACTCATATTCAACTGTGGATATTGCTACACATGTTTGCTTTTTGCTGCTCCATGACACCAACCCCCTTCCAAGAAATTGACATGAGCCTGATGTGCTTTTTCTGTCTTCTTTACATCCTGCATAATCTGCATCTAAAAAGTCTGTCAGTTCAAAATCACTATTCCTAGGATACTATAGGCCAAGATTAGGTGTGCCATTTAGATATCTCAATTTTCTTTTAATTGCTGTATAGTGAGATTCCTTATGCCATGCTTGATAACTGTCACAGACACAAGTGGCATACATTATGTCTGGTCTACTGGCTGTTAGATGTAGCAGTGATCCAACTATGCCCCTATACAAGGTGATATCAACTGACTTCCTAGCACCATCCTTGTCTAAAGACATACTGGATCCCATGGGAGTTCTCATTGAAGTGGTTGTTTCCATGCCATACTTCTTGATTAACTCCTTGGTGAACTTAGATTGACTAATGAAAAGTCCATCTAAAGTTTGCTTAACTTGGAGACCCAAGAAAAACTTAAGTTCACCCATGTTACTTATATCAAACTTTCCTTGCATTGATTTGGCAAACTTAGTGCAAAGTGACACATCAGTAGACCAAATATAATGTCATCAACATATATTTGTACTAAGATGGTCTTGCCTTTGACTTCCCTTAGGAATAATGTTTTGTCTATTCTCCCTCTTGAGAATTTATTCTGCAGGAGGAACTTAGACATAGTCTCATACCAAGACCTTGGGGCTTGTTTTAAACTATAAAGAGCTCTTAATAACAAATAAATATGAGTAGGTTTATTAGAATCAACAAAACTTGAGGGTTGCTCAACATAGACTCTTTCTTTAAGGCTACTTGTACAACCCTGTATCCGGCGAGTGAGGTCGCCAGGAACCATACCAACCGGTTCAGATCGCCCAAGTAGCAGGCGAGCTCAGCAGAGGAATCTGAAGGCAGTAGGTCAGCTCGGCAGGGAAAGCCAAACCCGAGCTCGGCATTCATCACGACCCCAAGCTCGGCATTCGCCGAGCCAGGCCCGGACTTCATTGAGCGGTGCTCTACTACTGAAGGCAGATCAAAGGGCGAGTATAGTAGCCAGCTCGCACTCGCCCTATAGAATTCGGCAGACAGCCATCGAGCAGGATCTTCAGGGGTGGTCGAGCTCGCCCAAGCCTATGAGGTACTTTTTACTATTTTGCCCCCGCTGGCCTGCCCATAGCCTTCCAGAACAGCGGAGTTATGCTATTGGCAGGCCAACCTGGACTGCACATAGCCGTTCAGGATAGCGGGAGTAAGCTATTTGCAGGCCATTTTCCGAAATCTATAAATAGGACCCAAGGGGTACCTCAGGAAGCATGCTGCCTGTGCCCTCTTGCTCCATCTTTCAAGCACGTTCTGAGGATACCTTAGCCCGGCCTTTGGCTAAGGAGGGGAAGCGCTCTAAGCTCTTCCGGATGTGTGGTGGGACCTCCCTGCCGAGCCCTTGGGTCAGTTCTTTCTTGTTTACCTTGTTGTTTTGCTTGTAGGATCGAAGTAGGTGTGTGATCACCCCTTCCCCAAGGGTGAACTCCACAGGAGACCATTTTTTGGTTTCAACATTACCATTTAGGAAGGATGACTTCACATCCATTTGGTAAACTTTGAAACTCTTGTAGGCTGCATATGCTAGGAAGAGTCTTATAGCCACCAATGTAGCCACTGGTGCAAAGGTTTGATCAAAGTCTATCCCCTCTTCTTGTTTATATCTCTTTGTAACCAGTCTAGCTTTATTTCTTACTATAACACCATTCTTATCTAGTTTGTTTCTATATATCCATTTGATTCCTATGATGTTACAGTCATCTGGCCTGGGAACCAGCTTATAGAAATTACATCACTTGAACTGGTTCAATTCTTCTTGCATTGCACCTATCCAAAATGGATTCACATTAGCTTCTTTTAATTTCTTTGGCTCTGTTTGGGACAAGAAACTTGAGTACATCACAGTTTGTGATGTTTGCTTCTTGTAGTCACAACCTGTGCAGCATCTCCTATGATAAATTCCTTTAGATGATCCCTTAGATGTCTGATAGCAACAAGTAATGTGACTTCTTCTCCTGGACCACCTATATTATGCTGAGTTTCTCCTCATTGTTGTTCTTGTGCAAGCACTTCCTCAACTATGTTGACTCCATCTTGTATATTCTGACTTGTTGGAACAATATCTTTTATAGTCAGCTCCTTTAGCTTCAAGTCTTCACCTGTTGTGTTTGATGAACCTGGCTTATCATAGTAAAACATAGAACTTTCATCAAATACAACATGAACAGACTCATCCACAACTTGATCCCTCAAGTTTTAGACCCTATAGGCCTTACTGTGGTCACTATAACAAACAAATACGTCATCATAGGACTTCTCAACAAACTTGGTTATGTATGTTTTCCCATTATTTAGGACATAACATCTACATCCAAAGATTCTGAAATAGGCCAAGTTTGGTTTTTTTACCTTTCATAAGTTCATAAGGAGTTTTATTCAATCTTTTTTTTGATTGAAGCTTTATTAAGAACAAGACATGCTATATTAATATCTTCAGCCCAGAAGTATTCTCAGAGTGAAGAATCACTCAACATGGTTCTTCCAGCTTCAATGAGAGTCTTATTCTTCCTCTTGGCAATCCCATTCTACTGGGGTGTTCTTGGTGAGGAAAACTCTTACTGAATCTCCAGTTCTTTACAAAACTTTGTCATATAATCGGATTGAAACTCAGTTCCATGATCACTTCTAATTCTGACCATAGAGCTATTCAACTAATTCTGTATTTATTTGACAAAAGTATTGAAGACGTCAAGGGTTTCAGACTTTTTTCTTAAGAAGAAAACCCAAGTGAATCTGAAATAGTCATCAACAATTACAAAGGTGTAGACTCTCCTTCCTAAACTATGAACTGACATAGGACCAAACAAGTGCATATGCAAGAGGTATAAACACCTCACTGAGTCTTTACATTTAATACTTTTGAATGAAGCTTTGGTTTGCTTGCCTTTTTGGCATGCTGAATATATGCTCTCCTTAGAGCATTTAATGTTAGGGTCATTCCTAACAAGCTCTTTACTGAAAAGTTTGCATATTGCCTTATAGTTCAAATGAGCTAGTCTTTTGTGTCATTTGACACAGTGTTAGGCTTTCTCATTTGCAACTAGACATAAGGGTGAGTCTGACTTTAAACAAAGAAAATTCAAACAATACACATTCCCACATCTAGTGCCTGTCAAGATGGCCTATTGGTCACTTGACTTCTTTATTAGACACTCATCTTTATGGAATGAAATGTCATAGCCAAGATCACAAAGTTGGCTTATGCTTATAAGGTTGTGTTGCAACCCATCCACATAAGCTACTTTGATGAGAGTGACTAAGTCATTTGTGATCTTACTATTATTGAAAATTGTGAAGTGAAAGTGGGTGAATGGAAGGCTTGGACAACCTATCCGCGCGGACTACGCGGACAGGATTGGCGGACTGCTAAGTCGGCAGGGATGTTGCAGGCGGTTTGCTCTGTGGCGGCCTGGGTTGTAACTCCCCGAAACTCAAAGGAGCAAAGGGGGACGTTTTGGGCCAGTTTGGGTTCTGGCAGCAGGCACACGGCCTGGGACACGGGCGTGTCCCAGGGCGTGTCAAGCGTGTGTCGACACTTAGTCGCGAAGTCGTCGAGATTCTCTCGACGATTCGCTGAGACTGGGCACACGGCCTGCGACACGGGCGTGTCGCAGGGCGTGTCGACCCGTGTCGACGATCGTCCTGGGGAGTCATCGAGATTCGCTCGACGATCGTCGAGACAAGGCACACGGCTTGCGACACGGGCGTGTCGCAGGGCGTGTCGACCCGTGTCGACGATCGTCCCGGGGAGTCGTCGATATTCGCTCGGCGATCGTCGAGACAAGGCACACGACCTAGGACACGGGCGTGTCCAAGGCCGTGTCATCAGGTCAACGATCTTCGCTCGATGAAATGTCGAGACCGTGTACACGGCCTGGGGTCCAGGCGTGTCGAGGTGATACGGGTAAGGACACGGGCGTGTCCTAGAACCCGTGCAGTGCTCGGGTTGATTTTGGGGAAAAATCATGGGGTACACGGCCGGCCACACGGCCGTGTCAGGTGGAACACGGGCGTGTCAGCTCGAACACGGGCGTGTTCGATACCCGTGTGAGGTTCCAGGTGATTCGATTTTGACGGCGAATGCGGCACACAGCCCTGGACACGGGCGTGTGCCAGGCCGTGTTCGGCCCAGATTGGGCATTTCAGTCCCGAATCAAAGCCGTTCGTTTCCTTATTTTGAGATCCAACGGCTGGGGGTTGTTCCTGAAGAGATATACCCGGGTTTGGGCTTCCAAAACCCTCACTTTTCTTAAGTGTTCTCTTTCTAAATCCTTAGAGAGAGAGGAGATCCAAGGGAGGAAGAAGGAGTTAGATCCCGCCATTGGAGGAGCTTCGGAGCTCCGAATCACGAGCCAACTCCGGATCCACGGAGGCAACGCTAGTGCGGTGGTTTTCATCCGATTACTTTTCAATGGCGCCAAAGAGGAATGCAAGGGTAACGATCCTCATCTTGAGCATGAGTAGCTCTCTTTCTTTGCATAGGAAGCCCGCTCTCGCGAGTTTGCGTAGAGTTGGAGGCGTTCCTTTGGGTAGATATGTGAAGTCCCCGTTGTTTAGAGTCCGTAAGCGAGAACGGACATAGGCATGATGTGTGAAGCCTACCCGGACATGTTGGTCTGGATCGGTGATGTTGCATTGCATAAATGCCGGAGAAGACTCCGTGCTATTGTTTGTTTTCGGGTTTTATACGCGGTAGATTGCAACAGGGAGCCTTGAGGATTAACCCTAAGGTGCACCCGGAAAACTGGGCTGATGCGTGTTCTTGCCAACATGGAGGCCTGAGAGCCAACTTGAACATAATCGAGTTATGTGAAATTGTGTGACAAAATGGGACTCGGGAGAAGTTTGACCTGCGCAAATGGCTTAAATTGTCATTGCGACGTGAGCACGGGTTAGATGGAACCGTACCCATATCTATGTCGTTCTGGTTAAAGAGACCTAAGGTTACGTGGCACTTGCCGTTGGCATAGATGTGAGTCTTCAGCGGTCAATGGCTTAAATTGACGTGACCCATGCCGGGAAGACAAATTGCTCATAGGTTTGGCCGTCTAAGTGGCGGTGGTGAGTCCGGAATGTTAATGGCTTTAATTGACGTGACATCGACCGGTTCACCGAGAATGTGCCCTAAGTGCACGGGGCGTGTGGCCTTGCGAGCCAACATCTGTGATGAAATGGCTATTGTTATACATTGCTCGCTTATGCAAATGAAATGCAGGGAAGGAGCATCGCCGCCCCGAGTTGGGGGCGGGATCGTTATAATTTGGTCAGCATTGCTGACCGTTGCCTTGTTTTGCCACCGTGCGGTGGTTTGTTGCTTGCAGGTGCAGCTGGACCAAGCGGTCAATAGCGGGCTAAAGCCCTTTTTGCGAAGCCGGCCCTCGAAGGCCCAAATGGAAGTGTTTACTGTTTTATTCATGTATGACCGGCCTGCGTGCCGTGGTTTGTAAAACATGTAATATTCAAGTGAAACATTTTGTAAGGCCTTAAGGCTTGTTTGGGGTATTTTGTATAACATTCCTATTTTGTATTAGTGGACATTCGTGCTTTGATGCTGGGTTCTTGTTTACAACTTTTATAAACTGCTTCCGCTAGAATACTCTGTGTAGGACATTGAGATTGGTTGGATGGTTTCCATAAGTAACCACCCGGTCTGTCTGTGGTATATGGCGTCGGGCCCCGGCCGGACCTACTGCTATATGCTATGCGACGGATAGGGGGTGTTACATGGGCGGTCTGTTCGCGCAGACTACGCGGACAGCAGCAGCGGTCTGTCAGGCAGGCGAATACTCAGCAGACAGTTGAATCCCAGGAAGTAACCGGGCGGATAGAAATCCTATCCGCGAAGTCCGGCATGAAGCGGACTGATGAACTGGATCTCGGCAGACCGGTTTGGCAGTTGCCTTGGTCTTGCTCTAGTGAAGCGGCAAGTGGAAGCCGCAGAGACCGCCGGTCAGTGCGGACAGAAGCTGGAGGTCGCCCGGTATGGCGGGCTAGATCCAGTGTCCGCCAGTAAGTGCGGACTAGCCCTTGTGGCCAGGACTGGACTTGGTGGGTTCTGAACCAAGTCCAGGTTGGCTCAGTCCGGGGAGATCGCGCAGTGAAGCGCGGGCTGCTTTCTCAGTCCGCCAAGCCTAGTAGAAGCGCTGTTTCCTTGATTGCTAGCTTGGGAATATGCGGACTGGAGGATTTCCTGTGCAAGAGCGTGCGGACTAGAGCTGGAGTCCGCTGAGTTCGGTTTAGCCTTGTGATGAGGTTATGAATTCAGGAATGCGTACTGGAGTCTGCTGTGTAAGCAGACTGGATCGGCGTGTCCGCTGAGTCCGGCAGTGCCTTGGAGATTGAGGCAATGGACTCGGGATGTGCGGATGGAAGCCGGGTGTCCGCTGAGTCCAGCAGGTGCCTTGATGGCGAGGCTGCAGGCTCGGGTTATGCGGGCTGGTGCTGAGTCCGCGGATTAGCGGTCATAGCTGTTGTGGAGTCCGGCTGTGGTGGTCCTGACTTGGCCTTTGGCGGCAAAGCGGGCTGGATATTGAAGTCCGGCCTTGGGGAAGCTGGGGCGGACTGGCTATCTGCACAGGAGCGGCGAACTGGAGTGTGTGTCCGCGGGCTGGCGGACACACTTGTTCTTGCTGCGGGATGTGGCGGAGTTCCTATCGGTTAGGGTGGTGACCATACTCATCATCGTGCCTATAAATAGGACCCATGTCACATCAGGAATAACGCTCGATAGAACGAAGTAAGTGAAAAGTACTGAGCTCGTGTAAGTTGCTGTGGTCTGGACCTTGGTGTCCGCGCGGTCTGAGAGTTGACTCAGTTGTGCTGTGCAGGTTGTGCGGATAGCGCTGGAAAGCCAGGACTTGGCTCTGATTGCGGTCAGGGACAGTGCGGACTCCGCGGTTAAGCAACAGACGGTAAACAGTAAGTCGCGGACAGCGACTAGGCAGTCTTCTCTTTGGCAACTTGGTTCGGAGTTCAGGAAGTCGCCTGCTTCAGGCGGACTGTTCCATTCGGTGGCGCAGTGTGTGCGGTCTGGCGGCTAGGCGACCTCACGGTCAGGCGGCCTGCAGATCGACGGTGAAGAGCTAGCATTGGAAAGGGGTGAGTCCGCGCGGCTTGGGTTGCGGTCTGGCGACCTGGCGGACTGAGCGGACTCCACGGCAGTAGACCGACGGCTTGTTGATTGAGTCCGCACGGCTTGTTCTATTTCTTGTCTTTGTAACTGTCTCTGCTCTCCTGGTTTGGGTGTTGGTGAAACATGTCTCGCCATGTATGCCTCGCCTTGTAAAGAAGTTTGCTCTTGATCAATAAAGACGCTTGTGCTGCATGTGTTGCTGGTTGTTACTGCTTTGTTGATATAATCCCTGCTAACTCCAAGATCCAGGAATTCATTCAACATTATAAGTGGGTGTGTCCTCCTCCGGTTTGTTGAGTTTTCAACAGGGTATCCGAGGAGGCGTCTACGGGTTTGTTGAATTTTAACATGGTATCAGAGGGAGGTTGGAGTGGTCAAGCAGTGGTCAACAGAAGTAGTTGCTCGGGTGAAGAGGAAACCAGTGGTAGAACCATGGCAGTGGAAGATGCAAGTTGTCTGGGAATTGATCTTCTTACAAAGACGAACTTTGAAAGGTGGAAGTCTTGTTTGAAGAGCTTTCTTCTTGGCGAGGACCTTTGGGAGGTTGTATGCGGAGCAGGAAGACAAGAGGTTACTGCTGGCAATGCTGAGGCGATGAGAGCTTGGAAGGAGACAAATGCGAAAGCGAAGTCTATTCTCAAGCAAGTGATCTCATCGGAGCTCTTGGACCACATCAGTGGATGTCGGTCAGCTGCGGAGGTTTGGACTTCTCTTGATGGGTTGTTCAGGAAGTAGGTAAAGGTTGCTGCGGAAGATGGTCCTTCTACTTCTTATCAGGAAGAAATGAGTGGTTCTCCTAGGCGTGATAGGAAGAGGAAGGAGGGACCAAGGTGCTATAAATGCAAGCAGCATGGTCATCTCCGGAAAGAGTGCAAGGTTGTCTTGCTCTCGGCGAACGTCGCTCAAGTAGGGAGGAAGGAGAAGAACATTGTTGGGTTCTCAACAAGTTCTGAAGCTGATCGGATGAAGGCCAGTGATAGTGCAGCTATCTGGCATGAAAGACTGGGGCATGTAGGGATGGACAAGCTGAAAGCAATGGCGGAAAGAAGACTCGTAAGAGGCTTGCCTAGATTGTCATCCTATGGCGATGGTCGGGGGTGTGCGGGGTGTCAGCAAAGTGAAGCTTATCGCTTCATGGTTGATAAAGCACAATCCAGATGTAAAGCACCATTGGCAGTTGTCCATTGTGCTCTGGTGGGACCGACCGTCACAGCCAGTCTTGGAGGCAGCAGGTTCATGCTGATATTGGTTGATGACTATTCAAGGTATACATGGGTATACTTCATGAAGAAGAAGTCCAACATGGTACGCTTGTTTGTGGAGTTCAAGAAGCTTGTGGAAGGCCAGCTTGGCCGGAGGATCAAGGTGTTGAGGACAAGTATCGGTGGTGAGTTTGGCTCAACCGAGTTCTCACACTTTTGCAGGAAGCAAGGGATCCGGAAGGAGCTTTCTTGTGGACATACTTCACAACAAGGTAGTATTGCAGCTCAGATGATCCATTGGTTAACGGAGACCTGCAAGTGTTGGCTTCAGAGTAAAGGCGTTCCAAAGGCTCTTTGGGTGGAAGGGATGGCCTGTGCTGCTCATGTCATCAATCGGATGCCTCTTAGTCCGATCATAGTGTAGTCTCCTTATGAGCTGATGTTCGGAGTGAAGCCCTCAGTGAAGCACTTTCGGGTGTTTGGATCTACCTGCTACATACACTCTCCGGGTGCTCTCAAGACAAAGCTAGTCTTTGTTGGGTATGATGAGCAGAGGAGAAGATGGAGGTGTATGGATCCTGCGACGAAGAAACTCATAGTGTCGAGAGACATTGTCTTCGATGAGTTGACGCCGTATTGGGGTAGCTCTCATGTGGAGCTAGAGATGAGCAGGTTAGATGGTGGGCTGAAGGAGGCTGCTGCTAAGGAGGTGGAGCTCCTGAGTCACCAGGTGCTCCAGGTTATTCTAGCTCCGGGGCAAAGGCGTCAGAATTGGGAAGAAGGGGGAGCGATGCTCCAGGTACTTCTGGCTCAAAGGCAGAGGCTTCCAGTTCAGGAAGCAAGGGGGGCGATGTTCCAGGTAGTTCTTGTTCAAGAGGGGAGTCTTCTGGTTCGGGTAGTAGGGGGAGCATTGCTCCAGGTGCTTCTGGTTCCAGTAAGAAGGCGTCTTGTACAGAGAGCAAGGGGAGCATTGTTCCGGGTTTGCCCGGGAACGGAGCTGGTTCAGGAGCAGCGGAGGTGGTTAGCCATGATCAGGTTCTTCGGAGATCGAAGAGGATCAGTAAGCCACCAGCTCGATATAGCGAAGGGAACACGGCGGACTTGGTTCCGTGTTTCCTTGTTAGCCCTCAGGTCGAGCAAGGTACTTCTGGCTGTGATGACCCCACTTGAATGAAGGAGGTGGTTGACATCAAGGCTGAAGAGGTGACTTCTCTCAAAGATAACAAGGCTTGGGGCTCTTTGCCCAAGGTAGTTGGTGATACTCCTATGATGCATGAGTGGAGGTTGAAGCTAAAGAAGGCAGAGGGAAGCATGACTCCTTTTTGGAGATGCTGGAGGGATCCCTCATGGTCCATGATATGCGGGGCGAGGACTATGTCTTGGACATCTCTTCGTAGATGCTAGCGGAGGGACCAGGCGCAAGGTTACGTGAGTTGTTGGAGTTATTCACCACTTCTCACTTTAAGGGGGAGTGTTGAAAATTGTGAAGTGAAAGTGGGTGAATGGAAGGCTTGGACAACCTATCCGCGCGGACTACGCAGACAGGGTTGGCGGACTGCTAAGTCGGCAGGGATGTTGCAGGCGGTTTGCTCTGTGGCGGCCTGGGCGGTCTGTTCGCGCAGACTACGCGAACAACAGTAGCGGTCTGTCAGGCAGGCGAATACTCAGCAGGCAGTTGAATCCTAGGAAGTAACCGGGCGGATAGAAATCCTATCCGCGAAGTCCGGCATGAAGTGGACTGATGAACTGGAGCTCGGCATACCGGTTTGGCAGTTGCCTTGGTCTTGCTCTAGTGAAGTGGCAAGTGGAAGTCGCGGAGACCGCCGGTCAGTGCGGACAGAAGTTGGAGGTCGCCCGGTATGGTGGGCTAGATCCAGTGTCCGCTAGTAAGTGTGGACTGGCCTTTATGGCTGGACTGGACTTGGTGGGTTCTGAACCAAGTCCAGGTTGGCTCAGTCCGGGGAGATCGCGCAGTGAAGCGCGGGCTGCTTTCTCAGTCCGCCAAGCCTAGTAGAAGCGTTGTTTCCTTGATTGCTAGCTTGGGAATATGCGGACTGGAGGATTTCCTGTGCAAGAGCGTGCGGACTGAAGCTGGAGTCCGCTGAGTTCGGTTTAGCCTTTTGATGAGGTTATGAATTCAGGAATGTGGACTGGAGTCTGCTGTGTAAGCAGACTGGATCGGCGTGTCCGCCGAGTCCGGCAGTGCCTTGGAGATTGAGGCAATGGACTCGGGATGTGCGGACGGAAGCCGGGTGTCCGCTGAGTCCGGCAGGTGCCTTGATGGCGAGGCTGCGGGCTCGGGTTATGCGGGCTGGTGCTGAGTCCGCGGATTAGCGGTCATAGCTGTTGTGGAGTCCGGCTGTTGTGGTCCTGGCTTGGCCTTTGGCGGCAAGGCGGGCTGGATATTGAAGTCCGGCCTTGGGGAAGCTGGGGCGGACTGGCTCTCTGCACAGGAGTGGCGAACTGGAGTGTGTGTCCGCGGGCTGGCGAACACACTTGTTCTTGCTGCGGGATGTGGCAGAGTTCCTATCGGTTAGGGCGGTGACCATAGTCATCATCGTGCCTATAAATAGGACCCATGTCACATCAGGAATAATGCTCGATAGAATGAAGTAAGTGAACAGTACTGAGCTCGTGTAAGTTACTGCGATCTGGACCTTGGTGTCCGCGCGGTCTGAGAGTTGACTCAGTTGTGCTGTGCAGGTTGTGCGTATAGCGCTGGAAAGCCAGGACTTGGCTCTGATTGCGGTCAGGGACAGTGCGAACTCCGCGGTTAAGCAACAGGCGGTAAACAGCAAGTCGCGGACAGCGACTAGGCAGTCTTCTCTTTGGCAACTTGGTTCGGAGTTCAGGAAGTCGCCTGCTTCAGGCGGACTGTTCCATTCTGTGGTGCAGCGTGTGCGGTCTGGCGGCTAGGCGACCTCGCGGTCAGACGGCCTGCAGATCGACGGTGAAGAGCTAGCATTGGAAAGGGGTGAGTCCGCGCGGCTTGGGTTGCGGTCTGGCGACCTGGCGGACTGAGCGGACTCCACGGCAGTAGACCAACGGCTTGTTGATTGAGTCCGCACGGCTTGTTCTGTTTCATGTCTTTGTAACTGTCTCTGCTCTCCTGGTTTGGGTGTTGGTGAAACTTGTCTCGCCATGTATGCCTCGCCTTGTAAAGAAGTTTGCTCTTGATCAATAAAGACGTTTGTGCTGCATGTGTTGCTGGTTGTTACTACTTTATTGATATAATCCCTGCTAACTCCAAGATCCGGAAATTCGTTCAACATTATAAGTGGGCGTGTCCTCCTCCGGTTTGTTGAGTTTTCAACAGGGTATCCGAGGAGGCGTCTGCGGGTTTGTTGAATTTTAACAACTATAACCTTTGGTTATTCCTTTATCAGCTCCACCAAAGATCACCTTTGGTCCATTCTTCATGGGGATAAATTCCCTCAAATTGCCTCCTGTTCCAGTCATGTGTCTGGAACACCCACTATCCAAGTACCAGATTGGGCTATCTCTGGTGCTTGGACATTCCTGTAAAATAAGAATTTATTTTTCCTTAGAAACCCAAGTTGTTTTGGGTCCTAGGTCCTTGTTAGATGTGCCTCTATTGAAACCACCAGTGAGCTTATTAACTGGATATCTTTTCTGAATATGACACATAGTGTAATTGAACCAACAGTCCAAGGCAAAGTGTCATACCTTTGAACAACACCAACATTCATTCCTATTGTACCTTCTCTTTGGAGGAACAAAAAGAACTTTGTGCTGACATTCCGTACGAAGTAATCAACACACTTGACAGTTGCATTTTGACTGGGTGCAAACAAGTTGTTTTATCTCTCAGTTACAATTATCCTCCTTAGAGCAGACACATTAGGAATAGCTTTCCTATTCACATATGAATTTGGTCCAACTAGTTAAGAAATCTGGATTTCTTTTTGCTTAGTCTGGAACACAGGATGTGGAATGACTGGACCCTTTTGTCCTACCAGTTTTTTGCCTCTTTTTCTCTTGGGTTTAACATACCCAATACCACTTCCATGTGTTTCTGAGAAGGTATGTATAATGAGCAATACAGTTTTAGGTTTAGAAAATTGTTATACTAATCTTTTCACATTCATGAGTTTGAGTTCCAGCTCCTGAATAATTGCATCCTTCTGCTTCAGCAATAAGATTTGATCATCAATGATCTTAGTCAGCATTGCCAACTTAGAACTTTGAAGACCAATTTTCTGAGTATCCATCTTATGATGATACTTAAAACCTTTTAGTGATGCTATCTCTATAGCTTGTTCTTTGACAAGCTTCTTGCTATTTACTAGGGCTCCCAACAACTTTCCAAATTTGACTGTGAGATGCTGTAGTTCAGTCATAGAGTCAGTTTTATGTGAATCAAACTTTGAGTCATATGATTCTAGCTCATCCCCAATCTCATATACAATAGTTTTAGAACATGTTGAATTATCATAGATTACCTGAGTATCCTGACAGTCAAGAGCTTCTGTTTCTGGATCATCAGATAGTGCTATTAAATTGATCTCCATATATTCTTCAGAATCACCATTATGTGATGAAGTTGTGGAGCTTTTCCCTTTCTATATAGTCTTTCTGATAAATTCTTCTTCATAGGAGAACAATCCAACAAGTTCTTCTGATTCAGTTGAATCATATCACTATCAGATAAGGTATTTGATTTATTTGCCATCAGACCCTTCTCTGATTTCTTATTTTTATATAACTTCTTTTCTTTTGACTTTCTGTTCTCCTTCCTTTTTATTAGACAGTTAGCTATGACATGCCCAGGCCTGTTACAACAAGAGCAAATAATGTCAGACTTAAATTATTTATTCTAATGAGAATCATACCTGAATACAAATTTTTCTTTGTGATTGTCTTTGCTTTTATTGGAGCTTGATCTAGAAGGTTTCTTTTTATTACACTGTTTTTTTCATCCCAACATTTTCTTTAATTGCCTGGTAAACAGTGCCAATTCATCATTTGATAATTCTTCTGATGAAGAACATACTTCAATGATATCTATATCTTCATCCCTTCTGGGTGATGATGAGATTCCTCTTCTAGCTTTCTTAGATGTATCTACTTTGAAGGCCACAGATTTAGTCTGAGTTGAACTTCTAGCAGATTCTGCTTTAGCTTTTCTAGAGTTTAGTTGAAGCTTATGTGACATTAGCTTCCCATATAAGTCTTGGGGTAACATATTTCTTAGATTCCCCATTTCTCTTACAGGACAAAAATTGATGTCCCATTCTTTATTTAGGTATCTCAAAAATTTGTCATTCAACTTATAATTTGAGAAATTTCTGTCATAGTTTCTTAAATCATTTACTATTCCAAAGAACTTTTCATAGTATTGTTTTATAGAAACAGTCTTTCTCTGTCTGAAAGCCTCATACTACTGGTTGAGGAGAGATTTTCTGTCATCTCTTACTTCTTCTATACCTTCCATGTATACTATGAGAGTATCCCACATCTCCTTGGATGTATTACAGTGCACAAGATTCCGAAAGGTTGAATTGTCTATTGCACTAACTATTATATTTTTGGCTCTTTTGTCCAGGGTTGCAAGTACCACCTCATCCTTGTCATTTCTGATAGTTTCTTAAGGGTTTGAACATTTGAATCTAAGACAGATGTCTTCATTGGCATATATGATCCTTCTTGTACAGTGACAAAGATTCTTGGATCTGAGGCTTCCATGAATAATCTCACTATTTGTTTCCATATATAAAAGTTATCCTTAGTACATATAAGTAGTTTCATATAACTGAGTTCTCTGTGAGATTCAGAAGTTACAGATCTGAAATTTTTTTAAAAAAGTTTTGGATCTTTTTCAGCTGTTAGGTCTTTCTTGAATAATGTCCCTCTGATACCACTTGAAAGATAATCGTATGGGTAGATAATCACCTAGAAGGGGGGAGGGTGAATAGGTGACCTTTTTAAAATACTTTACCAATTCTTTATCACTTAACTATTTCAGCAATTACAAAACTCAGATCACAGCACAAGCAAAAGCAACCCACAGTACACTACACACAAAGAATTTATAGTGGTTCCCATATCTAGGGTACATCCACTTTTCCACTTCTTCCTCACTAGCAATGTGCTAGATAAGGTTATAGCTCCTCCTCTTTAACTCAGAACCAAGGACCCTACAATCTCAGTTTCCATTAAGAAACCTACACTCAGACCAACAGGTCCTACCTCAGAGATTCTCCTAATCTCCTACCTTAGGTCTCTCAAGATCCCTACCTCAGCCTTTATAAATTAGGCTTATAACTCAGTGATTCACCCAAAACCACCTACCTCAGGTCCCTCAAGAACCCTACCTCAGTCTTTATAAATCAGGCTTACAACTCAGTGATTCACCCAAAACCACCTACCTCACGTCCCTCAAGAACCTTACCTCAGCCTTTATAAATTAGACTTACAACTCAGAGATAAGATCTTCTACCCACTCACATCTCAAGTAGATCTTATAAAACTAAGAAGTAAAAGTATAAACAATAATCTTCAAAAAATTGGAATTCTGAAATCTGACTTATTTGTTAGCACAGATTCTTCAAATCAACAACAATGAATTTCTTCTTGATAAATTGACTTGCTGAAAAGTTACTTCTCTGGATCTGTAATCTTCTTGATGTTGATTAGCTTGATTTCCTTGAAGATATTGTAGATCAGATTCACCTTAATCTTCAGATCAACTTGGTGAAAGGATCTGGAGATTTTCTTGAAGACCTTCGTCTTCTTCCTCCTCCTTGGGATTGTAATAAGAATGAGAATTTTCACTTGCTTGATCTGTTGGGTACATTGGTCAAATGTACCTGATTTGAAGAAGCCTCACCTAACTCAATGATATACATCATAATGTATTTGATGTTTGTTTGAGTTACTTGTGCAGGTTAGGTATTCACTGGACTGAAGCTAAAAGTTTCTAAGTCCATGTGTCGACACCCAGAGGGAAAGTGTCGACACTTGAGAAAGAATGTGTCGACACCCGGACAAGCAGTGTCGACACTTGGAGTCATTGTGTCGACACCTGGAATGAAGAGTCGACACCAGACAGAAAGTGTCGACACTTGGAGCTGTGTCGACACTCAGTGAAGAAGTATGCAGAAAAGCAGTGTCGACACTTAGCAGAAGTGTCGACACCCTGAAGAACTGTGTCTACACCAGAAAGTGTCGACACTTGGAGTTGTGTCGACACTCAGCAAAAATCTGCAGAGTCTAAGTACAAGTGTCGACACTCAACACAATGTGTCGACACTCAAACAGCAGAGTCAACATATGAAGAATGTGTCGACACTCAACACAATGTGTCGACACACACACAAAGGAGTCAACACTTGAAGTATGTGTCGACACTCAGCACAATGTGTCGACACACAACCAGAAGAGTCAACACTTGAAGAAAGTGTCGACACCCAGCACAATGTGTCGACACTTAGTTGAAGACTCTACACTTGAAGAAAGTGTCGACACAAGGAGCTGTGTCGACACTTAGCAAAGAACAGAAAAGTTTACAAAATATTCTAAGTACAAGTGTCGACACTAAGGGAATGTGTCGACACTCAGCTGAAGAAACAAGATTGAAGACTTGTGTCGACACCAAGAAGCAGTGTCGACACTTGACAGTTTCAACACATGAAGATGTGTCGACACAAAGAACAAGTGTCGACACTTAGAAGAATACAGTTAAAGAATGAAGAACAAGTACTTGTGTCGACACTCAATTTCAGTGTCGACACATACAGAAGAATCAGTGTCGAGACATACAAGGAATTGTGTCGACACCTTGTAGACTTGTGTCGACACTTACACAGCATGTGTCGACACTTAGTCTATAAGTGTCGACACTTAAGAACAGAAAGTCTCGACACTATCTGACAGTTAGAGAATTTCAAGAAGTGACTGGTTGACATGACAGCTGCCGATCCAGCCGGTCTACAGCAACTGTCAGAGAAGTCAGAAGTCTGTTATGAACCGGACCAGCCGGTTACCATGAAGGAAGCCTATAAATAGGCACTCACAGTTTACAGAAGTTGTTGTTGATGTAAGAATTACAAGTTGTTCTTTCAAGTAGTGAGAATAATTAAAGTGGTTGATCAGATCATCAGAAAAGTGATACACAGAGGATCAACACAAGAAGATCTGGCAGTCCAACTACAGATCTAAGAAGTTGGAGAGAGAGAGCTCCAATCAAGAATTCAGTCTTTGGAACTAAGGCTGAGAAGAAGGATTCAGAATCATCTGGATCTCAAGAAGCAGAGGTCAAGGATCAACTGCAGAAGATTCAGACTAATTCAGTTCTAACTCAAGAAGCTTTGAAGGAAGCTAAGTCAGTTTGGATCTAACTGAGTTCTTCCAAGAACTCTTCAAGAAACTCTCAACTTCTCTCTTATTTTCTGAGTTGTAGAGTTAGCTATTGTATTTCTATTTTAACTTGTAGGATCCATTGGATCTGAGAGAATTGTAAGCCTATATTATAAAGGCTGAGGGTAGGGCTTGGTTGCCTGAGTGTAGGAGTTGAAGAACTCTGAGAGTAGGCCTTAATTGGCTGAGTGTAGGCCTGGGTGGCTGAGTGTAGGCCTAGGTGGCTGAGTGTAAGGCTTTGGGCCTGAGGTGTAGGAACCTAGTTGGGTTCTGAGATAGTGGAGAAGATTGGCTGAATCTAGTACACTGCTAGATAGGCGAAGGGGGAAAAGTGGATGTACCCAAAGATTGGGGAACCACTATAAATTAGTGTGTCTGCTGTGCTGTGCTGTGCTGTGGATTAACTGTTTATATTCTGTGATTGCTGTTAACAGTAGAATTCTGTGAAATAACTGTTGTGCTGCCAACAAAGTTTCAAAAAGGTTTAGGTCACCTATTCACCCCCCCCCCCTCTAGGTGTTTAGGTACCATATCTTTCAAGTGGTATCAAAGCGAGGTTCCTCAAAAAGGACTAACTGTCTAAGGAGATCCTGTTTGGCAGAAACAGTCTAAGTCAGAAAACAGATTCAAGAAATTCAAGAACTTCAAGAAACATGGGTTCTTATGAGAATCACAAAGAGTTGGGTTCCATGAAGTTACCCATATGCAGGAAGGAGATTTTTGGAATCTGGAAAGAAAGGGTTAGGCTATTTATGGAGGCCTCAGACCCAAGAATCTACATCACAGTTAAGGAAGGGCCTTATGTGCCAATGAAGATTTCAGTACTGGATGCAAATCAGAGGACTCCAAAGGATTTCTCTGAGATGACCAAGGATGAAATTGTCCTAGCCACTATGGACAAAAGGGCACAAAACATTATAGTAAGTGCCATTGATGATGCAACTTTTCAGAACCTAATTCACTGTAAAACAGCAAAAGAAATGTGGGATACCCTCATTGTCTATATGGAAGGTTCTGAAGAAGTTAGGCAAGATAGAAAGTCCTTGCTTAATCAAGAGTATGAGAGCTTTAGGCAAGGAAGAGGAGATAGCATCACTGAATGCTACAAGAAGTTCTATAGAATTGTTAATGAACTCATGTCCTATGGAAGAGAGTTCACTAACTATGAATTGAATGATAAGTTCTTGAGGTCCCTAACCAAAGATTGGGACACTAAGATCTGTGCCATCAGAGAAATGGCAAAGTTGGGAGAAATTCCTCCTCCCACACTGTTTGGCAAGTTGCTGTCTTATGAGATGCAGCTGTCTGTGAGAAAAGAGGAGGAAAAATCAACAAGGACTGAGCACAGGGAAAGGACTGTTGCCTTCAAGTCAGAAGTACCTAGAAAGGGCAGGACTAAGTCATCAACTCCTCCTCCAGAGGTAGTTGAATCAGAATCTGATGAATCTGTTAGCACAAAGTCTACAAGCAGTGAAAGTGATGAAGACTTTGCTGCATTCACCAGACATTTTCAGAAATTCCTGAAGAAGAAACAGTGGAGGTCCAGACCTTCATTTTCCAAAGGGAAAGAAGTTCAGTATCAGGAGAAGAAGCCTTCAAAGAAGGACAAGAAAAAGACAAAGACTAGCAAGGCAACTGGGTCTAGGATAGTGTGTTACTGCTGCAATAGACAGGGTCATGTTATTGCAGATTGTCCTGAGAGAAGAAAAGAATCCAGTGACAAAAAGAAGACTCACTTCAAAGGAAAGAAGGAGAAGTCCTTTGTTGCAAAGAATGAGAAGACTCTTTCAGACATTTCTTCTTCAGACACTGAGACAGATGCTGAAGCCTACATAGGGCTATTTGCTGAAGAAGAAGAGGAGTTTATGCAGATCATGGAATCAATCTATGAACAAGAAGAGTGTCAGTGCCAAGGACTGATGGCATTGACTGAAAGTACCAAAATCCTGGAGCAGCCAGGACCTAGTCAGGTACAAAGTCCAACTCAAAGTTCAGATTTCAGTTCTAGTTCAGAGTCAGATTCATCTTCATCAAGTGATGGAAGTGTTTCTGAATCTGAGGGAGATATTCATCAGCTCTTAGATGAATATAAAGTACTGTTGCAAGCCTATAAGAAAAGCAAGTCCCTTGCCAAAAGTCAGGCAAAGGAAATTGCTGATCTAAAGGCAGCTGCAACAGACTTTGAGAAGGAATTTGATCAAAAGCTCAATGAGGTAGCCAGGCTGAAACACATTACTGTGATTCAGATGGGAACTATCACTTATAAAAATGATCAAATTAAGTTACTGGAGATCAATCTCCAGAAGGAAAAAGAGCTAGTTGCTAGGTTTTCAAAACCTAAATCAGTGCTACCCTTGATTGATGAATTTGTTCATCATAAAGGAAAGGCTGGATTGGGTTTTAAACCAGCTAGGACTGTTCAGGATCAGTCCAAGTCCAAGGGCAAAGCCCCAACATTCAATAAGCCTGCTGTAGTCAAGACAGCCAAGTATGTACCTAAGCAAAGGTACAACAAGTTTGAATGCTGGTGTTGTGGCAAGGTTGGCCACTTTGCCTTGGATTGTTGGCACAATGCCAGTGCCAAGTTGAGTAGCAAGTTACCTGGTGGAAAGCCAACAGGTAGCTTTGTTAAGTTGCAAACTAACAATCACCAAGGACCCAAGTTTACTTTGGGTTCTAAGGTTCATTAATTTGTTTTGCAGGTGAATCCAAGTGGCCATACCCCAACATGGTACTTGGATAGTGGATGTTCCAGACATATGACTGGAACAAGGGGACTACTGAAGGACTATATTCCAATCAAAAATGGTCCTAAAGTGACCTTTGGTGGTTCTGAAAAAGGAATCATCAAAGGGTTTGGTAACATCTCTTCAAACCTTGTTACCATTACTCAAGTGGCTTATGTTAAAGGGTTGAAACACAACCTCATTAGTATAAGTCAGTTAAGTGATGTAGGGTATGACATCTCATTTGTTAAAAATGGTTGTCATATCAAGAGGTCAAGTGATCAAGAGATCATTTTGACAGGATATAGAAAGAGGAATGTCTACTGCTTAGACATTATGATTGAGAATAATGGTTCTCCTGTTTGTCTTGTAGCTGATGAGACAGTCTCTCATTGTGTCAAGTGGCACAAGAGGCTAGCTCATCTTAACTACAAGACTATTAGCAAACTCTTTAGCAAAGAGTTAGTGAGGAATGGTCCTCAAGTTAAGTGTGTCAAAGATGGCATTTGCTCAGCTTGTCAAAAGGGCAAGCAGACTAAATCCACCTTTAGAAGCTTAGACAACAAAGATGCTGTGAGGTGTTTATACCTCTTGCATATGGATCTATTTGGTCCAATGCCAGTTCACAGCTTAGGTAGGAAGGTCTACACCTTTGTAGTTGTTGATGACTACTCAAGGTTTTCCTGGGTGTTCTTCTTAAAGCAGAAATCTGAAACACCTAGTGTCTTCTATAGTTTTGTTAAGCAAATTCAGAATGAATTGAACTGTACAGTGGTCAAAATTAGAAGTGACCATGGTACTGAGTTTCAGTCTGAAAGCATGACAAAGCTGTGTGAAGACTATGGGATATTTCAAGAATTCTCTTCACCTAGAACACCTCAGCAAAATGGCATTGCTGAAAGGAAAAATAGGACCTTGATAGAGGCTGGTAGAACCCTATTAAGTGATTCATCACTGCCAGAATATTTCTGGGCTGAAGCAGTTAACACTGCATGCCATGTGATAAATAGGGCTACCATCACTAAAAGGTTAAACAAGACCCCCTATGAAGTTGTGAAAGGCAGGAAACCAAATCTATCCTATTTCAGGATTTTTGGTTGCAAATGCTTCATACTTAACAATGGAAAGTCTTACCTAACTAAGTTTGCTGCCAAGTCCCAAGAGGGAGTGTTTGTTGGGTACAGCAATAATAGTAAGGCTTATAGAGTCTACAACTTGACTACACAAGTTGTAGAGGAGTCTGTGCATGTAGTTTTTGATGAGACACAACTAATTAACAATGAGTTGTCTAGCAATGTATGCAGCCCCACAGGTCTTACTAAGAAGATGGACAAGCTAACCATAGAAGATGTACCTGCTGCAAGACAGCAAGTAGAAGGAGATGGCTTATGTCCAGGGGGAGAACTACATGTACAAGGAGCTGAAGAAGTACAAGGAACTCAGTTTGATGAAGATGCTGAAGAAGTTCAACCAGAAGTAAGGATGCCTCCAGCCAACAGGCATCTAAGAGATCATCCAGTAGAGCTGATTATTGGAGATCCAAGACAAGGTGTTCAGACAAGGAGCAGAAATCAGAATGCTGTAGTATATTCAAGTTTTCTGTCTCAAATAGAACCAAAGAAATTTGAAGAAGCTATACAAGATCCACAGTGGACTGAAGCAATGCAGGAAGAGCTTAATCAGTTCAAAAGGTGCAAGGTTTGGGACCTGGTTCCTAAACCTAAAGATCACAATGTGATAGGAACAAAGTGGATCTATAGGAATAAGTTAGATGAACAAGGAGTTATCATTAAGAATAAAGCAAGACTGGTTGCAAAAGGATATAGGCAAGAAGAAGGTATTGATTTTGATCAAACCTTTGCTCCAGTAGCCAGACTGGAAGCCATAAGGATGTTCTTGGCCTATGCAACCTATCAAGGATTCAAGGTATACCAAATGGATGTGAAGTCAGCATTCCTAAATGGTAATTTGAAAGAAGAAGTCTATGTGGAGCAGCCTGCAGGTTTTGTTGATCCAACTCTACCTCATTATGTCTATAGACTTAGGAAAGCATTGTATGGGTTAAAGCAAGCTCCTAGAGCTTGGTATGAAACCCTTTCTAGTTTCCTCATTGAGAACAAGTTCACAAGGGGGAAAATAGATAAGACTCTATTCCTTAGGGAATCTAGAGGCAAAGTCATACTTGTCCAAATATATGTAGATGACATTATATTTGGGTCTACTGAAAGTAGCCTTTGCAAAAAGTTTGCAAAGCTTATGCAAAGTCAATTTGAGATGAGTAGTATGGGAGAACTAAAGTTTTTCTTGGGTCTCCAAGTTAAACAGACTGGAAGTGGTCTATCCATATGTCAGTCCAAGTTCACCCTAGAACTCATAAGGAAGTATGGTATGGATTCATCCAGTACCATGAAGACTCCTATGGGGTCAAGTATGTCTCTAAGCAAGGATGATGCAGGGAAACCTGTAGATGAAACCTTGTATAGAGGGATAGTTGGCTCCCTACTATACTTGACTGCAAGTAGGCCTGACATTATGTATGCTACATGTGTTTGTGCCAGGTATCAAGCCTGCCCCAAAGAGTCTCACTTGACTGCAGTCAAGAGAATCTTGAGATATCTAAAGGGCACTCCCTATCTAGGCCTCTGGTACCCTAGGAATGGAGATTTTGATCTAACAGGCTATTCAGATGCAGACTTTGCAGGATGCAAAGAAGATAGAAAGAGCACTACTGGATCCTGTCAATTCCTAGGTGGAAGACTCATTTCATGGAGTAGTAAGAAGCAAACCAGTGTGGCTATTTCCACAGCTGAGTCAGAATATGTAGCTGCAGGAAGTTGCTGTGCTCAACTTCTGTGGATTCAACATCAGTTAGAAGACTATGGATTTCAGGTAAGTAGAACTCCACTTTACTGTGATTCTACAAGTGCTATTTCAATAGCTAACAATCCTGTATCACATAGTAGAACTAAACATATTGAGATTAAATATCACTTTCTTAGGGAGCATGTAGAAAGAAATGATATTGCACTTGAATATGTTAAAACTGATAATCAGATAGCAGATATGTTTACTAAGCCCTTAGAAGAAGCTAAGTTCAATAGGTTCAAAATTGAACTAGGTATGATAAACTTAGACTAAGTTTACAGAACTAAAAATTGGCTAAGTAAAAAGGTGTCGACACATAGACAAGTCTATGTCGACACAGAATAGTAAGTGTCGACACTTCAGGAAAATGGTGTCGACACATCTAGGAAGTTGGTGTCGACACTTAAGAATGTTAGTGTCGACACATGTCGAGTTGGTGTCGACACATTCAATGAGGTGTCGACACTTAAGTTTTACTCAGAATTTTCTAAGTAAAAGTCTCGACTACATGTCGAGTAGTGTGGTGTCGACACTTAACCAAGTGTCGACACATAAAATCTGTTGACTAAACTTGTGTCGACACATGAGTGTCGAGACATTATAAGTCAGTGTCGACACGTATTGCCAGTGTCGACACATCTTGAGTAATCCATCCCGCCTGTTCGTCTTCAAACCAGAAAGGTATAAATAGGATTCTGTCTTTGTGTGTCGACACGCTTTCAGAGTTTCGAGACCAAACTACTGTGTCGACATTTCTCTTTTCTCAAGACTAATTCTCCAAACCCTAATGGCTCCCAAGCTGGAAGAGAACGTCAATGAAGGCTATGAACTGGTTCGTGGCGCATTCGACGATGGCGATCAAGAAATAAAATCGGTGGTAACCCTAGTCACCGATTCAGGATTGGAGTACTTGGTTTCTGAACCAACTAAAATATGGAAGAAGGAAGTTCTTGAATTCCTAACGGGAGCGTCTGTAGATGACTCAGGCTACAGAATCAAATCAAGGGTGCATGGCACCAAGGTCAAGATTTCACCCAAATCTCTGAGAAAGGTACTTCAGCTACCTAAAGTTCAGGAAGAAGAGGAAGTGACAACATCTAAGACCAGGGAAGCACTTACCTGGTGTGGACTAGATCCTAAGCTAAAGATAGGATCAGTATTCAACAGGAGAGGAATGAATACTCAAGGAAAATTCTTGTCAGAAATTGTGGGTAAAGTAATACTCAGTAAGACTGGAGGGCATGACAGGGTGTCAGCCTCCATGTTCAGTGTTATGACCAGAATCATTTTCAACCTTAAAACAGACTGGTCAATGGTTGTGTTTGAGAAAGTTAAGGAAAGTCTAAAGAAGCCCAATCTGGGCAGAATACTAAGTCTCTACCTGGCTGGTACAATACCAGAGGTCATGAGCAATGCTGCTGGTACTAAAATCAATCACATGAGAAGGATGGATATGAGGATACTTTCAAGATGGGAAAGAGTGCTGTCTAAGGAAGTTCCTACCCCTGAGAAGCAAGTTTCTAAGAAGGATTCCCCTCCAAAGAAGAAGAGGAAGATAGCTGCTGTGACTCAGGAGTCCTCCAGCAGCTCAGGTAGTGAAGAACATGTTGTTTTCACTCTTGATAGTCCAATAGATGTGGCTGCAGAGAAGTCACCTGCTCCTCAAGAGCCAGCAGAAATCCAAGGGGAGCTGCCTACAGCTAGCCCCATGAATAAGGATTCAAGACAGGGGGAGCCTCCAGCTGAAGAACATCCCTCTACACTAGAGAGTGAACAAGCTACACTCATTATCCAAGAGGTACTTTCTGACCTCAATACTTTAGATTTTTCTGTATTAGATTCTGATTTGTCTGATGTCCATCAGCAAACTCAGCAAGCAAACCAAGAACCAGATGTTGTTCTTCCAGACACATCTGTAGTGATTCCTGATAAAGTGGTTGATGAACCAAGTACATCTCCTGCACAGTCACCTCCTGAATACACCATGGAAGATCTATTTCTAAATCTAGAACAGGAGGACTTTGACATGGATAAAGTTGCTGCTGCTGAAGAGAAGGGTGCTGCTACTGAAGGGGAGAACATGGAAGTTGTGGAAGAGCCTATTAGGCTGGAAACTAAGCAAGCACCTGGTGTGTAGACTGCAAGGCCTGAAAGCCCTAAGGACAGGGTGGATATAGCCAGTACTTCAGAGTCTGAGGAAGATGAGATTGAACAAGCCAAGAAGAAGCAATTCTTTGTCTTCAAAAGAAGAAGTCAGAGCTACAAGAAGGCTCTACAAACTGTTGCTCAACACTCCCTAGTCCAACAAGCTCCATCAACTGATTATAGTGCTCTACTGATTGCACTGCAAATCAAGATGGATGAACAAAGGAAGGCTATAGAAACTTATGTTGATGAAGGGCACAAGACCCTACAATCTGATCTGGCTCAGGAAATCAAGTCCATAAGGTTTGAAATGAACCTTAATAAAAAGGAGATGACTGACTGTTTTACAAAAGGTGCTAATGCAGTGGTCTATCTGGCAACCCACCAAGAGAAAATAAAGTCTCAAGTAGATGATATAGCATTGAAGCAGGGCTATGTACTGGAAAATCAATTAAGGATGAATGATAATTTAACTGCCTCCCACAATGCTATAGTCACAGAACTAAAGAGTAAGACTGCTGAACCTTCAACATCATCTGCTGCTGCAAAGGCTGAATTTGATAAAGCTTTTCAAGATGAAATTGCTGCTGTCAAGACTGCCATTAAGGATTCACAGAAGGTCATTTCTGAACAGCTTACAAAGCTTAGACCTTATTTTAAGGATGGCATCAGGTACTTGGACAGCCAAATCAGGTTCCAGAAGGATGATGTAAGAGACCATGTAGCCCAAGAAGTCATAAAGGGGGAGAGAGTGTTAGTCAAGGCCAGTTCTGAGCATGCAAAATGGATTTCAAATTCAATCAGGGCTACACTTGGATATCCTCCCCTGTGTGATGACAATGAAGTTGCTGAATCTGGACTGAACCCTGCCTATTTTGGAGGTGAGCCACAAGAAGTAGCTCAAGTCATTTATCCACCTCCAGATTTTGAAATGATTCATGCAGAGGTGAGCACTATGTATAGCCCATCTGGGGGCAAGGACAATGTCCATTTAGAAAAGGTTACTCAACCTATAACAGCAGCTATGCAAGAGGCTTTGGACAAAGAAGAAGAGACAAGGCTGTCAAAGAAGAAGTTCAGGGAACTGGCTGAGCAAAAACCAGATTTTGAACAGTGGAGCCCTACTTCTAGGAACATCATTCTCACAGCCTGGAAAGCAGCCAAGGACAATGCACATGAGAGGAACAAGTGGTTCTCAGAAGCAGAATGGAGGAAGCATGAGATCAGGCAGGAAGCCATTGTCCAGCATAGAAGGAAGGCTAAGTTAGGAAAGCTACCTCCTACAGCTGTGGAGCCTAGCAAGTACTTTCCTAAGCCCTATCATTACTTTGAGAGGCAGAAAATCAAGGCTGAAGAACAAAAGAAGAAAGACTCAAAAGGCAAGAAGCCTGCTGATGCTGAGCCTGCTGCTGCTGCTGCTGTCAAAGCTCAAGTTAAAGCTGGAAAAGGAATTGTTATCAAAGAACCTGATCAGAAATAGATTAGGAATTAAACTTGAAGCTTGTTGTAATCTTTTAAATGAAAAACATTTTTGTACAACATTGAAAATGTATAAGGAACAATGTTAGAACAATATGTGATAAATATAGTATGATTGTTCTGAAATGTGTTTGTTTCTTATTTGTTCTGGAATGTTGAATGTGTATATGTGTGAAGTTTTACATGTTTATGTTAACCCTGTTGATTATAATCTGCTTTTCATCATTTTGTAATTTTTTAATTATGAGTGGTGTATATCATTGACTAAGGGTTATGACTTCTCCAAATAGGGGGAGATTGTTGGGTACATTGGTCAAATGTACCTGATTTGAAGAAGCCTCACCTAACTCAATGATATACATCATAATGTATTTGATGTTTGTTTGAGTTACTTGTGCAGGTTAGGTATTCACTGGACTGAAGCTAAAAGTTTCTAAGTCCATGTGTCGACACCCAGAGGGAAAGTGTCGACACTTGAGAAAGAATGTGTCGACACCCAGACAAGCAGTGTCGACACTTGGAGTCATTGTGTCGACACCTGGAATGAAGAGTCGACACCAGACAGAAAGTGTCGACACTTGGAGCTGTGTCGACACTCAGTGAAGAAGTATGCAGAAAAGCAGTGTCGACACTTAGCAGAAGTGTCGACACCCTGAAGAACTGTGTCTACACCAGAAAGTGTCGACACTTGGAGTTGTGTCGACACTCAGCAAAAATCTGCAGAGTCTAAGTACAAGTGTCGACACTCAACACAATGTGTCGACACTCAAACAGCAGAGTCAACATATGAAGAATGTGTCGACACTCAACACAATGTGTCGACACACACACAAAGGAGTCAACACTTGAAGTATGTGTCGACACTCAGCACAATGTGTCGACACACAACCAGAAGAGTCAACACTTGAAGAAAGTGTCGACACCCAGCACAATGTGTCGACACTTAGTTGAAGACTCTACACTTGAAGAAAGTGTCGACACAAGGAGCTGTGTCGACACTTAGCAAAGAACAGAAAAGTTTACAAAATATTCTAAGTACAAGTGTCGACACTAAGGGAATGTGTCGACACTCAGCTGAAGAAACAAGATTGAAGACTTGTGTCGACACCAAGAAGCAGTGTCGACACTTGACAGTTTCAACACATGAAGATGTGTCGACACAAAGAACAAGTGTCGACACTTAGAAGAATACAGTTAAAGAATGAAGAACAAGTACTTGTGTCGACACTCAATTTCAGTGTCGACACATACAGAAGAATCAGTGTCGAGACATACAAGGAATTGTGTCGACACCTTGTAGACTTGTGTCGACACTTACACAGCATGTGTCGACACTTAGTCTATAAGTGTCGACACTTAAGAACAGAAAGTCTCAACACTATCTGACAGTTAGAGAATTTCAAGAAGTGACTGGTTGACATGACAGCTGCCGATCCAGCCGGTCTACAGCAACTGTCAGAGAAGTCAGAAGTCTGTTATGAACCGGACCAGCCGGTTACCATGAAGGAAGCCTATAAATAGGCACTCACAGTTTACAGAAGTTGTTGTTGATGTAAGAATTACAAGTTGTTCTTTCAAGTAGTGAGAATAATTAAAGTGGTTGATCAGATCATCAGAAAAGTGATACACAGAGGATCAACACAAGAAGATCTGGCAGTCCAACTACAGATCTAAGAAGTTGGAGAGAGAGAGCTCCAATCAAGAATTCAGTCTTTGGAACTAAGGCTGAGAAGAAGGATTCAGAATCATCTGGATCTCAAGAAGCAGAGGTCAAGGATCAACTGCAGAAGATTCAGACTAATTCAGTTCTAACTCAAGAAGCTTTGAAGGAAGCTAAGTCAGTTTGGATCTAACTGAGTTCTTCCAAGAACTCTTCAAGAAACTCTCAACTTCTCTCTTATTTTTTGAGTTGTAGAGTTAGCTATTGTATTTCTATTTTAACTTGTAGGATCCATTGGATCTGAGAGAATTGTAAGCCTATATTATAAAGGCTGAGGGTAGGGCTTGGTTGCCTGAGTGTAGGAGTTGAAGAACTCTGAGAGTAGGCCTTAATTGGCTGAGTGTAGGCCTGGGTGGCTGAGTGTAGGCCTAGGTGGCTGAGTGTAAGGCTTTGGGCCTGAGGTGTAGGAACCTAGTTGGGTTCTGAGATAGTGGAGAAGATTGGCCGAATCTAGTACACTGCTAGATAGGCGAAGGGGGAAAAGTGGATGTACCCAAAGATTGGGGAACCACTATAAATTAGTGTGTCTGCTGTGTTGTGCTGTGCTGTGGATTAACTGTTTATATTCTGTGATTGCTGTTAACAGTAGAATTCTGTGAAATAACTGTTGTGCTGCCAACAAAGTTTCAAAAAGGTTTAGGTCACCTATTCACCCCCCCCCCCTCTAGGTGTTTAGGTACCATATCTTTCATGATCGATTCTGTCTCTCTTTTGTTAGTGTAGACAACCCCTCTATTTATAACCTTCATGGACAGCTAGTTATTGAATGATGACATCAGCATCTGACATCATACTTCAAATCCTCCCTCAGACTGTTTCTGTTGAAATATCTTATTCCTGTAGCTAATGTTATAGTTCTGATTTATCTTGACACTTCTGTGTTGACTCTGCACATTTTCTGAAACATAAGTGTTGAGATGTCCAAAGTGTCTCGACACTTGTGTCAAGACATCTTAGCAGTCTCGACACAATTCTACTAGGAAGAATTTCATCTGTAGCTTGAAAGTGTCGAGATAGTTGACTTATCTCGACACAAGCGTTATCTGTGTCGACATATTTTAATTTTGCCTTGTGTCAAGACTGTTGGATTGTCTCGACTCAACTGTCTGCCTGATGTCGGAAAGTCTATGCTTTAATTCTTCATTGTGTCGAGATAGTTGATTTACCTTGACACAATTTTATATAGTAAAATTTCATCTTTTCTCTGTGTCGAGACAGTTGTATTGTCTCGATACAACTACTTTAAGCTTTATAGTGTAAAGTATGCTGACTTAGTCTACAAGTTATCGAGATAACTGGCTTGTCTCGACACAGCTGTCTTGAATCTTCGATGTGTCGAGTTAACTGACATGTTTCAACACAGCTTCTGCAAAGGTGTCGACACAGTTGAAGTGTGTTGACACTTTTATACTTAGCCATTTTTCTGCACTATAAGTTGCTGAATGTAGACTGTGCAGACTTCACTCAGCACTTTGCTGACTCCACTCGACACTTTTGGTACTTAGACAATTTTCCTTCAAATTCTAGTTTGCTTCTTGTGTCCACCTGTCCAATCAATATGAAATAGACAACCTGCAAACATAAACTTAAATATACATCAAATACAAATATGTGTATATCATTGAGTTGAAAGGACTTCTTCAAATCAAGTACATTGTGTCCAATATATCCATCAAGGCTCCTCACAGCCGTCATGCCTAGTTCTTTTTTGGGAGAAGCGGTCTTTACTATAAATCACATTCTGAATGGAGTGTCGCATTTTCAGCTCTCTTCTACTCTGTATAAGTTGTGTCACAATCATCCTTGTAGATATCATACTATAAAGACTTGAGGATGTATTGCTTATGTGCAAATACTAGACTTTAAGAGACCTAAGATGAGACCTAGAATGACAACCTGTGTTTATCTAAATAGTGCAGAAGATAGTGCATCTGACAGATTTCTCGATCTATCCACTAATATAGTGATAGAGTCTTAGTGATGCCATAGTCTTTTTAAATAAAGTTTTCAAGGATCATGATTTGTTTGTCTCTAGGTCTACTGATATGATTTCAGAATCTACTAAAGAACCTAAAGATGGCCCCCTCTGATACTGCTCTCCAATCTTTTGAGGTGGAACCTGTTCCAATTAGAATATCTACAAGAGAAAGAATTCCTAAGAATTTTTGTGAGAATTTTTTCACCTATCACTTAGAAGATGATTCATTCTCCTACCAAGAAGCAATAAGATCTAGAGATTTGTTGATCTGGGCAGAAGCCATCGATGATGAGATGGACTCACTACTACAGAACAACACTTATCATCTAGTCAACCTGTCGAAAAAAGCTAAAGTCCTAGGATGCAAGTGGGCGCTGAAGAAGAAATTACACAGTGATGAGTCTATAGTCAGATATAAAATATGTTTAATAGCTAATGGTTATAAACAACAAGAGGGAATATACTACTTTGATGCTTATTCATATGTGTGTCACCTATTGATTATTAGAATTTTTCTCGTCTTAGCGTATATCGAGAACTTTATAGTTCATCAGATGGATGTGAAAATAGTTTTCTTAAATTGAGAGCTTGATGAAGAGATCTACATGACAGAACTTGAAGGTTATATACATAAAAATCTAAGAGATAAAATGTGCAAATTAAATAAATCAATCTATGAGTTTAAACAAACACCTAAGATGTGACACATAAAATTTGATCAAGTGGTAAAGAGTTTTAGATTTTAGTTCAATCTTTTCGATAAATGTTTTTATCATTGTTCAATGTTAAATCAAATAGTCATCATATGTTTATATGTGGATAACATATTGATTCTAGGGTCAGATTTTGCTGCAATTAGAGATATTAAATTCACTCTTGCAAAAGCATTTGACATGAAGGATATTGGTCTCATGGATACCCTGTTAGGTTTGAAAGTTAGAGTTAATAAATGTTGAGTTACCCTTAGGCAGACTCATTATATAGAGCAACTTCTTTCTACATGGGGATATAAAAGCTGTAAGCTAGTGGAGACACTGTTTGATCCCAATGTCAAGTTGATTCCTAATGAAGTGACCATCGTTGAACAAGTGAAATATTCTAAAATAATTGATAGTCTCATGTACGCCACAAGTTGTATAAGACCAGACATTGCCTTCTCGGTTGGCACGCTGAGTCGTTTTACCGGTAGTCAAGGCAAAGAGCATTGAGATGCCCTAGACAGGCTAATGAGATACATAAGAGGTACTAAAATCCATGCTCTGTGATATAATGGTTACCCTCCTACTGTGGATGGTTACTCTGATTCCTCGTGGTATTCAAAAACTGGGAAAAACAAGTCTACAAGTGGATATATATTCACTTTGGATGGAGTTACTATTACTTGGAAATCTAAAAGATAGACCTCTATAGTATTGTCGTCTATGAAAGCCGAGTTGTATACCTTAGCTTCGATTGGAGAAAAGGAAGATTGGATTAAGAACTTGATTTTGGACATTCTCTTGCCTAAGTTACAAGTCTACTCGTTGAACTTGCATTATTATTGAAGCCGAGAAAATCCCTTACTCCAAAATTCGGATCAAGGCAGTCTAAGGTTATCGGTTTAACGGTCAGGCTCGACGGCTAATGGTCTAGGATACGGGAACAGTCAGACAACTAAAAGGATCCCAGGTGTTGCGGCAAGGAAGTCTCACCGCATACCCGGAAGCTTAGAAGAAGAAACCCCCCACAATTAAAAATGGCAGAGCATGGTACGGGGTAGATTCTAGCTGGCGATGAAGTCAAGGCGACGACTAATAGGGATAGTCGCTAGCTCGCAACCTATCTCTTTGAAGAAAGGATTCAAAAGCTCAGCTCAAAGTCCAGGGAAAAGGTGGTCGAGATCTTTTGCGAGATTCTGAAGTCCGTCTCTTCGAACCCCTGTGTTGGATCCCTAGTTTGGATTTGGGCTAGGTTTACTGAGTTAGGATGTCTTTGACCCACCTTGTATAGTTAGGGTCATTGGTTGTGTCCTAGAGTCTAGGGTTTGTCCTTAGAACATCATCCTGTGGACCAGCCATCCTCCAGACTGCCAGAGAAACTCAAGACTTAGAGATATCTTCAGCTCAAGGAAATATGTTTGACGTTCGTCGATCTCAGCTCAACAAACCATATTCCTTGGTCTACGATTTTTGGTCTACTATTTGAACTCTTCTCAGCCAGAGATTTATCAGATTCTGTCTAAGTCCACAATCATTCTTCGGTCGACGAATTTGGATCTCTGTTCGACGGATGATGATTATCAGTTTGACGAAGATTGTAGCAAAATTGACAAGTTCCCCTTGAAGACTAGTTGCTATTGTCTGGTCGACGAACTCATCAGCTCAGCTCGACGAACTTTTAACTCAGGTCGACGATTTCTATTCTTCGTTCAACGATTCCAGACTTGGTCTTCTCCAATTTTCCGTCCCTTTTTCTTGGCGATGATTCCTGAGTAATTAATGCTCAATCTTCTCGGAATGTTACCATTAGAACGAGCATTGATCATGGATTATTACATGCCGTTTTTCCACGGGACAGTTAGGGAATTCATTCATTGTCGCTTCCTTCTCAGGCCGACTGCATTTACTGCTCAAGGATTCAAATTTCGAATGTTTTTTAGTCAGTTTCAAGAAAAGAAAAGATTAAGCAGTCCTGCTGACATACATTACATTCAAGAAGATTACGATATACAAAAAGGAAGATTGCAGGCAGACTCAAAAAAAAGTCTTACAGAAATCTAAAGTTTCACACACTGCAATCAGCCTAGTCCAGAGAACATCATCATTAAGAAGAAGAAGAACATACAATCTCTATCAAGAGTCTTCTTCTTTCCACCCTACAGGACAACTTTAGAAGGACAACAATAACTCTATCTGTCAAAGAAGTTCCTGAAGCAATCTATGGTCAAGGCAATCAAGTTTTTGAAGACCTGTCATCCTGAAGCAGAGCTCCAGATTTCCTGATCCATTCAAGATCTTAGGGGGAGCAATCTGCTGAAATCAATCCACTAGTCTTCTCAGTTGTTATTGAGAAAGAGAAGACACCATCACCTTTTTCATCCTCTATACAGTGTTTTAAGTCCCTTCAAAATTATTCCTGCTTGCAAGTCTCCTACTAAAAGACTTGAGGTTTTGGTTTTTGAGCACCTGAACAAAAGCTCATTGGTGTCACAGGCTAACACCTGAACTATAAAGATCCCTCTTGTTATATCTGATTGTTTTGTTTCCGTTATTAGATTTATTTCTTCACAGAATGGCTCAAAACAAAGATTATGCAAGCATCAGACCTCCAGTATGCAATCTTAACAGATTTGCCATCTGGAAGGCAAGAATCCAATTGTACATGAACTCTATTGATGAAGATATCTACAATTCTATTTTGACAGGTCCCCCCCCCCAAATCTTCACATTTTCTGCAACATCTTCAAGCACAATAGCAGTGCCACCACCTGAGTGGACTGAAGCCCAGAGGAAAGCCAAAATTGCAGATGCAAAAGCAATGAACATCTTGGCTCAGACTATGTCAGATGATATATTTCAGAAGGTGGCTGAGTGCACCTCAGCCAAGGCCATTTGGGACTCCCTCAACCAAATGGTAGCTGGTTCAGCTAATGAAAGGAAAGATAGGAGATCAAATCTCATATCCCTGTATGAGAATTTTAAGAAGGATGAGGCTGAATCAGTTGCTGAAATGTACAATAGGTTGAGCTCAATCATCAATGAGCTTAAAACCTTGGATAAAGATATCACCCTTACAGAGGTGAATGAAAAAATCTTGATGTGCTTCCCTAGCTCTTGGGACTCAAGAATCTGTCATATCAAAGAAGCCAGAAGCCTAAATGAGATATCAACTGAATCTCTGCTAGGTAAACTAAAATCTTATGAGCAGTTGATTAAATCAAGAGAAACATCTGAACAAAAATCAACAACTCCAGTGAGAAAAGATCACAGTATAGCTTTCAAGACATCAGAGGAAAGTGAGACCTCAACATCCAATGAAGAACTAATGAGCCTCTTTGCAAAAAGATTTTATAAGATGGCTAGAAAGGAATTCAGAAGAAAATCATCCAGGCAGGATGATAAGCCCAAATATGAAAAGACACCAACCAAGGAGGTTGTGTGCTTTGGATGTAGAAAGCTTGGACATTACATCTCTGAATTTTCAGAAAGCCAAAAGAATGAGAAAAGCAGAGAAAAAGACTCCAGGAGAAAACACAGCAGCAGACCCTCCTCCAGCAAGTACAAAAAGAGAGACAAATGCTTTGTTGCTGAAACATGGAGTGATACTTAAGAAGAATCATCCTCCTCCAGCTCAAGTGAAGAAGAGGAAGAAGCAAGAAACAAGGAGGTTTGCCTTATGGCAATTGATGCCTCCAGGAGCAGTTCAGGATCAGAATGTGAATCTGAAGATGAGGCAGCCTCAGAGTCAGAGGAAGATCAGGTTCTTTCAAGTTTTGATTATAATTTTGATTCATTTAAACCTGAATTCAAGACTATGTATTTAGATTTAATTAGTTCGGAGAAAGAAATAAAAACCCTTAGAGAAAAACTAGGAAACCTTGAATCTGTTAACTCAGAAAATCTTAAACTAAAAGATTAACTAACTTCAGCAAATGAGCAGATAATTAAATTAAAATCTGATTTATGTGAGGCTAAAAAACTTGAGCAATCTCTCAATGGAAGAAGTCTCAAGCTGATGGACATAACAAGCACAGTAAATGCCAGATTAAATGACAAGCTGGGCTTGGGTGCATCATCAGGTTTGCCCCCCATAATTAAGAAAATATCCTTGCGACACCCATTAAATTTGTTTCTGCCAAGGGAAAAGAGAAGATAATAAACAAACCAATGTCTGAAAACAATCCAAAGCCAACAGACAAGAGCAATAAAAATCAGAAAACAGCTAATAAAAACAAGATTCAGCAGCATTCGTCGAACTCAGATCGACGAAATGTGGCCCGTTCGTCGAACCTAGATCGACGAACGTTGAACGCAAACTTCAGTAATAACAATTCGTCTAACTGCGATCGACGAACTTTGTATGGTTCGTCGAGCAGAGGTCGACGAACATGGGGCGCAGAAAATGACTATTGTAATTCTCTGAGTAGAGATCGACGATCTCAGCCCTATTCGTTGAACTCTGGTCGACGAACTTACAGAAACTCGTCGAACCCAGAAGGACCAAACATAAATCATTTCTCTTACAGAAATTCTAAGCCAGCTAATAAACCATTCACTCCAGTAGCTGATTGGGTTATTCCACCTAGGAGATATCACCCCTTAGGTTATAAATCTCAACCTACTTTGTCAGTTATATCCAGCTTTTCATTTCAACAAAATAAAAGACCCAAGGTAACCCGGTCAAGAATAATTAATTTTTGTTTTTCATTACAGGTGAAGAGCTGTCCAAGGGTGAGTCAGACCTGGTGCTTGGACAGTGGTTGCTCCAATCATATGACAGATAGTAAGGACAATCTATCTAATTACAAGTCCAAGCTAGGAACAAATGTGATCTTTGGTGATTCAAATAGTGGCCAGTCTGAAGGATATGGAGCAGTAAAGATTGAAACAATTACTTTCAAGAGAGTAACATATGTAAGAGAACTCAAACATAATCTAATATCCATAAGCCAATTATGTGATGAAGGTTATAAGGTACACTTTAACTCTACCTCCTGTTCTATTATTAATAATGAAAACAAAACTATTTTAATTGGAACTAGACAAGGTAACATATATCTAGTAGATTTTTTTTCTGCCAAAACTGATGTTTGTTTACTCAATATCACTAGTAACCAAAATGAGTTGTGCCATAAAAGATTAGGTCATGTAAACCTTAAAAATATAGCTAGGTTATCTAAAGATAACCTTGTTAGAGACTTACCTTCTGGTCCCTACAAGAAGGAAAACCTATGCAGGGCTTGTCAATTAGGCAAGCAAACTAAAACTAGTTTCAAATCTATTAATAAGAGTGATTCACCTAGGATTTTGTATTTGTTTCATGTGGACCTATTTGAACCCATTGCAGTACAAAGCCTAGGAGGGAAGTCTTATACTTTAGTAATTGTTGATGACTTCTCCAGATTCAGTTGGGTGGCTTTTCTGAGAAATAAGTCAGATACATTCAAGGTTCTTACAGATTTTCTCAGGACCATACAGATTGAGTTCTCTACTCATGTTGCATTGATTAGAAGTGATCATGGTATAGAGTTTGAGTCTCTTCTTATACATGAGTTCTGTGAGAAGGAAGGTATCAGGCAGTGCTTCTCAGCCCCTAGAACTCCCCAACAAAATGGGGTAGCTGAAAGGAAAAATAGGACACTCATTGAAGCTGTAGGTACACTATTGGCAGATGCTTACTGCCTCTATCCTTTTGGGCAGAATCTGTAAACACTGCTAACTATGTCCTTAATAGAAGTCTCATACATAAGCTGAAAAATAAGACCCCCTATGAATTGCTTAAAAGAAAGAAACCTAAAATCACATATTTTAAAGTTTTTGGTTGTATATGTTATATTCACACAAACAACAAAAGATACATTAGAAAGTTTGAGGCTAAGGCTGAAGAAGGGATTTTTCTAGGATACTCCCAAGTAAGCAAGGCCTATAGGGTTCTTAATAAATCCTCTCTTAAAATTGAAGAGTCAGTCCATGTATCTTTTGATGAAGCTAATATGTCTTATAAGGAGAAAGAGATTTATACCAAAAGCTCTTTGCAGGTTCCACAACTGTGTGAGTCTATGGATGAACTAAACCTTACCCAAGAGGTGTCAACCCATCCATCTCCACAGGTTGCTGGAGACAGTGAAGAAGAAAATCAAGTGGAAGTGGCTGAACTTCCCTCAACACCTAATAACATTCCTCAAGAGGAATTAATTATAGAAGTTGTTGCTGAACAAACTCCAACCACTGATCTTGTCACACTTAGAGATCACCCCAGATCTCAAGTTATTGGAGACATTTCAGCAGGTGTACAGATAAGGCATCAACTCAATCAAGACTTGATGCATGCCTATTTTCTCTCTCAGATTGAACCTCTCTCCATCCATGAAGCTGAGCAAGATCCCCACTGGATCATTACAATGCAAAAGAACTGAATCAGTTTAAGAGATGTAGAGTTTGAGATTTGGTTCCAAGACCTCATAACTACCCAGTTATTGGAACCAAATGGGTCTACAGAAACAAGCTGGATGCTCAAGGAAACATTGTGAGAAACAATGTTAGGCTTGTTGCTCAGGGCTACAGGCAAGAGGAAGGAATTGACTATGATCAAACCTTTGCCCATGTTGCAAGGTTAGAGGCCATAAGAATATTCCTTGCCTATGCAGCTCACAGGAGATTCAAAGTTTTCCAAATGGATGTCAAGAGTGCATTTTTGAATGGAGTGCTTCAAGAAGAGGTTTATGTGGAATAACCTCTAGGTTTTATCTCTCTAACTCAACCCTCTTTTGTGTTTAAATTGCATAAAGCTCTCTATGGTTTAAAGCAAGCTCCAGGAGCTTGGTATGAGATCTTAGCAAGCTTTCTTTTAGAGCATAAATTTACAAGAGGAACCATAGATAAAACCCTTTTTACTAGACATCATAAGGACCAAATCTTATTAGTATAAATATATGTGGACGACATCATCTTTGGGTCTACTGATCCTAAATTATGCAAGAGGTTTGCTGACCTCATGCATTCCAAATTTGAGATGAGTAGCATGGGTGAGCTCTCCTACTTCCTTGGTCTCCAAGTGAAGCAGCTCCCTGATGGTATCTTCCTCTCCCAAGCTAAGTATGCTAAAGAGCTTATTAAGAAGTTTGGGATGGGTGATGCTTCAGGAATGAAAACCCCTATGGCTACCAATGTTATTGTGGATTCTGATGCAGCAGGGAAACCTGTAGATCAGAAGCTTTATAAGGGAATTATTGGATCCCTATTATACCTAACAGCTAGCAGGTCTGATATATATCATGTTTATCACATGCCTTTGTGCTAGGTTCCATGTGAACCCCAAAGAATCACACCTTATTTTCTTAAAAAGAATTTTGAGATATATAAAAATTTGTCCAAATCTAGGACTCTGGTATCCTGTAGAGTCAGAGTTTGAGTTAACTGGATACTCAGATGCTGACTATGTTGGATGTAGAGTGGACAGGAAAAGTATCTCTGGAACTTGCCAGTTCCTGGGTATGAGACTTGTCTCTTGGTTTTGTAAAAAGCAAACATCTGTGTCTACATCAACTGCAGAAGCAGAATATATGGCTGCTGGCAGCTGCTGTTCACAAATGTTATGGATACAAAACCAACTCCTAGACTATGGTGTCAACTTAAATAATTCAACATTATTTTGTGATAACACTAGTGCTATTGCTATAGCACATAATCCAGTTCACCATAGTAGGACTAAACATATTGATATAAGACATAATTTCATTAGAGATAGTGTAGACAAAAAGAAAATTAATCTAATCCATATTCCTACTGATTTACAGAGAGCAGACATTTTCACCAAACCCTTGGATGAGAAAAATCATCTGTTCTTTATAAATCAACTGAGAATGATCAATGGAGAAGAGTTAAATTAGTTTCTGTCTGCATTCGACGAATTCTCCAGAGTTCGTCGAACGGAGTTCGATGAATTAGGGAAAGTTTGAGAGATGCTCGTGGAACGGAGATTGACGAATTCTCTGTGTGGAAACAATTTTCGTCGACCTGAGATCGACGAACTTTGCTTCAGAAGATATCTCGTCGAACGGAGTTCAACGAACTATTTTTGTTTCTTCTGGATGAGATCGACGAATTATTTATCTATAATTTATTTCTTCGACCTCAGTTCGGAGAACTGTTTTCATTTTCGTGGAACGGAGTTTGTCGATTCATATTCAGGAAAACTCTATATCTAGGTTTTCTTTAACCTCCATCCCGCGCTTTCAGTTCCTGTTGCACTTGATTGTTGTTTGTCTCTCTTGCAGGTAATCAATGGTGATTCCAGCGAGCACCCTGGCAGCAATGAAATTCGATGCTGGCTTTGATATGGACTTTGATTCATTTCAGCATTCTGATCTTATATTTCTTTACATTCTGGAACTTCTAGAAGAGCTGGGTCTCAAGGATTTTATGACCAGGAGAATCAAACTGCATGCAACGGAGATTAAAGAATGGGTGTATACTTCTTCTGCTTCTGAGGACAACACCTTGACAGGGAATATCAGGGGTAATGTTGTTTCTTTATCCCCCACCGTTATTTCTGAGATTTTTGAGTTGGTCAATGGAGAAGAAGATTTGGATATAGATTCTGATGAGTATAGTTCGATGCTGAATCTGATGGGGTTTACTGGGAGTAACCCTAACAAGCTGTTAAAGAAACAGCTTTCTGCCGCCTACCAGTACTTGGAGGATATTGTGGGAAAAGTGTTGATGGGCAAGCACACCACGCACGATTACATAACAAGATACCAATTCCTTGTCATGTGTGCGGTGGTCAACAAGAGTCACGTTGATTTGGGCAAGATATTCTTTGGTTTGATAAAGAAGAAAAACAGTAAGAAAGAGGTAGGCTTTGGAAGGATCCTGGGGATTTTCCTTCAAGCAAAAGCTGGTGAATTCATGGTCTCCCCGACCATATTCATCAATGCCAGCAAGCGCCTCACATGCGCTTTATTTGGCAGATGGGAGAGGACGATCTCTAAGCCATCCAAGGCTTCCTCCTCTTCCATCCCAGCTTCTGAGAGCACAAGGGCCATGCAGGCCACTCCCCACCCTACGGAAGAGGTAATCCCATCTCCACAACCTCTTCCAGCAACCCATCTTCCATCTTCAACCAGTCGTCCAATTCCTCCAGCTTCCCCCATTCATGTTTCTCCATCAACTCATGCATCCCCTGCTATGTCTCCTCCAGCATCACCTCCTCCACCTCATCTGTCTAACATTCCATATTTTGATATACCATCCCCTTCTCCACCTCCACCAGACACCACCATGACAGATGCCATTCCACCTGTATCCCCTCCATCTGTTCCCCTCACTTCATCTACATCTCTACCATCACCAACTACTTCTCCATCTTTGGACCCCCCCCCCCCACTATATCTACCATCATAACCCTGCTCACTCCCCTCCTCAAATCCCTAATCACAGAGGCCATTACACCTCTTGTAAATTCTATCAATTCTTTATCTGCCCAAGTATCTCTTCTTTCTGCTGCCCCCTCTTCATTCAGGGGCCTCGCTCCAGGTTCTCCTGAAACCAGGCAGGGGGAGATGCTCTGTGATGAAGTAGCAGCAGATATAGCAGCAGTTTTAGATGCAGCAGCAGTTCCTCCTACAACAGTCTCAGATGCAGAAGCAACAATTTTGACAGAATTTGATTCGGATTTGATTGACTTGATTCATTTCATGGATACTGACATTGAATTAGATGAGTCAGTTTCAGAGCAGATAAAAACTGTTGGTGATTTCCATTTGAATCCCACAGTTGATTTGGCTGGTTTGTTGAGATATTTTGATACAATTTATGTACAGTTCCCTTCTACTAAGCCATCCTTGGCTATTATTCATGTCACCTCTCCAGTAAGTCCTACAGTTGCTAAGCAACTTAGTGACAGTTTTGTTGTTCCAGAGCAAGCCATCTCTTCCCCCCCAGAAGAGATTTCTGCCCCTATTTTTGTTATGGATGATTCCCCAATACCTGACCTGGATGCATTGATTCTGGCAGACATTGAGGAAGATAATAAAGCTCTAGAAGAGCGCTCAGTCTTAATCAGTTCTCCAGTTTCAGTTCAACTTGCTAAGCCCCAGATCTCTGCAGTTACCCTAAGAGCGATTGATGCTCTGTATGCCAATCCTCAAGGGTTTAGCTCAGATGAGGAAGAGGAAGATGAAGATTCAGATGAAGAAGCCCAGAAGAGAGTCAGGTCAAAGAAGAGAAAGGCTCCTCCTCCTCCTGCTCCAAAGCCCAATCCAACGGCTGAGACTCCCTACTACATCTTGCATAACATCACTCCCTATGAGGGAATGCCTGCTTGGATGTGGCTGTCAAAGAATCAACAAAAGGAAAGAAAGAAAAGCAGGAGATACTCTTCTTCACCAGTTTATAGATATAGAAGAGATCCTCCTCCTCCTCCTCCTCCAGCTGCTGGTACTTCCAGTTCCTCAATTTCAAAGCCTGCTCCTGTACAAACCTACCAAAGGCATCATAGCAAGTCTTCAGGAGGTTACCAGTAGAGACAACAATTTTCAGGCAAACAACAACATCAACAGCAACAATCTCAGCAGCAACAACAAAATATATCTGTAGAACAGAAGGCAAACAGTCCTGAAAGACCATATTCACCTCTGGTTCCTTTTGAGGATCCTGAAACAGCTAACACTGCTAGAATGGCCAGATTCTAGGAACTGATTGGCCTCATATTGATTAATAAAGCAAAAGCTGAAGGAAAGGACATTTCAGGATACTCAACTATGTAAAAATATAGAAAAGAAGAACTTAAAAGGTTTGACAAAGCAAACAAACTTTTCAATGTTGATGACTATATGAAGCTCCATCCAGAGGCTGTTTTTCCCAGAACCTCTACTCAGAATATGCATGTATAGATGATATGATAATGAATATAGCTCAGGCAGCTAATCCAAACAAAGAGATCAAATTCTCAAAGCCTGGAGCTAGCAGCAGCAGCAGCAAAGAGAAAGACAAAGACCAATTCAAGAAGAGCAAGATATGATCTAAGTTTTTCTTTCTTTTCTGGTTTTTGCTTTTACAACTCTCTGGTTATGTTTCTGAACAAAGCTTTTATATATCTGCTATATGTGTTATAAATTCTCTATCAGATATATGCTTTTACTGCTTTGTTTCAGTCTGTGTCTTCACTTAGTGACCTCACCCAAATAGGGGGAGATTGTTGGATCCCTAGTTTGGATTTGGGATAGGTTCACTGAGTTAGGATGTGTTTGACCCACCTTGTATAGTCAGGGTCATTGGTTGTGTCCTAGAGTCTAGGGTTTGTCCTTAGAACATCATCTTGTGGACCAGCCATCCTCCAGACTGCCAGAGAAACTCAAGACTTAGTGTTGGTACATTGGAAAATGTGTACCAGATTTGAAGAAGCCTTACCCTACTCAATGATATGTATCAAGGTGTATTTGATGTGTTTTGAGTTTATATGTGCAGGTTAAGTAATTGCAGGAAATGCAGAAAAATTTCTAATTCCATGTGTCGACACCTAGAGAAGCAGTGTCGACACTTATGAAGGCTTGTGTCGACACTGGAGAAAAGCTGTGTCGACACTTGGAGTTAATTGTGTCGACACTTGGAAAGACTGAGTTGACACCAGAATCAACTATGTCGACACCAAGAGGCTGTGTCGACACACAGAGAAGCAAAGTCGACATCAACTATGGCGACACCAAAAGGCAGAGTCGACACACAGGAATACTTAGTCGACATCAAATGTGTCGACACATAGAGGCAGTGTCGACACACAGAAGTATTTGTCAACATTAACTATGTCGACACACAGGACTTGTGTCGACACATAGCAAAGCTTCAACAAAGTTAAAGTAAAGAAGTACTTGTGTCGACACAAAGGAGATGTGTCGACACACAACAAGTTTCAACAAAGTTTAAGAAAAGAAGGCTTGTGTCGACACACAGAATCGGTGTCGACACATTCTAAAGAAGCAGTGTCGAGAAGCTGTTACAATAACAAAAGGAGTTGTGTCGACACCACCAAGACATGTGTCGACACTTAGTCCACTTGTGTCGACACTTAGTCTATTTGTGTTGACACATAATGAAGATCAGACTCGACACTTTCAGACAGAGACAGTATTTTCAAGAAGTGACTGGATGACTTGACAGCTGCCATTTCTAACCGGTCTACTGGGACTGTCAAAGCTGTCAGGAGTTTGTTAGAAACCGGATCAGCCGGTCACCATGGAGGAAGACTATATAAAGGCTTTATCCTTAAATAGAAGATGAGATCAATCACAATTAAGATTGAAGATCATAATCAGATATCTAACAACAAGAAGAAGACCTTCGACAGAAGATCTAAGAAGTTGGAGAGAGGGAGAGCTCCATCTAAGAAGAGCAGTTGCTGAACCAGGCTGCCAAGAAAGATTCAGATTGAGATCTGAATCTCAAGTCAGAAGCTGATTGAAGATCAACTTCTCAAGAGTTCAACCCTACTGAGTTCAGATTCAAGAAGCTTTGAAGAAAGCTAAGAGAGGTTGTTCTCTGCCATCAAGTTCTTCCAAGAACTGATCAAGAAGCCATCCATCCCTTCTCTCTCTATCTGGGTGGTGGTTAATTACTTTGTAAACATTATTTTCTATAGGATCTATTCTAGATCTGAGCTGTAAGCCTATTTTATAAAGGCTGAGTGTTGGAGAGTAAATTCTCTGAGTGGTAGGCCTTGTTGAAGGCTGAGGTAGGGCTGTGAGCCTGAGTTGTAGGAGATTGTGATCTCTGAGTGTAGGCCTTGTTGAAGGCTGAGGTAGGGCAGATTGCCTGAGTTGTAGGAGCCTTGTTTGGGGTTCTGAGTTCTAAGATCTGAGGATCTGAGTTGAAGTGCAGAAGTTAGGCCGAATCTAGTACACTGCTAGATAGGCGAAGGGGGAAAGTGGATGTACCCAGACCTTGGGGAACCACTATAAATACTGTGTGCACTCTGTGATTGATTGTTACTGTGATTGTTGTACTGTGTTAGCAGTAGAATTTGCAGTTTATTATTAGTTAACTGAACAGCTTTTCTGCCTTAAAAGAAAAACAGGAATTACACCTATTCACCCCCCCCCCCCTCTAGGTGGTTAGGAACTAATTCTTTCAAGTGGTATCAAAGCGAGGTTCCTCAAAGAAGGACTTAACAGTCTGAGTGAGATCCATAAGGCAGATTCAAGAATCAAGAAAATGGGTTCAGGTGAAAATCATAAGGAGCTAGGGTCTATGAAATTACCCATATGCAGAAAGGAGATATTTGGCATCTGGAAAGAAAGGGTCAGGCTGTTTATGGAGGCTTCTGATCCAAGGATATACATCACAGTAAAGGAAGGTCCTTATATTCCAATGAAGGTGTCAATTCTGGATGCAAACCAAAGAATTCCCAAGGATTATTCTGAGATGACCAAGGATGAGATCATCTTGACAACTATGGATAAGAGAGCCCAAAATATCATAGTTAGTGACATAGATGATGCAACCGTTTTAAAATTTGATTCACTGCAAGACCTCCAAGGAAATATGGGATACTTTAATAGTCTACATGGAGGGTTCTGAAGAAGTAAGACAAGATAGAAAATCTATGCTAAACTAGGAATATGAGAGTTTCAGACAAGGAAAGTCTGACAGTATAACTGAATATTATAAAAAGTTCTATAGAATAGTTAATGAACTGATGTCCTATGGAAGAATCTTCAGTACCTATGAACTGAATGATAAATTCCTAAGATCCTTGACAAAGGATTGGGACACTAAGATTTGTGCCATTAGGGAAGTGGCCAAACTTGCAGATATCTCTCCACCAACCTTGTTTGGAAAACTGCTGTCATATGAGATGCAGCTAATGGCAAGGAAAGAGGAAGAGAAAAGTGCAAAAGGTGAGTATAAAGAAAAGTCTGTGGCCTTCAAGGTTGAAGCCACTAATAAAAATAGGAGGATGTCTCCATCACCTCCTAAGATTGTTGCTGAAACTGCTTCAGATAATTCAGACAACCAGAATTCAGACAGCAGTGACTCAGATGAAGATTTTGCAGCATTTACAAGACAGTTTCAGAGGTTCCTAAAGAAGAAGCAGTGGAAGTCTAAGCCTTCCACATCTCAGCCTAAGGATGAGTATTATCAAAAGAGGAAGTCATCCAGGAAGGACAGGAGCAGGTCTAAGACAAGCAAATCTACAACATCAAAGATAGTTTGCTATTGCTATAATTGGCCTGGATATGTTGTGGCTGAGTGTCCAGATAAAAGAAAAGAGACTGCAGATAAGAAGAAGAGTCAACACCAAAGCAAGAAGGAGAAATCCTTTGTTGCTAAGAAGGAGAAGACCTTGTTAGACAAATCTACTTCAGAGTCAGAATCTGAAGTTGAGGCCTACATTGGTCTATATGCAGCAGATGAAGAAGAAGAGTTTCTCCAGGTGCCGAACTCTATATATGAACAAGAAGACCATCAGTGCAAGGGACTGATGGCTGTGTCAGAAGAGGACAAGTGCCAGGATCAGCCTAGTCCTAGTAAGGTACAATGTCTTTCTAAAAATTCAGATTACAGTACTGAGTCAGAGTCAACAACATCTGCATCAAGTGATGTGGATGGGTCTGAGTCTGAAGGTGATATTCATCAGCGGATAGATGAATATAGAGATTTATTATAGGCACTTAAGAAGAGCAAAAACCTGGCCAAATCTTAGGCTAAGGAAATTGCAGATCTTAAGATGGCTGCATTAGATACAGAGAAGTTGCTGGATCAAAACTGAATGAGATTGCCAGATTGAAAAACATAACTGTTATTCAAATGGGCACAGTCACATTCAAGAATGATCAGATTAGAAATCTGGAGGTTAGACTTCAGAAAGAGAAAGAGATTGTAGCTAGTTTTTCTAAACCTAAATCTGTATTACCCTTGATTGATGAGTTTATACCTCAAAAGGGTAAGGCTGGGTTAGGGTTTAAGAAAACTACATGGACTGCTAGGTCCAAATCTAAAGGCAAAGCCCCAGCACAAAACAAGAAGCCTGCTATAGACAATTCAGCTAGGGTTGTACCTAAACAAAGGTATAATAAGTTTGAGTGCTGGTGTTGTGGCAAGGTAGTCCACTTTGCCTTAGATTGTTGGCACAATTACAGTGTCAAGGAGAATAGCAATCTACCTGTTAGAAGAGCTGCAGGCAGATTTGTCAAATTTCAGACTAACATGAACCAAAGACCCAAAACTTATTTAAGTTCTAAGGTTAAGTAGTCTTTATTGCAGGTGAGTCCAAGTGACCATGCCCCTATATGGTACTTGGACAGTGGATGTTCCAGGCACATGACTGGAACAAGGGGGTTGCTGAAGGACTACACACCTATCATGGATGACCCTAAAGTAACCTTTGGTGGTTCAGAAAAAGGAATCATCAAAGGATTTGGTAACATTTCTAATAACCAGATTACTATCTCTCAAGTGGCCTATGTGAAGGGTTTGAAACACAACCTTATAATCATAAGTCAGTTGAGTGATTTAGGATATGACATTTCATTTATTAAGAATAAATGTCATATCAAAAGGTCAAGTGATCAAAAGGTCATATTGATAGAATATAGAAAGAGAAATGTTTACTGTCTTAACTTTGTGTGTGAGAATAATGTTTCTCCTATTTATCTTGTAGTTGATGAGAGAGCCTCTCATTGTATTAAATGACACAAGAGGATGACCCATCTTAACTATAAGACTATTGGCCAACTCTTTAGCAAAGAGTTAGTGATGAATGATCCTCAAGTTAAGTGTATAAAGGATGGGATATGCTCAGATTGTCAAAAAGGCAAGCAGACCAAATCCACCTTTCATAGCCTTGAAAACAAGGATTCAGTGAGGTGTCTATACCTCTTGCATATGGATCTATTTGGTCCTATGCCAGTTCATAGATTAGGTAGGAAGGTCTACACATTTATGGTGGTAGATGACTATTCTAGATATTCCTGGGTGTTCTTTCTAAGACAAAAATCTGAAACCTCAAGTGTCTTATATAGTTTTGTTAAACAAATTCAGAATGAGCTGGACAGTACTGTGGTCAAAATCAGAAGTGATCATGGCACTGAATTTCAATCTGAGAGTATGACAAGACTGTGTGAAGAATTTGGGATTTTTCAAGAATTCTACTCACCTAGAACACCACAGCAAAATGGTATTGCTGAAAGGAAGAATAGAACATTGATAGAGGCTGGTAGAACTCTATTGAGTGACACTTCTCTCCCAGAATTTTTTTGGGCTGAGGCAGTAAACACTGCATGTCATGTGATCAATAGGGCTTCTATCACCAAGAGCCACAAAAAGACTCCCTATGAGATTGTGAAGGGCAGAAAATCAAACTTATCCTATTTTAGGATCTTTGGTTGCAAGTGATATATACTTAACAATGGCAAGTCTTATCTAACCAAGTTTGCTGCCAAATCCTAAGAGGGGATATTTGTTGGGTACAACAACAATAGTAAGGCTTATAGAGTCTACAACTTGATTACTCAAGTTGTAGAAGAGTCTGTACATATATTCTTTGATGAAATAAGACTGATTAACTGTGAGTTGCCAAGTAGTGCTTGCAGTTCTACAGGTATAAATGAGAGAATGGACAAGCTTACCATTACAGAAGATTCTACTGCAACTCAGGAAGTGGAAAATGGTGGCTGATGTCCAGGGGGAGTACAAGACTCTCCTGATGCTGAAGAAAACCAAGAGGTGCAGCTTAATGAAGAGGCTGGAGGTGTTCAACCTGAAGATAGACTACCTCCAGCTAATAGACATGTTGGGTACATTGGAATATATGTACCTGATTTTAAGAAGCCTCACCCTACTCAATGATATACATCATGGTGTATTTGATGTGTTTTGAGTTTATCTGTGCAGGTTAAGTAACTGCAGGTTTGCAAGAAAAGTTTCTAAGTCCACGCGTCGACACCTAGAAGAAAAGTGTCGACACTTAAGGAGGCTTGTGTCGACACCCAGAGAAGCAGTGTCGACACTTGGAGTAATTGTGTCGACACCAGGAATGCAGAGTCGAAACCAGAAGGAAAGTGTCGACACATACAGGCAGTGTCGACTCACAATGAAGAAATGTCTAAAGAATCAGTGTCGACACTTAGAAGCAGTGTCGACACCCAGAGGAACTTTGTCGACATCAAAAGTGTCGACACTAGGAGGCTGTGTCGACACTCAGCAAAACTTCAACAAAGTTCAAGTACAAGTGTCGACATTAGGAGGCTTTGTCGACACTCAGCAAACTTCAACAGAGTTTAAGTACATGTGTAGACACAAAGGAGATGTGTCGACACACAACAAAAGTCTCAACACATGAAGTATGTGTCGACACAAGGAGATGTGTCGATACTCAGCAGAAGTTTCAACACAGAAGGCATGTGTCGACACAAAGAAGATGTGTCGACACTTAACAAGTTTCAACATAAGAAGATGTGTCGACACAAAGGAGTTGTGTCGACACTTTGCAAAAATCAACTAAGTATTGCAGAAGAAGGACTTGTGTTGACACACAGGATCAGTGTCGACACATTCTGAAGAAGCAGTGTCGCGAAGTTATTTCTACAACACAAGGAGTTGTGTCGACGCCATGAAGGCTAGTGTCGACACTTAGTCTACTTGTGTCGACACTTGGTCTATTTGTGTCGACACATAAAGACTATCAGTCTCGACACTTTCAGACAGTGACAGAGTTTTCAAGAAGTGACTGGATAACTTAACAGCTGCCATTTCAACCGGTCAACTACTACTGTCAGAGTTGTCAGAAGTTTGTTAGAAACCGGATCAGCCGGTCACCATGAAGAAAGCCTATATAAAGGCTTATTCCTTCAACAGAAGTGAATTCAATTGAATCGAGACAACAATCAATGAAGTGAGAAACAACAAACCAGAAGAAGACCTTCAAGTGAAGATCTAAGAAGTTGGAGAGAGAAAGCTCCTTCTAAGAAGACAGCTATTGAACCAGGCTGATAAAGAAAGTTTCAGATTGTGATCTGATTCTCAAGTCAGCAGTTCATTGAAGATCATCTGCATAAAGATACAACCCTACTGTGTTCTAATTCAAGAAGCTTTGAAGAAATCCAAGGGAGGTTGATCTCAACAAAGTTCTTTCAAGAACTCATGAAGAAGCCAGTCAACTCAACTTTCTCAGTCGGAGTTATGGTTATTAATCTTTGTATTCTTTATTTTTTGTAGGATCCTAAGAGATCTGAGTTGTAAGCCTATATTTATAAAGGCTGAGTGGTAGGGCCTGTGTGCCTGAGTGTAGGAGATACATTTCTCTGAGTGTAGGCCTTGTTGAAGGCTGAGTGTAGGCCTTATTGAAGGCTGAGTGTAGGTCTTGGTGAAGACTGAGTGGTAGGGCTTTGTGCTTGAGTTGTAGGAGTGGGATCACTCTGAGTTGTAGGAACCTATTTGGGGTTCTGAGCTGTAAGATCTGTGGATCTGAGAAATAGTAGAGAAGTTAGGCCGAATCTAGTACACTACTAGATAGGCGAAGGGGGAAAGTGGATGTACCCAGACCTTGGGGAACCACTATAAATCCTGTGTGCTCACTGTGATTGTATGCTTGTATGATTGCTGTATTATCTGTGATGTGAATTGCAATTATTGTACTGTAGCGCTGCCTTAAAAGTTAAAAAATATTAAGTGCACCTATTCACCCCCCCCCCTCTATGTGTTTAGGCACTAGTTCTTTCAAGTGGTATCAAAGCGAGGTTACTCAAAAAGGACATAACAGTCTGAGTCAAGATCCTGTAGGCAGAATCAGTATAATCAAGAATCAAGAAAATGGGTTCAACTGAGAATCACAAAGAGCTAGGATCCATGGAGTTGTCAATCTGCAGAAAGGAGATCTTTGGCATTTAGAAAGAAAGGGTTAGACTTTTTATGGAAGCCTCTGACCCCAGAATATATATTACTATTAAAGAAGGGCCTTATGTGTCAATGAAAGTATCTGTTCTAGATGCCAATCAGAGAACACCCAAAGACTATTCAGAAATGACCAAGGATGAAATAATTCTGGCCACTATGGACAAGAGGGCCCAGAATATTATAGTAAGTGCAATTGATGATGCCACATTTCAGAATCTGATTCATTGTAAAACATCAAAAGAAATGTGGGACACACTGATAGTCTATATGGAAGGATCAGAAGAGGTAAGACAAGACAGAAAGTCTTTGTTAAACCAAGAGTATGAAAGCTTCAGACAAGGCAGGTCTGATAGCATAACTGAATGTTACAAGAAATTCTATAGGATTGTCAATGAATTGATGTCCTATGGAAGAGAGTTCAGCAATTATGAATTGAATGATAAGTTCTTGAGATACCTGACAAAGGACTGGGATACTAAGATTTGTGTCATAAGGGAAATGGCCAAACTAGCTGATATACCTCCTCCAACATTGTTTGGAAAACTGTTATCTTATGAGATGCAATTAATGGTAAGGAAGGAGGAAGAAAAGACTACTAGGGTGGAGCACAAAGAAAGAGCTGTGGCCTTCAAGACTGAAGCCACTAAGAAATATAGAAGCAAGTCTCCATCTCCACCACAAATAGTTCCTGAGACAGTATCAGATACATCAGATAGCAAGAAGTTAGTTAGTAGTGAAAGTGATGAAGACTTTGCTGCATTTACAAGGCATTTTCAGAAGTTTCTAAAGAAGAAGCAGTGGAGGTCCAAGCCATCCACTTCACAGCCAAAAGATGACTACTACCAGAAAAGGAAGTCATCAAGGAATGACAGGAGAAAGTCCAAGTCTAGTAAACCTACATCCTCAAAAATAGTTTGTTATTGCTGCAATAGACAAGGACATGTAATAGCTGATTGTCCAGAAAAGAGGAAAGAGTCTACTGACAAGAAGAAGACACAGTTCAAGGGCAAAAAGGAAAGGTCCTTTATTGCTAAGAAGGATAAAAGTCTGACTGATATGTCATCTTCAGAAACTGATTCAGAAGCTGAAGCCTATATTGGTTTGTTTGCTGAAGAAGAAGAAAATAAGTTCATGCAGCTAATGAACTCAATTTATGAGCAGGAGGACATTCAGTGCAAGGGACTGATGGCCTTATCAGAAGGAGACAAACTCCAGGATCAGCCTGGACCTAGTCAGGTGCAAAATTGTTCTTCAAGTTCAATTTCTAGTGCTGGATCAGAATCAGATACATCAGCATCAAGTGATGTGAGTGGATCTGAATCTGAAGGAGACATTCATCAGTTGATTGATGAATATAGAGTATTGTTGAGGCTTTGAATAAAAGCAAACTCTTGGCTAAAACTCAGGCTAAGGAGATTGCTAGTCTTAAAGTGCCTGCAATAGATTTTAACAAGTTATTAGATCAGAAATTAAATGAAATATCCAGACTGAAGAATATTACAGTTATTCAGATGGGGACTATTACATTTAAAAATGATCAAATTAGAAATTTGGAGATTAGTCTTCAGAAGGAGAGAGATATTGTAGCAAGTTTCTCTAAACCAAAATCTGTTCTACCTTTGATAGATGAGTTTGTACCTCATAAGGGTAAAACTGGATTAGGGTTTACAAAACCTGCTTGGACAGTACAGTCCAAGTCTAAGGGCAAAGCCCCAGTACTCAATAAGAAGCCTGCTGTAGATAAAACAGCCAGGGTTGTACCTAAACAAAGGTACAATAGATTTGAGTGCTGGTGTTGTGGCAAGGTAGGTCACTTTGCCATAGACTGTTGGCATAATTCAAGTGTCAAGGAGAGTAGTAAACCGCCTGTTAGAAAAGTTACAGGTAGTTTTGTTAAGATCCAGACTAACTTGCACCAAGGACCCAAGAATTATTTGTGTTCTAAGGTTAAGTAATCTGTTTTGCAGGTGAGTTCAAGTGGCCATGCCCCAATATGGTACTTGGACAGTGGATGTTCCAGGCACATGACTGGAACTAGGGGATTGCTGAAGGACTATACACCAATCAAGGATAGTCCTAAGGTTACCTTTGGTGGTTCAGAAAAAGGAATCATCAAAGGCTTTGGTAACATTTCTAGCAACCTAGTTTCAATTACTCAAGTGGCTTATGTAAAGGGTTTGAAACATAACCTCATTAGCATAAGTCAGCTGAGTGATTTAGGATATGACATCTCATTTGTCAAAGATGGTTGTCATATCAGTAGGTCAAGTGATCAAAAGATCATTTTGACAGGATATAGGAAAAGAAATGTCTATTGTCTAGACATTATGTGTGAGAACAATGCTTCTCCTATTTATCTTGTAGCTGATGAAAGAGTCTCACATTATGTTAAATGGCACAAGAGGCTGGCTCATCTTAACTATAAGACAATTGACCAACTCTTTAGCAAAGAGTTAGTGAGGAATGGTCCTCAGGTTAAGTGTATAAAGGATGTGATATGCTCAGCTTGTCAAAAAGGCAAGCAGACCAGATCCACCTTTAATAGCATTGAGAACAAAGATGTTGTGAGGTGTGTATACCTCTTGCATATGGATCTTTTTGGTCCTATGCCAGTTCACAGCCTAGGTAGGAAGGTCTACACATTTGTGGTTGTAGATGACTACTCAAGGTATTCCTGGGTGTTCTTCCTAAGGCAAAAATCTGAAACACCAAGTATCTTTTATAGTTTTGTCAAACAAATTCAGAATGAGTTAGACAGTACAATGGTCAAAATAAGAAGTGACCATGGTACTGAATTCCAGTCTGATAGTATGACAAAGCTATGTGAAGAGTTTGGGATATTTCAGGAATTTTCCTCACCAAGAACACCTCAGCAAAATGGTATTGCTGAAAAGAAAAATAGAACCTTGATAGAAGCGGGTAGAACCCTATTGAGTGACACATCTCTCCCAGAATATTTCTGGGCTGAGGCAGTTAATACTGCATATCATGTAATCAATAGGGCCACTATCACCAAGAGCCACAATAAGACCCCCTATGAGATTGTGAAGGGCAGAAAACCAAATCTATCCTATTTCAGGATCTTTGGTTGTAAATGCTATATACTTAACAATGGTAAGTCTTATTTAACCAAGTTTGCTGCCAAATCCCAAGAGGGGATCTTTGTTGGGTACAACAACAACAGTAAGGCTTATAGGGTCTACAACTTGACTACTCAAGTTGTAGAAGAGTCAGTACATGTGGTGTTTGATGAAGCTAGACTCATGAACAATGAATTGTCTAGAAGTGTTTGCAGCTCCACTGGTGTGACTGAGAAGATGGACAAGCTTACTATTGAAGAAGGTTCTACTGCAAGTCAGCAAGTGAATGATAGTGGCTGCTGTCTAGGGGGAGTACAAGATACTCCTGTTGCTGAAGAAGACCAAGAGGAGCAGCTGAATGAAGAAGCTGAAGGTGTACAACCAGTAGACAGGCTGCCTCCAGCAAATAGGCATTTAAAAGATCATCCAGCCAATCAGATTATTGGAGATCTCAGACAAGGGGTACAAACAAGGAGCAGGAATCTAAGTTCAGTTCTCTACTCCAGTTTTCTATCCCAAGTAGAGCCAAAGAAATTTGAAGAAGCTATCCTAGACCCTCATTGGATTGAGACAATGCAAGAGGAGCTGAATCAGTTCAAAAGATGTAAAGTCTGGGAGCTTGTTCCTAAACCAAAAGGCCACAACATTATAGGAACTAAGTGGATCTTTAGGAACAAGTTGGATGAAAATGGAGTAATTATAAAGAACAAAGCTAGACTAGTTGCTAAAGGATATAGACAGGAAGAATGTATTGATTTAGATCAAACCTTTGCTCCAGTAGCCAGACTGGAAGCAATAAGGATGTTCCTTGCCTATGCAACATTCTAAGGGTTCAAGGTATACCAAATGGATGTTAAGTCAGCTTTTCTGAATGGAAATCTGAAGGAAGAAGTCTACGTAGAACAGCCATCAGGTTTTGTTGATTCTACTAAACCTAATTATGTTTATAGACTTAGGAAGACTTTGTATGGGTTAAAACAAGCCCCTAGGGCTTGGTATGAAACCCTGTCTAGTTTCCTCATTGAGAATAAATTCACAAGGGGGAAAATAGACAAGACTCTATTTCTTAGGGAATCCAGAGGCACGATCATCTTAGTCCAAATATATGTAGATGACATAATATTTGGGTATACAGAAAGTAGTCTTTGCAGGAAGTTTGCAAAACTAATGCAAGGACAATTTGAAATGAGCAGTATGGGGGAACTTAAGTTCTTCTTAGGTCTCCAAGTTAGACAGACTGAGGATGGTTTATCCATATACCAGTCTAAGTTCACCCTAGAATTGATAAGGAAGTATGGTATGGAATCATCCACTACCATGAAAACTCCTATGGGGACAACAATGTCTCTAAGCAAAGATGATGCAGGGAAACCTGTAGATGAAACTTTGTACAGAGGGATAGTTGGCTCCCTACTATATTTGACTGCAAGTAGAACAGATATCATGTATGCTACATGTGTCTGTGCTAGGTACCAAGCTTGCCCTAAAGAATCTCACTTGACAGCAGTCAAAAGAATTTTGAGATATCTTAAGGGCACTCCTTATCTATGCCTTTGGTTTCCTAGGAATGGAGAGTTTGAACTGTCAGGTTATTCAGATGCAGATTTTGCAGGCTGCAAGGAAGATAGAAATAGTACAACAGGTACCTGTCAGTTTCTAGGTGGAAGGCTGATATCATGGAGTAGCAAGAAGCAGACCAGTGTGGCTATCTCCACAGCAGAATCAGAATATGTTACTGTAGGAAGTTGTTGTACTCAACTTCTATGGATTCAACATCAGCTACAAGATTATGGTATTCAAGTAGAACACCCTTATTTTGTGATTCTACAAGTGATATTTCTACTGCAAATAATCCTGTCTCCCATAGTAGGACTAAGCACATAGAAATAAAATACCATTTTCTAAGAGAACATGTGGAAAAAGGAGACATTTCACTAGAATATATTAATACAGATAATCAGCTAGCTGACATGTATACTAAGTCCTTAGATGAAACCAAATTCAATAAATTTAAAATTGAATTAGGGATGATAAACTTAGAATAGTTTACAGAATTGGCTAAGTAAAAAGGTGTCGACACACAGAGTTGTCTGTATCGACACATAGAAGTGGTGTCAACATTTTAGAGAAATGGTGTCGACACATCTAGGAAGTCTGTGTCGACACTTTAGAGAATTTGTGTCGACACATACAGTATAGGTGTCGACACATCCATTGTGGTGTCGACACTTAAGCTTTACACAGAATTAGTATAGTAGAGTCTCGACTAAGTGTTGAGCTAAGTGGTGTCGACATATATACAAGTGTCGACACATATATTCTGTCGACTATACTTGTGTCGACACATAGTTGTCGAGACATTATAAGTAAGTGTCGACACTTTTCAACAGTGTCGACACAATTTAAGTATTTTGACGCGCCTTTTCATCTTCGATTCTAGAAAGGTATAAATAGGTTTTCGCCATTGTTTGTTGACACACTCACCAAAGTTTCGAGACCAAACTTGTGTGTCGACATCTCTCTTCTCTAAATTCAAATTTCTTCAAACCCTAATGGCGCCCAAGCTAGAAGAGAATGTTAATGAAGGATATAAACTCGTGCGACACGCATTTGATGACGCGGAACCCGAGATCAAAGGCGTGGTAACCCTAATTGCTGAAACTGGACTGGAATACCTTGTTTCAGAACCCATCAAGATCTGGAAGAAGGAGGTCCTGGAATTTTTGAGTGCAGCTTCACTTGACGACTCTGGCCTCAAGATTAAGTCCAGAGTTTATGGAACCAAAGTCAAGGTCTCACCAAAAAGTCTAAGGAAGGTACTTCATCTACCAAGAACAAAGGAGGAAGAAGATGTATCTGCTTCTAAAACTAGAGAGGCATTGAGATGGTGTGGACTGGATTCAAATCTGAAAATTGGATCTGTTTTCAACAGGAAAGGAATGAACATTCAAGGGAAATTCTTGTCTGAAATAGTTGGCAAGGTCATCCTGAGCAAGTCTGGAGGACATGACAGGATTTCAGCTTATATGTTCAGTTTGATGACAAGGATTATCTTCAAACTTAATACTGATTGGTCTGCAGTTATGTTTGAAAAGATAAAAGAAAGTATGAAGAAGCCCAATCTGGGTAGAATACTGAGTTTATATCTAGCTGGAAGTATTCCAGAGGTAATGAACCAAGCTGCAGGTTCAAAGATTAACCACATGAGGAAGATGGATATGAGAATTTTCTCTAGGTGGGATAGGGTGCTAACAAAGGAACTACCCACTCCAGAAAGGACAACACCCCAGCAGAAGAAGAAGAAGACAGTCACTGTGGCTCAAGAATCCTCTAGCAGCTCTGAAGAGCAAGTTGTTTTTACTCCTGATGATGAAGAAACTGGACATGCGGGTCAGTCTCCAGCAAGACAAGAAGATGCTCAGAGGCAGGGGGAGCTACCCTCAGCTAGCCCAATTCACCTGGATTCACTCCAGGGGGAGCATCTACTTGTGGAAGAGCCAACTTCACTAGAGAGTGAAAGGGCTACTCAAACCATCCTGGAGGTAATCACTGCAATTAATCAATTAGATTTCACTATTGAAGAAGAAGTTTTGGCTGATTCATTACATGATGTTCATCAGCAAACACAGATAGAATCTCAACCCCAAGATGTTGTCATGGAGGGCACATCTATTGCTGATAAAGTGATTGATGAGATAAGAGATTCTCCAGCCCTTCCTCAACAGGAATTTACATTAGAAGAGCTATTCCCTGATCTTCTACAAACTGATTTTGAGAAAGAGAAAGCTGTTGCTGAGGGGGAGGAGATCCATATTGAGGGGGAGCATATAGAGTTTATAAAGGAAACTGCTACACAAGAGACTGAGAAGCCAAAAGATGCTGAAGGGCTACAAAGGACTGAGAAGGAGTTACCTCCTAGTCCTAAAGACAGTGTAGACATAGTCAGCACATCTGCTTCAGAGGATGAAGAGGCTGTTAGGGCCAAGAAGAGGAAGTTTCAGGTCTTCAAGAGAAGAAGCCAGAACTATAAGAAATCCCTACAGACAGTTGCTCCACAGCCTGCCCAATCTACTGATTATAGTTCACTGATGGTAGCTTTACAGATTTAGCTTGATGAGCAAAGGCAAGCTCTAGAAAAGTATGTGGATGAAGGGAATAAATCTCTGCAGTTTGATCTGGCCCAAGACATCAAGTCAATCAGATTTGAAGTGAATCTGAACAAGAAAGAAATGACTGACTGCTTCCATAAGGGAGGGAATGCAGTAGTCTATCTGGCCACGCATCAAGAGAAAATAAAGACAAAACTTGATGAGCTAGAAGTGAAGCAAGGCTATGTCCTGAAGAACCAGATAAGAATGAATGATAATTTGACGGCTTCACATAATGCCATAATAACTGAAATGAAGAATATAGCTACTGGTCAGGCTGCAGCAAGTGCTACTGCCAAGGCTGAATTTGACAAGCAATTGCAAGAGAGCCTAACTGCTGTTAAAACTGCTATTGAAGACTCTCAAAAGGCTATAACTGAAAAGCTCCAAAGGTTGAAACCTTTTTATAAGGATGAAGTTAACTATCTGAATGCACAGATTAGATTTCAGAAAGATGATCTGAGGGATCATATAGAGAGAGAAGTCATAAAGGGGGAGAGAGTATTAGTCAAGGCAGGCTCTGGTCATGCAAAGTGGATTTCAAATTCCATCAGAGCCACCCTTGGATATCCACCCTTATGTGATGATGACAATATTGCAGAGTCTGGAATCAATCCTGCATATCTTGGAGGGGAGCAAGCTGAAGTAGCTCAAGTGATATACCCTCCACCAGACTTTGACATGATACATCAAGAAATACAATCTATGTATAGTCCTCCTGAGGGAAATCAGAATTTCATCATAGAGAAAGTTGTCCAGCCTGTGCCAGAGGCAATACTGAAAGAACAAGAGGCTTTGCTAAAGGAATAAGAGGCTCAATTGTCTATGAAAAGATTCAGTGAGCAAGCTGAATTGAGGCCTGATTTTGAACAATGGAGCCCCACTTCCAGGAATATCATCTTGACTGCATGGAAGGTTGCTAAGGACAATGTCCTGGATAGAGGCAAGTGGTATTCAGACCTGGAGTGGAGGAAGCATGAGAATAGGCAAGAGGCCATTGTACAATATAGAAGAAAGGCTAAACTGGGAAAGCTACCTCCTAATGCACAGGAGCCTAGCAAGTATTTTCCCAAGCCTTATCACTATTTTGAAAGGCAGAAGATAAAGGCTGAAGAGTTGAAAAAGAAAGATCTTAAAGGGAAGAAGTCTGTTGCTGCTGAAGACTATGAAGCTCAAGTTCAAGCAAAGATTCAATCTGGAAAAGGGATTGTAATCAAGGAACCAGAGCAGCCTTAGGATAGCATTTTCTTTAGTTTACAAATTGTAATCATTTGTATTAAAATTCTATGTAAACTTTTGACTAATGAAAATGTTGGAATTTGTAAGAACAATATTATATGTTCATCTATTACATTAATTGTCATGTTTTACTATCTTACATCATATTGAGAATTTGTTATGTATGGTGTATATCATTGACTAAGGGTTATAACTTCTCCAAATAGGGGGAGATTGTTGGGTACATTGGAAAATATGTACCTGATTTGAAGAAACCTCACTCTACTCAATGATATACATCAAGGTGTATTTGATGTGTTTTGAGTTTATTTGTGCAGGTTAAGTAACTGCAGGTTTGCAGGAAAAGTTTCTAAGTCCATGTGTCGACACCTAGAAGAAAAGTGTCGACACTTAAGGAGGCTTGTGTCGACACCCAGAGAAACAGTGTCGACACTTGGAGTAATTGTGTCGACACCAGGAATGCAGAGTCGACACCAGAAGGAAAGTGTCGACACATACAGGCAGTGTCGACACAAAATGAAGAAATGTCTAAAGAATTAGTGTCGACACTTAGAAGCAGTGTCGACACCCAGAGGAACTTTGTCGACATCAAAAGTGTCGACACTAGGAGGCTGTGTCGACACTCAGCAAAACTTCAGCAAAGTTCAAGTACAAGTGTCGACACTAGGAGGCTATGTCGACACTCAGCAAACTTCAACAGAGTTTAAGTACATGTGTCGACACAAAGGAGATGTGTCGACACACAGCAAAAGTCTCAACACATGAAGTATGTTTTGACACAAGGAGATGTGTCGACACTCAGCAGAAGTTTCAACACAGAAGGCATGTGTCGACACAAAGAAGATGTGTCGACACTTAACAAGTTTCAACATAAGAAGATGTGTCGACACAAAGGAGTTGTGTCGACACTTTGCAGAAATCAACTAAGTATTGCAGAAGAAGGACTTGTGTCGACACACAGGATCAGTGTCGACACATTCTGAAGAAGCAGTGTCGCGAAGTTATTTCTACAACACAAGGAGTTGTGTCGACACCATGAAGGCTAGTGTCGACACTTAGTCTACTTGTGTCGACACTTGGTCTATTTGTGTCGACACATAAAGACTATCAGTCTCGACACTTTCAGACAGTGACAGAGTTTTCAAGAAGTGACTGGATGACTTGACAGCTGTCATTTCAACCGGTCAACTGCTACTGTCAAGTTGTCAGAAGTTTGTTAGAAACCGGATCAGCCAGTCACCATAAAGAAAGCCTATATAAAGGCTTATTCCTTCAACAGAAGTGAATTCAATTGAATCGAGACAGCAATCAATGAAGTGAGAAACAACAAACCAGAAGAAGACCTTCAAGTGAAGATCTAAGAAATTGGAGAGAGAAAGCTCCTTCTAAGAAGACAGCTATTGAACCAGGCTGATAAAGAAAGTTTCAGATTGTGATCTGATTCTCAAGTCAGCAGTTGATTGAAGATCATCTGCATAGAGATACAACCCTACTGTGTTCTAATTCAAGAAGCTTTAAAGAAAGCCAAGGGAGGTTGATCTCAGCAAAGTTCTTTCAAGAACTCATCAAGAAGCCAGTCAACTCAACTTTCTCTATCAGAGTTGTGGTTATTAATCTTTGTATTCTTTATTTTCTGTAGGATCCTAAGAGATCTGAGTTGTAAGCCTATATTTATAAAGGCTGAGTGGTAGGGCCTGTGTGCCTGAGTGTAGGAGATACATTTCTCTGAGTGTAGGCCTTGTTGAAGGCTAAGTGTAGGCCTTGTTGAAGGCTGAGTGTAGGTCTTGGTGAAGACTGAGTGGTAGGGCTTTGTGCCTGAGTTGTAGGAGTGGGATCACTCTGAGTTGTAGGAACCTATTTGGGGTTCTGAGCTATAAGATCTGTGGATCTGAGAAATAGTGGAGAAGTTAGGCCGAATCTAGTAAACTACTAGATAGGCGAAGGGGGAAAGTGGATGTACCCAGACCTTGGGGAACCACTATAAATCCTGTGTGCTCACTGTGATTGTATGCTTGTATGATTGTTGTATTATCTGTGCTGTGAATTGCAATTATTGTACTGTAGTGCTGCCTTAAAAGTTTAAAAAGATTAAGTGCACCTATTCACCCCCCTCTAGGTGTTTAGGCACTAGTTCTTTCAAGACACTTAAAGGATCATCCAGCAAATCAGATAATTAGTGATCCAAGACAAGGAGTACAAACAAGAAGAAGGAATCTGAGCACAATTCTTTGCTCCAGCTTCCTATCTCAAGTGGAACCAAAGAAATTTGAAGAAGCTATTCTAGACCCACATTAGATTGATGCTATACAAGAGGAGCTGAATCAGTTCAGAAGATGCAAGGTCTGGAAGTTAGTTCCTAAACTAAAAGACCACAACATCATTGGAACAAAGTGGATCTTAGGAACAAATTGGATGAGAATGGGATCATTGTGAAGAATAAAGCAAGACTTATTGCAAAAGGATATAGGCAGGAATAAGGTATTGACTTTGATCAAACCTTTGCCCCAGTAGCAAGACTGGAAACAATTAGGATGTTCCTTGCTTATGTAACATATCCAGGTTTCAAGGTATTCCAAATGGATGTAAAATCAGCATTCCTGAATGGAAATATAAAAGAAGAAGTCTATGTAGAGCAGCCCTCATGTTTTGTTGATCCTCTCAAACCTGATTATGTTTTTAGACTTAGGAAAGCTTTGTATGGGTTGAAACAAGCCCCAAGGGCTTGGTATGAAACCCTGTCTAGTTTCCTCATTGAGAAAAAATTCTCAAGGGGGAAAATAGACAAGACTCTATTCCTTAGGGAGTCCAAAGGAAAGATTATCCTAGTCCAAATATATGTAGATGACATAATATTTGGGTTTATTGAAATAAATCTTTGTAGAAAGTTTGCAAAACTTATGCAAGGAAAATTTGAAATGAGCAGGAGAACTTAAGCTTTTCTTGGGTCTCCAAGTAAGACAGACTGAAGATGGCTTGTCCATAACTCAGTCTAAGTTCACCCTGGAGCTAATTAAAAAGTATGGTATGGAATCATCCACTACCATGAGAACTCCTATGGGGTCAAGTGCGTCTCTTAACAAAGATGATGTAGGGAAACTTGTAGATGAAACTTTGTATAGAGGGATAGTTGGCTCCCTCCTATAACTGACTGCTAGTAGACCAGATATCATGTATGCTACATGTGTCTGTGCTAGGTACCAATCATGCCCTAAAGAATCTCATCTTACTGCAGTAAAAAGGATTTTGAGATATCTTAAGGGCACACCTAATCTAGGCCTTTGGTACCCTAGGAATGGAGATTTTCTACTGACAGGCTATTCAGATGCAGATTTTGCAGGATGCAAAGAAGATAGAAAAAGTACAACTGGCACCTGTCAATTTCTAGGTGGAAGACTAGTGTCTTGGAGTAGTAAGAAGCAGACCAGTGTGGTAATCTCCACAGCTGAGTCAGAATATGTAGCAGCAGGGATTTGCTGTGCACAGCTATTGTGGATTCAACACCAGCTAGAAGACTATGGTATTCAAGTAAGTAGAACACCTTTGCTTTGTGATTCTACAAGTGCTATTTCTATTACTAATAATCCTATTTCACATAGTATGACTAAGCATATAGAAATTAGATACCATTTTCTTAGAGAACATGTAGAGAAAGAGGACATCTCACTAGAATATGTCAAAATGGATTATCAAATTGCTGATATGTTTACTAAGGCTCTAGATGAAACTAAATTCAATAAGTTTAAAAATGAATTAGGAATGTTGAACTTAGAATAGTTTAATAAAATTGGCTGAGTAAAATGGTGTCGACACAAGGAGTTGTCTGTGTCGACACATAGAAGTGGTGTCGACATTCCAGAGAAATGATTTCGACACATCTAGAAAGTCTGCGTTGACACATCCAGAGTAGGTGTCGACACATCCAGAGTTGGTGTCGACACTTAGGTTCAACATAGATTTCGTCGAGTGGAGTATCGACTAATCCTCGAGCGCAGATGTATAAGTGTCGATACATAAATTCTGTCGACTATATTGGTGTCGACACATAGTAGTAAACACCTTTGTCGAGACTTAAGTAGTCAGTGTCGACACTTTTCAACAGTGTCGACACATTCAGTGATCGTTGACGTGTCTTTTCACCTTCGTTTTTAGAAAGGTATAAATAGGTTCACAACATTGTCTGTCGACACGCTCTCCATAGTTTCGAGACCAAACCTTTGTGTCGACAACTCTCTCATCTAAATTCAAGATTTCTCTAAACCCTAATGGCGCCAAAGATCGAGGATAATGTCAATGAAGGATATGAGCTGGTACGCATCGCATTTGATGGAGCGGAATCTGAAATTAAAGATGTAGTAACCCTAATTGCAGAGAATGGGTTGGAGTATCTAGTTTCTGAACCAACAAAAATTTGGAAGAAGGAAATACTAGAGTTCTTTGGAGCTGCTACCTTAGATCAAACTGGACTCAAAATTAGGTCCACAGTCCATGGTGTAAAGGTGAAAATGACCCAGAAAAGTTTAAGAAAAGTTCTTCACCTGCCTAGAATACAGGAAGAAGTAGATGTACCTGCATCTCATCTAAGGGAAGCACTTCAATGGTGTGGATTGGATCCCACCTTGAAGATTGGAGCTGCAATAAACAGAAAAGGAATGAATCAACAAGACAAATTTCTTTCAGAAATAGTTAGCAAAGTCATCCTTTACAAGCCAGGGGGATATGATAGGATTTCTGCCTACATGTTCAGCCTAATGACAAGGATCATCTACAAACTCAACACTGATTGGTCAGCAGTGATTTTTGAGAAAGTTAAGGAAAGTATTAAGAAGCCTAATCTAGGAAGGATAATGAGTCTGTACTTAGCTGGAACTATTCCAGAAGTCATGGAACAAGCAGCTGGTTCTAAGATAAATCATATGAGGAGGATGGACATTAGGATTATCTCAAGATGGGATAGGGTCCTAACTAAGGACATGCCTGATGAGGAAAGGCAATAGGTTCCTGAGAAATCTACATCACAAGAAGTTCCTGCACAAGACCTGCAGATGAAGCACAAGTGCACGGGGAACCCCATGTTGAGGAAGAGCCTACTCACTTGGACAGTGAAATGGCAACACAAACAATTCTTGAGGTAATACATGAAGTAAATCAAACAAATTTCAATAATGAAGATGAACAGCTAACTGAATATTTAATTGATGTTGACCAGCCAACTCAATTAAACAGTCAAGCTCAAGATGTTGTGATGGAAGATACATCTGCTGCTGATAATGATCCTGAGTTTGTGGTACCTCAAGTCCCTTCTCAACAAGAATTTACCTTAGAAGAGTTGTTTCCTGATATAGTGCAAGCTAATATTGAGGGGGAGCATGCTGGTTTTGAGGGGGAGAAAATTGCTTTTGCGGGGGAGCAAGTAGAAACTCATGAGGAGAATACAATGACTGAGGAGGAGCAAAGGTCTCAGGGGGAGCTACCTAAGACTGCACAAGACTTGCCTCCTAGTCCACAGGATAAAGTAGATATAGACAGTACCTCAGATTCTGAGGATGCAGCTGAGATTCAAGCTAAGAAGAGAAAGCTCATGGTCTTCAAAAGAAGGAGTCAAAGCTACAAGAAGGCACTACAAACAGTTGCTCCACAACCTGCCCCAACAGCTGATTACAGCTCATTGTTGGTGGCCTTACAAGTCAAGTTAGATGAGCAAAGGATTGCCATGGAGAAATATATGGATGAGACACATAAAGATCTATAACTCTCCTTAGTAACAGATATCAAATCAATAAGATTTGAGGTGAATCAAAATAAGATGGAAATGACTGATTGTTTCCACAAAGGAGGTAATGCAGTGGTTTTCCTAGCTACCCATCAAGAAAAGATAAAGACACAAGTTGATGATATAGACCTTAAGCAAGGCTATGTACTAGAAAATTAGCTTAGGATGAATGATAATCTGACTGCATCCCATAATGCAATTGTTACAGAAATGAAGAATATTGCAGCGGCCTCACCTGCTGATAAGTCTAAAGCCAAGCCAGAGTTTGATAAGGAGAAGTTTGATAAGGACTTCCAGGAAGGAATAACTGCTGTCACAGCAGCTATTGAACTATCTCAAAAGACTATTTCTGGACTGCTGTTAAAGTTAAAGGGATTTTATAAGGATGGTGTTAATTTTCTGGATGAACAAATCAGATTTCAGAAGGATGATCTTAGGGATCATGTGGCCAGAGAAGTCATAAAGGGGGAGAGAGTATAAGTCACAGCTGGATCTGATCATGCTAAATGGATTTCCAATAGCATCAGAGCCACACTTGGATATCCACCCCTTTGTGATGATGACAATGTGGCTGAATCTGGAATACATCCTGCTGTTTTTGGAGGAGAACAAGCTGAAGTTGCTCAAGTAATCTATCCTCCAGCAGATTTTGAGAAGATTCATCAAGAAGTACAATCTATGTACAGCCCTCCTGAGGGTAATAAAAATATTATTCTTGAGAAAGTAGATAAGCCTGTGCTAGAGGAAGTTTTGACCAAAGAGAAAGAAAATCTTTTGTCTAAGAAAAGATTTAGAGAACAGGCAGAGTTAAAGCCAGATTTTGAGCAGTGGAGCCCAACATCTAGAAATATCATCCTGACTTCTTGGAAAGCTGTGAAGGACAATACCCTAGATGGGGGCAAATGATACTCTGAACAAGAATGGAGAAAACATGAAGTCAGGCAAGAAGCTATTGTATAGTATAGAAGGAAGGCAAAACTAGGGAAGCTACCTCCTAATGCTCAGGAGCCTAGCAAATATTTCCCTAAGCCCTTTCATTATTTTGAAAGACAAAAAATAAGGGCTGAAGAACTAAAGAAGAAAGATCTAAAGGGCAATAAGCATGCTGATGATAGTGATCCTCCAGTTCAAGCCAAGATTCAATCCGGCAAAGGAATTATCATCAAGGAGCCAGAGCTGCCTTAGATTAGTTTTACTATATTTTATAACATTGTAATCTTTTGTGTTAAAATCTATGTAAACTTTTGTTAAAGAAAGTATTGGAAGTTGAAACAAAACTATATTGAATGCTCATTGTGTTAGCATACTAATTCTGTGATGAAATATCTTTTATGTTTTGTTTTAAGTATTTAGCCTGTCATATAATGTTGTTGTACATCATAATGTGTATTTGTTATGAATGGTGTATATCATTGACTAAGGGTTATGACTTCTCCAAATAGGGGGAGATTGTTGGGTACATTGGAAAATGTGTACCAGATTTGAAGAAGCCTCACCCTTCTCAATGATATGCATCAAGGTGTATTTGATGTGTTTTGAGTTTATATGTGCAGGTTAAGTAATTGCAGGAAATGCAGAAAAATTTCTAAGTCCATGTGTCGACACCTAGAGAAGTAGTGTCGACACTTATGAAGGCTTGTGTCGACACTGGATAAAAGCTGTGTCGACACTTGGAGTTAATTGTGTCAACACTTGGAAAGGCTGAGTCGACACCAGAATCAACAGTGTCGACACCAAGAGGCTGTGTCGACACACAGAGAAGCAAAGTCGACATCAACTGTGTCGACACCAAAAGGCAGTGTCGACACACAGGAATACTTAGTCGACATCAAATGTGTCGACACATAGAGGCAGTGTCGACACACAGAAGTATTTGTCAACATCAACTGTGTCGACACACAGGACTTGTGTCGACACACAACAAAGCTTCAACAAAGTTAAAGTAAAGAAGTACTTGTGTCGACACACAGCAAGTTTCAACAAAGTTTAAGAAAAGAAGGCTTGTGTCGACACACAGAATCAGTGTCGACATATTCTAAAGAAGCAGTGTCGAGAAGTTGTTACAACAACAAAAGGAGTTGTGTCAACACCACCAAGGCATATGTCGACACTTAGTACACTTGTGTCTACACTTAGTCTATTTGTGTCGACACATAATGAAGATCAGACTCGACACTTTCAGACAGAGACAGTATTTTCAAGAAGTGACTGGATGACTTGACAGCTGCCATTTCTAACCAGTCTACTGGGACTGTCAAAGCTGTCAGGAGTTTGTTAGAAACCGGATCAGCCGGTTACCATGGAGGAAGACTATATAAAGGCTTTCTACTTCAACAGAAGATGAGATCAATCATAATTAATATTGAAGATCATAATCAGATATCTAACAACAAGAAGAAGACCTTCGACAAAAGATCTAAGAAGTTGGAGAGAGAGCTCCATCTAAGAAGAGCAGTTGCTGAACCAGGCTGCCAAGAAAGATTCAGATTGAGATCTGAATCTCAAGTCAGAAGCTGATTGAAGATCAACTTCTAAAGAGTTCAACCCTACTGAGTTCAGATTCAAAAAGCTTTGAAGAAAGCTAAGAGAGGTTGTTCTCTGCCATCAAGTTCTTCCAAGAACTGATCAATAAGTCATCCATCCCTTCTCTCTCTATCTGGGTGGTGGTTAATTACTTTGTAAACATTATTTTCTGTAGGACCTATTCTAGATCTGAGCTGTAAGCCTGTTTTATAAAGGCTGAGTGTAGGAGAGTAAATTCTCTGAGTAGTAGGCCTTGTTGAAGGCTGAGGTGGGGTTGTGAGCCTGAGTTGTAGGAGATTGTGATCTCTGACTGTAGGCCTTATTGAAGGCTGAGGTAGGGCAGATTGCCTGAGTTGTAGGAGCCTTGTTTGTGGTTCTGAGTTCTAAGATCTGAGGATCTGAGGTGAAGTGCAGAAGTTAGGCCGAATCTAGTACACTTCTAGATAGGCGAAGGGGGAAAGTGGATGTACCCAGTCCTTGGGGAACCACTATAAATACTGTGTGCACTCTGTGATTGATTGTTACTGTGATTGCTGTACTGTGTTAGCAGTAGAATTTGCAGTTTATTATTAGTTAACTGAACAGCTTTTCTGCCTTAAAAGAAAAACAGGAATTACACCTATTCACCCCCCCTCTAGGTGGTTAGGCACTAATTCTTTCACTTAGAGATATCTTCAGCTCAAGGAAATGTGTTCAACGTTCGTCGATCTCAGCTCAACGAACCATATTCCTTGGTCGATGATTTCTGGTCTACTATTTGAACTCTTCTCAGCCAGAGACTTCTCAGATTCTGTCTAAGTCCACAATCATTCTTCGGTCGAAGAATTTGGATCTCTGTTAGACGGATGATGATTGTTAGTTCGACGAAGATTGTAGCAGAATTGACAAGTTTCCCTTGAAGACTAATTGCTATTGTCTGGTCGACGAACTCATCAGCTCAGCTCGACGAACTATGAACTCAGGTCGACGATTTCTGTTCTTCGTTCAACGATTCCAGACTTGGTCTTCTCCAGTTTTTCGTCCCTTTTTCTTGGCGATGATTCCTGAGTAATTAATGCTCAATCTTCTCGGAATGTTACCGTTAGAATGAGTATTGATCATGGATTATTACATGCCGTTTTTCCATGGGACAGTTAGAGAATTCATTCATTGTCGCTTCCTTCTCAGGACGACTGCATTTACGGCTCAAGGATTCAAATTTCGAATGTTTTTTTAGTCCGTTTCAAGAAAAGAAAAGATTAAGCAGTCCTGCTGACATACATTACATTCAAGAAGCTTACGATATACAAAAAGGAAGATTACAGGCAGACTCAAAAAAAAAGTCTTACAGAAATCTAAAGTTTCACACACTGCAATCAGCCTAGGCCAGAGAACATCATCATTAAGAAGAAGAAGAACATACAATCTCTATCAAGAGTCTACTTCTTTCCACCCTACAGGACAACTTCAGAAGGACAACAATAACTTTATCTGTCGAAGAAGTTCCTGAAGCAATCACTGGTCAAGGCAGTCAAGTTTTTGAAGACCTGTCACCCTGAAGCAGAGCTCCAGATTTCCTGATCCATTCAAGATCTCAGGGGGAGCAATCTGCTGAAATCAATCCACTAGTCTTCTCAGTTGTTATTGAGAAAGAGAAGACACCATAACCTTTTTCATCCTCTGTACAGGGTTTTAATTCCCTTCAAAATTATTCCTGGTTGCAAGTCTCCTACCAAAAGACTTGAGGTTTTGGTTTTTGAGCACCTGAACAAAAGCTCATTTGTGTCAGGCACCTGATCAAAAATCTGAGTGGATTCCTACCAGGGTGGTAGAAGAGTGGATGTACCCAGGTTGGGGAACCACTATAATTTCTTGTGTCGTCTGGTTGCCCTTTTTCTTTTGTTTTGGCTTTGTTCTATGATTTGTTAGGTTGCTGTGCTTATTACTTTGTTTGCTAACCTGTTCACCTAGGATTACAGCAAAAGTTGTAAAGATTTTGTAAGAGACCATAATACTCTATTCACCCCCCCCCCCCCCTCTAGAGTATTTCAGATCTAACCTTCACTTTCAATTGGTATCAGAGGCAGGTTGGTTATTGTTGGTTGCACAGGTTAACACCTGAACCATAAAGATCCCTCTTGTTAGATCTGATTGTTTTGTTTCCGTTATTAGATTTATTTCTTCACAGAATGGCTCAAAACAAAGATTATGCAAAGATCAGACCTCCAGTATGCAATCTTAACAGATTTTCCATCTGGAAGGCAAGAGTCAAATTATATATGAACTCTATTAATGAAGATATCTACAATTCTATTTTGACAGGTCCCCCCCAAATCTTCACATTTTCTGCAACATCTTCAAGCACAACAGCAGTGCCACCACCTGAGTGGACTGAAGCCCAGAGGAAAGCCAAAATTGCAGATGCAAAAGCAATGAACATCTTGGCTCAGACTAGGTCAGATGATATATTTCAGAAGGTGGCTGAGTGCACCTCAGCCAAGGCCATTTGGGACTCCCTCAACCAAATGGTAGCTGGTTCAGCTGATGAAAGGAAAGACAGGAGATCAAATCTCATATCCCTATATGAGAATTTTAAGAAGGATGAGGCTGAATCAATTGCTGAAATGTACAATAGGTTGAGCTCAATCATCAATGAGCTTAAAACCTTGGATAAAGATATCACCCTTACAGAGGTGAATGACAAAATCTTGACGTGTTTCCCTAGCTCTTGGGACTCAAGAATCTGGCCTATCAAAAAAGCCAGAAGCCTAAATGAGATATCAACTGAATCTCTGCAAGGCAAACTAAAATCTTATGAGCAATTGATTAAATCAAGAGAAGCAGCTGAACAAAAATCAACAACTCCAGTGAGAAAAGATCACAGTATAGCTTTCAAGGCATCAGAGGAAAGTGAGACCTCAACATCCAATGAAGAACTAATGAGCCTCTTTGCAAAAAGATTTTATAAGATGGCTAGAAAGGACTTCAGAAGAAAATCATCCAGGCAGGATGATAAGCCCAAATATGACAAGACACTAACCAAGGAGGTTGTGTGCTTTGGATGTAGAAAACCTGGACATTACATCTCTGAATGTTCAGAAAGCCAGAAGGAGAAAAGCAGAGAAAACGACTCCAGGAGAAAACACAGCAGTAGACCCTCCTCCAGCAAGTACAAAAGGAGAGATAAAGGCTTTGTTGCTGAAACATGGAGTGATACTGAAGAAGAATCATCCTCCTACAGCTCAAGTGAAGAAATGGAAGAAGCAAGAAACAAGGAGGTTTGCCTTATGGCAATTGATGCCTCCAGGAGTAGTTCAGGATCAGAAGGTGAATCTGAAGATGAGGCAGCCTCAGAGTCAGAGGGAGATCAGGTTCTTTGAAGTTTTGATTATAATTCTGATTCATTTAAAATTGAATTCAAGACTATGTGTTTAAATTTAATTAGTTCAGAGAAATAAATAAAAACCCTTAGAAAAAAATTAGGAAACCTTGAATCCGTTAACTCAGAAAATCTTAAACTAAAAGATCAACTAACTTCAGCAAATAAACAGATAATTAAATTAAAATCTGATTTATGTGAGGCTAAATAACTTGAGAAATCTCTCAATGGAAGAAGTCTCAAGCTGATGGACATAACAAGCACAGTAAATGTCAGATTAGATGGCAAGCTGGGCTTGGGTGCGTCATCAGGTTTGCCCCCATAATTAAGAAAAATATCCTTGCGACACCCATTAAATTTGTTTCTGCCAAGGGAAAAGAGAAGATAATAAACTAACCAATGTCTGAAAACAATCCAAAACCTACAAACAAGAGCAATAAAAATTAGAAAACAGCTAATAAAAACAAGATTCAGCAGCATTCGTTGAACTCAGATCGACGAAATGTGTCCCGTTCGTCGAACCTAGATCGACAAATGTTGAATGCAAACTTCAGTAATAACAATTTGTCTAACTGCGATCGATGAACTTTATATGGTTCGTCGAGGAGAGGTCGATGAACATGGGGCACTGAAAATGACTATTGTCATTCTTTGAGCAGAGATCGACGATCTCAGCCCAATTCGTCGAACTCTGGTCGACGAACTTATAGAAACTCATCGAACCTAGAAGGACCAAACATAAATCATTTCTCTTACAGAAATTCTAAGCCAGCTAATAAACCATTCACTCCAGTAGCTGATTGAGTTATTCCACCTAGGAGATATCACCCTTTAGGTTATAAATCTCAACCTACTTTGTCAGTTATATCCAGCTTATCATTTCAACAAAATAAAGGACCCAAGGTAACCTGGGTCAAGAATAATTAATTTTTGTTTTTCATTACAGGTGAAGAGCTGTCCAAGGGTGAGTCAGACCTGGTACTTGGACAGTGGTTTCTCCAAGCGTAAGACAGATAGCAAAGACAATCTATCTAATTACAAGTCCAAGCTAGGACCAAAGGTGATCTTTGGTGATTCAAATAGTGGCCAGTCTGAAGGATATGGAGCAGTAAAGATTGGAATAGTTACTTTCAAGAGAGTAACATATGTAAGAGGACTCAAACATAACCTAATATCCATAAGCCAATTATGTGATGAAGGTTATAAGGTACACTTTAACTCTACCTCCTATTCTATTATTAATAATGAAAACAAAACTGTATTAATTGGAACTAGACAAGGTAACATATATCTAGTAGATTTTATTTCTGCCAAAACTGATGTTTGTTTACTCAATATCACTAGTAATCAAAATTAGTTGTGGCATAAAAGATTAGGTCATGTAAACCTTAAAAATATAGCTAGGTTATCTAAAGACAACATTATTAGAGGCTTACCTTCTGGTCCCTACAAGAAGGAAAACCTATGTAGGGCTTGTCAATTAGGCAAGCAAACTAAAACTAGTTTCAAATCTATTAATAAGAGTGATTCACCTAGGATTTTGTATTTGCTTCATGTGGACCTTGTTGATGCGCGAAAATGTCGCGAGGCACCAGCCAGCTAACACGGAGGGGGTGTTCGATCTCACAAGCTAGGAGAGGAGGAAAGGAGGAAAGGAAGGAAGCCTCTGAGTGCTCGAGAGTGGAGCAAACGGCTTGTCAAAGAGGGTTGCGGGGATAGAGGAGAGAAGCTTGATCAACAGAGCGGGTTGATCAGGAGAGGAGAAGGAGGTTGACCAGGAGCTGTCGAGCAGACGGCTAATGGACGGTTGTGCTTGCAGGTTGGATGCCGAGGAGAGCTGAGCTGAGAAGAAGTCTGCTGAGCAGAGGAGCAAGACTTGCTGAGCAGAGGAGCAAGGCTTGCTGAGCAGAGGAGCAAGGCTTGCTGAGCAGAGAGAAGAATAAGGGGGGCCGCTAGCAGCGGCAACAACACACTTCGCCCGCCGCGGCCTAAATGCCACTCCTGCGACGGGCTTTCCTTTTATTAAAAGCTAGAGATTACAAGCTTACAAGTACACCTTTACAACAAAATCACTTAAAGGGTACAAGGAGAAGCTGGCGGCTAAGAGAGAAGAAAGTGCCAGAAAGCAGGGGAGAAGCTGGCAGAGACTAAGTAAAATAGTCTGCTAGCTGCTGGAGGACTGAGAAACTGAGTCTGCAGAGGGCTGCTGGCAAGCTGCTGAAGAGCTGCTGGAGAGCTGCGCGGACAGGAAATTGAGTCCGCAGAGCTTGCTGGAGGAGGCGATGACGGACTGCGCGGACTGGAAAACGGAGTCCGCAGGGCTTGCTGGCAGGACTTGCAGGATCCTCCAACCGTCTGGCGTGATCCACCCATGCAGAATGAGAGGCACCATGGGCTATTTATAGGCCCAGGGAAGTTCTTCTAGAAGCGGGGCCCAGTGACATCAGCATGACGACCTGCGCGGACTCCGCGGACAGAGATTTTGCGTCCGCCACTGTTGCCTGAGGAAGCAAGCGGAAGGACCCACCTGCAGAAAGCTGGAGGTCGCCCCCTAGCGGGCGACCTGGGCGGACTCCGGGAGGAGTCCGCCCGGCAGGCCGGAGGCCGCCCCCTAGCGGGCGGCCTGGGCGGACTCCGGGTGGAGTCCGCCCGGCCGGAGCCGGGGCCGCCCCCTAGCGGGCGGCCTGGGCGGACTCCGGGGGGAGTCCGCCCGGCAGGAGCCGGGGCCGCCCCCTAGCGGGCGGCCTGGGCGGACTCCGGGAGGAGTCCGCCCGGCAGGAGCCGGGGCCGCCCCCTAGCGTGCGGCCTGGGCGGACTCCGGGAGGAGTCCGCCCGGCAGGAGCCGGGGCCGCCCCCTAGCGGGCGGCCTGGGCGGACTCCAGGGGGAGTCCGCCCGGCAGGAGCCGGGGCCGCCCCCTAGCGGGCGGCCTGGGCGGACTCCGGGGGGAGTCCGCCCGGCAGGAGCCGGGGCCGCCCCCTAGCGGGCGGCCTGGGCGGACTCCGGGAGGAGTCCGCCCGGCAGGAGCCGGGGCCGCCCCCTAGCGGGCGGCCTGGGCGGACTCCGGGAGGAGTCCGCCCGGCGGGGCCTGGCCGCCCCCTTGCGGGCGGCCTGGGCGGACTCCGGGTGGAGTCCGCCCGGCTGGCTGCCGGGGCCGCCCCCTAGCGGGCGGCCTGGGCGGACTCCAGGGGGAGTCCGCCCGGCGGGGCCTGGCCGCCCCCTTGCGGGCGGCCTGGGCGGACTCCGGGTGGAGTCCGCCCGGCTGACGGGCAGAGGCCGCCCGGGGTGGGCGGCCTCGGCGGACGGCGGCAGGAGGCCGCCGCCCCTCGGGCAGCAGGGAGGTTGCCCCAGGCGGGCGTCCTCGGCGGACGGCGGTAGGAGACCACCGCCCCTTGAGAGAAATAGGAGGCCGCTACTGGTACTGCTGTTGGCGGACTCCTGCAAGGAAAAGACTGCACGATTAGCGGACCTAATCGCATGTCCCGCGAGGGTGAGCCTTGGGAACAGCTCGCCGTCCCGCAGGGCACGCGGTTGCTAGGAGACCTAGGCGGATAGGGAAGACTGTCCGCCTACGCTGGGACCCATCGCGATCGAAAGGGATAATCTAAGGGTCACGATGAGCCAGCTGGCCATCTTGGGAAGGATCGCCGATTTCTGGGTTAACATAATCCCCGCACTTTTTTAAGTTCCGAAAAGAACTTCGAAAAAGTTGGAGACCCACGAAAATCGTGATCCACTCCAACGGAAGAAGGGGAGCAAGGAGAGACAGAACCTGAAAACTCTCCTTAGAAGCTTAGTGCTTCCTGAATTCGCTTTTGCAAAACGAAGAAGGCGTGTCTTCTGTGAATGTTCTGCAAAACAGAAGTGAGGAAAACAGAAAGCCACAATAACTCGCAAGTACCTGAAAGGGACCTGCAAGTCTTTGCTGATCTCTGCAAAAAGAGAGTTAGGAAACATGCACAATATATGAGAGTAACTTGCAAGTACCTGTGAAGAGACTTGCAAGGGTTTGAGGATCTCTGCAAGAAGAGAGTTAAGAGCAGGTATCATATATAAAAACAAGCTGCAAGTACCTGGATGAGGTTTGCAGGTGTTTGCTAATCTCTGCAAGAAGAGAAGTTAGGAACCAATAAGATATGAAAATAACTTGCAAGTACCTGTGAAGAGAAGGCTTGCAAGTGTTAACTGTAGACTGTTAACTGTTGATAAGTTAACTGTTGACAAGATAAGGCCGATATGACCAATTAGCAAGAAGAGTGCCTGATGAATATTATTATGAAGCCCAGATCAATAAACTGAGTGTTGACTGCTGACAGATATGACTGGATCATAATAGCATGGCTGACAGCGCTTGAGCAAACAATGTAGAGGAGATGAGAGCAATAGAGCTTATATGAGTAGAGTGCGAGTCATCATCCTGATAGAGCTTTGAATAAGCAATTCATATAGGATGAGCACGAGCAAAGTGACTGCTGAAAATCCTTTTGGTAGGTCGGATTAACCTGTTCACCTGCGAAAGGAGGGAAGAGAGAAAAGGAGGGCTGCACCCGGAATGATTAAAGTGGGTTGAATGCTGCCACAGGTGTTCCCCGTGGGCCTTATGCATCACTTGCCCGAGAAATCATACCGAGTATAGTCCTACTCAAAGCGGGCTGGCCGCGCATCCTCAAGGAGGGGGGAAAAGGAAAAAAGAGGTCCATGTTCGGAATGACTACAGAGGGTTGAATGCTGCCACAGGTGTTCCCCGTGGGCCTTATGCATCACTTGCCCGAAAAATCATTCCGAGTATGGTCCTGCTCAAAGCGGAAAAGGAAAAAGAGGTCCATGTTCGGAATGACTAAAAAAGGTTGAATGCTGCCACAGGTGTTCCCCGTGGGCCTTATGCATCACTGGCCTGAGAAAGTCATTCCGAGTATGGTCCTGCTCGAAGCGGGAAAGGAAAAAGAGGTCCATGTTCGGAATGACTAAAAAAGGTTGAATGCTGCCACAGGTGTTCCCCGTGGGCCTTATGCATCACTGGCCTGAGAAAGTCATTCCGAGTATGGTCCTGCTCAAAGCGGGCTGGCCGCGCATCCTCAAGGAGGGCACAAAGCGAGGGAAGGTCCTGAGAAGGACCGCTGGAAGCAAGGAAGATCCTGAGAAGGATCGCTAGAAACTCTGCTCTCTTGCCCTGGGCACAAGCATCACTGATCAAGGAGACAGGTTGCGCCAAGAGGCCTATATTGTCTGTGTGTTGATCAGTGGAGTTGTGAGAACCCGAGAGGCATAGATCGAGGATACCGGAGAGAGTTATTCGGCCACCACAGTTGAAGGCTGATCTAAGAGACAAGGCTACGCTTGATCGCCATTGCTTGTCCAGCGAAGATCATCCTAACCGTAGTGTTTCCTATATGACGCACAGCAGAGCTAACACATGGGGCTCCCCTAGCACACACTCTGTGTCAGATGCTGGCTAGGATCCTAAGCCTGAAGCCCATAATCGTAGATGAACTGCTCCCACTGCACACATGGGTATACTCCCGCCATATGTGGTCGAAGCGGTAGTGCGAGAACAAACTACGGAGGGAACGTTTCAGACTCGGCGAAATCTCATTGGCGTATTGATCCAGAGAGAGAGAGAGAGAGAGAGAGAGAGACAACAAAAAGGGAACTGTGTCAGTACAGGATCTCTGAATAAAGCTTTGCAGAAAAGCAGGAAAACACTGAGAAGTGTTGTAATGAAAATGTTTGAAAGAGGGAGTAAGGGTTGAGATAACCCCTGTAGGTTGTAAGGAGCTCTGGAGGACTGTGAAGTCCATCGCTTTGGAGGACTGTGAAGTCCTTGCTAGTTTAGAATAGCCTTCCTAGCACGCCCTCATCGTCGGCGTCGAAGCATTCGACTTCTTGGTTGACAATGAGGAGAGGAGGCTCTTCGACGTGATTCACTGCCCTTGAGGAGCAAGGAACATCTGAAATTTCTTTGCCCTTTGACGTTGATGGGTCAGGGCGATCTTCTTTAGGGAGCAAGTCATGCATCTTGCCCTGCCGGAGCATCCTTTGCACAAGCTGACGGAATGCTCGGCAGTTTTCTGTTCGATGGCCTGGCTCTTTGTGGAATTCACAATAAGGCTCTGAGTCTCTAGACCTCTGATCTGCTGGCCGGTAGGGCTTCTTATAGCTTGCCCTGTCTTTCATGATCTGCACTACCTCTTGCACGACGTCGTCGAGATCCGACTCATGCAAGTCATCGTCTTGCTGCTGTTGGACAGTTGCTGTTTGAGAAGGAGCTAGCGGTAGCAATGGATCTTGAGCATCGCGGCTCGGGAAGGAGTATCGCTGGCGATGAAGCCTTCTCTCCTTCCTTGAGTGAGCTGGGAAATGATTGTAAGGAGACCTTGGAGGTTGCTTGCGAAACGGATCTTTCTCTGATACGAGCTTGGAGACGAAGCCTGGATTGCTCTTCTCGCCTCGGATGTACGAGTTGGCTAGAGCGATCAGCTCTTGGTATGTCCTCGGAGCACGGACATTAGCTTCAAACTTGAGAGGCCCTTCGCGAAGACCATGGATAAGAGCCACTCGGTACATTTCTTGATCAACAATTTCGATGTCCAGAATCTCTCTCTGGAATCGATCAACAAATTGAGACCAGGTTTCATCACTGCGCTGTCTGATCTCGAAGAGGGCTTCAGGACCGCCCTTTCTCTTGGAGGAGGTAGAGAATCTGAGAAGGAATTCTCTACGAAGATCAAGGAAGGAAGAGATGGAGTGAGGACGGAGGCCATAGAACCAATCCCTCACTTGCCCATCAAAGGTTGTAACAAGAAGCTTGCACTTGGTTGCATCTGAAAGAGTCTTGAGAGCAACGGCTGATTCAAAGGCTTGAAGATGCTTTACTGGATCAGTCTCTCCTGTATAGATTGGCAGTCGAGGCTCTCTGAAGTTTGCTGGAGTAGGTTCAAGGCGAACACTCTCAATGAAGGGCGACGGCTCTTCCTGCTCTCCCACAGCATAGGGATCAAAGGGAGCATAGGCTGCAGCTGCAAAAGAAGCAGGGGGGTAGAAAGGAAAAGTTGCTGCAGGGGGAGCAGAGGCAGGAGCTGGGGGGCAAGGATGACTTCCTTGAAAGTTAAGAAATCTGGCAGGACTTCCTCGGGCTGCTTGCCGGAAGAAGTTTTGGTGAGCGGCGAACTCTTCATCTTGAGTTCGCAAAGGAGCAGCAGGACCTTGCGGGAAGGTCGGGGTGTAAGGCGGATAGAACGGAGGACAAGCTTGAGAATAAGCTTGCTTATGCTCTGATGTTGGCGTTGGGTTGATTGGAGCAGCTGGAGCAGCTGGAGCAGCTGCTGGACGAGAGTCTAACCGCTGCGTGATCGCAGCAAGAACTTGGTTGATTGCTTGGAACTGTTGAGCATTCTCACGGCGCGACTGCTCAAAAGCTTCCCAGAGAGGATCTTCACTGGGACTTGGAGCAAAGTTCTCGGCTGACTGATCTGACATGGCTAACTGTCGCTATTCACCGTCTGACCGGATCTGAAGGCCGCGTGTTAACTGTTGATGCGCGAAAACGTCGCGGGGCACCAGCCAGCTAACACGGAGGGGGTGTTCGATCTCACAAGCTAGGAGAGGAGGAAAGGAGGAAAGGAAGGAAGCCTCTGAGTGCTCGAGAGTGGAGCAAACGGCTTGTCAAAGAGGGTTGCGGGGATAGAGGAGAGAAGCTTGATCAACAGAGCGGGTTGATCAGGAGAGGAGAAGGAGGTTGACCAGGAGCTGTCGAGCAGACGGCTAATGGACGGTTGTGCTTGCAGGTTGGATGCCGAGGAGAGCTGAGCTGAGAAGAAGTCTGCTGAGCAGAGGAGCAAGACTTGCTGAGCAGAGGAGCAAGGCTTGCTGAGCAGAGGAGCAAGGCTTGCTGAGCAGAGAGAAGAATAAGGGGGGCCGCTAGCAGCGGCAACAACACACTTCGCCCGCCGCGGCCTAAATGCCACTCCTGCGACGGGCTTTCCTTTTATTAAAAGCTAGAGATTACAAGCTTACAAGTACACCTTTACAACAAAATCACTTAAAGGGTACAAGGAGAAGCTGGCGGCTAAGAGAGAAGAAAGTGCCAGAAAGCAGGGGAGAAGCTGGCAGAGACTAAGTAAAATAGTCTGCTAGCTGCTGGAGGACTGAGAAACTGAGTCTGCAGAGGGCTGCTGGCAAGCTGCTGAAGAGCTGCTAGAGAGCTGCGCGGACAGGAAATTGAGTCCGCAGAGCTTGCTGGAGGAGGCGATGACGGACTGCGCGGACTGGAAAACGGAGTCCGCAGGGCTTGCTGGCAGGACTTGCAGGATCCTCCAACCGTCTGGCGTGATCCACCCATGCAGAATGAGAGGCACCATGGGCTATTTATAGGCCCAGGGAAGTTCTTCTAGAAGCGGGGCCCAGTGACATCAGCATGACGACCTGCGCGGACTCCGCGGACAGAGATTTTGCGTCCGCCACTGTTGCCTGAGGAAGCAAGCGGAAGGACCCACCTGCAGAAAGCTGGAGGTCGCCCCCTAGCGGGCGACCTGGGCGGACTCCGGGAGGAGTCTGCCCGGCAGGCCGGAGGCCGCCCCCTAGCGGCGGCCTGGGCGGACTCCGGGTGGAGTCCGCCCGGCCGGAGCCGGGGCCGCCCCCTAGCGGGCGGCCTGGGCGGACTCCGGGGGGAGTCCGCCCGGCAGGAGCCGGGGCCGCCCCCTTGCGGGCGGCCTGGGCGGACTCCGGGAGGAGTCCGCCCGGCAGGAGCCGGGGCCGCCCCCTAGCGGGCGGCCTGGGCGGACTCCGGGAGGAGTCCGCCCGGCAGGAGCCGGGGCCGCCCCCTAGCGGGCGGCCTGGGCGGACTCCAGGGGGAGTCCGCCCGGCAGGAGCCGGGGCCGCCCCCTAGCGGGCGGCCTGGGCGGACTCCGGGGGGAGTCCGCCCGGCAGGAGCCGGGGCCGCCCCCTAGCGGGCGGCCTGGGCGGACTCCGGGAGGAGTCCGCCCGGCAGGAGCCGGGGCCGCCCCCTAGCGGGCGGCCTGGGCGGACTCCGGGAGGAGTCCGCCCGGCGGGGCCTGGCTGCCCCCTTGCGGGCGGCCTGGGCGGACTCCGGGTGGAGTCCGCCCGGCTGGCTGCCGGGGCCGCCCCCTAGCGGGCGGCCTGGGCGGACTCCAGGGGGAGTCCGCCCGGCGGGGCCTGGCCGCCCCCTTGCGGGCGGCCTGGGCGGACTCCGGGTGGAGTCCGCCCGGCTGACGGGCAGAGGCCGCCCGGGGTGGGCGGCCTCGGCGGACGGCGGCAGGAGGCCGCCGCCCCTCGGGCAGCAGGGAGGTTGCCCCAGGCGGGCATCCTCGGCGGACGGCGGTAGGAGACCACCGCCCCTTGAGAGAAATAGGAGGCCGCTACTGGTACTGCTGTTGGCGGACTCCTGCAAGGAAAAGACTGCACGATTAGCGGACCTAACCGCATGTCCCGCGAGGGTGAGCCATGGGAACAGCTCGCCGTCCCGCAGGGCACGCGGTTGCTAGGAGACCTAGGCGGATAGGGAAGACTGTCCGCCTACGCTGGGACCCATCGCGATCGAAAGGGATAATCTAAGGGTCACGATGAGCCAGCTGGCCATCTTGGGAAGGATCGCCGATTTCTGGGTTAACAGACCTATTTGGACCCATTGCAGTACAAAAACTAGGAGGGAAGTCTTACACTTTAGTAATTGTTGATGACTTCTCCAGATTTAGTTGGGTGGCCTTTCTGAGAACTAAGTCAGATACATTCAAGGTTCTTACAGATTTTCTCAGGACCATACAGATTGAGTTCTCTACTCATGTTGCATTGATCAGAAGTGATCATGGCACAGAGTTTGAGTCTCTTCTTATGCATGAGTTTTATGAGAAGGAAGGTATCAGGCAGTGCTTCTCAGCCCCTAGAACTACCTAACAAAATGGGGTAGCTGAAAGGAAAAATAGGACACTCATTGAAGCTGTAGGTACATTATTGGCAGATGCTTACATGCCTCTATCCTTTTGGGCAGAAGCTGTAAACACTGCTAACTATGTCCTGAATAGAAGCCTCATACATAAGCTGAAAAATAAGACCCCCTATGAATTGCTTAAAGGAAAGAAACCTAAAATCACATATTTTAAAGTTTTTGGTTGTATATGTTATATTCACACAAACAACAAAAGATACATTAGAAAGTTTGAGGCTAAGGCTGAAGAAGGGATTTTTCTAGGATATTCCCAAGTAAGCAAGGCCTATAGGGTTCTTAATAAATCCTCTCTTAAAATTGAAGAGTCAGTCCATGTATCTTTTGATGAAGCTAACATGTCTTATAAGGAGAAAGTGATTTCTACCAAAAGCCCTTTACAGGTTCCACAACTGTGTGAGTCTATGGATGGACTAAACCTTACCCAAGAGGTGTCAACCCATCCTTCTCCACAGGTTGCTGAAGATAGTGAAGAAGAAAATCAAGTGGAAGTGGCTGAACTTCCCTCAACACCTAATAACATTCCTCAAGAGGAATTAATTATAGAAGCTGTTGCTGAACAAACTCCAACCACTGATCTTGTCACACTTAGAGATCACCCCAGATCTCAAGTGATTGGGGACATTTCAGCAGGTGTACAGACAAGCAATCAACTCAACCAAGACTTGATGCATGCCTGTTTTATCTCTCAGATTGAACCTCTCTCCATCCATGAAGCTGAGCAAGATCTCTACTGGATCATTGCAATGCAAGAGGAACTGAATCAGTTTGAGAGATGTAGAGTTTGGGATTTGGTTCCAAGACCTCATAACTACCCAGTTATTGGAATCAAATGGGTCTACAGAAACAAGCTGGATGCTCAAGGAAACATTGTAAGAAACAAGGCTAGGCTTGTTGCTCAAGGCTACAGGCAAGAGGAAGGAATTGACTATGACCAAATATTTGCCCCTGTTGCAAGGTTAGAGGCCATAAGAATATTCCTTGCCTATGCAGCTCACAGGAGATTCAAGGTTTTCCAAATGAATGTCAAGAGTGCATTTTTGAATGAAGTTCTTCAAGAAGAGGTTTATGTGGAACAACCTCCAGGTTTTATCTCTCTAACTCAACCCTCTTTTGTGTTTAAATTATATAAAGCTCTCTATGGTTTAAAGCAAGCTCCAAGATCTTGGTATGAGACCTTAGCAAGCTTTCTTTTAGAGCATAAATTTACAAGAGGAACCATAGATAAAACCCTTTTCACTAGACATCATAAGGACCAAATCTTATTAGTGCAAATATATGTGGACGACATCATCTTTGGGTCTACTGATCCCAAATTATGCAAGAGGTTTGCTGACCTCATGCATTCCAAATTTGAGATGAGTAGCATGGGTGAGCTCTCCTACTTCCTTGGTCTCCAAGTGAAGCAGCTCCCTGATGGTATCTTCCTCTCCCAAGCTAAGTATGCTAAAGAGCTTATTAAGAAGTTTGGGATGGGTGATGCTTCAGGAATGAAAACACCTATGTCAATCAATGATGTTGTGGATTCAGATGCAGCAGGGAAACCTGTAGATTAGAAGCTTTATAGGGGAATTGTTGGATCCCTATTATACCTAACAGCTAGCAGGCCTGATATCATGTTTGCCACATGCCTCTGTGCTAGGTTCCAGGTGAACCCCAAAGAATCTCACCTTATTTTCTTAAAAAGAATTTTGAGATATATAAAAAGTTGTCCAAATCTAGGACTCTGGTATCCTATAGAGTTAGAGTTTGAGTTAACTGGATACTCAGATGCTGACTATGCTGGATGTAGAGTGGACAGGAAAAGTACCTCTAGAACATGCTAGTTCCTGGGTATGAGACTTATCTCTTGGTTTTGTAAAAAACAAACATCTGTGTCTACATCAACTGCAGAAGCAGAATATATAGCTGCTAGTAGCTGCTGTTCACAAATGTTATGGATACAAAACCAACTCCTAGACTATGGTGTCAACTTAAATAATTCAATATTATTTTGTGATAACACTAGTGCTATTGCTATAGCACATAATCCAGTTCACCATAGTAGGACTAAACATATTGATATAAGACATCATTTCATTAGAGATAGTGTAGACAAAAAGAAAATTAATCTAATACATATTCCTACTGATTTACAGAGAGTAGACATTTTCACCAACCCCTTGGATGAGAAAAATCATCTGTTCTTTGAAAATCAACTGGGAATGATCAATGGAGAAGAGTTAAATTAGTTTATGTCTGTATTCGACGAATTCTCCAGAGTTCGTCGAACGGAGTTCGACGAATTAGGGAAAGTTTGAGAGATGCTCGTCAAACGGAGATTGATGAATTCTCTGTGTGGAAACAATTTTCGTCAACCTGAGATCGACGAACTTTGCTTTAGAAGATATCTCGTCGAACGGAGTTCGACAAACTATTTTCGTTTCTTCTGGATGAGATCGACGAATTATTTATCTATAATTTATTTCGTCGACCTCAGTTCGAAGAACTGTTTTCATTTTCGTGGAACGGAGTTTGTCGATTCATATTCAGGAAAACTCTATATCTAGGTTTTCTTCGACCTCCATCCCGCGCTTTCAGTTCCTGTTGCACTTGATCGCTGTTTGTCTCTCTTGCAGGTAATCAATGGTGATTCCAGCGAGCACCCTGGCTGTAATGAAATTCGATACAGGCTTTGATATGGACTTTGATTCATTTCAGCATTCTGATCCTATATTTCTTTACATTATGGAACTTCTAGAAGAGCTAGGTCTCAAGGATTTTATGACCAGGAGAATCAAACTGCATGCAACGGAGATTAAAGAATGGGTGTATACTTCTTCTACTTCTGAGGACAACACTTTGATAGGGAATATCGGGGGTAATGTTGTTTCTTTATCCCCCGCCGTTATTTTTGAGATTTTTGAGTTGGTCAATAGAGAAGAAGATTTGGATATAGATTCTAATGAGTATATTTCGATGCTGAATCTGATGGGGTTTACTGGGAGTAACCCTAACAAGCTGTTAAAGAAACAGCTTTCTGCCGCCTACCAGTTTTTGGTGGATATTGTGGGAAAAGTGTTGATGGGCAAGCACACCGCGCACGATTACATAACAAGATACCAATTCCTTGTCATGTGCGCGGTGGTCAACAAGAGTCACGTTGATTGGGGCAAGATCTTCTTTGGTTTGATAAAGAAGAAAAATAGTAAGAAAGAGGTATGCTTTGGAAGGATCCTGGGGATTTTCCTTCAAGCAAAAGCTGGTGAATTCATGGTCTCCCCGACCATATTCATCAATGCCAGCAAGCGCCTCACATGCGCTTTGTTTGGCATATGGGAGAGGACGATCTCTAAGCCATCCAAGGCTTCCTCCTCTTCCATCCCAGCTTCTGAGAGAACAAGGGCCGTGCAGGCCACTCCCCACCCTGCGGAAGAGGTAATCCCATCTCCACAACCTCTTTCAACAACCCATCTTCCATCTTCAACCAGTCTTCCAATTCCTCCAGCTTCCCCCATTCATGTTTCTCCATCAACTCATCCATCCCCTGCTATGTCTCCTCCAACATCACCTCCTCCACCTCATCTGTCTAACATTCCACATTTTGATATACCATCCCCTTATCCACCTCCACCAGACACCACCATGACAGATGTTATTCCACCTGTATCCCCTCCATCTGTTCCCCTCACTTCATCTACTTCTCTACCATCACCAACTACTTCTCCATCTTTGGACCCCCCCCCCACTATATCTACCATCATAACCCTGCTCACTCCCCTCCTCAAATCCCTAATCACAGAGGCTATTACACCTCTTGTAAATTATATCAATTCTTTATCTGCCCAAGTATCTCTTCTTTCTACTGCCCCCTCTTCATTCAGGGGTCTGGCTTCAGGTTCTCCTGAAACTAGGCAGGGGGAGATGCTCTGTGATGAAGCAGCAGCAGATATATCAGCAGTTTCAGATGCAGCAGTAGTTCCTCCTACAGCAGTCTCAGATGCAGAAGCAGCAATTTTGACAGAATTTGATTCAGATTTGATTGACTTGATTCATTTCATGGATACTGACATTGAATTAGATGAGTCAGTTCCAGAGCAGATAAAAACTGTTGGTGATTTCCATTTGAATCCCACAGTTGATTTGGCTAGTTTGTTGAGATATTTTAATACAATTTATGTACAGTTCCCTTCTACTAAGTCATCCTTGGCTATTATTCTTGTCACCTCTCCAATAAGTCCTACAGTTGCTAAGCAACTTAGTGACAGTTTTGCTGTTCCAGAGCAAGCCATCTCTTCCCCCCCAGAAGAGATTTCTGCCCCTATTTTTGTTATGGATAATTCCCCAATGCCTGACCTGGATGCATTGATTCTGGCAGACATTGAGGAAGAGAATAAAGCTCTAGAAGAGCGCTCAGTCTTAATCAGTTCTCTAGTTTCAGTTCAACTTGCCAAGCCCCAGATCTCTGCAGTTACCCTAAGAGCGATTGATGCTCTGTATGCCAATCCTCAAGGGTCTAGCTCAGATGAGGAAGAGGAAGATGAAGATTCAGATGAAGAAGCCCAGAAGAGAGTCAAGTCAAAGAAGAGAAAGGCTCCTCCTCCTGCTCCTAAGCCCAATCCAACAACTGACACTCCCTACTACATCTTGCATAACATCACTCCCTATGAGGGAATGCCTGCTTGGATGTGGCTGTCAAAGAATCAACAAAAGGAAAGAAAGAAAAGTAGGAGATACTCTTCTTCACCAGTTTATAGCTATAGAAGAGATCCTCCTCCTCCTCATCCTCCAGTTGCTGGTACTTCTAGTTCCTCAATTTCAAAGCCTGTTCCTGTACAAACCTACCAAAGGCATCAGAGCAAGTCTTCAGGAGGTTACCAGCAGAGGCAACAATTTTCAGGCAAACAACAACATCAACAACAACAACCTCAGCAGCAACAGCAAAATGTATCTGTAGAACAGAAGGCAAACAGTCCTGAAAGACCATATTCACCTCCTGTTCCTTTTGAGGATCCTGAAACAGCTAACACTGCTAGAATGGCCAGATTCCAGGAACTGATTGGCCTCTCATTGATTAATGAAGTAAAAGCTAAAGGAAAGGACATTTCAGGATACTCAACTATGTCAAAATATAGAAAAGAAGAACTTAAAAGGTTTGACAAAGCAAACAAATTTTTTAATGTTAATGATTATATGAAGCTCCATCCAGAGGCTGTTGTTCCCAGAACCTCTACTCAGAATATGTTTGGTATAGTTGATATGACAATGACTATAGCTCAGGCAGCTAATCCAAACAGAGAGATCAAATTCTCAAAGCCTAGAGCTAGCAGCAGCAACAAAGAGAAAGACAAAGACCAATTCAAGAAGAGCAAGATATGATCTAAGTTTTTCTTTCTTTTCCTGTTTTTGCTTTTATAACTCTCTGGTTATGTTTCTGAACAAAGCTTTTATATATCTGCTACATGTGTTATAAATTCTCTGTCAGATATATACTTTTACTGCTTTGTTTCAGTCTGTGTCTTCACTTAGTGACCTCACCCAAATAGGGGGAGATTGTTGGATCCCTAGTTTGGATTTGGGCTAGGTTCACTGAGTTAGGATGTCTTTGACCCACCTTGTATAGTCAGGGTCATTGGTTGTGTCCTAGAGTCTAGGGTTTGTCCTTAGAACATCATCCTGTGGACCAGCCATCCTCCAGACTACCAGAGAACTCAAGACTTAGAGATATCTTCAGCTCAAAGAAATGTGTTCGACGTTCGTCGATCTCAGCTCAACGAACCATATTCCTTGGTCGACGATTTCTGGTCTACTATTTGAACTCTTCTCAGCCAGAGAATTCTCAGATTCTGTCTAAGTCCACAATCATTCTTCGGTCGACGAATTTGGATCTCTGTTCGACGGATGATGATTGCTAGTTCGACGAAGATTGTAGCAGAATTGACAAGTTTTCCTTGAAGACTAATTGCTATTGTTTGGTCGACGAACTCATCAGCTCAGCTCGACGAACTGTGAACTCAGGTCGACGATTTCTGTTCTTCGTTCAACGATTCCAGACTTGGTCTTCTCCAGTTTTCCGTCCCTTTTTCTTGGCGATGATTCATGAGTAATTAATGCTCAATCTTCTCGGAATGTTACCGTTAGAACGAGCATTGATCATGGATTATTACATGCCGTTTTTCCACGGTACAATTAGGGAATTTATTCATTGTCGCTTCCTTCTCAGGCTGACCGCATTTACTGCTCAAGGATTCAAATTTCGAATATTTTTTAGTCAGTTTCAAGAAAAGAAAAGATTAAGCATTCCTGCTGACATACATTACATTCAAGAAGCTTACGATATACAAAAAGGAAGATTGCAGACAAACTTAAAAAAAGTCTTACAGAAATCTAAAGTTTCACACACTGCAATCAGCCTAGGCCAGAGAACATCATCAAGAAGAAGAAGAACATACAATCTCTATCAAGAGTCTTCTTCTTTCCACCCTACATGACAACTTTAGAAGGACAACAATAACTCTATCTGTCGAAGAAGTTCCTGAAGCAATATCTGATCAAGGCAATCAAGTTTTTGAAGACCTGTCACCCTGAAGCAGAGCTCCAGATTTCCTGATCCATTCAAGATCTCAGGGGGAGCAATCTGCTGAAATCAATCCACTAGTCTTCTCAGTTGTTATTAAGAAAGAGAAGACACCATCACCTTTTTCATCCTCTATACAGGGTTTTAAGTCCCTTCAAAATTATTCCTAGTTGCAAGTATCCTACCAAAAGAGTTGAGGTTTTGGTTTTTGAGCACCTGAACAAAAGCTCATTGGTGTCAGGCACCTGATCAAAAATCTGAGTGGATTCCTACCAGGGTGGTAGAAGAGTGGATGTACCCAGGTGGGGGAACCACTATAATTTCTTGTGTCGTCTGGTTGCCCTTTTTCTTTTTTTTTTGGCTGTGTTCTGTGATTTGTTAGGTTGTTGTGTTTATTACTTTGTTTGCTAACCTGTTCACATAGGATTACAGTAAAAGTTGTAAAGATTTTGTAAGAGACCACAATACTCTATTCACCCCCTCTAGAGTATTTCAGATCTAACCTTCACTTTCACCCTGGGGTCCTATTTATAGGCCAATCCAAAGACATGGGGTCTTATTTATAGCCCCACCCCTGACAACTAGGCAACTTCTTGTGGGGAGCTTACCCGTCTGGGCGAGTAACTGACCTAGTCGCCTACCCAGCGAGTATGCGAGTGGAGCTTGCCATACTCGCCCAAGCCTTATGACGTCTTGCACTTTGACCCTGACTTCTGTCTTGACTTGTTGACTTTGATTCTTGTTGACCTGGCTCTAGAGGGGTCCACCCTCGATGAATATGGGTTGTATAATTGTGATAATCAAGCAGCAGTTTAAGTTGGTAAGAATGCTCTCTATAATACTAAGAGATGACAATATGATTGAGACATGCTTTGTTAAATTATCTGAAAGAACAAGAAATTATCACTTTGATCGATGTGCATTCGAAGGATAACTTAGCTGATCCATTGACGAAAGGAACGCCCAAGTCCGAGTAATCAAAATAGTGGGGAAAATGACATTAAATGCGATTTAGTTCGACCTTAGTTTAGCCTTAATTGATGTGCATTCGAAGGTTAAGCGATTTAGTTTAGCCTTAATTCAAAAGTTTTGATTTTTCAGATTTTTTTGTCAAAACAAGTATGTTTTGCTTCATTGATGCTCTTGGTTGCTGAGTATGGATTTGATAGGCAGTTTCATTTCAAATTTGATGCTAACAACTTCACACAGATTCAACTATCTTGACTTGGAGGAGAGTGTTATTCAAAACTTAATAACACGATCATACTTGATTTGACTTTTCTTCTGTTAATTGGTTTCATTTCAAACTTGATGAATTTTAGTTAACTTTAGAAGTGCAGTAACTGAGACATTCTATATAGATTCACATATATAGCTACTATGTCCAGAAGTCCGAAAATCGTTTTGTTTGGAAACAAATAGCGAATTCTGAGGCTAATCTATAATACAATAATAATAAATACTAAGTTCTTTCAGTAAAACTAGATGTTTGTACATTTTCAAATGATTGAATTTATTCTAAAATGAAATTCCCTGTTGAAAATTAAAGAGGTTGCATATATAGGCGGAACACTGGTAGACTGAGATCCTGATCAGAATGATCTCCTAAGAGATGACAGTTAGAGTATTAACAGATTACTTTGGTTTATCTCTGTTCAGAGCACTGTTTAACTCTTTCTTTTACCTGTGTTTGAATTGTTTTGCTCAATATTTGATTTGGGATGCTAGTTGCATTGGACCCGTGCCCCGATTGTACCTGAAACAATGTTGTGATGTGACTGAGCTTTATTTTTGTTATTGTATGCATACTTTTTTTATGTTTACGTCCAATATGTTTAACAGTTGTTGGACACGATTAGGAATGATTCGCGTTTCGCCGAACATTGCACAAACCCCACTTTTTCGATGTGCATTCGAAGGATAACTTAGCTGATCCATTGACGAAAGAAACGCCCAAGTCCGAATAATCAAAATAATGGGGAAAATGACATTAAATGTGATTTAGTTCGACCTTAGTTTAGCCTTAATCGATGTGCATTCGAAGGTTAAGCGATTTAGTTTAGCCTTAATTCAAATGTTTTGATTTTTCAGATTTTTTTGTCAAAACAAGTATGTTTTGCTTCATTGATGCTCTTGGTTGCTGAGTATGGATTTGATAGGCAGTTTCATTTCAAATTTGATGCTAACAACTTCACACAGATTCAACTATCTTGACTTGGAGGAGAGTGTTATTCAAAACTTAATAACACGATCATACTTGATTTGACTTTTCTTCTGTTAATTGGTTTCATTTCAAACTTGATGAATTTTAGTTAACTTTAGAAGTGCAGTAACTGAGACATTCTATATAGATTCACATATATAGCTACTATGTCCAGAAGTCCGAAAATCATTTTGTTTGGAAACAAATAGCGAATTCTGAGGCTAATCTATAATACAATAATAATAAATACTAAGTTCTTTCAGTAAATCTAGATGTTTGTACATTTTCAAATGATTGAATTTATTCTAAAATGAAATTCCCTGTTGAAAATTAAAGAGGCTGCATATATAGGCGGAACACTGGTAGACTGAGATCCTGATCAGAATGGTCTCCTAAAAGATGACAGTTAGAGTATTAACAGATTACTTTGGTTTATCTCTGTTCAGAGCACTGTTTAACTCTTTCTTTTACCTGTGTTTGAATTGTTTTGCTCAATATTTGATTTGGGATGCTAGTTGCATTGGACCCGTGCCCCGATTGTACCTGAAACAATGTTGTGATGTGACTGAGCTTTATTTTTGTTATTGTATGCATACTATTTTTATGTTTACGTCCAATATGTTTAACAGTTGTTGGACACGATTAGGAATGATTCGCGTTTCGCCGAACATTGCACAAACCCCACTTTTTCGAGCGCCAGATTTACGACAGACATGGGAGTAGATTGTTAGATATATTAATATATGTACGCACGTGTCGAGACCGACTCGGAGCGTGTTTTTGGGTTCGTGTCACTCTAGGATAGGCTCTATGTTTGAGATATTATATAAGTTTTATTCCAAACTTGATAAAGCATATGAACTATCTTGAGCAGAGCCAATCACTCTAACATATACCAATATATATCCAAAGCATACACCATTAGGGGAAACTACATGATCCGATAAACGACACCATGGGTGTAATCGGCCACCTCCATCCGTTGAGACAGAACAAGACTTACTGCAGTCCGTTGAACAACGGACGCACAAAGTTTACACACGAACCTTTGTCGTCGGACGACGACCAACCCGCAACCACCACCTGAGAGAAACCCCTTCGAGGCTGACTGCTTAGTCATTTAGATTAGTATTAGAGGACTTGGACCTTTCATAGGCCAAATAAAACAGCTTAGTCATAGATTAGTATTACAAGGTTATACAATATCATAACAGCTGTAATGATACAGGCTCTCCTATTCATATCACTTCGTCACCATACTTAAACTGCAGACTGTAACATTGACAGCAGCCTTTATCTTCTTTAGACCTGGTTTCTGATTGCTGGTGAGCCGGCTCCAATGGGGAAAAAGAATCGGATCCGGATCCGGACCTGGTTCGCATCCGAATCCGAACCTACAACCAAACATTAACGAATGACAATTTAATTTTCATGTTCATGACCGTCACCATGATGCCAAAAGGGGCCTTTATTTGTGCCAACACTAGCTCCACCTGGGAGAAGGTCAATAGAACAAACCTTTAGAGCTCCAGCAAGCAATGAACTGGCAAATACCACGAGCTGCTGCAACCTTTTGTGCATAGATGAAAGATAAAACAGATTTTTATCTCTTAAAACTATTTTGATAGTTGTTTAAGTCAAAAAAGAAAATTGAATTCTATTCTGTATTTTACTTGTGTTTTATTTTTTATTTTCTTGGAAAATTATTAGTTCAAAAACGTTAAGCAAGTGAATATCGACATGTAATGAAAGAACTGTGGTGCGAAACCAATGATTACATGATAAGAGCTATACAGAAGCTGTTTTAAAAAGCTATAGATATTTTAACAAACCTCCATTTAAGTGATTTTCATAAATGTGTTGCATTTTTCCATTTAATAGATTTTTAGTTTTTTAATAATAAAAAGGCGTTTTTTGTTAGTTATTTATCGCATAGATAAGTAAATGTTGGATCGGCTGCTCAAAAAACTCACAAAAAACCTATCTTGAAAAAGCTTTTTTGAAAAAACTTCTCATCTAAACAATCTAAAAAGAATGGTGACATGAAAATAGAGCTTTTCACATTGCCATCCCAGCCCCAAATAGTGCCTACAAAGAGAAGTTTAAATAGTTCGGCAATCTGGGCTTTGACATGGATCAACGTCGACCCATGTCAACATTAGGCATTCAAGGACCTGACATGACTTATCGGGTCATACTAGCCTAACCTGATCCATACACCCCATACTGACATTCCAAAAACATTTTAATACATATCAAGTTTAGATGAGTTAAACTGTCATTTGTTAACGATCACCTAACAAACATTGTACCTTTAAACATAAAAGTGAATGAAGTTCCTTAGGGGAGCGTTAAGGAATGACAATTTAACCCCATGTTCATGACCGCCACCACCGTGCCAAACGGAGCCTTGGCTGCAGTTAGGTCAATTCACCTATAAGACTGTTGGGATTACACGTAGGGGATGTATATTGTGGCCAATTCACATCTATTAGGTAAACTTCCATCACCGGACACATCATTAGATCCGCGAGTTAAAATACACAAATCACAGTATGAGGGATACGTTAATTCATTGACCCAACCGTAAGCTCTGTCCAAGCCCCAGGTGATAAGAGTAACTTTGGGTTTAAGTGGTCCAAATTGAGGCCAAATTGAAAAGTGCCCCAATAGATTCCATATAAATGGGTCATGTAATTTCAATATGTAGGGTTCCTGTTGAAATTGTTGAAGTGAGAGTGAAAGTGGAGTTGAGCGATTTGACTGGGAAGACCGCAGAGTCCGCCGCGGCCTGACGGGCAGCTTTGGCGGATAGCTTTTGGCGGGTTGCCGGTAGTTCTTGCGGTCTGGTTCAGCAAGCATCCTTGGTATACCGGGCGGTTAGGGTTGGCTAACCGGGGATGTGGCTGACTCATCTGGAGTTCGCCGAGTCCGGCATTGATGTGTTGGCGGACTCTTGTGGATCTCAATGGTGTCCAACTTGTTTCTATTCTTGTGGACAAGTTGTTAGATCGTGGTGGTCAGCACAGTTGCGCGGACTGGTTTTCCTGGAGTGGCGGACTGGTTCTTGTATTCACACTTATGCGGATTCATGATGTTTGCTGACAGGTCTGACGAGCGATTATCCTATCGCTATGGATGGTGACGACACTCCTCCTCACATCTATCAATAACAGCTAGTCATAAATAATAGTGAACAGTGAGAACTACCTCGCGCTTTGTTTTTGCGGTTATGGTTTTCTAACCGCTGCGACTATGGAAGTTGATTCTGTGCAGGCTATGCGGCTAACATCAGATGGCTAGGCAACTAGTGAACGCTGGGTGTGGAACAGTTCGCGGATAACAGTCAATGAATATCAACAGGTCGCGGTCTTTGCGACTTGATCTCTTCCTCCTAGTTGCGGATAAGCAGAGCAGTTTGTCCGGTCTATCAGCGGGTTCTGCTCAAGTTCCTTCAGCATTTCAATAAGCAGTTTGTCCGGCATGTTTCAGATTTCCTTTGTCAAAACAAATAAATTGTGCTTTGTTGATGCTCTTGGTTGCTCAGTATGGATCAGATAAGTTGTTTCATTTCAAATCTGATGCTAACAACTTCACCCGGATTCAGCTAACTTGCCTTGCAGGAGAGTGTTATTCTAAACTTAATAACACAATCATACTTAGTTTGACTTTTCTTCTGTTAATTGCTTTCATTCCAAACTTGATGAATTTTAGTTAACTTTAGAAGAGTAGTAACTGTGACATTGTATACAGATTCACATATATAGCTACCATTTCCAGAAGTCCGAAAATCATTTTGTTTGGAAAAAATAACGGATTCTGAGGTCAATCTATAATACAATAATAATAAATAATAAGTTCTTTCAGTAAAACTAAATGTTTGTACATTTTCAAAAAAATTGAATTCATTCTAAAATGAAATTCTTTGTTAAAAATTAAAGGGGCTGCTGATATAAGCAGAGCAATGGTAGACTGAGATTCTGATCAGGATGATCTTCTAAAAGATGACAGAGTATTAACAAATTTTTTTTGTTTATCTCTGTTCAGAGCACTGTTTAGCTCTTTCTTTTACGAGTGTTTGGATTGTGTTGCTCAATGTTTGATTTGGGATGCTAGTTGTATAGGACCCGTGCCCTGAATGTACCTGAGACTATGCTGTGATGTGACTGAATTTTATTTTTGTTTATGTATGCATACTATTTTTATGTTTATGTCCAATATATTTAACAGTTGCTGGACACGATTGTGAATGATTCGCGTTTGGCTGAACATTGTACAAACTCCCCTTTTTTTGACGTCAGGTGTACGACAAACATGAGAGTAGATTGTTAGATATATTAATATATGTCCGCACGTGTCAAAACTGACTCGGAGAATGTTATTGGGTTCATGTCACTCTATGATATGCTCCACACTAAAGATATTATATAAATCTTATTCCAAACTTGATAGAGCATATGCACTATCTTGAGCGGAGCCAATCACTCTAACATATACCAATATATATTCAAAGCATACAACATTAGGGGAAACTACATGATCTGATAAACGGCACCACGGATGGAATCGGACACCTCCATCCGTTGAGATTGGACAAGACTTACAGCAATCGTCCATTGAACAACAGACGCACAAGGTTTACACATGAACCTTCGTCGTCAGACGACGACCAACCCGCAACCACCACCGGAGAGAAGCCCCTTCGAGGCTGACTGCTTAGTCATTTCGATTAGTATTAGAGGACTTGGACCTTTCATAGGCCAATTAAAACAGCGTAGTCATAGATTAGTATTACAAGGTTTTACAATATCATAACAGCTGTAATGATACAGGCTCTCCTATTCATATCACTTCGTCACCATACTTAAACTGCAGACTTTAACCTTGACAGCAGCCTTTTTCTTCTTTAGACCTGGTTTTTGATTGCTGGTGAGCCGTCTCCAATGGGGAAAAAGAATCGGATCCGGATCCGGACCCGGTTCGCATCCGAATCCGAACCAATAACCAAACATTAACGAATGACAATTTAATTTCCATGTTCATGACCGTCACCACAATGCCAAAAGGGGCCTTTATTTGTGCCAACACTAGCTCCACCTGGGAGAAGGTCAATAGAACAAACCTTTAGAGCTCCAGCACGCAATGAACTGGCAAATACCACAAGCAGCTGCAACCTTTTGTGACTTAGAATTTTTTGGAATAGTGAGCATAGATGAAAGATAAAACAGATTTTTTTCTCTTTTAAAACTATTTTGATAGTTGTTTAGGTCAAAAAAAGAAAATTGAATTCTATTCTGTATTTTACTTGTGTCTTATTTTTTATTTTCTTAGAAAATTATTAGTTCAAAAACGTTTAGCAAGTGAATATCGACATGTAATGATAGAACTGTAATGCGAAACCAATGATCACATGATAGGAGCTATCCAGAAAGCTGTTTGAAAAAGCTATAGATTTTTTAACAAACCTCCATTTCAGCGATTTTCATAAATGTGTTTTGCGTTTTTTCTATTTAGAAGGACTACTATATTATTATAGATTTTTTGCTTTTTACTAATAAAAAGGCATTTTTAGTTAGTTATTTATCGCATAGATAAGTAAATGTTGGATCGGCTGCTCAAAAAGCCCACAGAAACCTATCTTCAAAAAGCTCTTTTGGAAAAACTTCTCATCTAAGCAATCTAAAAAGGACGGCGGCATGAAAATAGACCTTTTCGCACTGCCATCCCAGCCCCAAATAGTGCCTACAAAGTGAAGTTTAAATAGTTCGGCAATCTGGGCTTTGAGCCTTTGACATAGATCAACGTCGACCCATGTCAACATTAGGCATTCATGGACCTCACATTACTTATCTGGTCATACTAGCCTAACCTGATCCATACCCAGCATACTGACATTCCAAAAACATTTTAATATATATCAAATTTAGATGAGTTAAACTGTCATTTGTTAAGGATCGTCTAACAAATATTGTACGTTTAAACATAAAAGTGGATGAAGTTCCTTAGGTGAGCGTTAAGAAATGACAATTTAACTCCATGTTCATGACCGTCACCACCGTGCCAAACGGAGCCTAGGCTGCAGTTAGGTCAGTTCACTTATAAGACTGTTGTGATGACACCTAGGGGATGTATATTGTGGCCAATTCACATCTATTAGGTAAACTTCCATCACCGGGCACATCATTAGATCCGCGAGTTAAAATACACAAATCACAATATGAGGGAGACGTTAATTCATTGACCCAACCGTAAGCTCTATCCAAGCCCCAGGTGATAAGAGTAACTTTACTTTGGGTTTAAGTGGCCCAAATTGAGGCCAAATTGAAAAGTGCCCAAATAGATTCCATATAAATGGGTTATGTAATTTCAATATGTAGGGTTCCTGTTGAAATTGTTGAAGTGAGAGTGAAAGTGGAGTTGAACGATATGACTGGGAAGACCGCAGAGTCCGCCGCGGCCTGACGGGCAGCTTTGGCGGATAGCTTTTGGCGGGTTGCTGGTAGTTCTTGCGGTCTGCTTCAGCAAGCATCCTTGGTACACCGGGCGATTAGGGTTTGCTAACCGCGGATGTGGCTGACTCATCTGGAGTTCGCTGAGTCCGGCATTGATGTGTTGGCGGACTCTTGTGGAGCTCAATGGTGTCCAACTTGTTTCTGTGCTTGCGGACAGGTTGTTAGATCGTGGAGGTCAGCACAGTTGCGCGGACTGGTTTGGCTGGAGGTCGTGCTGCCTGATGGAGCAGTCCGCAAGGTGGCAGACTGATCTTGTTTAGCTTGGGCGCGGTCTTGGTCTCAGGTGGCGCATTTACATGGAGACCGCGGAGCATGTCATGGACGACCTTCTGAGACTAAGAATAGCTTTGTTGCCTATCACGCCGAGATCGCCTGTTTGCGGATTGCTTCTTGAGCTCGCCGAGCTAGTCAACTTAGCGGCATGGTTGCCGCGTGTTGGAGCTTTGCGCGGACTGGAGTTGAGTCCGCAAGCCTGGCGGTCTGGTTATACTTGCGGACAAGATTGGTGTCCGCGCTTATTGCGGATAGTCTTCCTTAAGTGGCGGACTGGTTCTTGTATCCGCACTTATGCGGATTCATGATGTTTGTTGACAGGTCTGACGAGCGATTATCCTATCGCTATGGGTGGTGACGACACTCCTCCTCACATCTATAAATAAGGGTTTTCAGCTCATCATAAATAATAGTGAACAGTGAGAACTAGCTCGCGCTTTGTTTTTGCGGTTATGGTTTTCTAACCACTGCGACTAAGGAAGTTGATTTGTGCAGAATGTGCGGCTAACATCAGATGTCTAAGAAACTAGTGAAAGCTGGGCGTGGAACAGTTCGCGGATAACAGTCAATGGATATCAGCAGGTCGCGGTCTCTGCGACTTGATCTCTTCCTCCGAGTTGCGGATAAGCAGAGCATTTGCCGAGTCTATTAGCGGGTTATGTTCAAGTTCTTTTAGCATTTCAATAAGCAGTTTTCTGGCATGTTTCAGATTTCCTTTGTCAAAACAAGTATGTTGTGCTTTGTTGATGCTCTTGGTTGCTGAGTATGGATCTGATAAGTTGTTTCATTTCAAATCTGATGATAACAACTTCACTCTAATTCAGCTATCTTGCCTTGGAGGAGAGTGTTATTCTAAACTTAATAACGCGATCATACTTAGTTTGACTTTTCTTCTGTTAATTGGTTTCATTCCAAACTTGATGAATTTTAGTTAACTTTAGAATATTAGTAACCGTGACATTCTATATAGCTACCATTTCCAGAAGTCCGAAAATCATTTTGTTAGGAAACAAATAACGGATTCTGAGGTCAATCTATAATACTATAATAATAAATACTAAGTTCTTTCAGTAAAACTAAATGTTTGTACATTTTAAAAGATTGAATTCATTCTAAAATGAAATTTTCTGTTGAAAATTAAAAGGGCTGCTGATATAAGCGGAACACTGGTAGACTGAGTTCCTGATCAGGATGATCTTCTAAAAGATGACAGAGTATTAACAGATTTCTTTTGTTTATCTCTGTTTAGAGCACTGCTTAGCTCTTTGTTTTACCGGTGTTTGGTTTGTGTTGCTCAATGTTTGATTTGGGATGCTAGTCTTATAGGACCCGTGCCCTGATTGTACCCGAGACTATGTTGTGATGTGACTGAACTTTATTTTTGTTTATGTATGCATACTATTTTTATGTTTACGTCCAATATATTTAACAGTTGCTGGACACGATTGTGAATGATTCGCGTTTGACCGAACATTGTACAAAATCCCCTTTTTTTGACGCCGGGTTTACGACAGACATGAGAGTAGATTGTTAGATATATTAATATATGTCCGCACTTGCCGAGACTGACTCGGAGCGTGTTATTGGGTTCATGTCACTCTAGGATAGGCTCTACACTAAAGATAAAATCTTTTTTCAAACTTGATAGAGCATATGGACTATCTTGAGCAGAGCCAATCACTCTAACATATACCTATATATCCAAAGCATACAACATTAGGGGAAACTACATGATCTGATAAACGGCACCACGGGTCGAATCGGATACCTCCATCCGTTGAGATTGGACAAGACTTACTGCAGTCCGTTGAACAACAGACGCACAAGGTTTACACACGAACCTTCGTCGTCGGATGACGACCAACCCGCAACCACCACCGGAGAGAAGCACCTTCGAGGCTGACTGCTTAGTCATTTAGATTAGTATTACAGGACTTGGACCTTTCATAGGCCAAATAAAACAGCTTAGTCATTTAGATTAGTATTACAAGGTTTTACAATATCATAACAGCTGTAATGATACAGGCTCTCCTATTCATATCACTTCATCACCATACTTAAACTACAGACTTTAACTTTGACAGCAGCCTTTATCTTCTTTAGACCTGGTTTCTGATTGCTGGTGAGCCGGCTCCAATGGGGAATAAAACCCTAGATCTAATTGTAGATATAGAAAAAGAATCTGATCCGGATCCAGACCCGGTTCGCATCCGAATCCGAACCAATAACCAAACAATTTAATTTCCATGGTCATGACCGTCACCACGATGCCAAAAGGGGCCTTTATTTGTGCCAACACTAGCTCCACCTGGGAGAAGGTCAATAGTACAAACCTTTAGAGCTCCGGCACTCAATGAACTGGCAAATACCACCAGCTGCTGCAACCTTTTGTGACTTAGAATTTTTTGGAATAGTGAGCATAGATGAAAGATAAAACAGATTTTTTTCTCTCTTAAAACTATTTTGATAGTTGTTTTAGTCAAAAAAGAAAATTGAATTCTATTCTGTATTTTGCTTGTCTTTTTTTTTATTTTCTTAGAAAATTATTAGTTCAAAAATGTTAAGCAAGTGAATATCGACATGTAATGATAGAACTGTAATGCGAAACCAATCATCACATGATAGGAGCTATCCAGAAGGCTGTTTGAAAAAGCTATAGATTTTTTAACAAACCTCCATTTAAGCGATTTTCATAAATGTGTTTTGCGTTTTTCTATTTAGAAGAACTACTATATTATTATAGATTTTTAGCTTTTTAATAATAAAAAGGCATTTTTAGTTAGTTATTTATCGCATAGGTAAGTAAATGTTGGATCGGCTGCTCAAAAAGTCCACAAAAAACCTATCTTGAAAAAGCTCTTTTGAAAAACTTCTCATCTAAGCAATCTAAAAAGGACGGTGGCGTGAAAATAGAGCTTTTCGCATTGCCATCCCAGCCCCAAATAGTGCCTACAAAGTGAAGTTTAAATAGTTCGGCAATCTGGGCTTTGACATAGATCAACGTCGACCCATGTCAACATTAGGCATTCATGGACCTGACATGACTTATCTGGTCATACTAGCCAAACCTGATCCATACACAGCATACTGACATTCCAAAAACATTTTAATATATATCAAATTTAGATGAGTTAAACTGTCATTTGTTAAGGATCGTCTAACAAACATTGTACGTTTAAACATAAAAGTGGATGAAGTTCCTTAGGTGAGCGTTAAGAAATGACAATTTAACTCCATGTTCATGACCGCCACCACCGTGCCAAACGGAACCTAGCTGCAGTTAGGTCAATTCGCCTATAAGACTGTTGTGATGACACCTAGGGGATGTATATTGTGGCCAATTCACATCTATTAGGTAAACTTTCATCACCGGGCACATCATTAGATCCGCGAGTTAAAATACACAAATCACAATATGAGGGAGACGTTAATTCATTGACCCAACCGTAAGCTCTATCCAAGCCCCAGGTGATAAGAGTAACTTTACTTTGGGTTTAAGTGGCCCAAATTGAGGCCAAATTGAAAAGTGCCCAAATAGATTCCATATAAATGGGTTATGTAATTTCAATATGTAGGGTTCCTGTTGAAATTGTTGAAGTGAGAGTGAAAGTGGAGTTGAACGATATGACTGGGAAGACCGCGCAGACCGCAGAGTCCGCCGCGGCCTGACGGGCAGCTTTGGCGGATAGCTTTTGGCGGGTTGCTGGTAGTTCTTGCGGTCTGGTTCAGCAAGCATCCTTGGTATACCGAGCAATTTGGGTTGTTGAAATTTGTGAAGTGGAAGTGGTTGACAGGGCAGGCCGGGCGGCCTGGGGCGGACAGCTTTGGCGGACTAGGCGGACTGGGCGGACTGTGATGTGCGGCCTGGTGGAAGGTCTAGTGAAAAGCCGGCTGTCTTCTGAGCGGGTTGTTTGCATGGAGTCCGCGGTCTATGCGGCCTGGTTTCTGCGGATAGGGTGTTTGCTGATTGGCTTTGCCAAGGAGCGGCCTGAGCGGATGGAGGCTTGCGGACTGGTAAATTGCTCAGTGGCCGCGGATGCAAGCTTGTGCTGATAGGCGGGTTGGCTCATGTTCGCGGGAAGCTTGCAGACTGGTGTGTCCGCAGTATGGGCTATTGCGGACTGGGCTTAGAGCTTGGCTGAGGCCTTGTCGAGCTCTGGTGGCACAGCAGGTGCTTTGCTGTGGAGATCGATTGGCGGACTGGTGTTTGGAGTCCGGGAGGAGGCTGCTGCGTTGGACAGGAGTGCGAGGAATTTGCGGACTGCTGGCGGTCTGTGCTTTGGTGTTTGGCGGACGGGGGTTTGCGTCCGCCATGCTCGCATTGGCCTTTGATGGTTTTGGACTTGGTCACACCTTGTGCCAAGTTCATGGTGTCCGCCGTATCCGCCAAGTCCGCTGTGACCGGGCGGACAGTTGCTATCTGCCTTTGGTCGTGGACTTGTGGCGGATTGAGGTGTGAGTCTTGCGGACTGCCTCGGGTTGGTGCGGACTGCCATTAAAGGGGGATGTTGTCCTGCAGTGGTTGGAGCTTTGCGGGCTGATGCCTTGTCCGCATAGCTTGGGCGGACTGGAGAGGGTTCGTCAATGGTTGCCTTGCTCCTGGCGGTTTTCCTCGGTATCCAGCTAAGTCCTTGCGGACTCGGCGGATGGTGTTTTTGCAATCGCGCGGGCTGGGGTGGTGTCGCTATCTCTTGGGCGGTGACCACACTCCTCACCTTGCCTATAAATAGGACCCCCCTGGCACATCTACAGGAACCTAAGTAACTTGAGTGAATAGTAAGTTGGGTTGAGCGAAGTGCTGCAGTCTCAATTTGTCAGTCCGCGCGGATTGATTCAGAGCTGACGTTTGTTGTGTACAGGTCGCGCGGGTTGCTTCAAGGAGCCAGGAGTTTGGCTGTGACTTCGGTCAAGTACTTGGAAGTGTGCGGTCTCTGCAGACTCAGCAGGAGGTCGCTCTGCGGGTTGTCAGTTCTGTTTCATCTTTGTCAGCTTCAATAACCTGTCCGCCGGCTTCAGGCGGGTAGGGGTGGTCCTCAGTTCAGGTTCAGCAAGAGAGGAATAACGGTGTGTCCGCGCGGCCTCGCGGCTTCGGTGGACTCCGTGGCTATTCGGCGGATTCCGTGGCTATTCGGCCGAGTCCGTGGCTATTCGGCGGACTCCGTGGCTCTTCGGAGGATTGCAGGTTTCTTAGGTTCAGTTGCGTGAGCGGAAGTCAGCCAGTGTTGTTTCTCAGTGATTGAGTGGTGATCAACCTGTGTTGTTGCTCGGAGCTTCTGAAAGGGTGCCAACAGGTGTTGCAATGGAAGGGAGCTTTGCAAGGGGTCTTGGCATTGAACTCTTAACGCCGACTAACTTCAAGAAGTGGAAGTCGTGCATGAAGAGTTATCTTCTTGGCGAGGAGCTGTGGGAAGTTGTCGGTGGTGACGACAGACAGGAAGTGACTGCTGCGTTCGGTACTGTTGAGCAGGTTAGGCTCTGGAGAAGAACAAATGCTAAGGCGAAGTTCATTCTGAAGAGAGCTGTGTCACCGGAACTGTTTGATCACATCGTTGGGTGTGAGTCGGCTGCTGATATTTGGACAACCATTGATGAGTTGTTCAATAGGAAGAATGTGGCGCGGCTTCAGTTCCTGGAGAATGAGTTGGCCAGGGCAACTCAGGGAGACCTTTCCATCTCCAAGTACTTCTTAAAGATGAAGAGCTTATATGCTGAGCTGTCGGCACTGGATCCTGATGAGCCTATCTCTGAGGCAAAGATGAAAAGGCACATTATCCGCGGCTTGCGGAAGGAGTATGTGGCCTTTGTAACATCTGTTCAAGGGTGGGCTACTCAGCCGTCATTGCTGGAGCTGGAGAATCTGCTTGCCTCGCAGGAGAGCTTAGCAAGGCAGATGGCTGGAGTGAACCTGAATCAGGAAGGCAGCGAAGCTCTCTTCTCAGGCAAGAAGAAAGGATGGGAAGGGAAGAAGAAGAAGAAGGTGCAGGTTGCTGGTGAGAAGGAGACTTCAACTTCATATCCACCGGAGAGGAGCAATGCTCCTAAGGACTGGAAGAAGAACCTGAAGTGCTACCAGTGTCATCAGCGAGGGCACTTCAAGCGGGACTGCAAGGTCAAACTACAGCCTGGGCATGCTGCGGGAAAGGAGGAAGCCTGCTCGAGAAGTGAAGAAGCAGAATGGGGCGGAGCTTTTATGACGGGCACTTGTGTCCGGGCCTTGTCTGCTGAGGACTTCAACGGCGAGTGGATCGTGGACTCCGGGTGTGGTCATCACCTCACCGGAGACAAATCGAAGTTCACTTCCATGCAGACGTACTCAGGTAATGAAGCTATTATCACTGCTGATAATACTGTTTATGCAGTAGAGAAAGAGGGGGTCGTGTCTTTGGGTAGTGATTAGGGGCCACTCATGTTAAGGAGTGTGTATCACGTGCCAGGCATGAAGAAGAACCTCTTCTCGGTGACCAATGCTGTGGACGCTGGGTATCACGTTCTGTTTGGGCCAACAGACGTGAGGTTCCTTCGCAACGTATCAGCGGTTAAGGCTGATGTTGCTCATGTTGGGAGGAGGGTGAAGAACTTGTTTGTTCTTTCCACCAATGCTTATGTTGATAGAATGAGGGCCAATGATAGTGCTGCTATCTGGCATGAGAGGCTGGGGCATGTTGGCATGGACAAGCTGAAGGCTATGGCTAGTAGAAGTTTGGTGAGGGGGTTGCCGAAGTTGTCCTCCTTTGGTGATGGGCATGTTTGTGCGGGCTGTCAATACGGTAAGGCACATCGCCTTCCGTTTGATAAATCACAAACAAGGAGCAAGAAACCATTGGAGTGTGTTCATGGCGACCTGATGGGACCGACAGTTACTGCCAGCCTTGGTGGAAGCAGATACATGCTTGTCTTGGTTGATGACTACTCAAGGTATACTTGGGTGTACTTCTTAAAGGTGAAGTCGGAAGCCTTCCGTTTGTTCGTGGAGTTCAAGGAGTTGGTAGAAGGTCGGCTTGGCTTGCGGATTAAGAAGCTTAGAACTGATAACGGGGGTGAGTTTGTCTCCTCCGAGTTTTCTAACTTCTGCAGGAAGCACGAGATCCAACGGGAGCTCACTTGTGCCCACACTCCACAACAAAATGGGGTAGCGGAGCGGAAGATCCGTCATCTGATGGAGACCTGCAAATGCTGGCTTCATGCGAAAGATATCCCAAGGTCCTTTTGGGCAGAGGGAATGTCTTGTGTTGCTTATGTTATCAACCGGATGCCACTCAGCCCTATCAACATGAAGACTCCAATTGAGTTGTTGCTGAAGAAGAAGCCGAGTGTTGGACACCTTAGGGTGTTCGGTTCTACTTACTACGTGCATGTCCCGGATGCTTCACGGACAAAGCTGGATGCGAAGGTAAGGAAACTTGTCTTTGTTGGCTATGATGAGCGGAAGAACGGATGGAAATGCATGGACCCTGTGACGAAGAAGTTCGTGGTGTCAAGAGACGTTGTCTTTGACGAGCTGACGTCATATGGAGGTGGCTCGGTGGAGCTAACTGGAAGCAGCAAGGTTGATGAAGCACCGGTGGTGGCTGCTGAAGGCTTGGAAGAGGAGCTTGCTGTTTCACCAGCAGCTCCTGTTGCTTCGAACTCCGAGGCTGAGCCTTCTGGCTCAGGAAGCAGGGGGAGCACTGCTCAATGCTTGCCCCAGGTAGGAGTGGAGCCCGAAGAAGCAACGGAAGCCGTGAGCAAGGAGCCGTGTCTTCGGAGATCGAAGAGGGTGGTTAAGCCACCGGCTCGGTACTGTGATGAGAATGCAGTGAGCTTTGTCTTCTACTTATTTGCAGGTCCTCTGGATGAGCGAGAGCCTGCAAACTTCAACGAGGCCACTGGAGTGAAGGAGTGGGAAGGTGCCATGAAAGAAGAGATTGATGCTCTGAAGAAGAATGAAACCTGAGACCTTGTGCCCAAGGTTGATGGCATTACTCCGGTTACTTGCAAGTGGGTGTATAAGTTGAAGAAGAAGGCTGATGGGAGCATTGATCGATTCAAGGCTCGCCTGGTCGCTAGAGGATTCTCACAGCAGTATGGAGAAGACTATGAGGAGACATTCAGTCCAGTTGCGAAGATGACTTCTGTAAGAGTGGTGATCGCCTTGGCTGCTAGCAAGGGATGGAGGTTGTGGCAACTCGATGTGAAGAATGCTTTTATTTACGGAGAGATTGACAAGGACATCCTCATGGATCAGCCGCTTGGTTTTGTCTCTGAAAAGCATCCAGACTATGTCTGCAAACTCAGGAAGGCTCTCTATGGGTTGAAGCAAGCTCCTAGAGCGTGGTATGAGAAGATTGCAGAGTACTTGCAATTCTGTGGATACTTTGCTTCTAACTCGGATTCAAGCTTGTTTGTCAAGAAGAAGGGGGAGCTACGGGTCTTGGTCCTGCTGTATGTGGATGACATGATCATCAAAGGGAATTCGGAGGGGGAAGTAGCAAGGCTTAGGGCTGAGCTTGCTATACGCTTCGAGATGAAAGACTTGGGAGAGTTGCATCACTTTCTCGGTCTTGAAGTGGAGAGGAAGGAGTGCGGGGTTCTCATTAGCCAGAAAGGGTATGCTGATCGCATTGTGAAGCGGTTCGGTATGGGCGAAGGGAAGAAGTGCTCTACTCCACTGGAATCTGGGCTGAAGCTTCGACGAGATGAGGGAAGGGTTCTTCTTGATCCCTTGGTGTTCAGGGCTCTTGTTGGGAGCTTGATTTACCTGACGATTACAAGGCCGGATATTGCTTATGCTGTTGGCCGAGTAAGTCAGTATATGGCTGAACCAAGGCAATCTCATCTAGTGGCGGCAAAGGGAATTCTGAAGTATGTCAAGGCTTCTTCTGATATGGGACTCCTCTATAGAAGGGACGCGGAGTTTGCATTGCTCGGGTACACGGATGCTGACTATGGCGGTGATTCGGATAATCGAAGGTCTACTTCAGGTTATGTGTTCACTTGCGGTTCAGCTAGCATCTCGTGGTGTAGCAAGAAGCTGGACTCGGTGTCGGTTTCAACCACGGAGGCGGAGTATAAGGCTTCGACCTTGGCTGCTCGGGAAGCCGTTTGGTTGAGGAGACTTATAGAGGATGTTCATGAAGAAGTGCAAGGGCCTACTTTACTCCGGGGTGACAATGAGAGTGCTCTCAAACTGGTTAACAATCAAGTGTGTCACGCCAGGACCAAGCATATAGAGATTGATCACCACTTCATCAGGGAGAAGGTGTTGGAAGGATCTCTGTTGGTCGGGCATGTTCGGAGTGAAGATAATCTTGCTGACATCTTCACGAAGCCACTGTCGAAGGGGCCCTTTGAACGCTTGCGCAGCTTGCTGGGCTTGGTCACCACTTCCCACTTCAAGGGGGAGTGTTGAAATTTGTGAAGTGGAAGTGGTTGACGGGACAGGCCGGGCGGCCTGGGGCGGACAGCTTTGGCGGACTAGGCGGACTGGGCGGACTGTGATGTGTGGCCTAGTGGAAGGTTTAATGAAAAGCCGGCTGTCTTCTGAGCGGGTTGTTTGCATGGAGTCCGCGGTCTATGCAGCCTGGTTTCTGCAGATAAGGTGTTTGTTGATTGGCTTTGCCAAGGAGCGGCCTGAGCGGATGGAGCCTTGCGGACTGGTGCATTGCTCAGTGGCCGCGGATGCAAGCTTGTGCTGATAGGCAGGTTGGCTCATGTTCACGGGAAGCTTGCGGACTGGTGTGTCCGCAGTATGGGCTATTGCGGACTGGGCTTAGAGCTTGGCTGAGGCCTTGTCGAGCTCTGGTGGCACAGCAGGTGCTTTGCTGTGGAGATCGATTGGCGGACTAGTGTTTGGAGTCCGGGAGGAGGCTGCTGTGTTGGACAGGAGTGCGAGGAATTTGCGGACTGCTGGCGGTCTGTGCTTTGGTGTTTGGCGGACGGGGGTTTGCGTCCGCCATGCTCGCATTGGCCTTTGATGGTTTTGGACTTGGTAACACCTTGTGCCAAGTTCATGGTGTCCGTCGTATCCTCCAAGTCCGCTGTGACCGGGCGGACAGTTGCTATCTGCCTTTGGTCGTGGACTTGTGGCGGATTGAGGTGTGAGTCTTGCGGACTGCCTCAGGTTGGTGCGGACTGCCATTGAAGGGGGATGCTGTCCTGCAGTGGTTGGAACTTTGCGGGCTGATGCCTTGTCCGCATAGCTTGGGCGGACTTGAGAGGGTTCGTCAATGGTTGCCTTGCTCCTGGCGGTTTTCCTTGGTATCCGGCTAAGTCCTTGCGGACTCGGCGGACGGTGTTTTTGCAATCGCGCGGGCTGGGTTGGTTTCGCTATCTCTTGGGCGGTGACCACACTCCTCACCTTGCCTATAAATAGGACCCCCCCTGGCACATCTACAGGAACCTAAGTAACTTGAGTGAACAGTAAGTTGGGTTGAGCGAAGTGCTGCGGTCTCAATTTGTCAGTCCTCGCAGATTGATTCAGAGCTGACGTTTGCTGTGTGCAGGTCGCGCGGGTTGCTTCAAGGAGCCAGGAGTTTGGCTGTGACTTCGGTCAAGTACTTGGAAGTGTGCGGTCTCTGTGGACTCAGCAGGAGGTCGCTCTGCGGCTTGTCAGTTGTAACAGCCCAAAGTTCTGAAACAGGCAAATTTGGGTGACACGGCCTGGGACACGGGCGTGTCCCAGGGCGTGTCAGGTGACACGGCCTGCGACACGGGCGTGTCGCAGGGCGTGTCGAAGTTGTGTCGACGATTGGGCTTTGTCTCGACGATTTTTGTTCTCGACGATTCGTCGAGAGGAGGCACACGGCCCAGGACACGGGCGTGTCCAAGGCCGTGTGGCATGCTCGACGAATTTGTCTCGCCGATCGTCGAGTGTCGAGACCTGAGTGTCGAGTGTCGAGAGTTTGAACACGGTTGTTACATCAGTTCTGTTTCATCTTTGCCAGCTTCAATAACCTGTCCGCCGGCTTCAGGCGGGTAGGGGTGTTCCTCAGTTCAGGTTCAGCAGGAGACGAATAACGGTGTGTCCGCGCGGCCTCGCGGCTTCGGCGGACTCCGTGGCTATTCGGTGGATTGCAGCTTAGCTTCGGCGATCTCGGCGACCTCGCGGTCTCGGCGGACTCCGGTGCTGTCCGCCCGGCTTGAATTTGTTGGTGCTTTCTGTTTACAGCTGTTATACTAGCGAAATCATGTCTCGCTATGTATGCCTCATGATGTAAAGAAGTGAATGAATAATAGACCTGCTTGTGCTTCCATTGTTTGTTGGGTTTAACCTTTGTTCCTCGTGTTTCCGCTGGTTCAACGTGAGAACTGGGTAGTTCCGAAGATATTAATTTGGCGTTTGGGCTATCTTGCTGACCACGTTGAGAAAACTTAACATGGGTTTGCTAACCGCGGATGTGGCTAACTCATTTGGAGTTCGCTGAGTCTGGCATTGATGTGTTGGCGGACTCTTGTGGAGCTCGATGGTGTCCAACTTGTTTCTGTGCTTGCGGATAGGTTGTTAGATCGTGGAGGTTAGCACAGTTGCGCGGACTGGTTTGCGTGGAGGTCGCGCTGTCTGATGGAGCAGTCCGCAAGGTGGCTGATTGATGTTGTTTAGCTTGGGCGCGGTCTTGGTCTCAGGTGGTGCATTTACTTGGAGACCGCGGAGCATGTCATTGACGACCTTTTGAGACTAAGTACAGCTTTGTTGCCTAGCTCGCCGAGATCGTCTGTTTGCGGACTGCTTCTTGAGCTCGCCGATCTACGCAAGTCAGCGGCATGGTTGTCGCGGGTTGGAGCTTTGCACGGATTGGAGTTGGGTCTACAAGCCTGGCGGTCTGGTTATACTTGCGGACAAGATTGGTGTCCGCGCTTATTGCGGATAGTCTTCCTTAAGTGGCGGACTAGTTCTTGTATCTGCACTTATGCGGATTCATAATGTTTGCTGACAGGTCTGACGAGCGATTATTCTATCACTATGGGTGGTGACGACACTGCTCCTCACATCTATAAATAAGGGTCTTCAGCTCGTCATAAATAATAGTGAACAGTGAGAACTAGCTCGCGCTTTGTTTTTGCGGTTATGGTTTTCTAACCGTTGCAACTAAGGAAGATGACTTTGTGCAGGCTGTGCGGCTAACATCAGATGTCTAGGCAACTAGTGAAAACTGGGCGTGGAACAGTTCGCGGATAACAGTCAATGGATATCAGCAGGTCGCGGTCTTTGCGACTTGATCTCTTCCTCCGAGTTGCGGATAAGCAGAGCAGTTTGCCCAGTCTATCATCGGGTTCTGTTCAAGTTCCTTTAGCATTTCAATAAGCAGTTTGTCTGGCATGTTTCAGATTTGCTTTGTCAAAACAAGTATGTTGTGGTTTGTTGATGCTCTTGGTTGCTGAGTATGGATCAGATAAGTTGTTTCATTTCAAATCTGATGATAACAACTTCACCCGGATTCAGCTATCTTGCCTTGGAGGAGAGTGTTATTCTAAACTTAATAACGCGATCATACTTAGTTTGACTTTTCTTCTGTTAATTGGTTTCATTCCAAACTTGATGAATTTTAGTTTGACTTAGTTTGACTTCACCCGGACATGAGAGTAGATTGTTAGATATATTAATATATGTTCGCACGTGTCGAGACTGACTCGGAGCGTGTTATTCCGTTCATTTCACTCTAGGATAGGCTCTACACTAAAGATATTATAAAAATCTTATTTCAAACTTGATAGAGCATATGGACTATCTTGAGCGGAGCCAATCACTCTAACATATACCAATATATATCCAAAGCATACAACATTAGGGGAAACTACATGATCAAATAAACGGCACCACGGGTCGAAATGGATACCTCCATCCGTTGAGTTTGGACAAGACTTACTGCAGTCCGTTGAATAACGGACGCACAAGGTTTACACACGAACCTTCGTCGTCGGACGACGACCAACCCGCAACCACCACCAGAGAGAAGCACCTTCGAGGCTGACTGCTTAGTCATTTAGATTAGTATTACTGGACTTGGACCTTTCATAGGCCAAATAAAACAGCTTAGTCATTTAGATTAGTATTACAAGATTTTACAATATCATAACAGCTGTAATGATACATGCTCTCCTATTCATATTACTTCGTCACCATACTAAAACTTCAGACTTTAACTTTGACAGCAGCTAGCCTTTATCTTCTTTAGACCTGGTTTCTAATTGCTGGTGAGACGGCTCCAATGGGGAATAAAACCCTAGATCTAATTGTAGATATAGAAAAAGAATCGGATCCGGATCCAGACCCGGTTCGCATCCGAATCCGAACCAATAACCAAACATTAACGGACGACAATTTAATTTCCATGTTCATGACCGTCACCATCAAGCCAAAAGGGGCCTTTATTTGTGCCAACACTAGCTCCACCTGGGAGAAGGTCAATAGAACAAACCTTTAGAGCTCCAGCACGCAATGAACTGGCAAATACCTCGAGCTGCTGCAACCTTTTGTGGCTTAGAATTTTTTGGACTAGTGAGCATAGATGAAAGATAAAACAGATTTTTTTCTCTTAAAACTATTTTGATAGTTGTTTAAGTCAAAAAAAGAAAATTAAATTCTATTCTTTATTTTACTTGTGTCTTATTTTTTATTTATTTTGAAAATTATTAGTTCAAAAACGTTAAGGCTGCGTTCGTTTTGCAGGTTTTCAGAGATAGGAATTGGTTTTGGCCGAAAACCTATGGCGCAGAGGTTTTGAAATTGGGTCAAAACCAATTCTTGTGTTCGGTTGCAGGAAGGTTTTCAGTGACAAGAATTGAATATTTCAACATTTCTGTTCGGTTGCAGGATGGAATTCAGAGACAGGAATTGACAAGAATGTTTATACCAATCATTCCAATCAGATTGTTCGGCATATTCAGACAATCTCATATGAACATTATCGATGAATCAGTAACATTAGTGACAACAATTAATGATTAATCAACAATCAATCTACGCAAATATGACAAAAAAAATAAAACATAACAATACACATAGTAATATAATCAGCACAACCGTCCAAGTCAGAAAATAGAAATGCATAATAATACATCACCGCTAAGGTAAGAGTCCATTTCAGCAAAATAAGAAACTACGACTTCTGCAAAATAAGAAACTACGGTTTCCGCAAAACAAGAAACTACGACTTCCGCAAAATAAGAAACTACAACAAAAGGTGTTCATCATAGCTCCACTCTATTCGAATATATGAATGTGCAACCACCTCCTCCTAACAATCTCTGGCAAGACCAAGAAGACCACGCACTTTATCGCGTCAACGCTGAGCAAATCGATGGCCTTTATAAGATCATCCTCTGAAAGGTCCGTCATAACAGATAATGCCTGATACACAGCTTCAATCCTCGACCTCGAAGGTGCTCCGATCGGGGAAATTTCAACTGGATTATCCATGTTATTTGCAATATGAGTGACAGCAGTTGCAATCATATCAATAGCTGATGTGGTTTTGGATTTCTTCTTCATAGGACCACTTGGCTCTGCCGCAACATCCTCATCATGATTCTCTTCCACGACAAATTCATTGGCCGCTTCCACCCCTGTTGTCGTATAAGCACCATTTGCTCTATCAGTCCCGCAGAGAGTTCCCAAATCACCCAATTTACGATCACTTTGTCTTTGTAGTGTTTCAGAGTCGGATGTGCCTGCATTAATGAAATAAAGTCAGTAAATAAACGTGCATATATAAACAAAATAACGTAAGTGGCACTAGTAATATAAACAAAATAACAATCGGTACCTTAACATAATCAGCCCAGACTTGCTCGCTATCAACTTGTACAACATGTCGTTCCCAATCCCACCCAAATCCACTTGTATAGCATAGCAGATATTTCTTGGTTGTATTTATTCCAAGTTTTCATGCGTGCCGCAATATTTTCTTTGCTAACTCGAACTCGACATTCATCCCACAGCGAAGTAATAGCAGCGGTAAATGCTACTCCTTTCCACCCATTTGCACCCTTGTTACCAAGACTTAGCTGCTCTAACAGAGAAGCAGATAAAGCGTAATCCATTTCATTTGTCCAATGAAGGTATGACTTCTCCTTCTCCTTTAATGACTGATTTTTAGTCTTTTCCATTCCAATACTGTACAATTTAATATCATGAAGATTTTATAAATAGAAGATGATTGCGCTATAAAATAGAAGAAGTAAACATTTAAAGCACCACAAAATTGATATCTACTACAATACTATGATAGAGAGATACACATTGCCAGATACCCAAAATGATAGCTACTACAACATTATAGTGTATTCATATTGTTCATTTGAGTTTGATACTCATTGAACATTGTTATCGATAAGTGATCTCTGAATGCAGTCCACTCATTTGACGCCTGAATGAGTTCACTTGTATCAGCATACTCAAAACTATCACCACTATTATGTTGTGTCAATATCTCTGCATCAACCTCCGCCAACAATCTGGCATCAGTCATTAACCTCTTGTCTATTAGGAAATTGTGGAGAACACAACAAGCATTAATAATTTGAACTTGTTTAACAAGCTAGCACAATTAGAATATATGAATAACAATTAGAATATACGAGAGTTTATAATAAGGGAACTAAGTTTTCTCGTCTTTGATTTTTGTACCTGTTGCTTGACATTAAAGAAAGATGGTTGGCGTAAGATAGCCTATCTTTTTTAAGTAACCCGAATGTCCTTTCGATAACGTTTCTTTTCTTTTAATGACGAAGATTAAATAACTCCTTATAGGTAGTAGGATTGTTTCCTTGAGTTGCCCATTCCTGAAGATGATAACATGTCGAACGATAAGGAGCTAGGTATCCTGGTCCATTTGTGTAGCCTGCATCGACGAGGTAGTACTTGCCTACAATGTTAAATTATATGTTACATGTACCGAATAACTCTTGTTGTCTGATTAGTGGATGGGTCGACACAATCTTACCTAATGGAACTTCAAAGGAATCCTCCCTCTCCAATGCATTACGAAGAACACTTGAATCTGATACAGAGCCCTCCCAACCTGGTAAGTACGTAACGCCAACAACCCGAAATTTAGTGTTATGTGCTAGGACATGTAGGAACAACCCTACAGATTCCTGAACCGTTACATATTGTGTCTCGCTCAAAAGGCCTCGATCCACTAATATCTTACACAAACTACGGAAGGCATTCTTGTTCATACGCAAGTGATTATAGCAGTTCAGATCTGTACCGTTATATAACATATTTAAAAGCGTAAATCTTAGAACATCGCGTTTTTCCCTATTGCTTGGACAATTAATTCGATTATTTTTTATCAGAAGAACAGCCGCAACAGAAGATAAAGCAGCTACCATAGCTCTCTTTCTCATATCCATCTTTCTTTTTTTATGAACCTCGATAAGGGTATCCATCTACGAAACAAAATAAAATAATATCCTATGAGAGAACATTAACAAGCATCTATACTATTATTTATCTTCGTAGCGTCAACTTTCCATTAACCTAAAATGTGTAATGATCAAAACCTAGAAATACCTATCCGGAGAGGAGGAAAATCTCATTTCTATCCCATGTTAAGAGATCAACAAATGTGTAACGATCTAAACCTAAAAATACCTAGCCGGAGAGGAGGAAAATCTTGTTTCTATCTCATGTTAAGAGATCAAGTAATGTGTAACGATCTAACCCTAAAAATACCTAGCCGGAGAGGACGAAAAAACTACATTAGAAGAAGGTATTATACCTAGACGGGAGAAAAGTTTTTCAACACTTGGTTGCCGGAGAGGAGGAAGATGAACAGTGCTCCGCCGCGCCTAGGTCACGCTGCAGTTAGGAAGGAGAGTTTATTAGGGCCGGAGAAGGAGGAATACATGAAAAAAAAGCCGCTAGGGAGAGAAGCCATACCGGAGGAAGGAGAGGCGGCCGCTGGAGCTTGCCGGGGCAGTTTCGCCGATCGCCGATCGCGCACAGGAAGAAGAACAGCCGCGCGGGATTTTTTTCTTTCCCAAAACTCGGGAAAACCGACCGGGTGGGGAGGGTTTTGAGGGATAGGTAATTTTTATATTTGGTAAAACCTATGGGTTTTAGATGAATTCCAATTCTGCCCTCATTTTTGATGAAACGAACATAAGAATTGGAATTGGAATACCCAATTTCAATTCCGCTGGCCGAATTCATAGCAAACGAACGCAGCCTAAGTGAATGTCGACATGTAATGAAAGAATTGTGGTGAGAAACCAATGATCACATGATGAGAGCTATCCAGAAAGCTGTTTGAAAAAGCTGCAGACTTTTTAAAAAACCTCCATGTAAGTGATTTTCATAAATGTGTTTGTGTTTTTCTATTTAGAAGTAATACTTTATTATAATAGGTTTTTAGCTTTTTAATAATAAAAGGTGTTTTTAGTTAGCTATTTATCGCATAGATAAGTAAATGTTATATAAGTCATAAATAAATAGGTTACAAAGGGTCAACGGCATGAAGCAAAGACCGCAAATGAGTGAAGAATCACGAATAAGAGAAGAAAACATTAGCTGCAAGAAGGAAGAAATGGAGATTGTGAATGATGGGGACATAGCTATAGAAACCCTCGAATAAAAAAGGAAAAACTAAAAACAAAGAAAGAGATTTTTAGAAAGCGATTTTTAGAAAGCCATGTTGGATCGGCTGCTCAAAAAACCCCCAAAAAAACCTGCCTTGAAAAAGCTCTTTTGAAAGACAATCTAAAAAGGGCGGTGGCGTGGAAATAGAACAATCTAACAAGGGTGGTGGCGTGGAAATAGAGCTTTTCTCATTGCCATCCCAACCCCAAATAGTGCCTACGAAGAGATGTTTAAATAGTTCGGCAATCTGGGCTTTGACATAGATCAACGTCGACCCATGTCAACATTAGGCATTCAAGGACCTGACATGACTTATCGGGTCATACTAGCCTAACTCGATCCATACACCGCATACTAACAATTCCAAAAACATTTTAATGCATATCAAATCTAGATGAGTGGGCCTACTGTTGAAAGGGGGCCGGCCCACTCATGTGAATATCCTGAGCCGCCTCCAGCCGGACTGCAGTCCACCTGCCCCAACCCGCTCTCCACACAACCGCGTGCGGTCAATCTCCCAAACTGGGCTGACCTCCATTTAACTGGTTTGTGGCGGGTTGTTGAGATCGGTGAGGCGTTGCGCTAGCCCGACCTCGATCCCCCTACCTTCTTTCAATGAGAAGTGATCCAGTTAAACGCCCATACGAGTACTTCCCAGGAGGTCACCCATCCCGGAACTACTCTCATCCGAGCACGCTTAACTATAAAGTTCTTTCACTTCCCATCACCAATTCAGCTGCACTAGAATAACGGGCAGTCTGCGCGTCTTTTTGCGGTGTTGCGACCAGGCGGCTTTAGCGGACTCCTTAGCGGTTAGCAGTAGAACCGACGATTATTCCTTGAGGCCGCACTGTTTGTTTTTAGCTTGTAATTTTCTTGCTCCATAGAATACATTGGCAATCATGTCTCGCCATGTATGCCTCGCTGTGTAAAGTTTTTTTTTATTAGTATAAGACTCTTGCTCTTCTAGTTGTTTTTTGGCTAGCTTGGGCTCAGTGTGGTTGAGTGTTCCTGCGCATGGTGTCCTGTTTTCCGCTATCACAACTTTTTTTCATGGTATTAGAAGGATTAGAGGCTGAGCAGTGGTCAACCGTCAGTTGCTTGTCTGTTTCCGAGAGTCTAAGTAACCAAAGTGTCTGCAATGGAAGGAGGTTATGCCAGAGGTCTTGGAATCGAACTCCTTACACCGACTAACTACAAGAAGTGGAAGTCGTGTATGCAGAGCTATCTGTTGGGCGAGGACCTTTAGGAATTCGTCAGAGGAGACGAAAAGCAGGAGTCTACTATTACTGCAGATGCTGGTACTGATGCGGTGAAAGCTTTGAGAAAGACTAATGTTAAAGCTGAGTTTGCTCTCAAGCAGGCTATTTCACCGGAACTTTTTGACCACATCATTGGATGTGGGTATGCTGCGGATATTTGGACTTCCCTTGATGGGTTGTTCAACAGAAAGAATGTAGCTCGGCTATAGTTTCTGGAGAATGAGTTGGCAAGGGCCACTCAAGGTGATCTGCCCATTTCAACGTTCTTCTTGAAAATGAAGAACCTGTGCGCTGAGATTTCAGCGTTGGACCCTGATGAGCCTATTTCTGAGGCAAAGCTGAAGAGGCACATAATCCGCGGCTTGCGGAAGGAATATGTGGCCTTCGTCACTTCAGTTGAAGGTTGGGCCACTCAGCCATCTTTGCTGGAACTGGAGAACCCGCTGGCTTCGCAGGAGAGCTTGGCAAAGTAGATGTATGGAGTCACTATCTCTAAAGGAAGTAGTGAGGCGCTCTTTACAAGAAAGAATAAGAAGTGGGAGACGAAGAAGTCTGATACTAGTGAGGGACCTTCTACTTCACATCAGTAAGAGGAGAGTATTGCTCCTAAGCGAGATTGGAAGAAGAAGAAGGAGCGGCTTAAGTGTTACAAATGCAGCCAGCCAGGACACTTCAAGAGAGACCGTAAGGTCAAGCTACAGCTTGGGCATGCTGTAGTCAAGAAGGAAGCAGATTCTAGTGCTAAGGATGCCAGATGGGGAGGAGCATTCATGACGGGCACATGTGTCCGGGCCTTGTACACCGTCGACTACCCAGTTGACTGGATCGTGGACTCAGGGTGTGGTCACCACCTCATAAGGAATGAGTCAAAGTTCTCCTCATTGCGGACATTCTTAGGTAACGAAGCTATCATAACCTCTGATGATAATATTCATGCAGTGGAGAAGGAATGTGTAGTATCTTTGAGTAGTGATAAGGGTCCACTCACATTGAGGAGTGTCTATCACATACCGGGCATGAAGAAGAACCTCTTCTCTGTGACAAATGCGGTGGATGTGGGCAATCACGTTCTATTTGGTCCAACATAAGTGAAGTTTCTCTGCAACATGTCAGCAGTTAAGGCTAGCATTGCTCACGTAGGGAGAAGGGTGAGGGACTTGTTTGTGTTATCAACAAGCTCCTATGTTGATCGGATGAGGGCCAATGATAATGTTTCTATCTGGCATGATCGACTGAGACATGTTGGGATGGACATGTTGAAAGCTATGAAAGTGAAGAGCCTTGTGAAAGGCTTGCCTAAGTTGTCATCCTTCGTTGACGGTCATGTCTGCATAGGATGTCAATATGGAAAGGCTCATCGCCTCCCATTTGACGAGTCGTTAACTACATTTAAAGAACCATTGGAGTGTAACTGTGGTGATCTGATGGGGTTGACCGTCACAGCCAGCCTTGGAGGCAGTAGGTATATACTGGTCTTGATTGATGACTATACGAGATACACATGGGTGTACTTTATGAAAGGAAAGTCAGATGCCTTCCGTTTGTTTGTGGAGTTCAAGGAGATGGTAGAAGCCCAACTTGGCCTGCTGATCAAGACGTTAAGAATAGAAAACGGAGGAGTGGTCACCCCGCTTATACACCCAGGACCAAGGAGCATGCTAGGCGGTATGGGACTAAACCATCCCTTTTAACGAGTAGCGACACATGCTCGTACATCACCGTCCATTCCACGTGGCGCACTCAACACCCCCTCTCCACGTATCGCCCCTGCTCTGATACCATGTAAAGCATTGTGGCATCACTCCTCAAAACCAAGCGGTTAGGGGAGGAGTGGTCACCCCGCTTATATACCCAGGACCAAGGAGCACGCTAGGTGGCGTGTGACTAAACCATCCCTTTTAATGAGTCGCGACACACACTCGGACATCACCATCCATTCCACGTGGCGCACTCAACACTTCTTTCACTTCTCAATGCCAATTCAGCTGCTGAATTGGTGTTAAGAAGTGATAGAAGTGTTGAGTGTGCCACGTGGAATGGACGGTGATGTCCGAGCATGTGTCGCGACTCGTTAAAAGGGATGGTTTAGTCCTACGCCTCCTAGCGTGCTCCTTGGTCCTTGGTGTATAAGCGGGGTGACCACTCATCCCCTAACCGCGTGGTTTTGAGGAGTGACGCCACAATACTTTACATGGTATCAGAGCAGGGGGGCACGTGGCGAGGGGGGTCTAATGCACCACGTGGAATGGACGGTGATGTCCGAGTGTGTGTCACGACTCGTTAAAAGGGATGGTTTATTCCCACACCGGCTAGTGTGCTCCTTTGTCCTAGGTGTATAAGCGGGTGACCAGTCCTCCCCTAACCACGTGGTTTTGGGGAGTGACGCCACAATTCTTTACACCCACATCTAGATCAAAATCTAAACTTAGGCTCCGTTTGGCACGGTGGTGGCGGTCATAAACGCATGAGTTAAACCGTCATTTATTAAACATCATCCATTTAAACATAAAAGTGGATGAATTTCCTTAGGTGAGCATTAAGGAATGATAATTAACCCCCCCCCCCCCATGTTTATGTCCGCCACCACCCTGCCAAACGGATCCTAGGCTGCAGTTAGGTCAATTCACTTATAAGACTGGTGTGATGTCACCTTGGGGATGTATATTGTGGCCAATTCACATCTATGAGGTAAACTTCTTTAACCGGGCACATTATTAGATTCGCAAGTTCAAATACACAAATCACAATATGAGGGATACGTTAATTCATTGACCCAACCGTAAGCTCTATCCAAGTCCCGGGTGATAAGAGTAACTATACTTTAGGTTTAAGTGGCCCAAATTGAGGCCAACTTAAAAAGTGCCCAAATAGATTCCATATAAATGGGTCATGTAATTTCAATATGTAGAGTTCCTATTGAAATTGTTGAAGTAGAATTGAAAGTGGAGTTGAGAGGTCTGACTGGGAAGACCGCAGAGTCCGCCGCGTCCTAACGGACAACTTTGGCGGATAGCTTTTGGCGGGTTGCCAGCAGTTCTTGTTGTCTGGTTCAACAAGCATCCTTGGTATACCGGGCGGTTAGTGTTGGCTAACCGAAGATGCGGCAGACTTATCTGGAGTTCTGAAAGATATGGTACCTAAACACCTAGAGGGGGGGTGAATAGGTGACCTAATCCTTTTTAACTTTTGTTTGGCAGCACAACAGCAATTGCACAGAATTCTACAGCTAACAGCAATTACAACATATAAACAGTAATTCCACAGCACAGCACAGCACAACACAGAAGACACACTAATTTATAGTGGTTCCCCAATCTTTGGGTACATCCACTTTCCCCCTTCGCCTATCTAGCAGTATACTAGATTCGGCCAAACTTCTCCACTAACTCAGAACCCAACTAGGTTCCTACCTCAGGCCCAAAGCCTTACACTCAGCCACAAAGGCCTACACTCAGCCACCCAGGCCTACACTCAGCCAATTAAGGCCTACACTCAGAGTTCTTCAACTCCTACACTCAGGCAATCAAGCCCTACCCTCAGCCTTTATAATATAGGCTTACAATTCTCTCAGATCCAATGGATCCTACAAGTTAAAATAGAAAGTACAATAGCTAACTCTACAACTCAGAAAATAAGAGAGGAGTTGAGAGATTCTTGAAGAGTTCTTGGAAGAACTCAGTTAGATCCAAACTGACTTAGCTTCCTTCAAAGCTTCTTGATTAGAACTGAATTAGTCTGAATCTTTTGCAGTTGTTCCTTGACCTCTGCTTCTTGAAATCCAGATGACTCTGAATTCTTCTTCTCAGCCTTAGTTCCAAAGACTGAATTCTTGGTTGGAGCTCTCTCTCTCCAACTTCTTAGATCTGCCGATGCACAGCAAGATCTTCTTGTGTTGATACTCAATATACCACTTTTACAAAGATCTGAACTCTCTCTATCAAAAACTTTTTCAACCACTTCTATATTACTTCATCAATCACAACAACAACAGTTTCTGTAAACTATGGATGCCTATTTATAGGCTTCCTTCATGGTAACCGGCTGGTCTGGTTTATAACAGACTTCTGATATCTCTGACAGTTGATGTAGACCGGCTGGATCGGCAGCTGTCTTGTCAACCAGTCACTTCTTGAAATTCTCTAACTGTCAGATAGTGTCGAGACTTTCTGTTGTTAAGTGTCGACACTTATAGACCAAGTGTCGACACATGTTGTGTAAGTGTCGACACAAGTCTACAAGGTGTCGACACAATTCCTTGTATGTCTCGACACAGATTCTTCTGCATGTGTCGACACTGAAATTGAGTGTCGACACAAATACTTGTACTTCATTCTTTAACTGTATTCTTCTAAGTGTCGACACATGTTCTTTGTGTCGACACATCTTCATGTGTTGAAACTGTCAAGTGTCGACACTTCTTCTTGGTGTCGACACAAGTCTTCACTTTTGTTTCTTCAGCTGAGTGTCGACACATTCCTTTAGTGTCGACACTTGTACTTAGAATATTTTATAACTTTTCTGTTCTTTGCTAAGTGTCGACACAGCTCCTTGTGTCGACACTTTCTTCAAGTGTTGAGTCTTCAACTAAGTGTCGACACATTGTGCTGAGTGTCGACACTTTCTTCAACTACTGACTCTTCAGCATAGTGTCGACACATTATGTTGAGTGTCGACACTTACTTCAAATACTGACTCTTTAGCTAAGTGTCGACACATTGTGCTGGGTGTCGACACTTTCTTTAAGTGTTGACTCTTCTGCATAGTGTCGACACATTGTGTTGAGTGTCGACACTTACTTCAAATACTGACTCTTCAGCATAGTGTCGACACATTGTGTTGAGTGTCGACACTTTTACTTAGACTCTGCAGACTTTTGCTGAGTGTCGACACAGCTCCAAGTGTCGACACTTTCTGGTGTAGACACAGCTCTTCTAGGTGTCGACACTTCTGCTAAGTGTCGACACAGCTTTTCTGCATACTTCTTCACTGAGTGTCGACACAGCTCCAAGTGTCGACACTTTCTGTCTGGTGTCGACTCTTCATTCCAGGTGTCGACACAATGACTCCAAGTGTCGACACTGCTTGTCTGGGTGTCGACACAAGCTTTCTCAAGTGTCGACACTTTCCCTCTGGGTGTCGACACATGGACTTAGAAATTTTTAGCTTCAGTCCAGTGTATTCCTAACCTGCACAAGTAACTCAAACAAACATCAAATACATTATGATGTATATCATTGAGTTAGGTGAGGCTTCTTCAAATCAGGTACATTTGACCAATGTACCCAACAAGTTCGCCGAGTCCGACATTGATGTTGTGATGGACTCTTCTGTAGCTTGCTAGTGTCCGACTTGTTTGTGTGCTTGCGGTCAGGTTGTTTGATCGTGGAGGTCAACACAGTTGCGTGGACTGGTTTTCCTGGAGGCTGTGTTGTCTGATGGAGCAGTCCGTAAGGTGGCAGAATTGTGCTGTTCTGCTTGGGCACGGTGTTGGTCTCAGGTGGCATAGTTAGTTGGAGACCGCGGAGCTTGTCATGGACGACCATGTGAGACTAAATCCAGCTTTATTGCCTACCTCACCGAGATCGCCTGTGTGCAGACTTCTTCTTGAGCTCGCCGAGCTTGTCAAGTCAGAGGCATGGTTTCCGCGGGCTGGAGCTTTGCGCGTAATGGAGTTGGGTCCGCAAGCCTGGTGGTCTGGTTATACTTGCGGACAAGATTGGTGTCCGCGCTTATTATGGATAGTCTTCCTTAAGTGGCGGATTGATTCTTGTATCTGCACTTATGCAGATTCATGATATTTGCTGATAGGTCTAATGAGTGATTATCCTATCACTATGAGTGGTGACGACACTCCTCCTCACATCTATAAATAGGAGTCTTCAGCTTATCATAAATAATAGTGAACAGTGAGAACTAGCTCGCGCTTTGTTTTTTACATTTACGGTTTTCTAACCGCTGCGACTAAGGAAGTTGATTCTAAGCAGGTTGTGCGGCTAACATCAAGCGGCTAGGCAACTAGTGAAAGCTGGGTGTCGAACAGTTCGCAGATAGTAGTCAACGGATATCAGCGGGTCGCGGTCTCTACAACTTGATCTCTTCCTCCGAGTCACAGATAAGCAGAGCAGTTTGCCCGGTCTATCAGTGGGTTCTGTTCAAGTTCCTTCAGCATTTCAATAAGTAGTTCGCGCGGTTAGTCGTGGATAGGCGACTTCAGCGGTTTCAGCGAACTCGGCTTGCATGCTGGCGACTAGTACAGTTACAGCTTGTTATCAACATGATTAACTTCTTGTGACAGATTTCTGTTTTCCTTGGTTACATTGTAAATCATGTCTTGCACCGTATAACTTGTTCTGTAAAGAAGTTAATTTCAATTGGAAACTCTTGTGTTGCTGATTCTTTACTGGTCTTCGGTTGTGGTTGAGTGTTCCTGCAACCACTTTCGGCTTCCACCCATTTTGGATTTTTTTTACATGGTACTAGAGGGGTGTTAAGGAGTTAGCAGTTCACCAATCTTAGGTTGCTATACCTTTGTGAAGATCAAGTAAATCAGATGATTGCAATGGAAGCCAATTTTACAAGAGGAATTGGATTTGAACTTTTGAAGCAGATCAACTTCAAAAGATGGAGTTCGTGTATATTGTAACACCTCCCCTGTAATGACCATATAATATGGGTTCGGCCGGGGCCCTACAACATACAGACGCCGCAACTTAAGCATTATAAGATGATATAAACTACCCAACTCCGAACTCAGACCAAACACAGCGGGAAAAAAAGAGCAAGACCAGAAGTTATCCACTAACATATGAGTATCAACACGTACTTATTGCCTTACAACATTTGAGAGTCCAAAACTCAACCATAACATCAAACGTCAATGTGCATAAGCACTCCTAGACTACCTCGACGTGCAAGCCAGAAACATAGAACATAAAACATCACATTCCACAAAATAGAGCTATAATACATCTTGTAACACTTCATGAAGCTTAGGCCTTTTTGGCCTTTGAACTTCCTCCCGCTTGTTGTGTGAGGACCCTGACGAGCCTGGCTCACTAGCCCTGCAAACGTTCTAGGCCCCCATTATGGACTGCAGTCCGTGCCACCCCAACCCCTCTCCGTGCCCCATCGGCCACGGAGGGTTGTTGAAAACCGCAGTGTGAAAACCCTGACCACACTGCATACCATGGTGCAGTATTTCCCACCCTCGAAGACTGCAAAACTCATTAGGGACATAACAACTTTTACGCAAAATCATGGGGAGAGCCTTTATGATGCGTGGGAGCATTTTAAAGAGTTATTACGAAAATGTCCACACCACGGTTTGCACCAACACCAACAAGTCTCTATATTTTACAATGGTTTGCAAACGGCAACCATGATTTTAGTGGATGGAGCCGCGGGCGGTTCCTTAATGAAGAAATATCCCGAAGACGCCTATGTAATATTAGAAGATCTTACTTCTAATAATTATCAGGCTTATGAGAGACAAGGAAACACTCAGCCGGCTGGAGTCCATCAAGTGGACCAAATCACATCGTTAGCTACACAAATGACATCGCAATTTAATTTGATCAACAAGCGATTAGACTCGTTATCTACTCCTGCACCTAATACACCACTAACGGTAGAACAGCTAAATCAAATAACTGAGGAGGCAAACTATGTTGGAGGCCAACCAAGGCAAGTACCACCCGGTTTTGCAAATCACTACCATCCCGACTGGAGAAATCATCCAAATTTCTCTTGAAAGAATAATGCGGGAGCGACCCATCCACCCGGATTTAATCTGAATAACTCACATCCACAACATAATAATGTTTTTAATCCACCTAGTACTTTTAGAAAACTGACTGATGAGATGATTATGGAATCAATGCAAAAGAGAGATGTACGCATTGCGAATCTAGAAGGGTCATTACGCATGATAGAATCCCAATTAGGGCAAATTGCCAACGCCTTGAGTCTTAGGCCACCGGGCACACTCCCATCTGACACCTCTCCAAACCCTAAGGGAAACAACCAACAATGCAAGTCTATCACCCTACGAAGTTGGAGAGAGCTTGATAGCGAGTTGACGAATAAACCGGATACAGAAAACATCATAGAAAATAATTTAGAAGACATGAGGCCTTGTTCTAATAATGAAGATGTAAAACAAGACGGAGAGAGTAAGAAAAAGGAGGTAGAAGAGTTAGGAGGATAGACCAGAAAGCCTAGCAATGAAGAGGGAAGAAGTAAGGAGAAGACGATTGTCTACCCCCCACCACCATTTCCACAAAGACTTAGAAAAAGTAAATTAGATCAGCAATTTCAAAAATTCGTAGAAATCTTTAAGAAATTGCAAATAAATATTCCCTTTGCCGAAGCCTTAGAACAAATGCCAAGCTATGTGAAGTTCATGAAGGATATTCTCTCTAAGAAGAGAAAATTTGGAGTCAATGAAATGGTAGCACTCACTCAAGAGTGTAGTGCAATTCTTCAGAAACAACTCCCCCGTAAATTAAAAGATCCGGGAAGCTTCACGATACCGTGCTCCATAGGATATCGTTTCGAAGGAAAGGCTTTGTGTGATCTAGAAGCAAGTATCAACTTAATGCCACTATCAATATATAAGAAGTTGGGATTGGGGGAAATCTCGAAAACCTCAATTACCCTACAACTAGCTGATAGAACTCTAGCATTCCCCAAAGGGATAGTGGAATACGTCTTGGTTAAGGTAGATAAGTTCATCTTTCCCGCGGATTTTGTGGTACTAGATATGGAGGAGGATAGAGAAGTCCCCATCATCGTTGGAAGACCATTCTTAGCGACTGGGAGAACCTTGATTGATGTTCAAAAAGGTGAATTGACTATGAGGGTAAATGATGAGAATGTAACGTTTAACCTTCTGAAGGTAATGAGATTTCCCCATAGAGAGGAAGATAATATGGAAGAAGTGCATAGTATATCAGTTTTTGAGTTTAATGCCAAGAGTAAATTTGAGAATCAAAATGAAATCTTAACCCGATTTTTGACTCATGATGAGTTAACTGATGATGAGGATGAAACTCTTGACTGTTTACAAGTTTTTGAAAAGCAAGCCACTATGCTTAGGAAACCTGAACCACTTGAGATGCCGGATAAGTCTTTAGCGGTCAAACCTTCTATCCATGATCCACCGACACTAGAATTAAAGCCTCTACCCGAACATCTTACGTATGAGTATCTAGGAGAGAATAACACTCTACCGGTCATTGTGAACTCAAAATTACACCCTAATCAACATAAAAAACTGATTGAACTACTAAAGCAATATAAGTTGGCTATAGGGTGGACTATCGCTGATATTCGAGGCATAAGTCCATCATTGTGCATGCACAAGATTCTTCTAGGAGAATCTTGTACAGGATCTATAGAGCCCCAACGTCGTCTGAACCCACCAATGAAAGAGGTGGTGAAGAAAGAGATTATTAAATGGTTAGATGCCGGTATAATATACCCCATTTCGGATAGCTCTTGGGTGTCACCGGTGCAGTGTGTCCCCAAGAAGTGAGGACTGACGGTTGTAAGAAATGAAAAAAATGAGATGATTTCCACTAGAACAATCACCGGGTGGCGAATCTGTATGGATTATCGAAAGCTTAATAAGGCCACGAGAAAAGACCATTTTCCCTTACCCTTCATTGATCAAGTCTTAGATAAATTAGCGGGGAATGATTTTTTCTGCTTTCTAGATGGATACTCAGGCTACAATCAGATCACTGTAGACCCAGAAGATCAGGAAAAGACGACCTTTACTTGTCCTTACGGAACCTTTGCGTTTAGGAGGATGCCCTTCGGTCTGTGTAATGCCCCGGCCACATTCCAACGATGTATGATCGCAATATTCTCTGATATTATGGAACACGGCATCGAGATCTTTATGGATGACTTTTCCATCTTTGGAAAAACATTTGAAGAATGTTTAGAGTGTTTGGAGAAAGTACTTGTTAGGTGCGTAGAAACTAACCTAGTGCTTAACTGGGAAAAATGTCATTTCATGGTTAGGGAAGGAATAGTACCTGGACAGCATGTGTCTAGGAATGGCCTAGGAGTGGACAGGGCTAAAATTGATGTAATCGAAAAGCTACCACCACCTAAAAACGTTAAAATGCTGCGAAGTTTCTTAGGGCATGCTGGATTCTATAGGAGATTTATTAAAGACTTTGCGAAGATAGCGAAACCGTTAAGTGGTCTTTTAGAAAAAGATGTAAAATTTCATTTTGACGACACTTGTATGCTTGCCTTTGACGAATTAAAGAATAGGTTAATCTCGGCTCCCATTGTGGTAACTCTCAATTGGGAAGAACCATTTGTGTTGATGTGTGACGCGAGTGATTACGCGGTGGAAGTAGTCTTAGGGCAGGTGAGGGAGAAGGTTTTCCGCACCATAGCCTGTGCTAGCAAAACATTGGTGGACGCTCAGGTTAATTACACCACCACAGAAAAAGAGTTGCTAGCGTTAGTCTATGCATTTGAGAAGTATAGGTCATATCTCTTATGTACAAGGGTCATTGTTTACACGGATCACGCCGCAATTCGTTATCTCATGGACAAGAAAGATGCAAAACCTCGTCTCATTCGTTGGGTGCTCCTATTACAAGAATTTGATGTAGAGATCAGAAATAGGAAGGGTGCGGATAACCCGGTAGCCGATCATCTCTCTAGGATCGAGGGCTTGCAATCAACTTTACATACTGAAATTGACGAGAGATTCCCTGATGAATGGTTATTGGCAATATCTGAGACTCCAGCACCATGGTATGCAGACTATGTAAATTATATAGTTAGCAATATTATGCCCCCTGAGTTAAACTACCAGCAAAGAAAAAGATTTTTATATCAGGTACGCTCATACCTGTGGGATGAGCCTTACCTTTTCAAAACTGGTGTTGATGGTATGATTAGACGATGTGTTCCTGAAGAGGAGATGAGGTCTGTGCTAGAAAAATGTCATAACTCTCCATATGGGGGGCACTTTATGGGAAAAAGAACGGCGATGAAAGTATTAGACACCGGGTTCTTTTGGCCCACATTGTTCCGAGACTCTAAGGAATTCGTTCAACAATGTGATCGGTGTCAAAGAAGTGAGAATATACGGAAGAATGAATCAATGCCCATGAATACAATGCTTGAGGTTGAATTATTTGACGTATGGGGCATAGATTTCATGGGACTATTTATCAACTCGAAAGGAAATTTATATATTTTATTGGCCGTAGACTATGTGTCTAAGTGGGTGGAAGCGATAGCCACAACTAAAACTGATGCTAAAGTCATCTCGCAGCTCTTGAAAAATTACATTTTTAATCGATTTGGAACGCCGCGAGCTATCATTAGTGATGGGAGGAGCCACTTTTGTATTGCCCACTTCACAGCCTTGCTAAGAAAATATGGGATCACACATAAAGTTGCATTAGCCTACCATCCCCAAACAAATGGGTTAGCCGAGGTGTCCAATCAGGAGATCAAAAGAATACTTGAGAAGACGGTCAGCACAAATCGTAAGGATTGGTCGCAGAAGCTCAATGATGCATTATGGGCATATCGAACTGCTTACAAAACGCCTCTTGGTCTCACACCGTATAGACTGGTCTACGGGAAGACATGTCATTTACCTTTAGAGTTAGAGCATCGAGCTTATGGAGCTATAAAAAAAATAAATTATGATTTTCAAGATGCCGGTAAGAAAAGATTTTTGCAACTCAACGAATTGGAAGAAATACGAATGAATGCTTACGAGAATGCAAGAATTTATAAAGAAAGAACAAAGAAATGGCACGAACAACGTGTGGTTGAAAAAAACTTTGAGCAAAATCAATTAGTTTTACTGTTTAATTCCCGTTTGAAATTATTTCCGGGAAAACTTCAATCACGATGGTCGGGCCCGTTTAGGGTTAAGGAGGTGCATCCGTATGGAGCAGTGACTATTCGAAACGATAAGGATGGGACAAAATTTAAAGTCAATGGAGAACGGTTGAAGTTATTTCGAGGCAGTGATAATGAACGACTGGCGTCGTTCATTACGTTGAAATAATGTAGTAGGGATGAACGTCCTGCAGGGACTTGAAATTAGGCGCTGGGTGGGAGGCAACCCATCATTTAAAATATTTTATTTTATGTTTTTCTTAGCAATATGTCTATCTAGTATGATATTTAGTAGTATGTGAAATGGTATTTGTAGTTATATAAGTTATCTTAGGCTTGGTGATGCAGGAAAAAGTTCTGAAAAAAATTAGATAAAAAATTTTAATAAGAACAGGTTGCTGTTGCAACATAGAAAAAATGATGTTGCAACTGCAAACTTGCTGTTTGCGAGTATAGGAGAAAAGGGACGGCGGTTTAAACGCGGTTCGACTGAACCGGGCCACAGAATTTGGGCCCATAAGCTTGTTGCAATGCAGAAAAAATGCAGTTGCAGTTTTAATTTCTCTGCCTGCCTTTCATTTTCCGGAAGAGCCGACTGGTCCAATTGGACCGGTTTATTTCCAAATATAATTTATAAATTACCCGGCCAACCCCTTTCTTCTTCTTTAAGCCGAAGACGACACTTCAAATCCCGCGACCCTTCAAATCCCGCATTAGGTTTAGGGCAAGCGGAGCTGCAAGCGGCGAACGGAAACCGGAGCGTTCCAGGCGGCGATCGTCGAGCGGCAGAGCGGACTGGCAACACCGCGCAAAGCGTGAAGATTCATCCCTGGATCGAAAGACGACAGCAGTAGTTCGACACAGCAACCGAAACTCCATGTAAATCGATCTACCTGTTGGGTATTGTATCCACGATTACCTAGATTTGAGGAAGCCACCTGTCAAGCTAAGATGAATTCACAATGTATTTGATGAAACATCTTAAGTTGTACTTGTAGTTCCTCCACACTAAGTGCACACCAATGTCAGGGTGCAGTAGGTCAATATACACGGGTCTGCACGACGTAATCCCTCGTTGAGCAGATCAGTGTGTTGGCCTATGTGTACTCTCTCTATTGGAGTGCACTTACTTTCAAGTACAGGGCAGTTCATATGCAAGAGAAGACAAGGAGCAGGGAAGGATCAAGGAGCAGCTCCTAAGTGGAAGACGAAAATTCGTCCAAGGCAAATTCGACGAGAATCACCAAGTGATTCTCGCCGAATCGGCGAGAATCACTAGTGATTCTCGCCGAATTGACGAGAATCATCAGTGATTCTCGTCGACTCCTTCTGGCCATCTCAAAATGGTGCCAAGTAAGATTCGGCGAGAATCACTTGTAATTCCCGCCGAACCAGTGGCCAAGCAGTCCATGTACACAAAGTAAAATTCGTTGAGAATCAATAAGTGATTCGACGAGAATCACAAACGATTCTCGACGAATCGTCGAGAATCACTTGGTGATTCTCGCCAATTCGTCGAGAATCGTCTGCGATTCTCGCCGATTTTCACTTGGCGTTTTCTCAGGATGCTGCTGGACCGGATTCTGCTTCTGGACTAGTTTGAACCGGAATTTGGGGATTTCTTTTGTGGGTCCCACAACGGTCAAATTTGTTGTATCTACAGGGTATAAATACCTGGGTATTTTGAACAGTAAAACGACGGAGAAAAGAAAAAGGAACCAAGCCGCAACAAAACCCTAAAACCGCGACTTCTCTCCGCCGCCTCCGTCACGCTCGGGAACGTAGGTCGCCGCCACTGATCGATCTTCTTCCCGATCTCCGGCGACAGAAGCTTAGCAAGGCTTGAGTCTCACGCGTCTATCCAGAGATCCCTTGTCTCTCGATTTGTTGATCGGAAACACTTCCCATCCGAATCGATCGAGACGACCGATCCTCGTGTGACCGTTGGAAGACCGAGCTTGCTTCGCAACAAAGTTTGGATCTCCAAGTTCAGCAGCTGCTCTTCATCGTAGCCGCCGATCCCGAAGCTAGCCGCCGCTCGTGTGCCGCCGCCGGTTCCGGGAGATCCTCTCCAAGAGAGACCAAGGTCGTAGACTCTTCATCGACTTCAAGAACACGTCGTCGAACAAAGAGGAACACCGTAGTCTTCAAAAGAAGTTTGTATCACGCGTACAATCTACATTTTAATTTCGTTGTAAAGGAACTTTTGTTCCGAGTTGTAAGGGTTGGGTGCAACCCGCTTTGTGGGAGTGTTGACTCTCACGTGTGGAAGGGCTCCTTCCGTTAGTGCTGGGATTGGATTTCAATCCCGTTGGAGAAGTGACCGAGTCGTCCCTTGTTGGGGAGATAGGTCGAAGGGGGAAAGTGGATGTACCCAAGTCGGGGAACCACTATAAATTTGCTGTGTATTCTGTGTGCTGTGGTTTTTGTTTTATTGTGCAGGTACATCCGTAAATTCCGCAAAAGAACCACACGTCACCTATCCCCCCCCCATAGGTGCACATAGTTGACACTAGGTGGACTTTCAAGTGGTATCAGAGGGAGGTTACTCATCAAAAAGGTTAACACCTTGAGTAGAATCCTGCCACCAGTGTCAGAAGCATGGAGCTAGAGTATGAGATGCCGCCACTCAAACTCCCCGCCTGCACAAAGGATTATTATCCCATCTGGCGAATGAGAGTGTCATGTCACCTTGATGCTATTGATCCTCGAGCATCCTTCATCCTGGAAGAGGGTCTGTTTATTCCCATGAAGACCTCCGACTCTGCGATCCAAGTGCCCATGTGCAGTGCTGAGATGTCAGAAATGGAACTCTCATTTTTCCAACTGGACCAGAGGATTCGACAAATTATCATGGATGTCTGGTCTGGAGCCTCTCGTTCTAGATTGGAAAAATGTAAAACGGCTAAATCTCTGTGGATGATGATCTCAGAGCTGATGGGAGGGTCAGAGAAAGCTGAAACATGCTGCCAATTAGAGGATGAAGCGTATGTGGGGGTCCTCACTTCTGAAGATGAATGCAAGGATCCTTCGGATTGCATCAGAGCTCCAGTATCCTTGTCAGAGACTGAAGAAGATAGTGAGGAAAGCAGCTCCGACGAGGACGAAACATTGGTCACTGATTCTAATGACAATAACTCAGATGAGCAGGTATCATCTTCATCCTGCCCCATATCTTTTGACTTTTCTGAAGACAGAAACTGCTCTCCTCCAGAAAATACTGATTCCCTGAAGAGAGCCCTTCAGGAAAGCAATCTACTTGCTGAGGAGCAAGCTCGAGAGATTGCTCGACTGAAGATCTTGTTGGTTCTCCAATTGGCGTCCAACAAGGTCAAGGACTCTAAGATTTCAGCTCTAGAGAATAGTCTAGATAATGAGAAACGTATAGTATCTAACTTTTCCAAAGTTGATGCTATAAAGAGAAAACAAGAAACCGGGTGGATCTCCCGGATTATTCAGGGATGGAGAAATGGGGAAACGGTATTCCGACCTCCCACTCCAAGCGGGAAGGCAACTCATCATGCCTTCAGGTATGACCACAAGAATAATCGTGGTCACTGCAAGGGTGACTTGTCCCCATGTGGAAACGTCCATAGTGCAAGAGGCGTCATGGCCACCCATGAGGAAATACCTAAGGCTCATTCTGAGCCCTTTGTATTCACGGCCACTGCCACAACAAAGGGTGGATCTGCATGTCCTAGTTCACAGAAGAATTCTCTCCATTCGAGGACACGGGATAGGGAGGATAGAAGTCATGATGTCAGGCTTCATGGAGCCTCAGCAAGGGAGATGCCTGAAAGAATGGCACCACCTTCTCGGCCTCATAACGCTCACAACATGCATTCGTCCCACCCTTCCTCGTGTCACGATGGAAGAGGAATTTGTGTGACAAGAACGTGCCCTATCCCTTTTAGACCTTGGACCGTGACTACATCAGTCACTAGATTAGGTCGAAAACGGCGATACAATATTCACCCTTGTTGGTGCTGCGGCAAAGTGGGACACTTTGCCATTGACTGTTGGCACAACCTCTCTGTGCCCACAGCAAGGGCTTATCCACATTATAGGGACAGAGGCAGTCTTCCAGACAGGTTTTCTCAAGGAAGGCAGTTGCGTGCTTATGCTAATAGAAACCTAGGACCCAACATGATTTGGGTTCCTAAGGTAAAGTAATTCTGTCTTGCAGGGTAGTCTAGGTCCCCGTAAATACGATGGGATCTAGACAGTAGGTGGCACAAGGCTAACTTGGAACAAGCGTCTGCAATAACAGATGTGGTACCTATTGAGCATACTCACTTTAAGCTACTAATGTGTTCTACCTGTGGGACTAAGACGATGACTCTCCAAATCCCAGGTAATTTTGATCAGTTCAAGGACTTGTGTCATGATGCATCCTCATTCAAATTAATATATATATATATTTCTATCCTTGCGTATACGTATACTTATGCTTATCATGTATGTGTGCACCTTTATGGAGAGATTAACTCGAGGCATGCAAACCATTACACATCAATAAAAGGTTAACAAAGATATGTCATTGTCAATTTCGACAAATCACAATTGACATCAAGAAGTGTCTGGAGAAGTCTCGCTCAAATCCGAATAGATTGTCGTTATAATAAACATGTATTTATTAATCTTATATTAACTTGACATTCGAAGAATTTGAAAATGTTGCAATGCTTCCCAACGTGGTAAAGAAAAACTCTTCAATTCGGAACCTTTCAATTCCTAGTAAAGAAAACCCTTAAATTACAAGTGGTAAAGAAAAACATCAATATCACTTTATATACTCGGAATCCCGCTGAAGGAGCTCACCGACCCTTGGCATTCTCCCCGAATCCCGACGACTGAGATAAATCCCGCCGAAAGAGTCACTCCGCCTGTTCGGCTTCTTCACGATTCGCGCAAGAGAACTCCCGACGACCCTCGTCTTCTTCACGAAAGTGTTCTTCCGCGGATTCGCCGAAACCCGCAGCCCTCCGACGCTCTCGTTCTCGTCGAATCGCCGCTGTGTTTCCATCTTCTTCCCGTGTGATTCTAGCAAGGCCGAACCCCACAAGGATCTAGCGGAGTGTCCCTGTGACCGCAAGGTTCTAGCAAGTCCGAACCCCACAGGATACTCTTCCATCCACCGAAGATCTTCCCGAAGCTCATCAACTCACTTCCGTGTAAGCCCGTAGGTAACCTCCTCCTCACTCACACTTGGACGCGCTCACTAGTGATGCCTTCTTTTTGAATGTTCATTAATGCTTAGAGTAGGACTTCTCTCTAGATCTTCAATGGCTCCAAGGACGACTGCAGGCTTGATTTCTGGCTGCGAGCTGGTTCGCACTGGATTTTCTCATGCCTCGGACGAGTTCCGGAATATCATTCTAATGCTAGAAGAGGCTGGGCTAACTTTCGTATTGGAACACCCTTGCAAAGTTCTGGATAAAGAGGTGCTGGAGTTCTTCTCTACCGCAAGACTCCGAGATAGAGACTCCATCATCAAGAGCAAGGTGGCTGGGACAAAAGTAAAGATGTCTGCCGATAAGCTAACTCGCTACCTGCAGCTTTCAAGTTCGGAGCAGGAGGACTATCTAGAGGACGAGGACAAAGCCAGAACTCTCTTGTTCTGCGGTCTTCCAAGAGGCACTCGATCAGTAAAGAGAAAAGAGATGAATGAAGAAGGGAAGCTCCTATCTGACGTCATTCGAAAAGTGCTCATCTGCAAGCCGGGCTCCCATGATCATATCTCCGGAGATATGTTCAAAATTCTCATAGCTGTGGTCTGCCGCAAGAGGTTCAACTGGGGGGAGTTGCTGTTCCAAAAGATCAAGGACACTCTGGGCACTCCAAGTTTCGGCCGCATCATCAGTCTATATCTCAACCAGCTCAACGGAGACAAGTTCAACATGAGCAAAGGAGTTCCTCTCCACTACTTGAAAAAGATGGATGCTACTGTGTTTGATCGATGGGAGCGGCGCATCGGGCAGCCTGCTGTGGAAGAGCATGAGGAAGTATCTCCCGCAGTCTCCCCCGGTGAAATTCCTGATACTGTGACTGCAGGAATCGAGGGGGAGAATCTACCCACTCATATGGATATAATATCTGAAATCGCCCAGGTGGCCAAGGATGCGGTGGCCGAAATTCATGAAGTAAGTGAACCTGAGTTGGAGAATGAGGAGGTCCTGAACAGAAACACTCAAGGAACCGAAGCTGAAGCACTGGACACTGCTGATCAAGAAGTGGAAGAAGCTGCTGATATGGATGAATTTTTGGATGAGGACGGAGAGGACGATGTAAATGAGGGCCATGAAGTGTTTGAGTCTCCGGATACTGTCGAACCTCCTTCTGATAAGTCTGCACCAGTGGAGGGGGAGTTAAATAAATCTACAGAGGCCACCCACACTCCTCCGATAGAGACTGTGATGGTATCCAGCTCTACCGATGCATCTGCTGACGAGCAAGAGCAAGGCCAAGAAGTGCCTCCAGCTATTCCATTACGAGATGACCTAGCCATTCACACTGTACATATAATTCAGGGCATCGTGAATGAGCTTAAAACCTCTTTTGATAAAGCTCAGAAAACAATGCTGCAAGAGATTAAGACTTCTGAAGATCTCATGCTGAAGAATATGGTGGAAATCAACCATAAACTGGATGTGATGGAGAAGAAATTCGAAGAAAAGTATACCGCGGCCGGCAAAGCTGTCACACTGTTAATGGCCGGCTTGAAAAAGAATACTGATACTCTGGCTGTTGTAAATCAGAATGCACACATTGTCGCCAACAATATTCAGAAATTTGATGGTAATATGGTCATTTTAAATGCAAATCAGCAGGCCCTGATCACTGAATTCACCAAGACAACTAAGCATATTGATGACTCCCTTCACTCATATGCCAACTGCATAGCTGACGAAGCCAAAAAGGGGAGAAAGAGTATATTGCTAAGTTGGCCGAGCTTCAAGAAAGCATGGATACAAACTTCGCGCAATCAAGCAAATATGTCTATGAGAGCTGCTGGTGGATGCTTCAACAGGCGTTGGCTACGTTAGGCGTCGTCCTACCTGACCATCCGGCCGGTATTCAGGTTCCTGAGACATCTAAGGCCGCTGAGGAAGTAAATATTGCTGAGGATGTAAGTGCAAGTGCTGCAGATATTTTCACAGATGAAGCTGATGCTAGGGCCCTCTCCAAATCTAAAGTGAGGAGTATGTTTGACCAGGAGGCTTTAGCAAAAGCCAGGGGAAAGAGGAAAGTTCAAGAAGGGACATCCAAGGAGACACAGGCTGCAAAGAGAACTCGAATGAATGAGGAGGATGTACGAAATGAAAGGTGGAGTCCAGTTTCAAGGAACATCATCTTAGACACCTTCCGGCTGCAAGAAAGAGGAGAGATCAATCGAAATGAAGCATATAGCCAGTATGAATGGGAAACGCACAAAGCATTTGAAGCAAAACGCAACATCTTTTTCAGAAACAACAAGGATCCAGACAAAGTTGCTCCTCCTAGGTACTACCCGAAGCCCAAGGAATACATGGAAAGGCAAAGCAAAAGTACTTGGCTCAAACTCTCAAGGGTGACGTAGCTAAGGACAAATAGTCATTATTTTATAGCTGGTCACTGTGTCTTAAGAACATTTAATGATTATTACTGTCGTATGAACGATTCTGGATTAGATGTGAATATATTTCTCTTGGTATATATATATATTTGAATGTGTGAATGACTCAAGTCCTGTTCTGATTGCATATATTCTCTTGTGTTGCATGTTTAATTTTTGAATGCTATGTTATTATTTGATAGGTGTTATTCATCTTAGCTAGTAGGGTTTTGGCTTCGTCAAATAGGGGAGATTGTTGGGTATTGTATCCACGATTACCTAGATTTGAGGAAGCCACCTGTCAAGCTAAGATGAATTCACAATGTATTTGATGAAACATCTTAAGTTGTACTTGCAGTTCCTCCACACTAAGTGCACACCAATGTCAGGGTGCAGTAGGTCAATATATACGGGTCTGCACGACGTAATCCCTCGTTGAGCAGATCAGTGTGTTGGCCTATGTGTACTCTCTCTATTGGAGTGCACTTACTTTCAAGTACAGGGCAGTTCATATGCAAGAGAAGACAAGGAGCAGGGAAGGATCAAGGAGCAGCTCCTAAGTGGAAGACGAAAATTCGTCCATGGCAAATTCGACGAGAATCACCAAGTGATTCTCGCCGAATCGGCGAGAATCACTAGTGATTCTCGCCGAATTGACGAGAATAATCAGTGATTCTCGCCGACTCCTTCTGGCCATCTCAAAATGGTGCCAAGTAAGATTCGGCGAGAATCACTTGTAATTCCCGCCGAACCAGTGGCCAAGCAGCCCATGTACACAAAGTAAAATTCGTTGAGAATCAATAAGTGATTCGACGAGAATCACAAACGATTCTCGACGAATCGTCGAGAATCACTTGGTGATTCTCGCCGATTTGTCGAGAATCGTCTACGATTCTCGCCGATTTTCACTTGGCGTTTTCTCAGGATGCTGCTGGACCGGATTCTGCTTCTGGACTAGTTTGAACCGGAATTTGGGGATTTCTTTTGTGGGTCCCACAATGGTCAAATTTGTTGTATCTACAGGGTATAAATACCTAGGTATTTTGAACAGTAAAACGACGGAGAAAAGAAAAAGGAACCAAGCCGCAACAAAACCCTAAAAACCGCGACTTCTCTCCGCCGCCTCCGTCACGCTCGGGAACGTAGGTCGCCGCCACTGATCGATCTTCTTCCCGATCTCCGGCGACAGAAGCTTAGCAAGGCTTGAGTCTCACGCGTCTATCCAGAGATCCCTTGTCTCTCGATTTATTGATCGGAAACACTTCCCATCTGAATCGATCGAGACGACCGATCCTCGTGTGACCGTTGGAAGACCGAGCTTGCTTCGCAACGAAGTTTGGATCTCCAAGTTCAGCAGCCGCTCTTCATCGTAGCCGCCGATCCCGAAGCTAGCCGCCGGTTCCGGGGAGATCCTCTCCAAGAGAGACCAAGGTCGTAGACTCTTCATCGACTTTAAGAACATGTCGTCGAACAAAGAGGAACACCGTAGTCTTCAAAAGAAGTTTGTATCACGCGTACAATCTACATTTTAATTTCGTTGTAAAGGAACCTTTGTTCCGAGTTGTAAGGGTTGGGTGCAACCCGCTTTGTGGGAGTGTTGACTCTCACGTGTGGAAGGGCTCCTTCCGTTAGTGCTGGGATTGGATTTCAATCCCGTTGGAGAAGTGACCGAGTCGTCCCTTGTTGGGGAGATAGGTCGAAGGGGGAAAGTGGATGTACCCAAGTCGGGGAACCACTATAAAATTGCTGTGTATTCTGTGTGCTGTGGTTTTTGTTTTATTGTGCAGGTACATCCGTAAATTCCGCAAAAGAACCACACGTCACCTATCCCCCCCCCCCATAGGTGCACATAGTTGACACTAGGTGGACTTTCACTACCCTCCGTACCCCAGTTTACGCATGAATGAATCTTCTTAGCCATTTTGTTATAGAGATTATATGTATATTAGGAATGTCTTCAAAGAGAAAAAGTAAGAGGAAAGGGAAGGAAATAGCTCAGGAGGGCAGGAAATTTCAGAGTGATGAAGCATGGGAACGGATTAAGCTTCTTAGACCGATTTCATTCATCTTCGAAAGGGGTTTCACAATGGAGAAAAAGGCCTAGAGCGTAGAGTATGTTGAACAGATTGCAGCCCTAAAATGGGAGGTCTTTTGTCACCCTCGGTCTGAGGTTAACCTAACCCTAGTCTATGAATTTTATGCGAATGCTAGAACTGCAGAGGGGGAGGCCATGATAGTACGCGGGAAAACAGTGGAGTTTTCGTCGGCAAGGATTTCTGCCATGTTTGAGTTAGAGGATGAAGGAGAGGAGGATTACACCACCGTGTTAAATAGGGTCACAACTCAGGAAATGGCAGCGGTTGTTTGCTGTACACCGGAACCGGAATGGATTAACAAGAGGGCTAATGCAATGAAGGCCACATGTTTGAATCGGAAAGCGAAGGTGTGGCTTTTATTTATCAATTCTACCATCATGCCAACTCGTCACTTGAATAGTGTGCCCCTTCACAAGATAGTCTTAATTTATTGCATTTTACAAGGAATAAAATTCGACTTGGGAACAATCATTGCAACACAATTGAGGCAGAAGCTCCAAGAGGAAAAGCCTAAACAACTTTGGTTCCCTACACTTGTGACCGAGCTGTGTCGGAATGTGGGAGTCAAGGAAGAGTAGGAGGATTTGGTGAAGAAATTGAAGAAGTGGGACAGGAGAGCGAGGATACACTTCCAAAGGGTGGCAGGACAGAGACGGTGAACATCCCCAGTGGAGAAGGAGCATATTTGGCAGAGGTGATGGACAGTGTTGAGTATATAAAGGCTTATCTCCAGTGCCAGCACTGTTATTTCCGTTCCAGGCTCGACTACATACAAAAGAGACAAGACATATTACTTCAGAAGGCTAAGTTACCGATAGAGAAGCCACAGTTCAGTACCAGTGGCAGTTTGATGAGCTCGGGAACCTTGTAAACGCTGACCGAAACCTCCTGGACCCCACAGAGCTCGTTGACTCAGATCAAGAGAAGGAGACAGGGGAGGATTAAGAGAAAGAGCAGGAGGAGGATGACGAAGAAGGAGGCGAGTAGAATTTCATCAAATTCATACTTTTTTGGACTATTCTAAGCATTTTAAGAACTATCCTCTTGGTATGATATCAGACGATTTAGGGTGCTGTGTTTTGATGATATATTTTTGTTTATTTTGGAGTAGTATATAACTTTTTGTTGCACCAATTCCATCTTTTAGCACTGCAATTATATTGTGTTTGATCTGACTTTATTTGGGCTGGCATATTATGAGATGTTGTATTTGCTGAACTACTATTCCTTCATTCTTATCATCTAATGCATATTTGGTACTAAATTTAGATGAGTACTCATACATCAATATGTTACATGCTGCCAAAATAGCATTTTCTCTTAAATTATAAATTGCGCAGTTGACTTAAAAAAATGGCATAGTACAATGTGTTTACAGATGCTGAAGGAATTCTAACAATAGAACTAGCCAAAGAAAGGGGTGGAATAAACCATTAAGGAGTTGCAATCATGGTGAAAACACATCGCCTACACAGTCGATTTCAGGGGAGTAATTTGAACTTCCAAGTTTCTTCTACTTTATTTTGCACTTTTTCTGTCGTAAAAATTTATAAAAGGCTTCTCTTGATTCAAGGCGTAGAATTGCTAGGGCCTAGCAATGACTCAAGTGTGGGGGTGGTATAGCCCTTGCATAGTGGGTGAGGATACTTTGATCGATCACGGATTTAATGGTCTTAATGTCTGAAATACTTAATCAATAGGTTATTCTGATTTTTCAATGACAATCGATTGGTATTGCTGAACATCCTAGGAGTTCAATCAATGAATCTGAAACATTAGCATATATACTATAAAGCTCATTTAAGCCTATGTTTTATACACAAAATTTTTGGTTGATTTACTTCCATTACAATTCTTGGTTATTGACCTCTAAAAGTAAAGGGAGGGGTGAGCGAGAGTAGAGTGAAAGATATAAGCTAAGTATGAGTTCAGTTAGTCTCACCATTTCGATCATCCACTCAATCTTTTGAGCTTGAATCTTTTCAGTCACATCATTATATGTTCAACATTTCCGATGTTCCCATTAGTTTGATCTTAATAAGCTAGCCGGTTATGGGTGTTTCATTATAAAAGAATAGATGAAATTCATAGTGATATGCGGCCTAGATATATGTCTACATACTTTGAATGATCCCTACTATGATCAACAACAAAAAAAGGAAAGCAAAACAAAACAAAACAATGAAAAGAAGAATGTTTAAAGATCATAGTGATATGTGGCCGAGGTATGTGCACTTATATTTGGAATGATCCCAACTATGATATATAAAAACTTGTGCGATGATGAACCCCATAACTGAGTGAATTATTATGATTACTAATTAGGGAATAAAAATATGCTATTAACGTCGATCCACAATTCCTAACAAAGCTTGTTCCTATCCTACTTTCAATTGCACTACTATCTCTTGCGATGGCCAAATCGGAAACTTAGCTTACTCTCATCTTTTCCTGAACTTGCAGGGGATCAATAAGAGGTTTTGCATGGAAGTAAATTACCTATTTTCGAGAAAACCATACACTACACTGAGTGACTTACTTGAGCTTTATTTTCCATCTAACTAATGAATTTGTGCATGATTGAACTCGTGCTGATTGGTAGACATATCAGTTGAGTAAAGCGAAATTTTTGAGTAAACTTTGCTTATGGTGTCTAAGACAGGAAAACCATCCGAATTCGTATCGTATCACGATCTCTCCATCCATACGAGGGTCAAGAATTATCGTTGCTAGGGACTAGCAACAGCTCAAGTGTGGGGGTGTGATAACTTCTTAATTGAAGTTATCTAAGCTCATTATTTCTACTGATATTTATTAAAAAGGAGAACAAATTGAAGTTAATTGATAAAAATATGATTAAAATCTATATTTAAGAAATATTCTACTTATTTGATCATATTCCATAGTTTTCATGCAGGTGACACCAAGGAAATTGATTTGGAAAAAGAAAAGATGAAATTCTCATTTCCTAAAGAAGTTGTTACAACAACCTGTTTTCGATGTTGCAACATTGTCTGTTCCGAAAATTCAGATTTTTAAATAAAGGATGGACAGTTACACCTATTCAAATATGAGCGGTTACACCTCTTAAAGGATGGACGGTTACACCTATTTAATGGGAGATTTTCGGCCAGCATTTAGAATAATAGAAAAGCAAGAAAAGAAGGAGAAGAAAGGGAGAAATCATCTTGGAGGAAGAAGGACTAGGGCACATCGGATCTTGAAGACGTAGCGGTTCAACACACTTCGGAGAACGAATTCCTGCATTATTTTGCTTTTCTTTCATCATGCACTGTAAGATCTTTCTTGTTTGTTAGTGTGCTTCATCCATCGTGATGAACTAACTTGCTTTAATCTCGTATTGTGAGAATACTTTGTCTCTTGTGATGACAATTTATTAACTTTTCTTAATTTATGAATGCTTGGTGAATGTTTTTACTGAATTTATGAACTTTAATTCGAGGTTTTTGGCCAAGATCTCAACTTTTTACTACAGTTCATAAATCGAGAGAGGAGTTGCGTAAGTATATCGTAGATTCGGTATAGCATTTGAAGGGAGAAAGAGATTTCCCCTTGGTGTTAGCAACTTGGGTTTTCAATCTTTAAGCGGTTCTTATTTCACCTACGGGGTAATAGAGAACTAGGAACTTCCGATATCGAGAGGTACGGATTTTTAATCTAAAACCGTTGCAAGACGTTTCACCACTCGTCCTCACAAATAAACTATATTCAAAAGGTTGTCACACTAGACTTAGGAAATCATGATACGAGATTATCTCTAATCACTAACACAAAGTAGTCTCCTTCCAGATCTTTAGCTTATTTTCATTAATTATAAATTGTGTTTTGAAGATTTTAATTTTCTGAAACCATCATCTTAATCTACTTGAATTAAAAGAAAAGGAATAGCTAATAATTGCAAGCGCTGAATCCACCATCTTCTCGAGGGAACGATTCTTTTCTCACTTTATATTACTTGAACCGACACGTGCACTTGCGTTATTTTATATATATACATTTCGGGCGTATCAGAGAGAATGTACCTTGATTGATTCTGTGTGTAGCTTACTTCTTTCTTCTTCATTTATTGTCATCAGCCCATGGCATCCACAATCTTTTTCATCCTCCTCATTATCACTGTCAGAGTGTGACAGAGGGGCCCTTATTTCAATCCTGGCAGTAGGATATTCTTCTTCTTCTGGATCTGCACCAACAGAGATCAGCCCTATATAGGCTTCTTCCTCATCATCTTCTGATTCTAAGGAGGAAGAATCTGTCCAGCTTTTCTCCTTCTTAGCCACAAAGGACTTCTCCTTCTTCATCTCCTTGTGGTGATGGTGATGCTTCTTCTTCTCATCCCCTTCCTTGTTCTTGACTGGGCAGTCATCAATGATATGTCCAGCCTTACTGTAAAAATAACAGATGACTTTAGATGAAATCTGTTTACTAGATTTAGCATCATACTCGTCCTTCTTGGAGGACCTCTTGTGATGAGATGATGATGAGGTTCTGTTCTCCCAGTGCTTATTCTTCATGAACTTTTGAAGTTTCCTGGAGAATGCTGCAAACTCTTCATCAGATATGTGGTTGTCTGAGGAACTGGCCGGTCTCAGATAATTCTGAGCATGTCTCAGCTTCTCTTCTTGGTGGAGAAGGAGTCTTTCTTCTACTTCTTCTGCCTTGAGGTCCACAGTCTTATCATTGCTCTTGGATTGACTTTCCTTTTCTTCTTCTTGTCTAGTAGCTAGCTGCATTTCATAGGACAGCAGATTTCCAAAGAGTGTTGTTGGAGGAGTGTCTGCCAGCTTAGCCATTTCTCTAATGACACACACCTTGGTGTCCCAATCTCTAGTGAGAGATCTAAGGAACTTTTCATTCATCTTATAGTTGCTGAAGACCCTACCATAGGTTCTTAGTTCATTAATTGTCCTAAAGAACCTTTTAAAGCAGTCAGCCACCTTTTCAGATTTGCTTTGTCTGAAAGCCTTATACTCTTGGTTGAGCATGGGCTTCCTATTATCTCTAACTTCCTCAGCGCCTTCCATTTAGACCACAAAGGTGTCCCATATTTCCTTGGAGGTCTTGCAGTATACAAGATTTTGGAAGGTTGAGTTATCAATGGCACTGACTATAATATTTTGTGCCCTTTTGTCCATGATAGACAGAATTACCTCATCTTTGTCCATCTCTGAATATGCCTTGGGCACTCTTTGAGCTGGATCTATGGTGGAAGCCTTTATGGGGATAAAGGGGCCTTCCACTATTGTTGTATAGATCTTAGGGTCAGATGCTTCCATGAACGGTCTGACATTTTGCTTCTAGAGGCCAAATCCTTCCTTCTTACAGATTGGTAGCTTCATGGCCCCTAGCTCCTTGTAGTTCGTTCCTGACCCCATAATTATATTTTATAGCTAACCTTAGAGGTATACTCAGATTGTTTGATCCTTTTTGAGCAACCTCCCTGTGATACCACTTGAAAGTTATTTAGCTTAAGGTTACCTAGTCACCTAGAGGGGGAGGGGTGAATAGGTCTTTGAAATTTTATCAGTCTTTGTGTTATTTTCTAGTAAGGTGATCTATAGCTTGTCCTTAGCACCTATAATATAAGAACAAAATAAATAACAGAGCCAAGCACACAATTATTTATAGTGGTTCCCCAATTGGGTACATCCACTTTCCCTCCCACCTATCCAATTATTTTGTTGGACAAGCACAAACTCTGCCAAAATGCTCCTCAAAGTTTACACCTCAGGCCCTCAGGCTTACACTAAGCTTTTCTGTGGAACCCTACCTCAGAACCATACAGGTTTCTACCTCAGAGCCCCGCAATGCTCCTACAGCTTAGTGGTCCACTGACCACCAACCTCAGCCTTATTTTTAATACCTACAGCTCAGGCTTCTCAGCCCTATAACTTCAGGCACACAGCACTACTCTCAGAGTACTGCAGTACTCCTACAACTCAGTACCCTTCCAGGTACCTATCTCAGTGCCCTTCCAGGCACCTACAGCTCAGCCTCCTCCAATGCCTACAACTTAGTGACATACTTGTCACCTACAGCTCAGTGACTCGCCAGTCACCTATCTCATTCTTATTTCTAAGGCCTACTACTCAGGCTGGGAGGACAGCCCTACTCTAAGATCCACACTTGGATCCTACCTCAATACCCCAGCAGGGCACCTACCTTAGTGACTAATTAGTCACCTACAACTCAGGATAAAAGGCCCTATAGCTCAGATTCAGATAAATTGAATCCTACAGGAGTTTATACAAGATTATAAGCAAATATAAAATAACTGACTCAGAGAATAAATCTTTGAGTCTACCTTGCTGGACTTAGCAGATATCAATCCAGCCCACTTGCTGTAGAAGGAATGAGTCTTCTTCGACAACCAACTCCTTTGCTGCACCGGTGAGCATCTATCTGCTATTGAAGGCTAACAGCCCTTCAAACAGCTAACTTCTTGCTGAATATATGAATCAGCTGCCTTTTTCTGGAGAGAATAATCCTGCTGAACTTTAAAGAGCTTCAGCTTTCTTTCTTTGCCTTCTGGTAAACTCTGTTGGACTTTAGCTTTCAATCTTGTCGGAGAAGATGAAGTCCAACTGCCTCTAATTTCTATATACTCTTCATGTGTTCTGATGTTGTTCTCCGTAACCCTAATCCATTTTTATTTCTTCCTTTTATATGTGTTGATTTGAATCAACGACACAATTGGAGTGCGGGCCCAGTCAAAGATTGGTGAGCCCCACCTCCCTCAAAAAAGTACAAATAAGCTTTCGGTGCTACTGCAGCTTTCCCGTAACGGTTTCATGTATTTTGACTTTGTTGACTTTTTTGGTGATGTTAGCAGTGGTCATCTGGTGCTGCTGTAACTTTCCAGTAATGATTTGAACCACTTTGACTTGTTGAATTTTGATGAGGTCAACAACGGTCATCACTTTCTGGACTTAGAAAATTTTCAGATCTTCAATAAGCGCCGAGTGATGTTAAGTCATTCAATGCCATCTGTTTTGTTTATCAACTCTTCTGGACTTGTGAATTTTCACTGGCATTGTCTCAACGGTTCTTTGTCATTTGTCTCAGCAGTTTCTTCTTCACAGCTTAGACTATCTTCTGTCTTAGCGGTTTTTTCTCAGCGATCTCAGTGCTTTCTTCTTCTCAGCTGAGACTGTCTTCTATCTCAGCGGTTTTTTTCTCAGCTGTCCCAACGCTTCCTTCTTCATTAGAAGCATTGAGTGAACTTGCTTCACTCAACGCTTCTGTACTTAGAAAATTCCAGCTTGATTTGTCTCAACAGTTATGTTGAGACATTCTTCTCAGCTATCTCAGTGCTTTTTCCTTAGTCACTTTATCTGGCTTTAGTTCGACGAATGTTGAGCTGAGATCTACGATCTGTGCGCTGAGCTCGATGAATTCTGAATCCCAAGCTGCTGACTTTAGCTCAGTAAATGGTGGGCTCAGCTCGACGAATTCTGAGACCCATACTTCTGAATTTTGCTCGACGAATGGTGAGCTTAGCTCGATGAAAGGGGATCTGAGCTCAACGAATTTTGAGTTCCACACTCCCGAGCTTAGCTCGACGAATAGTGAGCTCAGCTCGATGAAAGGGGAGCTGAGCTCGACGAATTGTGAGCTTAGCTCGACGAATTCTTTCAGCATACTCTTTTTCTTCACCTATCCAATCATGGACTACCTGCATGCATGAACTAAAGCACATATCAAATACATTATGCCCCTTAGCATGGTTGGTGATGCCTCTTCAAATCCTGAGGAACATTGTAGGGCATAATTTCCACAGCCTTCATGACGGGCACTTGTGTTCAGGCACTTTCCTCCATCAACTATCAGGAGGACTAGATCGTAGAATCTGGGTGTGGTCATCACCTCACTAGGGACGAGTCCAAATTCTCTTCTCTGTAGGATTACAAATGTAATGATGTCATTATTACTGATGATGATATTGTACATACGGTATAAAAGGAGGGATCGGTTTATTTAGGCATTGATCGTGGGCCACTCACTTTAAGGAGTGTGTATCACATGCCGGAAATGAAGAAAAATCTCTTCTCGGTGACCAATACGTTGGATGCTGGGATCACGTTCTATTTGTCCCAACATAAATGAAGTTTCTCAGGAACGTGTCAGCTATGAAAGCTGATGTTACTCATGTTGGAAGGACAGTAAAGGACTTGTTCTTGTTGGCAACAAGTTCCTATGTTGACAAGATGAGGGCTAATGATTACACTGTTATTTAGCATGAGAGACTTGAATATGCCGGGACGGACAAGTTGAAGGCTATGGTGGTGAGGCCTGGTGCATGACCTGTCTAGTCTTTCATCATATAATGACGGTCATGTCTGTGCGCGTTGTCAGTATGGAAAGGCACATTGCCTTCCATTTGACATATCACGGACTGGGTGTAGATCACCGTTGAAATGCATCCACGGTGATCTAATGAGACCTACTGTCACTCCCAATCTCGGCGGTAGCAGGTATATGCTTGTTCCTATTGATGACTTTTTTAGGTATATTTGAGTACAGTTATTAAAAGAGAAGTCAGAGGTATTTAGTATGTTAGTAGAGTTCAAGGAGCTCGTGGAAGTTCAGCTTGATCTGCAGATACAAAAGATGAGAACTGATAATAACAGAGAGTTCACTTCACATGAGTTTTCTAACTTCTGCATAAAGTTTGGTATTCAGAGGGAGCTTAATTGTGCTCACAATCCACAATAGAATGAAATTGCAAAACATAAGATTCATCATCTGACAGAAACATACAAGTGTTGGCTTCACGCCAAAAGCAATCCCAGGGCCTTCTAGGAATAGGGAATGACTTGTGCGGCGTATGTCATCAATAAGATGCCTCTCAGTCCGAACAACATGAAATCTCCTCATGAGTTGGTGTTCAATGAGAAGCCCACTATCGAACATCTTCGGGTGTTCGGATCTACCTGCTATGTGCATATTCCAGACGCTCTCAGAACAAAGCTAGATGTAAAGGAAGCTAGTCTTTGTTAGCTATGATGAGCAGAATAAAAGGATGGAAATGCATGGATATTGCAAGGAAGAAGTTTGTCATCTCGAGAGACGTTGTTTTCGATGAACTTACGTCATATCAGGGGAGATCATCTGTGGAGCTACATGAGAGCAGGTCAGACGGGGACCAAGGAGAAGTTATTCAGGATCTTCTAGTGGATTTACCTATATTACTAGGTGCTTCAGTGGCCTCTAGCTCTGGGATGGAGGCTTCGAGATCTAGAAGTAGGGGGAGCGATGCTCTTGGTGTGCCTGGGATCAGAGCTAATGTAAAATAACTAGTAGGAGTGGTGGATCAGGTTCAAGCCCTACGAACGTTCAAGAGGACAATTGTTCCACCAGCTCGGTATAGGGAGGAGAACTTGGTGAGTTTTGTCTGATGTTTCTTTGCAGGTCCTTTAGATGAACTGGAGCCGTCTTTCTTTGAGAACTTCATTGGAGTCAAGGAGTGGGAAGATGCATGTCATGGATGAGGAGATCGCCTCCCTCAGGAAAAATAAGACTGGGGATCTTGTGCCTAAAGTCGAAGGCATTACTCCCGTGACATGCAAGTGGATTTATAAGCTGAAGAAGAATGTTGACAGAAGCATCAAGTGATATAAGGCTCGTCTTGTATCTCAGGAGTTCTCACAACAGTACGGGGAGGATTACGATGAGTCATTTTCCCCAGTGGATAAGATGACTTCAGTTTGGGTGGTGATTCTCTTGGCGGCTTACCAAGGGTGGAAGATTTGATAACTCAACGTGAAGAATGCTTTCCTTTAAGATGAAATTAACAATGACATCTTCATGGTGCATCTACCGGGTTATGTATCTGAAGAACATGCAAGTCATATCTGCAAGATGAAGAAGGTCCTTTGGATGATGTCAAGTCACTCCTCTATCCGATCTGCAGGCTCTGTCCCATAGTACTTAAGAGGGGAAAGGCCCTGGAAGGTACTCAGCCAGTTTGAACTCAGGTTTGACTATGGAGCCGAAAACTACTGGGCTTTGAAAGCCTCCAAAATGGTCGTGAGAGTCTGGCTAACTTCTGTCTGCTCGAAGAGAGTCTTAGCTGGTAGAGGGGGCTATAACTTGTTGTTAAAACATTATGATTGTCAAAATGGTTGGCATAATCTCATTTCAAGTGGGCAAAGATGGTGTGATTCCACACATGGGCACACCAATGCTTCCGCTACTTTAGTTCATCTGTAAACTAATGCTGGAGTGGGGTGGCCCAGTGTTTTTGTGAACTTCTTTCTCTTATGATCGTTTGTTCAATTGGTGATGAGAAGTGGAAAAACTCCATAGTTAAGCATGCTCAGGATGGAGTAGTACTTAGATGGGTGACCTCTTGGGAAATTCCCATGCTCCCACTTAACCGGAGAGTTTCACACATCAAAGGGAGGCTGTGATCACCAACAATCTGCCAGTTAATGGAGAAGGGTTGGGGTGCTTGGGCTGCAGCCTGATAATGCCTCCTAGAGCTGAGCCGTAACATTGTCATGTTGGATTGGCTAGAGTCATTACAAAAAGTGCACTTTTTATAACGACCTCCCCAACCCAAGGATCGAAAGGATGACCTCCGGCACCACAAGCACCACGCTCAAAAGGATTCAGCCTTAATACGTCTACATACTATGCACCCCAACTCGTCTAGTAGGGTGTCGGAAGTCACAACCTCCCTTTGATGAAGTAAAGTCAAGTTAGGCGAGCATTACGGGGACTTCCCAGGAGGTCAACCATCCCAAGACTACTTCATCCCAAGCACGCTTAACTATAAAGTACTTTCGCTTCTCATCACCAATTAAGCTTCAACTCAATTGGTGATGAGGAGTAGTTTGAAGGCTCCTTATCAAGGAGGTCTCGAGTTCGATCCCCGGCCTCAACAACCCACAATAGCTGAGAAACAAGCACGGAGAGGGGTTGGAGTGCATGGTCTGTAGACTAGTTGAGGCTTAACCCTTTCGAGTTGGATTATGGGGGTGTCGACGGTCGTCCTTTCGAGCCATGGGCTGGGGAGGTCGTTACATGCCACCCTCCAAACATCTTTCTATCTCTCCACTAGTTGTAATGAGGAGGGGACTATCGCCCACACTTTCACTTAAAAAGCCTTGTAAAGCATGACCGTATAGTGGAAGTTTGGTCAAAGTCGATCCATCCACGTAAATTTTCACCCTACTCATGGGTTTTAACCCCTTAGTAGTTTCTTTTCTGTGACTATTTGCATACTCGGCCGCTCTTCAGGCTAAGGCGGTTTAGTTAGTCCAGTCTACTTAGAGCCTCAAGAGGATCACAACTGTTTGACATCATTTGTGGGAACTGAAAGAATTGGTTTCAAGATATACTAAACACCTATAGGGGGGTGAATAGGTTCAATTCCTTTTTATTATGGCAGACAGTATATTTGACTAGTAATTAATCTATGCAATAACTATCACAACATAACTTAAAAACAAACACAGTCAACACAGATTGCACACAGATTTATAGTGGTTCCCCAAGAGATGGGTACATACACTTTCCCCCTTCACCTATCTAGCAGTATACTAGATTCAGCCTAACTCCCTTCTTTCTTCTCAGATCCTCAGATCTTACAACTCAGAACCTTGAAAGGTTCCTACAACTCAGACTTCTACAATTCCTACAACTCAGATTATTTCAAAGAATCCTACCTCAGAGTGAGTCCACACTCCAACAACTCAGGTAATCAAGCCCTACCTCAGCCTCTTCACCAGGCCTACAGCTCAGAGAAATGAATCCCCTACCTCAGACACTCAGCCCTGCCTCAGCCTTTATAAATTTAGGCTTACAACTCAGAGAGATAACTCTCCTACACTCAGATCTATAAAAGATCCTACAGAGAAACTTGATTTTAGAAAGAATAAATCCTTCACCCAGGTAGAGAGAGACAAGGGTGAAGGCTTCTTGATCAGTTTTTGAAAGATCTGACTTCTTTAGATCCAACATATCTTAGCTTCTTCAAAGCTTCTTGAATCTGAACAATGTAAGGTTGATCTTCTTGTGGAGTTGGAGATGATCTTCAATTCAGCTTTCTTCTACTATTCAGATGTGGCTCTGAATTCTTCTTGCAGACTTGTTCAGAATCTGCCTTCTCTTGATGACTTGAAGATGACAAGTACTTTCTACTTAGATCTCTCTCTTCTATATTCTTTTGTTCTTTTTCCTTTTTTTGGTTTGCTGATAGAACAGGTCTTTATATCAATTCTTTTGAGGTTACCGGCTGATCTAGTTCATAACGGCCTTCTGACAGCTCTGATAAATGCAACAACATTATTAGTTATGACAGTTGTCAAGTATTCAGTCGTGACACTTGATCCTTCATTGTTCTCTATCTCAACAGAAAAGTGTCGAGACAATACTTTAAATGTGTCGACACAAATAGACCATGTGTCGACACAACTCTTGATGATGTCGACACAGCTCTCATAATGTCGACCCAGCCCTTGTTTATCTTCTCAACACAACTTCAGTGGAATGTGTCTACACAATAGCTTCTAGTCTCGACAAAGTTGGTGTTGACAGAATTCTGGTGTGTGTCGACACACTTGTTGTTCGACAGATTTTTTGTGTGTCGACACAATTCCTGTATGTCGATACAATCTGGCTCCTAGTGTCGACACAGCTTTTCTCAAGTGTCAACACTTGTACTTAGAGACTTTTTTCTGCATTTTCTTAACCTGCACATTGTAACTCAACACAACATCAAATACACATTGATGAATATCATTGAGTTAGGTGAGGCTTCTTCAAATCTGGTACACATTTTCCAATGTACCCAACAATCTCCCCCTATTTGGAGAAGTCATAACCCTTAGTCAATGATATACATCACTTAAAATAAATCAAAGATTATGATGTAAACAAGTATTTCAAAGACAAGAGTAACCATAAGCAGTCATAGCATGTATCAATATTATCACAGAATGTATTATAACATAATAAACATGCATCACGAAATTTTAAGTATCCAATATCAAATTAAGACTAAACCAAGGAATTTTATTAATATATGTTCAGAATAACAATGATTTAGTCCAAAATTTTACATTGACCCAAGCCTAGACCATCTAATTCTAGGATTGATCATGCTCCTTGATAACAATTCCTTTGTCAGACAGAATCCTAGCTTGTACATTAGCTTCAGTGTCATCAGCCGACTTCTTTTCTTTAAGATCCTTCTTCTTCGGCTCTTCGGCCTTGACCTTGTCTTTCAAAGTAATGATAAGGCTTTGGAAAGTATTTGCTTGGCTCCATAGAGGTTGCGGGTATCTTTCCAACTTTGAGATCTCTTTTGAACTGATATATGACATCTTATCGCTTCTGATATTTGCTCTATTCTTGTTCAGAGCACCACTTGCCCCTATCATGCATGTTATCTTTAACAGCTTGCCAGGCAGTGAGAATAATGTTTCTGGAGGTGGGACTCCATCTTTCAAAATAAGGATTTAATTCAGCCTGCTCTCTAAACCTTTTCTTAGAAAGTTGAGCTTCTTGCTCTCATTTCAAGGCAGCTTCAGACATTTCAACCTTTTCAATAATGACATTGTGTACCTCCTTTGGAGGACTATACATTTGTTGAACTGCATATTGAATTCCCTAAAATCAGCAGGTGGATAAATAATTTGAGCTACTTCCTTCTGAGCCACTTCATTGGAAGCCGGTTGAATGCCTAATTCAGCAGTGTTATCATCATCACACAAGGGTGGATAACCAAGAGTTGCCCTGATAGCATTAGTGATCCATTTAGCATGATCAGAGACTGCATTGACTGATACTCTCTCCCCTTTTATGACTTCTCTTTCAATATGGTCTCTGAGATCATCTTTTTGAAATCAAATCTGATCAGCTAGATAATTGGTGTCTTCTTTATAGAATGATCTGAATTTCTTCAGCTGATCAGCAATGACCTTTTGAGAGGCTTGTATATCAGTGTGAACATTAGCCAAATCTGCTTTGAGTTGTTTATCAAACTCAGACTTTTCTTTAGCCATGTTTTCGGTGAAAGCAGCGGCTTTATTCTTAAGTTCTGTTACACTAACGTTGTGGGATTCTGTTAGATTGTCATTCATTCTGATTTGGTTTTCCAGAACATAACCTTGTTTCACTGCTATGTCATCTATTTGAGTTTTGGCTTCCACGTGTTGCTTGGTTAAATAGACTATAGCATTACCTCCCTTATGGAAGCAATCTGTCATTTCCGTTTTATGCAAATTTACTTCAAATCTGATAGATTTGATATCTTGGGCCAACTGAAATTACAATTCCTTGTTGCTCTCATCAACATATTTTTCAAGGGCATTTCTTTATTCATCCATCTTTACTTGCAGTTGCACCAGAAGTGAACTGAAGTCTATTGCTGGATCTGGAGTTTATGGAACAGCCTGTAAGGCTTTCTTATAGCCTGAGCTCCTTTTCCTGAGTTCCACAAGTTTCCTCTTCTTGGCCCGGGAGACTTCTTCATGTTCAGAAGAATCAGATGAACTTGTTATGTCCATAGTGTCTTTTGGACTTGAGGCAATGATGGGCATCTCTTGCTCAATTCTTGAGTGCTCCCCCTCAGTCCTTGCTCCTTGGTTATCAGGAAATAAATCATTTAGAGTGACCTCTTATTGTATTTGAACTGATGAAATAACAGTCTCTTTCTCAGCAGGTAGACTGTCTGTAAATGCAAAAGTATCTTCCATGGTAATATCATTTTCAGGTACATTGTCATGATTATTCTGTTCAACATCATTCATATGTACAGGCAGTGTATCATTTTCAGTATTTATAGCAGCTTGATTGATATCCAGTAGTACCTCAAGTATAGATTGTATAGCTGCTTCACTGTCCAATGCAGCTGTGTGGACAGGTGGCTCTTGCTCATGAGCTCCCCCCGAAGGTAATGCCTCTTGTTGAGCTGAAGCTTGAAGTGGCTCAGTAGCTCCTCCTGGAAAAGGCTCTTCCTAGACCTGATCCATTGGGATGTTGACTGAAGGAATCTGCTCCCCCTGCACCTGACTATCAGTTATCTTTTCTAGAACAAGTGATTTTCTAGGAATTTCTGCCCCTTCTTCATCTGAGCTAAAAATAACTGCTTCCTCTGAATCACTGGAAGATTCAGTGGAATTGGAGGCTGTTTGCTTCTTTTTTTGAATCTGCTTTGTTTGTTTCTGAGGGGTAGAAACATCTTTGGACAGTACCCTATCCCATTTGAACAGTATCCTTAAGTCCATTCTTCTCATGTGATTAATCTTAGAACCTACATATTGATTTATCACTGCTAGTATATTCTCAGCCAGATATAGGCTCAGTATTCTGCCCAGATTAGGTTTCTTGATTCCTTCTTTGATCTTGTCAAAAACAACAGCAAACCAGTTTGTTTTATCTTGAATATAATCATGATCATTAGAATGAACATACTGGCTGAAATCCTATCATATCCTCCTATTTTGCACAGAATAACCTTTCCTAGGATCTCTGACATGAATTCATTCCCTTCCTGTTCATTGAAGATCCAATCTTGGTAGTGGGATCCATTCCGCACCATTGAAGTGCTTCTCTTGTTATGGAAGATGTTATTACATCTTCTTCCTTAATCTTGGGAAGTTGAAGTGTTTTTCTTAAGCTTTTCTGTTTTAGTTTTACCTTTTTTCCTTAATCTTGGTCTCGAGAATTTTGAGTGCGTAGTCGACAGGGTTTTACTTCCACCTATTTATATGTTTCTAAATAAAGAAGGTCAAAAAGCGGGTTGAAATATTCTTATTGTGTTGACACTGTGGGAATTGTGTCGACACAGACTATTAATGTCTCGACAGAGAATGTAAAGGTATTATAATACTATGTGTCGACACCATTGTTGATGTGTCGACACCAGTAACTAAGTGTTAGGAGAGCTATGTGTCGACACCAAATTCTGAGTGTCGACACAATCTTCTTGATGTATCGACAGAATTTTTCTTATGTGTCAACACCAACAACTAAGTGTCGACACTCATGCCTTTATGTGTCGACACAAATGTACTTAGACAAATTTGTCATACTATTCTAAGTTTAGCATGCCTAATTCAATTTTAAAGTAATTGAATTTAGTTTCATCCAGTGGTTTGGTGAACATGTCAGCAATTTGATAATTAGTATTGACAAATTCTAAACTTATGTCTTCCTTTTCAACATGATCTCTAAGGAAATGAAACCCGATTTCTATGTGCTTAGTTCTGTTATGAGAGACGGGATTTCTAGCAATATATATGGCACTAGTAGAATCACAAAATAATGGAGTTCTACTTACCTAGGTGCAATAATCTTCAAGCAGATGTTGTATCCATAATAGCTGAGCACAGCAACTGCCTACAACTATATATTCTGACTCAATAGTGGATATAGCCACACTTGTCTGCTTTTTGCTGCTCCATGACACCAATCTTCCAAGTAGGAACTGACATGTGCAAGTTGTACTTTTCATGTCTTCTTTGCATCCTGCAAAGTCTGCATATGAATAATCAGTTAGTAGAAAATCTCTATTCTTAGGGTACCAAAGGTCAAGATTTGGTGTTCCCTTAAGATATCTGAAAATTCTTTTGACGACAGTATAATGAGATTCTTTTGGGTAGGCTTGATACCTAGCATAGACACATGTAGCATACATGATGTCTGATCTACTAACAGTTAAGTAAAGTAGGGAGCCAATTATCCCTCTATATAAAGACTCATCTATAAGTTTTTTTGCATCATCTTTGCCTATAGGCATACTTGAACCCATTGGAGTTCTCATGGTGGAGGCTGACTGCACACCATATTTCTTAATTAAATCCTTGGTGAACTTAGACTGGGATATGGACAAGCCATCATCAGTCTGTCTAACTTGGAGTCCTAAGAAGAATTTCAGCTCACCATGCTGCTCATCTCAAACTTCCCTTGCATAAGTTTAGCAAACTTTCTACAAAGGTTGTTTTCAGTTGATCCAAAGATAATGTCATCAACATATATTTGGAATAGGATGATATTGCCTTTTGATTCCCTTAGGAATAGAGTTTTTTCTATTTTCCCTCTTGAGAATTTGTTATCAATGAGGAATGTAGACAGTGTTTCATACCAAGCCCTAGGGCTTGTTTCAAACCATATAATACTTTCTTAAGCCTATACGCATAATTAGGATAGAGAGGATCTACAAAACCTGAGGGTTGTTCAACATAAACTTCTCTTTTAAGTCACCATTCAAAAATGCTGACTTTACATCCATCTGAAATACCTTGAACCCTTGATATGTTGCATAGGCAAGGAACAACCTTATTGCTTCCAACCTTGCCACTGGGGCAAATGTCTGATCAAAGTCTATCCTTCTTCCTGTCTGTAGCCCTTTGCCACCAGTCTTGCATTGTTCTTAACTATAATGTCATTTTCATCTAGCTTGTTCCTGCAGATCCACTTAGTCCCTATGACATTGTGATTCTTTGGTTTAGGAACCAACTTCCAGACTTTGTATCTTCTAAATTGATTCAACTCTTCCTACATGGCATCAATCCAATTTGGGTCTTGTATGACTTCTTCAAATTTCTTGGGTTCCATCTGGGACAGGAAACTTGAGCAAAGGACTGTGTTCATATTCTTGCTCCTTGTCTAAACACCATGACTTGGATCACCAATAATTTGGTGTGTTGGATGATCCTTTAGATGTCTTATTGCTGAAAGCAATCTATCTACACCTTGATTTTCTCTAATCATCTCATCATGCTATACTTCATTGTCTTCATCATCAGCTTGTGGGTCTTGTACTCCCCCTGGACAACATCCATTATTTTCTTCATCCTGCCTTGTAGGTTGGTCTTCACTAATGGTTATCTTGTCCATCTTTTCCTTCAAACCTGTAGAGCTACAAGAAGTACTAGACAACTCACAGTTGATTAGTTTAGTTTCATCAAAAACTACATGGATCGATTCTTCTACAACTTGAGTAGTCAAGTTGAAGACTTTGTATGCCCTACTGATGTTATTGTACCCAATAAATATCCCTTCTTGGGATTTGGTAGCAAACTTAGTTAAATAGTTCTTGTCATTATTAAGAACATAACACTTGCTACCAAAGATTCCAAAATAGGCTAAATTTGGTTTTTTTACCTTTCATAATCTCATAGGGTGTCTTCTTGTGGCTTTTGGTGATGGAAGCCCTATTGAGAACATGACATGCAATGTTTACTACCTCAGCCCAAAAATATTCTGGGAGAGAAGTGTCACTTAGTAGGGTTATACTAGCCTCAATAAAAGTTCTATTCTTTCTTTCAGCAATACCATTTTGCTGAGGAGTTTTAGGTGAGGAGAACTCTTGATGAATCCCTAGTTCTTCACAAAACCTTGTCATGCGTTCAGACTGAAATTCAGTCTCATGATCACTTATGATTTTGACCACTGAATTGTTAAGTTCATTCTGAATTTGCCTAACAAAATTGTGGAAGACAGTAGGGTTTCAGATTTCTGCCTCAGGAAGAAAACTCATGAAAATCTAGAATAGTCATCTACAACCACAAGTGTATAGACTTTCCTACCTAGACTATAAACTGGCATAGAACCAAATAGATCCATATGCAGGAGATACAAATACCTCACTAAATCTTTGGTATCAAGAGTATGGAAGGAGGTTTTGTTCTGTTTGCCTTTTTGACAAGCTAAACACACACCCTCCTGGATGCACTTGACCTGAGGACCATTCCTCACTAACTCCATACTATAGAGTTGGCCTAATGACTTGTAGTTCAGGTGAGCCAGCCTTTTATGCCATTTGACACAATGAGAAGCTTTCTCATCTGTAACTAGACAAATAGGAGAGTTCTTATTCTCACAATTAAAGTTGAGATAGTAAACATTTCCTTTCCTATAACATGACAAGATGACCTCATGATCACTTGTCCTTCTAATCTGACACCCAGTCCTAATAAAAAAGGTTTCATAACCAAGATCACTCAGTTGGCTTATGCTTATCAAGTTATGTTTCAGACCTTTCACATAAGCTACTTGGGTGATAGTGATAGAACTATTGGAAATATTACCAAACCCTTTGATGACTCCCTTTTCAGATCCACCAAAGATCACTTCGGGTCCATTCTCTATGTGAGAGTAGTACTTCAGCATCCTTCTTGTTCCAGTCATGTGCCTGGATCATCCAATGTCAAAGTACCATATTGGGGTATGGCCATTTGGACTCACCTGCATCAAATAAAATTACGTAACCTTAGAACCCCAATAATTATTGGATTCTAGGTTTAGGTTAGACTGAAACTTGGCATGCTTGCCTGCAGCTTTTTTGACAGGTAAGATGGCATTTTTCCTGATAGTAGTGTTGTGCCAACAATCAATGGCATAATGACCCACTTTGCCACAACACCAACACTCATTTCTATTATTTCTTCTTTTGAGTACAGTCTTAACAGCATTGCTGTCAGCAGTCATTAAGGATGTAGGTACAGTGTGGTCCTTTTATAGAGTGCTGGGGCTGGTGCAACAAACATTGATGATTCATGAAGAACATGGTGTGTTTGTTCATGGGCTGCCCTATTAGCATTTGCATCCTTATCATTCTGATCTCCAAGCTTACAGTGACCATTTGTAATGTCATGGTCATACCTGTTAGTAGGCTGCATCACTTTCCTGAAAGCTATAAGGGGTTTGAAGGCTAGTGGATGAACTGGGGCTTTGCCTTTTCTTTTGGAATTAGCTTCCCTAGTTCTTCCCTTGAAGCCTAATCCTGTCTTACCCCTTTGGAGGATGAAGTCATCATTAACGGTAAGATTGATTTTGGCTTTGAGAATTTAGCCACAAGATCCTTCTCTCTCTGAAGTCTGACTTCCAGACTCTTGATTTGATCATTTTTGAATGTAATTGTACCCATCTGAATAAAAGTTATATTTTTCAGTTTGGCAACTTCTTTCAACTTCAAATCCAGCATTTTTGCTGAATCTGATGTAGCCAATTTAAGAGATGCAATTTCCTCAGCCTGTTTCTTGTTAAGGATTCTGCTCCTCTTAAGAGCTTGCAACAAATCACCATACTCATCAATTAGTTGATGAACATCCCCTTCAGATTCAGAACCATCCTCATCTCTTGATGCAGATGCTTCTTATTCTAATCCAGTGTAATAACCAGAAGCTGAAGATAGGTTGTTTACCTTACTTGGACCAGGCTGATCCTGACACTGATCTTCGTCAGATATAGCCATCAGCCCTTTGCAATGAAGATCTTTAATCCCATTGATAGAGTCCAGCATTTACAAGAACTCAGATTCTACTGAATCCTCTTCAGTAGTGAACAATCATATGTAGGCTTCAGCTTCAGTCTCTTCTCCTAATTCTGATGATGATGAGTTAGTCCAACTCTTCTGCTTCTTTGCAACAAAGGATCTCTCCTTCTTTCCTTTATTTTGTTGTCACTTTTTATCTTTAGATTCCTTTCTTTTATCAGGACAATCAGCTATGACATGTCCTGGCCTGTTGCAATAATAACAAACATTTTAGAAGAAGTTTGTTTACTGGGATTAGAGACATATCTGTCATCCTTAGATTTTTTCTTATTCTTGTAATAGTCATCCTTGGAGAAGGATGAAGATGGCTTTGATCTCCATTTCTTCTTCTTCATGAACCTTTGAACTGTCTTGTGAAGGCAGCAAAGTCTTCATCAGATTTGTGACTGTTTGAAGTATTGATCTCAGAATTTTTAGATTCAACTTCAGCCATTTTCTTGGGAGGAGAAGGTGACTTTCTCCTGCCCTTTCTTGTGGCTTCAGCCTTAAAAGCAATTGACTTCTCTCTGTATTCAGACTTATTGCTTTTCTCCTCCTTTCTAGCAATGAGCTGCATCTCATAGGATAACAGTTTTCCAAATAAGGTTGGTGGAGGTGTATCTGCAAGTCTGGCCACCTCTCTGATGACGCATATTTTAGTATCCCAATCCTTGGTTAGTGATCTGAGAAACTTGTCATTTAATTCATAAGTGCTAAATACTCTTCCATATGTCATTAGCTCTTTAACAATTCTAAAGAATTACTTATAGCATTCATCTATGTTATCTGTCTTAGCTTGTCTAAAGCTTTCATACTCTTGATTTAACATAGACTTTCTATCCTCTCTCACTTCTTCTGTTCCCTCCATGTATACAGTCAAAGTGTTCCACATCTCCTTAGAGGTTTTGCAATGGACCAGATTCTGGAATGTAGAGTCATCTATGATACTCACAATTATGTTTTGTGCCCTCTTGTAACACCCCCTATCCGTCGCATAGCATATAGCAGTAGGTCCGGCCGGGGCCCGACGCCATATACCACAGACAGACCGGGTGGTTATGTATGGAAACCATCCAACCAATCTCAACGTCCTACACAGAGCATTCTAGCGGAAGCAGTTTATAAGAGTTGTAAACAAGAACCCAGCATAGGAGCATGAATGTCCACTAATACCAAAAAGGAATGTTATACAAATACTCAAAACAAGCCTTAAGGCCTTACAAAATGGTTCACTTGAATATTACATGTTTTACAAACCACGGCGCGCAGGCCGGTCATACATGAATAAAACAGTAAACACTTCTACTTGGGCCTTCGAGGGCGGCTTTCGCAAAAAGGCTTTAGCCCGCTATTGACCGCTTGGTCCAGCTGCACCTGCAAGCAACAAACCACCGCACGGTGGTAAAACAAGGCAACGGTCAGCAATGCTGACCAAATTATAACGATCCCGCCCCCAACTCGGGGCGGCGATGCTCCTTCCCTGCATTTCATTAGCATAAGCGAGTAATATATAACCATAGCCATAACATCACAGACGTTGGCTCGTACGGCCACACGCCCCGTGCACTCAAGGCACATTCTCGGTGAACCGGTCGATGTCACGTCAATTAAAGCCATTAACATTCCGGACTCACCACCGCCACTAAGACGGCCAAACCTATGAGCAATTTGTCTTCTTGGCATGGGTCACGTCAATTTAAGTCATTGACCGCCGAAGACTCACATCTATGCTAACGGCGAGTGCCACGTAACCTTAGGTCTCTCTAACCGAACGACATAAAGCGGGTACGGTTCCATCTAACCCGTGCTCACTTCGCAACGACAATTTAAGCCATTTGCGCGGGTCAAACTTTCACCGAGTCCCATTCTACCGCAAGTCACATAACTCAGTTATGTTCGAGTTGGCTCTCAGGCCACAAGTTGGCAAGATCTCGTATCCGCCCAGTTTTCCGGGTGCACCTTTGGGTTAGTCCCCGAGGCTCCCTGCTGCAATCTACTGCGTAGAAAACCCGAAAACAACCAATAGCACGGAGTCTTCTCCGCCTTATGCAATGCAACATCACCGATCCAGACTAACATGTCCGGGTAGGCTTCACACATCATGCCTATGTCCGTTCTCGCATACGGACTCTAAACAACGGGGACTTTACATATCTACCCGAAGGAACGCCTCCAACTCTTCGCAAACTCGCGAGAGCGGGCTTCCTATGCTAAGAAAGAGAGCTATTCATGCTCAAGATGAGGATCGTTACCCTTGAGTTCCTCTTTGGCGCCATTGAAAAGTAATCGGATGGAAATCACCGCACTTGCGTTGCCTCCGTGGATCCGGAGTCGGCTCGCGATTCGGAGCTCCGAAGCTCCTCCAATGGCGGGATCTAGTTCTTCTTCCTCCATGGCTCTCCTCTTTCTCCAAGGACTTGGAGAGATGAGAAGGTAAGAAAGTGATGGATTTCTAAGTCAACTCATGGGTATATCCTCTCAGTAATAACCCCCAGCCGTTGGATCTCACCTAAGGAAACGAACGGCTTTGATTCGGGGCTGAAATGCCCAATCTGGACCGAACACGGCCTGGCACACGCCCGTGTCCAGGGCCGTGTGCCGCATTCGCCGTCAAAATCGAATCTCCTGGACCCTCACACGGGTATCGAACACGCCCGTGTTCGAGCTGATACGCTCGTGTTCCAGCTGACACGGCCGTGAGGCCGGCCGTGTACCCCATGATTTTCCCCCATTTTCAACCCGAGCATTGCACGGGTCCTAGGACACGCCCGTGTCCTTGCCCGTGTCACCTTGACACGCCTGGGCACCAGGCTGTGTACATGGTCTCGACATTTCGTCGCGTGCAGTTCGACGACTTGATGACACGGCCTTGGACACGCCCGTGTCCTAGGCCGTGTGTCTTGTCTCGACGATCGTCGAGCGAATCTCGACGACTTCCCCTGGACGATCGTCGACACGGGTCGACACGCCCGGCTACACGCCCGGCGACACGCCCGTGTCGCGGGCCGTGTGCCCATTCTCAACGATTCGTCGAGTATAACTCGACGACTCCGCGGCTAAGTAACGACACTGGTCGACACGCCCTGCGACACGCCCGTGTCGCAGGCCGTGTGCCCATTCTCGACGAATCGTCGAGTATAACTCGACGCCTTCGCGGCTAAGTGTCGACACACGCTTGACACGCCCTGGGACACGCCCGTGTCCCAGGCCGTGTGCCTTGAGCCAGAACCCAAACTGGCCCAAAACGTCCCCCTTTGCTCCTTTGAGTTTCGGGGCGTTACAACTCTCCCCCTCTTAAAAGAATTTCGCCCACGAAATTACATAAAGGCAAGACGTACAAAAACAAAATTTGTACCTGAGCGGAACAACTCTCGGATACTCGTCAAGCATAGTCTGCTCTCGCTCCCAAGAGAGCTCCTCACGACCGCAATTGTCCCACCTGTTGAAGTTGGAGACCGGGCGGTCTGTCTTGGCGGGTTAGAGACCGCGCGGTCTGGCGGTTTGACTCGGCGACTTGTAAACCGGGCGGTCTAGCAATCTTCACAGGCGACCTCTCTGCATCTCTTACTGTAAGCCGTGCGGTTAGTCCTTCTGTCTAACCGCGCGGCCTGTGCGGTTTACTTTGTACAGTCCGCTTAGCTTGTAAATTTTAGTCCCACATCTCTTATTTGTATTCTCTCTTCTCTCCTCCATTCTATATAAGGGAGGGCATACCTTTGTAATAGTTATCTTTTTTTGGATAATAAAATTTCGATTATTCAAAAGTTTATTCGGCTTGTTCTCTTCTTTTCGCTTCCTTTCTTCTCTACTTTCTAACATGGTATCAGAGGACACGGTCTTTTCCTCCTGATTCTGTGCGCTCTCTGTTGTTCGCGGCTTGTCTTCCGCGTTCTGCGGCTTGTTCGCGGCTTGCCTTCTCCTCTGTCCGCGCGCTTGTTTCTATCCGCGCGGCTTGTTTCTGTCCGCTGCCTGCTGTTTGCGCGGCTTGCTCTTCTTGTTTCTCTTCTCCTCCTGCTCTTTGTCGCAGCGACCTATTTCCGTGTCGTCGCGCTCCTTGCTCTTTCCTGCCGCTCCGACTTCCTAGTCGCTGCGGTCTGTCTCTGTCCGCGTGTGTTGTCTCTGCACTCGCGGTTTGCTGCTGTAATCTGCTTGACCGTGCGGGTTGTTCCTTTCTTACCCGCATCTTGGTCGCGGTCACCTGCTCTTCTCCTCTCTTCTGTTCGCTCGGCCTTTTCAGTCCCGCGCGACCTCTTCCCCGCTGTGTCCTTGACCGCATTCTCGCAACTGCTGTGATCTGCCTGACCGTGCGGGTTGTCCCTTTCTTACCCGCATCTTGGTCGCGGTCCCCTGCACTTCTCCTCTCTTCTGTTCGCTCGGCCCTTTGCAGTCCGCGCGACTTCTTTCTTTTCCCGCTGTGCTTGATCTGCTCCTAGCCGCTCGTGTTCACGCGGCTTCTTCCCTTTTGTTCCCGCCGCGGTTTCACGCGATTCTTCCTTGTTTGAGCGGCCTCTCCTCTCCGCCTCTTCGCTCTTAGCCGCTTCTCTTGTTAGTCACCGCGACCTCCTGGTTTAGTCGCGCGGCTTGTGCTCTGCACCTTGGTCGTGGCCCTTCGTGCCGCTGGTGTGCTGTCACCGAGACCGCTGCAGTTTCTTCTTCCTCCCTTCATGGCTTTCGCCTCGGTTGTCACGTCTTCTGGTCGTGCACACGTTGTTACTCAGGGCAATGGTGTCGACACACTGGTGCTACGAATCATATGACCGGCCATCTCTCGTGTTTCTCTCTCCTAGAAAAACATGCTCGCTTGCCCCCAGTTACTCTCGCTGACGGCTCTTCATCATCAGTTCATGGCACAGGGATAGTTCATGTCACCCCGTCTCTTCACTTGGCGGATACTCTATATGTGCCCCCGTTCCGTGCAACTTATTACTGTTACATCTCTTTGCAAGCATTACAGTGTTCGGTCACATTTACTTCTACTTCTTGCTCTTTTCAGGATCCGCTCCCAACGGACGATTGCTACTGGGACTGAGAGTGGCGGCTTATACTTCCTCGACAACATTTCTGCTTTTTCCACCTTCTCCTCCACCTCCACAGATCTTCTCCAATGGCATCTCCGCCTTGGTCATGCTCCTCCCCGTCTTCTCGTCAACTTCTGCCCCACCTTCCTCCTCAAAGTCCTCCGCTCACTGTGAGGCATGTCAGCTTGGCAAGCATCACCGCTCCTCCTTCCCTCCAAAGCACGTTCGTAGCTCTACCCGTCCGTTTGATCTTATCCACTCCGACATCTGGGGTCCTTCTCCTACTCTTACCATTGGTCGGGGTAGTTCCTATTTTGTCACGTTCATTGATGATTTCTCTCGCTGTACGTGGGTGTATCTGTTAAAAGATCGCTCCGAATTATTCTCTGTATGGACATCCTTCTATCTCATGATCAAAACTCAGTTTGATGTTTCTATCAAAGTTTTTCGGTCTGATAATGCCGCAGAATATCTCAGTCGTGACTTCTCTACATTCTGCATGCAAAATGGGATTCTTCATCAAACTAGTTGTGTCTATTCTTCACAACAAAATGGTGTCGCCGAACGCAAAAAGACACCTGCTCGATGTCGCTCGCACCTTGATGACCCAGATGCATGTTCCTCGCTCCTATTGGGGCTATGCTGTTCTCCTTGCCTGCTACCTCATCAATCGCATTCCCTCCACGGTTCTCCATGGCCAAACCCCGTTCTCCATTTTGTATCCGGCAAGGAGCCGTTTCATCTCCCTCTCCAAATCTTTGGATGCACTGCCTTTGTGCATGCCCCTTCTGCCACCCGTGATAAGCTCTCCCCTCGCTCCACCAAATGTGTCTTTCTGGGGTATTCCACCACTCAGAAAGGCTACTGTTGCTTTGATCCCGTCCTTCGTAAGCAGTTCGTCTCTGCTGACGTCACCTTCTTCGAGAATACCTCCTACTTCTCGGATGCCTCTTCTCCTCTTCTCCCAGCTTCTGATTCTCCTGCCGTTCCCTTCGTTCCCTCGTCTCCTCCTACACTCTCCACCACTACACCGTCTCCCCCCCCCCCCTCCTCTTCCTCCACCTCTCTCTCTCTCCCTTCCCCACCACCCTCTCCTCCTCTCCGCTGCCATCGCTCTCTTCTCCCGGGCCAGCTTTCTCTACCACGGATGCTCCGTATGCCGCGGGCCCGGCTGACCTGGATCTTCCTATAGCTCTTCGCAAAGGGGTGCGGACGTGCACCTTACACCCCCTTGCTGCTGTTGTTTCCTATGATCGTCTTACTCTTCTCGCAGGGCCTTTGCACTGGCTATCTCTGACACTGCCTAGCCACCCCGCTCCTATCAGGAGGCCCTTGCTATTCCTCACTGGAAGATGGCCATGGATGAGGAAATGCGACCCTCACTAGCGGGGTACCTGGACTCTTGTTCCTCCTCCCTTTGGCACTGATGTTGTTGGCTGTCGCTGGGTCTTTGTGGTCAAATTTAGCCCAGACGGCACTGTGGATCGGTATAAGGCTCGCCTTGTGGCTAAGGGCTTTACTCAGACCTATGGGGTTGATTACTTTGACACCTTCTCCCCTGTGGCTCGTCTTAGCACAATCCGGTTCTTCTCTCTGTGGCCGTCAATCGGGATTGGCCAATTTCTCAGCTGGACGTCAAGAATGCCTTCCTTTATGGTGATCTTCACGAGGCCGTTTACATGGAGCAACCTCCTGGGTATGTTGCTCAGGGGGAGACACGAGTATGCCGGCTGCAGAAGGCAATTTTATGGCCTCAAGCAGAAGTCCTCGGCTTGGTTTGACAAGTTCAGCGGTATTGTGGCGGCTGTTGGTTTTGTGCGAAGCTCTGCTGATCACACTCTCTCTTTATTCACAAAACTCCTTCTGGGGCTGGTTGTTCTTGCTGTATACGTCGATGATATTCTTCTCACTGGCGATGACCAGGAAGGGGTAGCCCTGACAAAGCTACATCTTCGCCAACATTGATACTAAAGATATGGCTCTCCAAAGTACTTTCTGGGGATCGAACTCTCTCGACGCCCGACTGCCTTAGTTCTCTCTCAGCGTTGTATGCCCTTGATCTTTTTAAAAAGGCAGGATTGACTGGAGCTAAACCTGCCCGATGTCCCATGGCTATTGGGGAGGACAAAACCTGGACAGATGATTCGCCTCTTCTTTCAGATAGTTCGCGGTACAGGCGTCTGGTGGTAAGCTCATATATCTCACAGTGACCAGACCCCGACATTTCTTATGCTGTGGGCAAGGTGAGTCAATTCATGCAAGCGCCCAGGGATTGTCATCTTCAGTCCGCCTTGCGGATCTTGGAATATGTCAAGCAGCAGCGCCTGGGAAGGATTACTGTTTCAGAAGAATGGTCATCTGAGGATTGAAGCCTACTCAGATGCAAGTTATGCTGATGACAAAGGGGATCGCAAGTCTACCTCAGGTTTTTGCACCTTTGTTGGGGGAAATCTGGTGAGCTGGAAGAGTAAAAGCAGTCTGTTGTCTCCAGGTCCAGTGCAGAAGCTGATATCGCAGTATGGCGTCAACCACTTGTGAGTTGAAATGGTTGCGGGCTCTCATGCTAGATTTAGGAGAGGTGTACAACCATCCTCTACCTATGTTCTGTGATAACAAGGCCGCCATATAACATCTCCAAAAATCCGGTATTCCATGAAAGAACAAAGCACATTGAGGTTGACTGCCATTTCATTCGTGAAGAGATTTTAAAAGAACAGATTTGCACTCCGTTTGTCACATCTGATAAAGAGCTAGCTGACATCTTCACCAAGCCAGTCTCCGCCTCGTTTCTGCATGTTTGCGACAAGCTGGCATGATTGATATATATGCTCCAGCTTGAGGGGAGTGTTGAAGTTGGAGACCGGGCGGTCCTGTCTTGGCGGGTTAGAGACCGCGCGGTCTGGCGGTTTGACTCGGCGACTTGTAACCGGGCGTTCTAGCAATCTTCACAGGCGACCTCTCTGCATCTCTTACTGTAAGCCGTGCGGTTAGTCCTTCTGTCTAACCGCGCGCCTGTGCGGTTTACTTTGTACAGTCCGCTTAGCTTGTAAAATTTTTAGTCCCACATCTCTTATTTGTATTCTCTCTTCTCTCCTCCATTCTATATAAGGGAGGGCATACCTTTGTAATAGTTATCTTTTTTTGGATAATAATTTCGATTATTCAAAAGTTTATTCGGCTTGTTCTCTTCTTTTCGCTTCCTTTCTCTACTTTCTAACACCACCGGACCTTGACCATCCTGATCTCTTTATTGCGTAGTCGCTTGAACCTCAACGGTCCTATCCGCGCGGCTTGACCTTTGTCTTTAGCCCACTATCCACCTGCACCTGATCGACCGCGATCACTTGCGTAGCTCTTGCACCGCCTTCCGAAGCACCGCAATGTGGAATACATCGTGTAAAACCACTTAGCTCCCTGAATCTTCAACCTATAGGCCGCTTCTCCAACTCGCTCCGAACCTCGAAGGGTCCAAGTACCTCGGGCTTAGCTTTTTCAATCGTCGCACCCGCGAGACACCCTTGAACGGCTTGATCTATAGTATACATATCGCCCACAGCGAACTCCACGTTCCTGTGCTTGGCCTTATAGTACTTTTTCTTGCCGTCCTGAGCGATAAGCAACCTCTCCCGAATCGTTCTCGACCAAAGAAGTACATCCTCCACTTCCGATGCTTATACCACTTTGCTCACCCGTTTCTAACCAAACAACGGCATGCGACATTTCCATACCATATAGGGCCTCGAAGGGCGCATCTGAATACTCGCTTGGTAGCTATTGTTGTATGCGAACCTCCACAATAAAGGTGTCTTCTTCCCATTACATTGCTTTCCGAAATCCAGACAACATGCGAAGCCATTCTTCCATGTCATAACCCTCTCGGTCTGCCCATTCGAAAAACCTTTGTGGATGGGAAGGCTGTGCTAACTTCAGCTTGTTCCCAACATTTGCTGCACCAGCCTCAATCATTGGACGTGAACCGCCCATCTCGATCACTCACGATGCTGCGGGGCACACCATGAAGCTGTATCTATATTATCCACATAAACTTTGCCCAGCTTCTCCACGGATCGTCCTTCCTATGTCGGAATAAAATGCGACACCTTCGTTTAATCGATCAACAACCACCCAATGGCGTCGTTCCCCTTTTTGCGACCTTGGCAGATGATGATTTTTCTTGCTAACAAGTAATAACTCAATGTGATTTCATTCTACATTCTAATACATTATGTAGATAGACTTAAATTAGATTGAATTAGCATTCAGGCAAGCGCACCTATCAATGTAATATATGAGAAATCTACATCTCGTGTCGTATTCCACAGGGTCGTTTCAACTATTCGTACTCACCCTCCCTTTATTTTCATACCTCTAACAAAAGTGATATTTAAAACTACATTAACCTAACTATGACCAATTTGGATGATTCAGCATTGGAGAAATAAAATGATAACAACATGAAGCTTTTAAATAATTACATGAACAAATCCATTTATTCATTCAATTCTAAGCGATCATGACATGAAAAGAGTGTTAAATTTGTGCAATGTAAAGGTTAATTTTTCATCAAAATTCTCTCTCGAGCAATTCCAAATCTAAACCTAAGATAGTAAATTTTCTCTCGAACAATTCACAACACTCAAGTTCGCATTAAACAAATACCTTTATTACTACATAAATTCATGGATTTTATTTCTAAATTAACATGAATCCTTTTATCCGTGTTCTAATTTTTCCAAACAAAATATCTCTCGATCATAAGTTTGAAATACAAAGGGAATTATCATCACAATATGAACATACCAAAAGCATTGCAAATAACCAATTTCTCAATCTAGCCAATTGCAAATTTTGTAAAATAAATAAGTAATTCAAAGGGATGATTAAACTCTTTGTTTGATTGCATAAACACAAATAAAATACTACAAATATAACATAAACAAGGTGATACATGATTACTAGAATGTTCAAAGAAAATTCATGCAAATTAAAACAAATTGAAGATGGATCATCAAGAGAAAGGAAGGATTCAAAGGGTTATGATTAAATAAAAAAATACATAAGAATACCCTTCAATCCTCCTTGTCTTGAATGCTCCCCTTCGGCCTCCAGCAGTTCTCCAATCCAGAAATGATCCAAAAGTTCTAATAAATTTTTCTACAGGAAATTTATAGTTCCCTTGCAAACAGGTCGGACACGGGGTCGCACACGGCCGTGTGGCAGGCCGTGTGGACGGTTCCTAGCGTTTCCTGGGCGGTTCCCCACGAGAAGGCGTGTCTGGTCGTGGCCGTGTCAGATGACACGGGTATGGACACGGCCGTGTGTGCGGCCGTGTTCCCAGACACGGGTTGGTCGGCAGCCGTGTGCAAAGATGACACGGGTATGCACACGGGCGTGTGCCATACCGTGTGGGTCCCAGCGTCTGCGCCAAATTCTTCAGCTCCAGGTGCATAGGACACGGGTGGCACACGGCCGTGTGTCTGGCCGTGTGCACCAAATTTTTGTCCTGTCATCAGCCATGTAGACTCCGTGAACTCCTCTGTTTGCTCCGAAACTTTTAGGTCCATTGGTTGGCATTACCTGCAATAGAAAAATGATAGACTCAGTAAATGGTTTATTATAAGAACTGACAAAGACTTCTAAATACGCTCTTCTATCTATGATACGACAATTTCTTTGATATTATCATGAAATCAACACAAAAGGGGCAGGAAATGGTAGATATGATTACAATTATGATAGTAAAAAGCCTATCATAATCGTACTCATCAAATACCCCCAGACTTAGATGTTTGCTTGTCCCTAAGCAAACTAATTCAAACACCTGGGTTACCATTAAATAATTTTGCCTCCGCACACTGGTTGCTATGAATTTAAGAGAACTTTGGTGATGTAATCGCATAGGAAATAATTTAGCAGACTTTTCTAAATATATATTTATCTTAAAATTCCTCTAGTATATCATTTTTAACTATCTCTCACTCGCTTTTAGAAATAAAAGTATAGTCATCTTTAAAAATATGAGGAGAAAATAACAATCTCTATAAGATACGTATTAGTGTTTCAAAGCTTATAAGTACTCGTACTGATAATCATGAACTTACCCTTTTTACACCCTCATCACAGCATAATTTAGAATTAGTAAGGTTGGATCCTTAGGACTTGAATTTTGGTGTAGCCTTTTTGGCTTAGGATAGAAGATTAAAGGTGAGGTAATCAAGGATAATTTTGATGAATTTTTCACACCTAAATCTTGATTGAGCCTTATGTTGGAAAATACCTTAACATATTTCAATTTTATGTAAACACCCCCAGACTTTGCAATTTGTATATTTCCCACATTTTGAAGGGCACTCTATTTTTATATACATTTTTTTTTACCAAGGGACGGACATAGTAGGGATCATTCCAAGTGGGTGCAAGTATACACGCACTCAGGCCACATATCACTATGTCTTTTTTTTTGGTTTCAAAGTAGGGATCATTCCAAGTGGGTGCAAGGATACACGCACTCAGGCCACATATCACAATGAACAAATCATTCCAAGCAGGCATCAATGATAGGTGTGCTAATAGGTAGGGATTTGGCCTTGGTGAATTTAATAGTAGAGCATCAAAAGGATGGGGATTAGGTTCAAATGGGGTGTGCAAGGGTATCATGTTAAAGGTGTTGGGATAACAAGGCTCAAGCTATCCAATAGGAGGCTAAGTCATTTCCGCCCTTACTAATTAACCTTTGTAATGTTTTGAGGAATGCTAGAGGGTGAGTCCTAGACATCAATATGGAGTAATTTTTAATTTTAAAACCCTAATACCAAATTATAAAAATGTTACACTCATCGACTCACTTTATTATAGATAAATATATTTTCTAAAATAGAGTGTTGGATAGTTACTAATATAGAGGAGTAATCTTAAAATTAAATTATATAGAGAAAATTAAGCTAAAAAAAATTTCTATGCTTAATTACGAAATCAACAAAGTTGAATACTCTATGAGTCTACATCAATTCATTTTAATCAGTGTGCGAAGGTAAATTAAATATTTATAATCCCAATGAAAGAAAATGAGAGCTTAAAAGGTCAAACAAAAATTTGTAAAGGGGGGTATAACAACTTGAGTATTATGATAAGCAGATTAGAATCAATTGTAACCACATGAAATACCATTCTACCCCCAGACTAAGATTTGCAATGTCCTCAGTGCAATGTAAAAAGCGGACATAGAGTGATTTCATGATGATAAAAAAAACTGCTATCATAATAAGTAGAAGAGCACAGTACAGAAACAGGAGCTGTAATAGAATGCACTGATATATAATAGTCGACAGAACTGAATACACTGATATAAAAAAAATTCAAGATACGATACATGAAGATAGCACTACAACGATACATATCAGAAGTACTCATGGTGGCCTGTCGAATCATCCGGGAAGAAGGCGGTGCTGGAGCTGGCGGCTGGCGAGGGGCGATCCCAAGGGGTCTCTATCTGTGTGAGGAGATCCTTAATTTCCTGATGGTCCTCCTTAATTTCCTGAAAGCGCGGCGAGAGCTCGGTGTCGAAAAACTGTCGGAACTCGCGCGAGTATCGTGACTGAGGTGGAGGAGGTGCAGTAGACGACTCGCCATGAGCGTAGGTGGAACGGGGTGGAGGCACCAACGGCTCGTCGAGGTCAGGATCTATCTCATCATCACTGTCATCCTGTACATGCGGTCCACGTCGAGCAATAGAATATATGAAACCCTCCCCGGCCCTGACGGGCGTGACGAGGCGGAGGGCGCGAAGACTAGCCATCGTGATAGGCACGGTCTTTGCGACCACTGTCATCTGGGGGAGGGCTAAAAAGATGCCCATATTCTTCACGAGGCGAGTAATATAGGGTGCTACGCAAATAGACCCTATACGAGGGGTGTCAGCCTGATGAAGAATGAACTGGGCTAGAAGATAACCGAGATGTAGAGGATATCGTGATGTCATGCTGTAGAGGTATAACAGATCCTGCCTACTACAACTCCGGAGCTTTCGCCCCGACCGCTCAACGTGTGGCTGAGTAGATGGTGGATGTAATGGAGGGCGGGGGAAATCAATTTGGATGCCTTAGATCTCTTGGCCTCGTAGGCGCCAGTGTCGAAAGAAATCTGGCGCCATATACCACCGGCCATATCGCGGTTGGGGAGATCGAAGTGGAGTTCGGGGTAGGCGGCACTAAAAGGAACGACTCCTCATACACCCCTAAATATTGGGTGAATTGGAGCATGGTGAGTGTATAAAATGTGCCACCCACTCGAAATGAAACTATCCCCTCGGGCGCGTGCGGTGCGTCGATGAATTTGGCCTAAAGCTGGAATAAAATGACGATAGGAACTCTAAGGTGAGTTCCCTAAAGCCTAATTCCTTCTATGGCAAAAAATTGATTCCACCCCGTTACAGAAATCAGCCCCCTGACATCTCCTGCTAGGTTTATCTCCTCAAGTACGCTCCAATCTATCATGCGTATGTCTTGAAATTTTTTGGATTGCAAGCGGTTGAAGCGGGCGGTGTGCGACGCATCTGTGAAAATTAGCGGAGTAGCGGCATCCCGCCTCTCCGGAGACTTGTAATTCCGGTCGGCGACGGCGACCTCCACTTCTTCCGGAAGACATAATGTAGACGGGAAAATGCGAGTGAAGGGGGACGAGAATTGGAAAAGATGGTGCCTTGGGATCAGGCCACGGGATGAGTGATGCTGGGAGAGGGTTTGGAGTGAGCAAGGAAGAAAGACACGGCCCTATTTATACATGTTGAACACGGGTTCGCACACGGGCGTGTGTGAACCCGTGTTAGGGAATCTTAGCCTCGTGGAACACGGGGTGCGTCGGTCCGTGTAAAATAATGGAACACGGGTGCGCACACGGGCGTGTGTGCACCCGTGTTAGGGGATCCGATGCCTCGTGGAACACGGGCCTGCCTCGGTCCGTGTGGTCAAACTGGCTGGGGACAGCGCGTCAGGTGGACACGGGCGACAACACGGCCGTGTGTTGCCCCGTGTCGCAGCTGGCACGGTACATAAACACGGGTAGGTAGGTAACACGGCCGTGTGGTGATCCGACACGCCCGTGTTCGGTGTCACTCGACTCACTCGGATCTGCTGCTAGGGCACACGGGTTGGTGCTAACCCGTGTTGTGCTCGGGATGAAATGGCCTTTTTGCGGAATTAATTCCACACGGCTGGGCCTGAGCCTGTGTCACGTACACGGCCACCCACACGGCCGTGTGTGTAGCCGTGTGCCACTCCAGAAAAATTTTTTACAGAAAATTTTTTTTCTTTTTTCTTTTTCTCATTAAAATTTGATGGAAAATTTTTTTTATTAACATTTTTTTCTTTAATTTTTCATTGCAACTAATTAGACTTATACTAAACAAGAATACTTAGAAACACCTACTATACTTAATATTAAATTAATCTAGCCGGAGGCAGGTTCTAGACGAGCGAAGTCCATAGGGATTTCACCATAATAAGGTTAAGTCGGTGACCATTAACCTTAAAATCTCCCTTCTCTGGGTGAGTTAACTCGACGGTACCGTAGGGAAGACTTCTTTAACTTTAAGGGTCCGGACCACTTAGACCTTAACTTCCCTGGGAATAATCGTAATCTGGAGTTATAAAGGAGGACTTGGTCACCTTTTTGGATACCTTGGGTTTACGAAGGTGACGGTCATGAAATAGTTTGGTTTTCTCCTTATAAATCCGGAGTTCTCATAGGCCATAGTTCTCCACTCATCTAATTCGTTAAGTTGAAGTTTACGCTTCTCTCCTATAGAACTAGCGTCAAAATTTAAGGAGCGTATTGCCCAATGATTTGTGTTCTAATTCTATAGGTAGGTGACAAGATTTACCGTAGACTAATCTAAAGGGGGTGGTCCCTATAGGTGTTTTGTAGGCGGTCCTATAAGCCCATAAACAGTCGTTAAGTTTCCTAGACCACTGCTTCCTATTCCCTTCTATAGATTTTTCTAAGATTCTCTTAAGCTCTCTATTGGAAACTTCAACTTGTCCACTAGTTTGAGGATGATACGGAGTGGCTATCCTATGTGTAACTCCATATTTTTCTAATACTTTGTCTAGTTGTAGATTACAAAAGTGTGAACCCCTATCGCTAATAAGTGCACGTGGTGTGCCAAATCGTGCGAATAAGGATTTCAAAAATCTAATTACAACCCTACTATCATTAGTAGGCAAAGCTTGCGCTTCAACCCACCTTGATACATAATCTACAGCTACCAAAATATATTTATTCCCAAAAGAAACTGGAAATGGTCCCATAAAATCTATACCCCACACATCGAATACTTCACATTCAAGGATAAATTTTTGAGGCATTTCATGTAATTTAGAAATATTACCTGCTTTTTGGCAAGAATCACATGAAAGCACATACCTTTGGGCATCCCTGAATAGAAGGGGCCAATAAAAACCGGAATCAAGAACCTTTTTAGCGGAGCGATTCGCTCCATAGTGACCACCAGCAGGACCTGAATGACACTGCTCCAAAATCTTCCAACCTTCCTCCGCTGATACACACCTTCTTATAACAGAATCTGCACATATCCGAAAAAGAAAAGGGTCCTCCCAAAAGTAATATTTCAAGTCAGAGAAAAATTTCTTTTTCTGCTGATATGAAAAGTCTTTTGGAAGGACCTTAGCCACAAGATAGTTTGCATAATCTGCAAACCATGGATAATCTAGATGTATATTGGTAGATATGGCAAATAATGATTCCTCAGGAAATGTATCAGAAATTTCAGACTCATCTAACATTGATCGTAGTGGGTTTTCTAAACGTGAAAGATGATCTGCCGCTAAGTTTTCCGCTCCTCGTTTATCCCTAATTTCTAGATCAAATTCTTGTAGAAGAAGAACCCATCGGATTAAACGAGGCTTTGCTTCCGCTTTGGCTAGCAAATATCTAAGTGCAGAGTGATCCGTATAAACTACCACTTTGGACAATGTTAAATATGGTCTAAATTTATCAAAGGCAAATACCACTGCTAGGAGTTCTTTTTCAGTAGTTGTATAATTCTCCTGTGCATTATTAAGTGTTTTTACTAGCATAATATATTGGGTGAAAATGTTTGTTTCGGCGTTGTCCTAAAACAGCCCCTACCGCAAAACTACTAGCGTCACACATGATCTCAAATGGTTGACTAAAGTCAGGTGCGATCATAATAGGAGAATTAATTAATTTTTCTTTTAAGAACTCAAAGGCATGTAGACACTCTTGTTCAAAAATAAAGGTGTGTCTTTTTCTAAAAGCCTTGTAAGTGGTTTAGCTATTTTAGAGAAGTCTTTAATAAAACGGCGGTAAAATCCCGCGTGTCCTAAGAAACTTCTCACTGCCTTTACGGAGGTTGGTGGTGGCATTTTTCTATGGTCTCTATTTTTGCTTTATCTACTTGAATTCCTTGGCTTGAAATTTTATGGCCAAGTACTAACCCTTCTTGTACCATGAAATGGCACTTCTCCCAACTAAGCGCTAGGTTCGTCTCCTCACACCTCCTAAGAACTTTCTCTAAATTATTCAAACACAACTCAAGGAGTCGCCAAAAACCGAAAAATCATCCATGAACACTTCCATGATATCTTCAACATACTCGTTAAAGATGGCTAGCATGCACCTTTGAAATGTGGCGGGTGCATTACATAACCCGAAAGGCATACGTCTATAGGCAAAGGTACCAAATGGGCAAGTAAATGTTGTTTTCTCTTGGTCTTCTGGTGCTATAGGAATTTGAAAGTATCCAGAAAGTCCATCTAGAAAACAATAATAAGAGTGTCCTGATAAGCGTTCTAATATCTGGTCGATGAAAGGAAGAGGGAAATGGTCTTTCCTAGTGGCATCGTTTAATTTCCTATAGTCTATACAGACACGCCAACCTGTTACTGTTCGCGTTGGAATTAATTCATTTTTATCATTTGCTACTACGTCAGGCCACCCTTCTTAGGAACTACTTGGACAGGACTAACCCATGAACTATCCGAAATAGGATATATAATACCAGCATCTAATAATTTCACAATCTCAGCCTTAACTACCTCTTTCATATTAGGATTTAGCCTACGTTGCGGTTGAATAGACGACTTATAGTTTTCTTCCAAAAGAATTTTATGAGTGCAAAAACTAGGATTAATACCCTTTATATCAGATATTTGCCACGCTATTGCACCTTTACATTTCTTCAATACGGTTATCAATTTTTCTTTTTCAAGTTTGGAAAGATTTGAAGATATGATAACTGGGTACGAAGAATTTGTTCCTAAGAATGCATACTCAAGATGATCCGGTAATTTTTTTAATTCTACTATTGGTGGATCCTTAGTATTATTCTTAAGAATTTCATGATCTCCTTCAGTAATTAAACTATATTCCGTTGTTCTATTCATAGCAACACAATTTTCTAGAAAAAATAAATGTTCAATAATCATCATTTTTATCATCTTCTAGATAATTGTTAGTTATGCAAATTTCTAAAGGATCTTTATAATAAAAATTAGAATTTATAGAAGACATAAAATCATCAATACCATGAGAAAAATAGCAATAATCATCGTTATCTAAGGATTGTTTCATAGTATTGCCAATTTGAAAAGTGACTTCATCTTCTCCTACTCGCAATACTAATTTACCATCAAAAACATCAATAAGTGCTCTAGATGTAGCTAGAAATGGACGACCTAGTATGAGTGGTACTTCGATATTTTCATCCATATCTAAAATAACAAAATCAGCAGGAAATATAAATTTATCTACCTTAACTAATACATCTTCTACTATTCCTCTAGGATACTTAACCGATCGATCTGCTAATTGAATACTCATTCTTGTTGGGCTAAGTTCTCCTAGGCCTAGTTTCAGATATAAATTATAAGGCATTAAATTTATACTTGCTCCTAGATCTGCTAAAGCCTTATTTACTTGTAAATCACCGATTAAGCATGGAATTGAAAATGAACCGGGATCCTTAAGTTTTTGTGGCAATTTATTTTGCAAAATAGCAGAACATTCTTCACTTAATGTTACTAATGATAATTCTTCTATTTTCTTTTTATTAGAAATCAAATCCTTAAGAAATTTTGCATATTTAGGCATTTGAATAATTTCAGAAAAAGGTAAATTAACATGTAATTGCTTAAACATAGATAAAAATTTACCATACTGCGCATCCATGCGCTCCTTGCTATGCTTTGCTGGGTATGGTAATGCTGGTTGGTACTCCATCGGTTGTACATTCATCTCGCTTGGTCCTTCGCCGCTAGACTCCATTTTGGGTGCTTCTTTTGCAGGCCTTGGGTCTTGTAACTCCTTTCCGCTCCTCAATTGAACGGCTTTTGCATGCTCCCTTGGATTTATCTCTGTATTCCCTGGAAGTGTTCCTTGCTGCCTTTCAGAAACCATCCTTGCAAGCTGACCAATCTGATTTTCCAAGTTCCGAATTGAACCCTCTTGATTTCGGAAGGCTACATCGGTAGTTTGCATAAATTTGGTAAGCACATCTTCCAATGTAGGCTTCCTTGGTTCCAACTGTGGTTGTTGTCCAACATGGGCTGCTTCCCTTGATTTCCTTGTCCTCCCCAAGAGAAATTGGGGTGGTTTCGCCATCCAGGATTATATGTAGAGCTATATGGGTTATTGGCTTGATTGAAAGGTGGCCTAATATTGTTACCCATATAGTCAACATGCTCTTGAACTTGCGGTTCACAACTAGGCATTCCAGTGCATGAAGGGTCCCATTGTTGAGGTGCCATGGAAGGTGATGCTAAGGCAAGGTTGTCCATCTTTTGGTGAAGTTTCTCCACTTGAATTGCTAAGGCGGTGACGGCATCTACTTCATAAATTCCTGCGGGCTTGCTAGGCTTATGTCTTACGGTAGTCCATTGGTAATTGTTCATTGCCATGTCCTCTATCAACTGCTGAGCCGCTTCAGGTGTCTTGTTGTTCAAAGTTCCTCCACTAGCCGCATCAATCATTTGTTTGGTGGCTGGATTTAGACCATTATAGAAGGTCTGAATCTGAAGCCATGAAGGTAGAGCATGGTGGGGGCATCTCCTTAACAACTCCTTGAATCGTTCCCATGTGTCGTACAACGATTCAGACTCCAATTGAATGTATGTAGAGATGTCATTCCTTAACTTCGCAGTCTTCGCAGGTGGAAAATACTTCATCAGAAACTTCTCAACCATCATGTCCCAAGTAGTGATCGACCCTCTAGGTAAGGAATTCAACCACTGCTTCGCCTTATGCCTTAAAGAAAATGGAAACAATCTCAATCGAATGGCGTCGTTGGAAACACCATTGATCTTAAATGTGTCACATATCTCTAAGAATCCGGCCAAGTGGGTGTTAGGATCCTCATCTTGCAAGCCATCATACTGGACATACTGTTGAACCATTTGTATCACACTAGGCTTCAATTCAAATTATTGGTAGCTATCGGTGGTCTAACGATGCTCGACCCGGTTCCTTGGAGATTAGGTCTAGCAAAGTCAGACATGGTTTGCTCATTTTGGTTGGCCATAGTATCTAAGTTTTCAAGATGATTCTCTCCTTGGTTTACTGTCTCCTCTTCTGATAGTCCGTTTGAAATATCTGTGGTATTAATTCCCACGTCCCTTAAGTTAGTGTTATGGAGAATTCGTTCTGGGTCAGGATGAAATGGTGCTAGCCCAGAATTTTTGCCCCTGGTCATAGACTAACAGACTACAAAAAAAAATATTACGCAATATAATTATTCAAATTCTAATTTACAACTATATAAATGAAAATTGGTAGATCAATAAAGATTAGGATTTCAAAATATTGAAAACGATCCCCGGCAACGGCGCCAAAAACTTGATGATTTTTCTTGCTAACAAGTAATAATCAATGTGATTTCATTCTACATTCTAATACAATTATGTAGATGGACTTAACTAGATTGAATTAGCATTCAGGCAAGCGCACCTATCAATCGTAATATATGAGAAATCTACATCTCGTGTCGTATTCCACAGGGTCGTTTCAACTATTCGTACTCACCCTCCCTTTATTTTCATACCTCTAAACAAAAGTGATATTTAAACTACATTAACCTAACTATGACCAATTGGATGATTCAGTATTGGAGAAATAAAAATGATAACAACATGAAGCTTTTAATAATTACATGAACAAATCCATTTATCAATTCAATTCTAAGCGATCATGACATGAAAAGAGTGTTACATTTGTGCAATGTAAAGGTTAATTTTTCATCAAAATCTCTCTCGAGCAATTCCAAATCTAAACCTAAGATAGTAAATTTTCTCTCGAACAATTCACAACACTCAAGTTCGCATTAAACAAAATACCTTTATTACTACATAAATTCATGGATTTTATTTCTAAATTAACATGAATCCTTTTATCCGTGTTCTAATTTTCCAAACAAAATATCTCTCGATCATAAGTTTGAAATTACAAGGGAATTATCATCACAATATGAACATACCAAAGCATTGCAAATAACCAATTTCTCAATCTAGCCAATTGCAAATTTGTAAAACAAATAAGTAATTCAAAGGGATGATTAAACTCTTTGTTTGATTGCATAAACACAAATAAATACTACAAATATAACATAAACAAGGTGATACATGATTACTAGAATGTTCAAAGAAAAATTCATGCAAATTAAAACATAAATTGAAGATGGATCATCAAGAGAAAGGAAGGATTCAAAGGGTTAATGATTAAATAAAAAATACATAAGAATACCCTTCAATCCTCCTTGTCTTGATGCTCCCTTCGCCTCCAGCAGTTCTCCAATCCAGAAATGATCCAAAGTTCTAAATAAATTTTTCTACAGGAAATTTATAGTTCCCTTGCAAAAGGTCGGACACGGGGTCGCACACGGCCGTGTGGCAGGCCGTGTGGACGGTTCCTAGGCGTTCCTGGGCGGTTCCCCACGAGAAGGCGTGTCTGGTAGTGGGCCGTGTCAGATGACACGGGTATGGACACGGCCGTGTGGTCGGCCGTGTTCCCCAGACACGGGTTGGTCGGCAGCCGTGTGCAAAGATGACACGGGTATGCACACGGGCGTGTGCCATACCCGTGTGAGGTCCCATCGTCTGCGCCCAAATTCTTCAGCTCCAGGTGCATAGGACACGGGTAGGCACACGGCCGTGTGTCTGGCCGTGTGCACCAATTTTTTGTCCTGTCATCAGCCATGTAGACTCCGTGAACTCCTCTGTTTGCTCCGAAACTTTTAGGTCCATTGGTTGGCATTACCTGCAATAGAAAAAAATAGACTCAGTAAATGGTTTATTATAAGAACTGACAAGCTTCTAAATACGCTCTTCTATCTATGATCCGATAATTTCTTGATATTATCATGAAATCAACACAAAAGGGCAGGAAATGGTAGATATGATTACAATTATGATAGTAAAAAGCCTATCATAATCGTACTCATCAGCAGACCGTGCACAAAGTCCATAGAGATGTCGTCAAATTTCCACTCCGGAATAGGCAAGGACTTAAGAAATCCTCCCGGCTTTTTGGCACTCGCCTTTACCAAGGCGCAAGTTTGGCACTTCGCTACGTATAGCGCCACATCCTTCTTTTAAACCCGGCCACAAAACAGTTTCTTCCATCACGGTACATCTTCGTGCTCCCCGGGTGAACCGAGTACTTGGTATGGTGCGCCTCGTACAACAACTCCACCCGTAAAATTGCCCACACTTGGGACGCACAAACGACCGTCTTTCCACAACAATCCGTCCTCTACGACGAATTGGGAATTTGACCCATCCAGAGCCTCTATCATGAACTGCTTCAGCACTTGATTGCTTGTTCATACAAACGATCCCCACGCCTCCAACTCTCGCACCAACCGCTCATCTTGCACCGATAGCCAATTGGCTCGAGCTGGGGCTTGGCGACTCACGCGTCAGCAACCGCATTCCCTTTATCAGGGCGTAGTGGATCTTGAATGTATAGTCTCCCAAGAAATCCATCCATCTACGTTGTCGTATATTCAGATCCTTCTGATCAATCAGGATGCTTCACGCTCTTGTGACGGCGTAGAGATCCACTTTCACACTATATACAATTATGCCTCCATAGCTTCAAGGCAAACTCACGGCCATACGCTATTACGCTTCCGTGTTTGCAGTAGCACGCAACCCAAACCGCTGCCCTACGCATTATTAAAAATCTCATTGCCTTCGATTCCACTTGGCGAAGTCAGCACAGGCGTCGTAGTCAACCGACATGATAACTCTCAAAAGCTGCGGCGCACTCCGTTGCCCAAAAGAACTTATGCTCCTTCCTCGTCAAAGTAGTGAGAGGTAACGCTATCCGCGAGAAGTTCTCCACGAAGCGCCTATAGTAGCCGGCAAGCTCCAGCAAACTCGGACTTCCGCTACCGTAGCCAGCTCAGGCCACTCTCGTATCGCAACAATCTTCGCGGATCCACCGCAATACCCTCTCCACTCACTATATACCCGAGGAACGTCACTGAGGATAGCAAAAACTCGCACTTCGGGAACTTGGCATACAACCGATTTCTCCTTAGCGTCTCCAAACCAAATGAAGATGCTTGAAGTGATCTTCCTCACTTTGCGAGTACACCAAAATATCTTCGATGAAGACGATCATGAAATGGTCCAAGTACTCCCTGAACGTCCTGTTCATCAAATTCACGAACACTGACGGCGCATTAGTCAGTCCAAACGGCATGACCGTAAACTCGTAGCGCCAGTGTCCTGTACTGAACGTTATATTAGGGATACACTCTCCTTATCTATTTAGAGTACGTCGTTGACCCTACCAACTGATCTCACAAAGATCATCGATCGTTGGGCTTGGGTACTTGTCTTTTCCGTCAACTTGTTGACCTCCCGATAATTAATACGCAGCCTCAACCTTCCATTCTTCTTCTTAATAAAGAGGGTCGGTGCGCTCCAAGGCGAAGGACTTGGACGCGCATACCCTTGCTCCAACAACTCTTGCAGTTGAACTTTCAGCTCCGCCATTACCTTAGGCGTTAGCCGATACGGAGATCGTGACACAGGCTTTGCACCTGGCACTAGCTCGATCGTAAAATCTATCTCCCGCTGAGGCAGGGCTCCACGAAGATCTGCGGGGAACAGATTCAGGGTATTCCGATACACTGAAATACAATCCAACGCGGGCTTCGGCTTTGCAACCTCCACTAGTGTAAAGAACAGTTCTGCTCCAGCATGAACCGCCTTCACACCTGAAGAGCAGACATCACGTCTTGCTCGACCCCATTAAGCCCGTAAAAGTCGTCTCACGACTTTGCTCCCAGTTGACTTCCTTGCTACCACAGTCTATGTAGGCTTGCTGCTCCGAGAGCCAGTCCATGTCAAATATAACGTCAAACACCACCAACGGAAGTAACGACGCTTGCAGATCGTACTCCTAATTCCCAAACCACAAACTAAGAGCAACGAAT